>JBCAMK010000012.1:1200000-1925719 GCA_038503065.1 Paragyromitra xinjiangensis
TGTTTTAGACACCGATATGTATATTCAAGACATATGAGTCAGCCACTTCCTTCCTGAGGGACTCAGTGAGTCCCATAACGGGTATTTTTGTTTTCGAGATGTGACCAAATGTTTTCATTGTGCCGTCGGGAGCCCATGGTGAGTTTTTGTAGAAATCATCTAGGGAACCTCGCATGTCTTCCTGAAGACCGAGTTGGTTATCCGTGAAGCGACGTACAACGTACTTGAAGTAGAAACCTGATAGTAGACGAGTATTAGTCTTTGCGTCCGTCTCTCCACAGCTTTCTTTCACTTGATGGTCTCGAACGTACCTATAGGAGGGTCCTCCGTTGAAACAACTTTCATGGCAACCCCTAACGCTTGTAGCACTTTCCAGTCTAGAAGCGGGAGACAAACAGTTAGTCATAATCTTAGCTAGGGAGGTTGTAATCCGAGAAAAGTTACAATTAGTGTATGTGTAAGTGACGAGTGTGGCCACCTCTGAGGTTGCTTGCGTGAAGCCACCATCAGGCAACTGTATTTGGTCTATAGGGCGTTAGCTCTAGAGCCTACAGAAGTGTGAATAGGTGCACAAACTTGAGGCAGCAGGAAGTTCTTCTGGTTTCCATTCCTTGCTCTCACCATCTGGGTCAACCATGGCATTGTCCCCGTGCCATTCGACTACCTTCCAACTATGATTCTTGTCCCAGTTGTAGATGTTTACCGTCAAATAATAAGGCCTATATACGAAATCGATAGCAAATGAGACCATTATGCTAGCAGCAAGCCCAGCAGCGAAACCTAGGGTGCCACAGATGAGCTTCATCGCTTGGCCGCGGGTCATAAGTCCCCATGTAACGATTTTATCGGCCGTAAATACTAGAGCTTGTTTCAGGGCTGTGCCATGGACTAAGCCTCTAAGTCTTCCCTGCATGAAACCTCCTATGACGAGGACGGCTATACTGCCGAGGGCAACGGTTTTACCATCAAAGGAAGGAATGTTTTTCCAAACCCGTGTTACAATGTCCAGGAATTTCGAGTTCTTTGAGTACAAGCCAAACTGAATGGTACATGTAGTTTCGTCGCCAGGGGTCTCGACCTCCATCACCCAGAGCCAGCCGTAGGCACTTGCGCATAGGTAATATGGCTTATTGGTGGATTTGTTAATGACTTCTTTAAAAGCGCTGGCGCCTTCATTCTTGATTGCGTTTAGATTTGGCTTGAGGTCTTCGGAAATTTTCTTCCTTGCGCTTCGGATGGTATTGATGTCGCCATTTTGAATGGAGTGTCTCATGTCGGCTGAAAAAAACTGTCCATGAGCGCCGCTGCCTATGGCCCGTAGGTCTGTGGTCTTTGTTAGGGACATATGGTTTGGGAGTTTGGGAGCGCATACTGGGGTCATTTTTATCAAATAGCTTCGTGACGGTATCCGGAAGATTAAACCTCATTGTGGGAATATGTAGGTATTAGATGGAGCTCCAGCAGTTTATCTTGGGATCTGTGCAGGAGTAACGTGGGGGTTTTGTGTGAAGCTTTCCGAGCTCTGAAGTAGGAAGATAGTGGGGAAGGTTTTATCTTTCGTAATAAGCCAGCACAGTGTGAGGCTCTGTATCCTACCTACCATTAACGATTCGCAAAATTCCCGCATGTTATTTGTACCGTTATAGTGGATGCCTGAACGAGAGTTTTCAGCTCATTGGCTGGGTCTGAGCAACCAATTGGCACTGAGGTTGGCTCTTTCTCTGCCTATCCTTTCGTATTGTTTTGAGATAGGAAACGACAGTGGAATACGCCTAGCGAATCATCGGCTCTAATCACACGTTAGGTCACTTAGGACTTTGGTGCTTTTGCTCCGTAGCGGGGGATTGTATGTCGATTCGATTATTTAATGCTAGCTTTGAGAAGTTGGTGTGCAAAGACTTTTGGGATGCGGTTGTAGTGAAGCAATCATAGTCATACGATATCACTCGAAGTTACCAGTAGTGAACGGCTGTAGTAGTAGTAGTAGTAATTCGTTTACGTATCCAACCCTGTGGGTTATGGCGGCACAACGGCTGTGGTGATGTATGGACTGAGCAAATACGGTGTCCAATTTCTAGAACAACTCATCGCCATCTAATAACGGAAAAGAAGTGATTAAATTGTATCGAAAAACCAAAACTACGCCTCTCTCCGTGCAAATGGAATATTTTTGTGTTCCTTCTGGGCCTTCCGTTTCCGTTTCTTCTCGACAACCTTGTTGAGTTGTTTGTCGTTGAGCTTGGAGTACTTGTCCATGAGGAGCATTTTCTTCTGTTCCGCTGTTGGTAGGATGTGGTTAGTGGGGGTGTATGGTATGGTGGTTGATGGTGGTGAATACCCTTTTTAAGATAAAACGGTTTCTTCCCCTGCTTAATCAAATCTCTCTCCTTCTTCTTATGCTCTCTTACAAGCTCCGACGTTCGATCTTTCTTTTCCTGTTGCTGCTTCTTCGATTGCTATTCACCAATGCTGTCAGCTTAGCTACCTTCTATAACATCGCCATACATACCATAGAGAGAACCATCTTCTTCAAAACGTCTTTGCGCCCTTCATCCCTCGTCTTTGCCATCTCCTGCTTCAACATCTTCATCTCATCCTCTTTATACCCCTCCAGGAACTCATAATTTTTCTTAAAAACCCTCTCGTCAAACACGCCCTTCACAGCGTCATCAAAGCGCGGATCACGGGGTAATGTCGCAGCGGTTAGAATTGGCGCAACGACCTCACGTCGACGGGTGACAGCGCGTTTCGACGAGACTTCTTGTGGGGCGTGTTTTGAGGAGCGTTTCAGCTCCTCTCGGGTCTTGCGGGGCTTTTTTTCTTTCGGGGTTGGAGGGTTAGGGGTGGCGCTTTTGAGGGCGGCGAGTTGGGATTTTACGGCGGCGATGCGGGATTCGCGGGTGTTGGGGGTGGGGGGTGATGGTTTGGAGGAGAGGGCCTTTTGGGCTTTGGCTAGAGCGCTGAAGGAGATTTTGGAGATTGCTTCTTGGGGGGTTTCCTGGAGGGTGGTTAGATTGGTGGTTTGGTGGTGGTGGGGGGGTTTGTACTTCTTCTTCATCTTCTTCACTACTAGGATCACTACCGTCTTCCTCCTCATCCATTGAGATCCCCCCTTCGCTCTCCTCTCCGGAGACAAGATCACTCATAACTTCATCTTCATTGTCGTAATCCTCCAGTTGTGGCTTCACCCGTCGTAAACTCATATTTGCTGCTTCCACAGCTGTTGCCGCAAGCTCCCACTCCCCACAAGAGAAAAAAAAAGCACCCGGGACCTGCCGTGTAACCCTAACCCCGACAGCAGGGTCAGGCAACCACGCAACATTCCCATAACGAAATCTCATGTGCGACATCTCCCTTCCCTCCCGACCAATCCTATTCTAGACACACTCAAATACTCTTGGAGGACTCGCTGGATGTACCTGCAAAAAGGGGCTTTTGCGGCTTTGAATTTGCTGGGACGTGTTAAACAGTTCTCGCCAAGGTCAGTGTCTCCTAATGCGGGCGGAGGGAAGGAAATGGATGTGAAGGGGGAAAAAAGCTGATTGAGCCCCCTAGATCTCACGTCGTGGTCGCAAATATGTCTTCGTCAAACCCTACGTTTTCGCAACAACAGCCGTTGTCGGAGGAGGAAGTCGTGTTCAGGGGAAGAGCGGGTAGAAGGAGACGGCTAAGGAAGGAAATAGTGCCGCACCGAACTTCAATCCCGGATCCGCGACCGTCTCCACCGTATATGTCTGGGAGTGGAAGCAGCAGTTATCGAGGTGAAAGAGGGGGTAGGAGTCGAGGGGGAGGGGTCCCGCTTCCGCCACGGCCGAGAACTCCGGAGGCGTGGGGGGGTAGCTACCGTGGTGATGGCCGAGGTGGGCGGTATGGGGATTCTGGTAGGGAAGGTCAAGGCTGGTATGAAGACTTGGGCCGTAGGAATGATAGCTATAGAGCTTCGGGATACGAGAGCGTGGGATCCAGGAATGCAGAGCCAGTTCGGTCTGTACCTGAGAGGGATGTTCGCAATCCTCAGAGGAACTACTACAGCCACGGAAACAATTCTACCAGCGGCAGCGGGGCTGTGCGTAGCCAACTCGACGCCGTCTACGGCAATGGCAGAAATACCAGCAGGGACGACCACTACAGAAGCCAGCACTATAGCCCACCTCCGCCTGTTGGCTACGACAGAGAACGTCCATCTTCTAGCTACCACAACGCTCCTAGCACTCACCAGCAATACGACAGATATCAAGCCCCAGAACGGGCTTACCCTCCCCCACGAGAATCGTGGGACCGCCCTCCAAGCCTCCCGCAGCGTCCTAGCGGCGAACTCAACTATAGGTCCGATCATCGACAGTCCCCTCTCCCCCGTGGTCCATTATCATCATCACGGTTCAGCCAAGGTATTGACAAAAACTCTAGGTACTCATCATCAAGCGCCCTCGCAACCTCTGGCACCTCCAGCAAAAAAGCCCGCGGCCTCGCCAAGAAGGCACGAAAACGCGAAGCCGCACTCCTAAACCCTCCTCCCCCTCCTCCCCCTCCTCCCCCTCCCCTCCCCCTCCCCCTCCCCCTCCCACCCACCGCCGCTTCACCACCTCTCCACCCCCACCCATCCCCCTCTCCAAAACCATCCTCCCAATCCCAAGCCCCACAGACCTCTACCTAGCCACCACCCTCCTCCCATCCCCCCGCCTCACCACCCCAACCCGCCACCTCATAATCCTCGACCTCAACGGCACCCTCCTCGCGCGCGAAAAAGGAAAAGCCAGATCCGGCTCCCTGAACCCAACTCCCCGACCAGGACTCGGCTTATTCCTAAGCTACATATTCACCCACTTCAGCGTAATGGTCTGGAGCAGCGCCCAACCCGAGAACGTACGACTCATGGTCCGTGCGCTCTTCACCGAAGCCCAGGAACGCGCCCTACTGGCTTGCTGGGGCCGCGATACCCTCGGTCTCACGAAATCGCAGTTTGTGGCTAAAACTCAGGTTTATAAACGTTTGGAACGGGTGTGGACGGGGGAGTATGAGGTTGTGCATCATACGAGGGGGATGCGGTGGGATCAGACGAATACATTGTTGTTGGATGATAGTCCGGCGAAGGCGAAGGGACAGCCGTGGAATCATGCAGAGGTTCCGGAGTTTTTGGGGTCGGCGAGGGAGAAGAGGGAGGATCGCGCGTTGTGGGCGCTGGTGGGGTATTTGGAGGAGTGTAGGTGGAGGGGGAATGTTAGTGCTTTTGTTAGGGAGGTGCCGTTTGAGGTTGGGGGGAAGTGGGAGGCGGTTGGGGTGGAGGTGTTGAGAGAGTTTGAGGGTTGTGGGGGAGTTGGGGGAGGGGGAGGAAGAGGTGAGGTTGTAGTGGGTTGAGTGATACATGGAGTAGCATTAAGTAGATAAGGATTATGGTAGTGTGGTTGTATACCCTAGTGTTGGACCAGTTTGTTTCTGGGAGGGTATTCCGTTTGGAGTAAACATTTATACCCTGGGGCTCTATCTAGTTTGTTCGTGGGCGGAAGTGCAGGTGCAGTTGAATGCCTTTCATCTAAACTCGAGTGATCATACATGGTGGATCAATCTACCTACGCAGGAAACCCTCGACACTAAAATATAAAAGTATTTCTGAATAAATCTCAACTACCTAGGCGAAGATTAAAAACACAGATCATATCCCAGAGAAGTAGCCACCTCAGCAGCAAAATTATTGATTAGTCACAACCTATCACTCGGGCTACACAGACACGCCATTTTTAGACAATACTCTCCAACCACAGAGTACTCCACACAGCAAATGACGTAAAAGCAAATGTAAACAGACCCAGAAGCATTTATTAAAAGCCATATATAGAATAACGCCTAAGAGTCTCCCAGTCGAGAGCTTAATCAACAAAGTCTTGATCCCATATTCCACAACAACCACCAACCCTATAATAAACCACCCAGTATCACGGAAGATAAGAACTACACCCCAGTTAACCCTGCAGCCGAGGTACTCGGGGGCCGAGACCCCGGACTCCGAGCTTTGAACTGTACTTAGGGGAGAATTGCGCCATTGAAACTCAGGTCACGGAAGTCCGGGTGGATGGTAATCCGGGTTATATTTATCGATGGGTTGGGTAACCGAGAGTTAGGTTGAGGGTTGTGACGAATACGAATACGAGGGGTGAGAAGTGTGGTGGTTTGGTTATGGCTATCTACTCTTCGGTTTTTTTTTTTTGGCTGTAATTAGAACCTGGGTATTTCTTACTTCATACGTATCGTCGGATTAAAGATTACTAGCAATGTCTTGATACATTCGTGCTAGGAGTAGATGTTGGGTGAGAGAGTGACGGTTTATCTGCTGAATGGTGAATATGTTTATCCATCATATCTATCCAATTGTTACCATTATCTATCTCAACCATCTATTACCATCTATGCTCCCAGTTCCGAACGAGTCCCTACCCCAAACCCCTACCCACAACAACCATCACCACATCCCAACCAGACTAATCACCTCCACGACGATCAAGCTCCACGACGTCCCTAAAAATCTCTCCCCACCGCCATTCAACCTTTACCATCGGATATCCACCCGGTATTCATCTTACAACACACGTCACGCGCTTACGCTCGGTTAGACGATGATCCTATACTATCTCGTAAACATGAAACGTCCGCTAGCTCGGAGGCGGTCGTATCATACAAGATCTACACAACATCAGCACGGGGAACATTGTATCCGTAAAGGTGTCAGTTTAACGTCATGAAACGGCAGCATACCCTACGGTTATCGATCGCGGTACGTAAACGACGAGTGATATCCCGTGGCCGCGACGATCCACAATCATAAAAAATCACTCGCACGTAATATCCAGAACGGGACTGCACAACAAGACCTACTAGTCTAAAAGCAAGGAGGCTATTACTATCGTATCTCTAGGTTTATTCCCCCGAGCACTCGGGACGAAAGCACAACCCGACCAGCATACAAGAACCCACCACAGTTGCGATCGTGACGCACTTTAGTAGCCCCCAAGATCGAATGAAACCACACGGGAAACAAAAACGTTTTGATGCAGCTGACCGGCGTCAAAAACGTCGGAAACTCGATCTCTGCTTCGTGCACGTGTACCATGTGTCTCAAGTTCATGCTGCGCTGATCTGGGTACAGATGACTTAAGCCAAATCTTCATCTTGATTTAGTAGTATACGGCGGGTCATTTGTATGAGAGTGCAGAAAAGAATTTTAGCATGGCAACCACTAACCGAAGGGCGGGTAACACCCTCCAAGAAACCATCAAGATACGGATTTTCTCACAACTAGTTGCAGCAAAGCCAAGTTACCTGCAATCTAGCATCTAGAGAATATATTCCGGAGTTTTTATTTCATATTTGTAAGTTAATATAACTCTAAGTGTAAGCTCTTGCATAGCTACATGTATGTTGCTGCCAGTGGTCAGGGTGAGCTATAAGCGAGCCTGGGAAACTTGGTTTTTGGCTGTGGGGTGACACTTGCAGTGACTACATGTATACAAGTTAAGTGACTTTGTAACAATTCAACTTTCAAGATTATAGGTTGATGATAGAAGCTTCACATAGTTTTAGTAATCCTTTGTATTTAAGGTGAAGGCTGCAATTAGTTGCAAATTTGGCCACAGAAATCAAATGCTTAACCTGTAGCGATGGGCTTCGCTTACAGCAGTCCCTGCCCCTCCTACTAGTATTAGAACCAGATGCACTCATGCAACAAACTTGCAGTTTAGTTATACTAGTTCATAAATATGAAGCAACAGTCCCGGAATATTTTTCTAACTACTAGTTTAAGCCTGCTGCCAGTGCCTTTAGTATCAAAATCAGTATCTTTATGATTTTCTTATGGTGTTACCCGCCCTTCGGTTAGTGGTTGCCACGCTGAAATTCTTTTCTGCACTCTCATACAAATGACCCGCCGTAAGTAGCCTTATTTATGCATACCCAAACCTTGGGTGTTTCCACCACTCAGAACTGAAGTCATAGCAACGCATGGAGGGGTACCAGGAAATGCAGTTTTGATCTCGCTAATTGAAGATATATCTTGCTTACTAGAGATCGTCGCATCCAATAAACGACCTCCATCTAAAACTTGGTACTTATTGCCCTAACAGTTTTTCCCCCCTGCATTCGTGAAGTAGATGGTAGAGAAAAGATCTTTGATATCAGGTTATACGCAGTACCTAGTAAACACAAGGTATCTAATATACACGCACAAAGAAAGAAAAAAACAAAGCGACTGCAGAGTTCGAGACGGCTAGCGTAAATATTTCAACCCAATCACACTCTTCAAACAATCGTCACTACCATTCCGTCCAGCGCCGATTACCCGATATCCCATAATAACCCCTTCCCAACCAACCACCATGAGCCCCAAAACACAAGAAAATATATTATAACTCCCCCACCAACCATTTAAACTTTTATTATCACCTCCCAAAGCTTGGCCTTAGTTAGAGAGCGATAGGAAATAAAAAACCCCCACCCGTTTGAAAAAACAAAACGAAACAAAAAGTATCCCATGTATTAGAAGAAAGGAGAGAAACGAGACGCAAATAAAAAAACGAAAAAACTCCCCATGTTATGCCTTTCAATCCTGCCATCCACCTAGCAACCCTGGGAAAAAAATCAAAACCGAGAAAGACAGGCGAAACCCAGCCAAATACAACCATTTTTTTGTTCGTCCGGAGTCCAGACCCATCGAGATGCCACACATGAAAAACCACAAAACTCCGGAAAAAATATAAACAAGAAATGTAAGAAAAAAAGAGCCAAAAGCGGCGCTTCAACTCACGAACCTAGAGGGCATAATGATCAACTCATGTTGAAAGAAAATCGCCTAATGGAGGTCCAAGCCGTCGCTGAAAGTCTTTCCGGTGGTATAACTCTAAGTTCCTGACAAGGAGCCGCTGTAACCTTTGCGCCTCGCTCTCCCACTTCTCCTCCAGGAGCATTAGATTTTGCTCCACTCCTGCTACACCTAGCGACTCATCTGCGAAAGTCACTTTCTTCTTTTCGGATTTGCTAAGTCTTCGTAAACCGAGGGTAGGTCTTTGGCTGCTTTTGTGCTTAGTATCCTTGTTTGATCCTTTCTCTTGAGCCTCCGTGGGTTGGAAAAGTTTGTCTTTAAGACACTTGACATGTTCGGCCCTGTCGCGGTCCATCCGTGGGATGTAAAGCAGTGTCTTATTTATCTCCATTGCGTTGACTAAGGCAGTGAAACCCTGGAGATGAATTTCGTTCATCTCGCAATGAAGCTCGCGAAGAGTTGTGTTTTTTGCCAGCATCGAAGAAAGCTCCATTGCACCCGGGATACCCAATGATTGCACTTTCGTCTAATGTTAGCGGTTTGCACTACGAATTCTGATAAAACAAGACAACTTACACTCAATCCTTAGGATCTCTAAGGTTTTGTTCTCCGCTAAGCATCCAAGTGGCTTAACTAGTCCTGCTCCAAGTCTGTTCAACGTATTAGCCATTTGCAACAAATATCACATCGAGATTCAAGTTACCTAGCACTTTCAAGAACGCCCTGCTCTCCTGACAATATTAGTTCCTTTAGAGTATTATTCTTCGCAAACATCTCGCCCATTGAATTGCAAGTTTCTTGGCCTGCTTCGTACGGTAACGAAACCTTGGACAAATCCAGAAAAGTGATGGTCTTGTTGACTTTCATCGCATCCATCAGCTCTCTGAACATATCATCCTTGGGATAATCGATCATTCTCATAGTCAAGTGAGTCGGTGTAATGCCATTCGCTATACATTCGACGAGTTTATCGTGATTTATAGAAAGTGGGTTCTGCCCAATATAAAGATGGAGGTTTCTCGGGTTACCAGGAGTTCGTGACATAGAGTGCATGAATATTGCTATGTCTCTGGATGTTAAGCCGCACTGGGTGAGAGTTAAGTGGCGGAGAGAGTCCGACTGCGGGCTGGCTAGGTAAGCTGAGACAGCGTCTATAGTCTCATTGTTAAGTTTCGTCTCACTGTGATCAAGTTAGAATCATCAATCGCCACTTGGAAAAAAATGACTAGGAGTTACCTCAAGTCCAAATCTTCCAGTCTCCATCTCAACAAAGTTTCTGCTGTGAGGAGTGCATCGTCACCAGACGTCCTTAGAAGCCTTGATAGGTTCAACTTCCTTAGGAAAGGAAAGTAGGACATCGTATTATTCAGACTAGGTGCGTGAATCCGGCCAGGATTTCCACATAGATTCAACGACTCCAAAGTATTCTCATGCGCTATCAGAGAGTTCAAGAACAGTGTCAAGAACCTCTCTGTCAACCCACATCTTGCAAGCTCAAACCCACGGAAGTGCGCGAGCTTGGAAGCAGCTGCATCAACCAACCAATCAAGATCCGATTCAACCAATTCAATCCCCGTAAGATCAAACCAATCAACGTTTGTCAAACCCCTTCTGCAGAGTGGCATGATTGCCTCCACAATACCACATCCGCTCTCAGGCTTGGAAGTCCCTACATCCTCTCCAGTGCGGGGCTTTCTCTTCATGCACTCACAAAAGTCCATTCTCCTCAACTTTCCACTATAAAGTGCCAAAGCTCGGAGTTCATGTATTAAAAGCGAATCCCTCTTGCCGCCTGCCGCCTTTAGATTGATTGCTCGTCCTGACCGCCCAAGCCTGGGCTCATATTCAGATCCGTGAACATCATGGACTTTATGCAATGCTTCAAGGCTAATCCCTCGGAATGATATTGAAGAAAACGATTCGTTCCATCTTAATGACCTCATGACAGCAAGCAATTCTAGATCTGTGTATTGCCGTCGCCGAGAGAATGCTGGCGGATAGAGCACGAATTGGGGAGCATCCTCGACGTCCATATGTATTCCATACACGATATTGGATGCATCCAGGTCATACGCAGTACCTAATCCACCAATGTCAATAGTGGCCTGGCTAAATCTAAGACTAAGGTAAATTACAATAAGCAGCTAGAGTGCGGTCAAACCCATTGAAATCATCGCCAGGTGTGCAAGGAATATCTGGCAGGGCCTCATCCTTCATATTCTCAGGGATATCCACAGAGAAAGGAGACATAAGGTAATTCGGTCTGAGATAATCTGAGGCTTGGCGAAGCGCCTGGATTATATCTGATGCATCAGTCGAAGCCAGATGCACTTTTTGGGCCACTCTACATGGTGATCTATAGTTTTTTTGTGAGCAAAAACCTCAACACCGGATTTACAGCATTTTTACCTAAAAGTGAGACTGAAAGAATCGTCTGCGTCCGATATTGAAAGTCCAATAAGGTTGAGAATTCCATAGGAACTTGAAGTGGCGGCAGAAATTAGAGAAGTGGTGCTTCTGTTGGGAGTAATTTTAGGTATCGGTACAAGGTGAACTTTGTGAATCCCAATTACGAGGTAACATATTGTTGAATACATCTTCTGAAGGTCTTCAGCGGATCCGGCTTTGTGACCATGCATCTTCCCTGCTCGTTGGACGACCCGGAAGATCTGGAAGTGTGTTGGTGAATAGTCTTTTTCCGCCTCCAATCGACGGGCAATGTGCTCAACTGTGGAGTCCGAAAATGGAGGAGGTAGCTTGACGATTCTCGAATACCGGGAAATTTGTCTCAAAATATCCAACCATTTTTGAGCTTCAGCAGGTGTCCCTACTTGCAACATTGTTGAAGATGGCGTTCCGTTCGAATCGTCTAGGTGGTCCACCTGAACTGAGCACGCCAGGTCTGCATCCCCTCCAAAGCGATAAACGGCGACAACCTGATTCATCATAGTGACCAATGCGCCCTCATTGCCCAAATCTCCCAACGAGCCAATCGATGACGCTCTTCCAGTCGTTGGTGATCTTGCCGGAACCCCGAACGCTTCATTCGCTTTCTGCCCCGATTTGTACCTCAACAATTCCTCATTCGTCAAAACCATAAACTCCTTCTTCCTCCTCAATAACCCTCCCGTCGAAATAACCTCCCCAGAATGAACCACAACCTTGTTACTCGGATTTATCGTATAAAGGAAGTCTGACTGCGACGAATCGATCGAAGAGCTACCGGATGACTCGGGTTGTAGTCTAGGGCTCGCGGGATCCCGGTCCCGGCCCCTCAGGGATCCGAACATAGACCTAGGCCGCTGCCCAGGATTTTTCGTCAGGACTCGCGGGCGAGGAACCACATTGCTAGACACCACCGTAGTGTATTCCTGGTATCCGCCGGCACCACTGCTGAAGAAGGCAGACTTCGGCCTCTGCTTGATGATGGTTGCATCTTTCGAAGACCATATTGAGGGGTCGGCGTCGGGCAATATGGTTGGTCGGGTGAAGAAGGCAAAACTCTTTCGCCTAGCAGAACCTCCATCGTGAGACGCGGACAGCATTCTTCAAGCAGTGAGACACTGGCTGAACACGGTTGAAGTGCTGATCACTGAGCAACAAACAACCAACAATAATGCAAATAGCAACAATTCTCGAAGACGCAAAAACTCACAAGCACACGGACGGCAGGCAAAATGTAAATTTTAAAAAAATAAAAAATAAAAAAAAAGGATCGTTTAAAAATATCAAACGGGTCCAATCTCCAGCCAACGATGAGATCTGTTCCGAAAAAGGAATAAGAACGGCAGGGAATATGAGGAATGTTGCAATTCAATGGCTAAGAGCACGAATTGGGTGAGGGATGGCAGGGGTCGTAGTTAAAGACCCCATGGAACGTAGAAGAGCAGGAAGACGGCAGGAGGAGATGGCAGGAGGAGCCAACGGTAATGGGGGGAGGAAGGGGAAGAAGAAAAGGAAGGGGAAAGGCGGAGAGGGTGAGGGAGGGTGAGAGACCACCCGGAGTATTTAGGAAGAGGATGAAGGCTCAATTGGAGGGAGGGGAATGGAGGGGGGTGGATGGAAGAGTGGATTGGGGGAGGGGAGGAGCAGCAGGAGAGAACCAGAGGAGGAGTGGACGGGAAAGACAAGAAGAGCCTGAACTGAGTGAACTGAACTGTACTGTGAACACAGTTAGATACGAGACTGGCCAGACACACAAACAGAAAACAGTTGGACAGGAGAGACAACAGAACAGGACGGAACGAACAGATGGATTTCTGCCGAGCTGCTGCTGCTGCTGCTGCTGGCTTCCTGTCGCTTCGCTGCCTGGCAGACAAACAGACGGTACAGACAGATCTCTCCGCCAAAAGAGAAAGAGACAGACCAGGACCACTACACGGCGTCACAACAGCCAAGAAAGCCAGAACAGTAAGTAGCATGATCCACCGCTTGCGTCAGTGGTCCGGATTCAGCTGTCCTGAGCCTATCGTAATACCCCGCTGCTTTACAATCCCAGCAAGCGGGCTCCGCTCCTCCATCCCTGCTAGTGCATCCTTTAATCGTTGCTATCTTGTTGTGTGCCGCTCCAAGATGATGTTTCCGCAGCCCATAGCAGCAAGCTTCGTCTCTCGTCCGATCGGAATCCTGCACTATTACTGCATCCTGCATGCACGCCCCTCGTCAAATTGTCAGTTCTACTTGATGCCCCTAACGAAAAGAAATACTGGAGCAGCAGCAAGCAAGCAGCAAGCATATACTTTGTACCACCCGACACCATGCAAAGTAACTTGGTAAAAATAGACGGTTCGGTCCGAACTCGTCATCGTTTGACCATATTATGCCTGTCTTCTCCTTATCGCCAAAGGGGGTAAAAAAAAAAGTTGAAAAAGAAAGTTCTCGTTCCATTTCGTTTCTGCCCACGGTCAGGGCCGAGTACCGATACATATCTTACCCCCTTTAGGTAGCTAAACGTGGGGAAAAGAAAAAAAAAACCGATTCGACATGCCTCGTCGTTGTGACACCAACAGCACGATATGTGCCTGCGACAGACACCTGCACGGAATTTCTTTCAAGACATTGACCGAAAACTAAGATGATGTAGCGACCAAGTCATTGCTCTAAAACACTATCAAAATTGCCAAATTTCTGCGTGCTTCCCTCGGATCTGCAGCGCCCAAAGGTCATTTCGGCGAATGGGATTGCGGGTGGAAGGTTGAAAAAAATCCCGTTCCTCCCCCCGCCCAGATTGGCACAGCCAGGTTCAAGGTCTGGCTGTTCACTGCAATTTGGCCAGGATAGGAGAGCGATGAGCCCATTTTTCTTGGAGTTTTCCGGATTTGCAACGCACGGTTACCCTCCCCCATCTGTTCCTGGCCCCTGTATGTTGTCGATCTCCAAAGATAACGAACACCCCCTGTCTTAGATCACGCGCCATCACTCGGCACACCTCTCCACCACTGTGCTGTTCCATCTTTCTGGCTCTTTCTTTAAACAATGTCTAATCTGTGCATCCATACGAGACCTCTCCTAGGGATGCTTTGTCTTCCTTCCTTTTGCTTTGCTTTTGCCCCCACCTGCTTATGCCTGATTACTATTGTGTTTCCACGTGCACGGGATCGGAAAGCCCGGAAGAATGAGATCTGGTGGAGTTTATCCCGGTTGACCCGGCACTACGGTTTGCCCCGTGCCCGGCATATTCAATCTTTCGACTAAACCAGACATAGTAGTGCCGTTAAGATCTTATAAAGCATACCACCTGCGCATGCCCATCGCCAACGGCGTGCATTCAGAAAAATCCAACCATTCCGTGTTATTTCTGGAATTAACGCAAAACAGCTATACGAGTAGCCGGAAAATCAACGTCGAAACTAGAAGGTGCAAAAATATGATAAATCGTTTCGTTTATTTGATACGTTATTTCTCCTCTCTGGACAGCTGAAGAATAGCCACCTGACCCGTTTGGGTGTCACACGATGACGAACCTACTATGAATTTGGACGGACTAGCAGGTATGGATCTATATATATCCCATATAGCCCAAGTATGCATAAACAATGACCCGGTATTACACGGCCTGTTCGGGTATTGTTTTTTTGTTCGTGTTATTATATTCTAGCCGTACTTCATATTTCTGATACTTTCGTCCGGGTGTTTACTGTCGCACGTGGTGTGTGGTTTTATTTGATTTGTTCTTGGGTTTGCTTCCTAGACGATTTCCTTTTCTCTTTTGCATCTTCTGTCATCGCTCACACTTGTCGGACTCTAGATCTGGAAGCCACGACCCTCCCGACGAGCTTACGTAGGTCGATTCTGAGCTAGCTTGCTTTGCCCAATTATTGAGAGTAGCGCGAAAGCACGAAGAAGAGAAATCACTGGCACGGATGCATTTAGGGTTTTCCTAGCCTTCCACAGGGTCGATATCAGACCGACTTATCAGCTGACCGGTGCAAACTCCAAACATTTTTCTTTGCTTTATTCGAGATCGCTTTGATTTCCTTGCCTCACCGATCGCTCGCCATCCTACAGAATTCTAAATCTCGAAAATATACACCTGAAAAAAAGCACTACATCCGTTTATATCCACGTGGATTGATTCCCGAAAACTCAATCTTATTCCGAGAGCGCTTTAAAACGATATTAATCAACATGGAGAGACTTGCGCGGAAAAGTGCTCCTAAATTTTTACACCTGAATAACATACCGACTGCGCAATATTACCCAGCCATTCTCTATCTGATACCGCTTCTATATCTCCACTAACCCAAAGTGGAGACTCTTCCGCCTGGGCTTCCGTTACGCACCAGTCACTAACTGACAGCCTTGAGTTGTTCCTACACCAGAAACACCCGCATGCTGAACCAACGATACCTTGCATTTCAGCTACTCTAATGACCTGGTATTAGCGCCATATCATAGGATAGGTAGCTGGTAGAAGACCAAACCTTATTTGCTGTATTACTATCCTCAACCGTCTCTGCACAGGTGTCGCTTTAATCGTGTGACGGATCTTACAGACAGATGACCAAGACGGCAGCCTACATGATCGATCGCGCTCGCTTGTCTTACCAGCGACTTCTGTGACCTTGGTTGAGCTTCTCCAAGCGAAGGATTCTGAGAAAGTTTGATAGACGGACGATGTTTGAGGCTGAATGTTTTCGGAACGGCAGTGTACAGATGGGTTGAGGCTATACCTCAGGTGGTCGTGGTGACCCCTTTGTTGGGTTTCTTGGTTTCTTTCTATGGTAATATTTCTTCTCTTGGCTTTCGTATTTAGGTGGAGCCTCGGCTTTCGTATTCGTAAATTCTAAGGGAGACAATGCCGGTGAGTAGTGTCCCGAGTGATAACCTATGACTGAAATAGACACTGAATTCACATACGTAAGACAGTAAAGCACCTCATTTTTGCGTCCGTGCTTTAGACAAATAATCCCAGCCAAAATGGTGCGCACCAAGCTGCGCAGTATAGGCTAGGCACGAGACTAGGTAATAGGCATAGATTTCAATGACTAGAGGACCGTATCCATTCTGGTAAAAGCAACAGTTTTATCAGTTTCAGCTAGACCTCAACAGCTTAAAGAAGGTCTCCGCATCAACCAAATCCCTTGTGAATTCCAACTGTGTGGTTGTCAATATCGTCTAATTGATCCTCACCACTCTATACCCCATTTACTCTCGGTTGTATTCTTACCGAACTCCCAATAATAGATTCTGGCGAAAGAATACCCAGACACGAATTACCCCGCAACAACGAATTTTAGCCTCGTCCCCGGCCTCATTCCGAAAGACTATTATCTATTCCGGGACCGAGCGTGCCGGTCGTGTAGCAGGAATACGGTGTTTTTCATCGAAAATTACATAAAACTGCCTAATCAGGACATGGGATGAGACCAGTCTCATTCGCCCACACCTCTCATATTAAAGCATTGGTGTTCTACTAAAAAAAACCACCACCAGCTAACCAGCTGATCCTCACCGCTCAAGTATCATGGAAATCACCAGTCCGTCGGTCAAAACCGTTAAGAAAAAGTGAATAGTATCACCAATCGACATCATTTGTAAGTCTCGTTGTTGACTGGCGATATCATATGCCCCGTTCCCTCCACGCGGCCTCCCCTGGCTTACCAACTACAAAGGGCAAGCCTTGCTAATTATACCTTCGACGGAAGAATGGAGCGTCATCCGGCACGAAGTGAGCTGAATCTTTGGGATGCGCATGGAGCGGAAGAGATTACTGATTCTTCGGGGGCTTTACGGGGTTTTCATCATGCGCCGTTGTGGTGGGAGATGGGCGGAGAGACCTTATATGGTAGATGTTCGCCAAGAGATCTGGTGATGCCAAGACAATGGAAAAGGGCAAAGATTGAATATTATGTGATCTCGCCACACCACATACAGCCGAGCATCAGGCGTTTGGGATGTGTTTGCGCCACATATGCGATGAGTGCGGTTGGCCCTGTCGCTTGTTGGGATGAACTGTTGCGACTAAATTTGGAATTCATAAATGCCGAAATAGTCGAGTGATAGTTTGTGATTAAATTCGAAGAAACTAAAAAATGGCGATATTGATTGATTGATAATTCGTACCCTTTTTTTTTAAAAAAAGAGGTGATAAAGAAGCTGAGGCAATTTCAAAATACATCATATTTTACCGTGACCTTAAAAATTAGCAGGTTCTCGGTTCAGCCTCGTGCATTTTCACCTCATACAGTGCCACTTAATCCGTTCCCTAACCAGTGGAGATGGGAGTTCTTACTTCACAAAGGAAAAAAAAGATACCTGATCTAATACATAACTTTTTACAGAATAATCATACAGTCCGCCACCAGCCGTAACTTTTAAAGAGTAGTAGAGCAAATCTAAACGCCCTCCCATCTACCCAAGACTTTACTCCTCTTTTACCTCTTCCTTCCCTACTTTAATCTCCTCCCTCCCATTTAGCCCCCCTTTATACACCACCGGCTCCACGTCACCAAACATCGCCTCCTGCTCCGCAGCCCACGTGCGACCCGCTTTACTGAGCGTCCTCAGATACTTCACATACTGATTCACCTCATCGCTATCCTCCGACAGTCCGGTGTTCTCAACAGCTTTGCGTCTGCGCGTCTTGACCGCGTTATAGGTAGCCCATGCACGCTCTGCTGTTTTGGCTTCGGCGATGGTGTACTCAACAGTCCACTTGTCTTTTGCGCTGAGGTGGTTCGGACGTAGGACGGATCTGCTATTGACGAGGTTGTAGGTGGTGAGGGTCATTGCGAGGATGGGCTTATCAGATTCAGGAAGGTCGGCGGGAGAGAGGGAGACAGGAGGATCGAAGTCGGGGATTGGCTTTTCGGTGTGTTCGTCGGGGATTTGGGATTCCTCGAGTTCTTCGGTTTCTTCTTCGTCTTCTTCGTCTTCTTCGTCTTCTTCTTCGTCTTCTTCTTCGTCTTCTTCTTCATCATCATCTTCTTCATCTTCGGCGTCGTCTTGTGCGGTTTGATCGTCGTCTTGGTCTTCAGTACCGGTCTCATCGATCATTGCCGCGTTGCCGGTGGACTCGATGTCCTGGCCATTCCCGTCGTCGCCAGCTGCTGGAGTAGCTTCGACCTCCTTCTTGCCTTCAGTATTTTCAAAGACTTCCGCTTCAGCAGTCTCCGCAGTCTCCGCAGTCTCGATAGATGCAGATTCTGACTCCACACTCTCCGCTTCAGCAGCCTCCGCAGTCTCCGCAGTCTCGATAGATGCAGATTCTGACTCCACACTCTCCACCTCAGGTTCCACCTCCCCGCTCTCCACAGCAGGTTCACCCCCACCCTCACCTTCAACTTCAACTTCAACCACTGTCTCACCCTCTACAACTTCATCTTCAACCTCTCCAAACCTCTCCGCAATCCCCTTGAACTCAGCCTTCTGCTGCACACTATCACGCTTCGCCTCAAGGCTCTTCAAGAACCCATCAAGGTCGCGTTCATTACGTTTCTGAATCTCCTCGATATCAGTCTCCGACACCGGCTCCGCAATGATATACATATGCGGAGTTTGCGTCTCCCTCGTCTCGAAATGGAATCGCAGCGACTACTCCACATTAGCAAAAGCCCACTCTCTAAAAACCAATTATAGGATCCCTACCTGCTTCGGGAACTTTTCCGTCGCTTTATTCAACATCTCATTCAGCAGCATTAAACTCAACTTAAACTCTCGATCTCCCAACCCACTGCCCCAGCCTTCATGTATGCTCGCGTCCATCTCGTCCAAGCTGACGTACTGGAACCCAAAGATCCGCTCCGTGTTATGGAACGCTACGAATATCCCGTCCATACGTCCCATACGCACCTGCAGCGAATACTTCAAGAACGCCGCACGGATCATATCGAAGTATTCTCGTTCGAAACTCTCCCATTCGCCTCTCAGCGTCTTGATCTGGTACCCGCTGCCGAGGTGGAAGTTGCCTACATCCATACGTACTGATACTACAGCACGGGTTTTCAGATCAAACATGCCGGTCCCGGGTAATCGTGGGTCGTATGCGTCGAGCTGGGAGCGCATGAGGAAGTCGCCAAGAGTGCTGTAGTGGAATTTATCGGCTGCGTGAGCGGGGGGTGCTGGGTTGGTGGCGGACTTGCGGAGCCCCTCGTAGGAGTCTGGTGGGAGGGTGAGCATTTTCTCGAGGGAGCGGCCGAGGAGGGAGAGGATGCTGTCAGTGTCGAATTCTTTGTCAGCATCGATGGCGTAGGTGCCGTTTTCCTTGTATCGGAGGAAGACGGCGGCGGGGGCGCGGGAGAGTTGGGTGAAGTTGCGGTAGTTGACTGGGAAGGATTTTGATAGGGATTCAGCGTTGATGTTGCGCCAGTGGGAGAGAAGATAGTGGAAGTGGGATAGCACGGAGGTCATGGAAGATGTTGAGCCCACGTATTTTTTGTTGAGGGAGGCGGCGATATCGGCGAGCTTGGTGTCCCGTGAGGAGGTGATGTAGGTGTCGACGGCGTTGAAGTCGAATTCTGTCACCGGCATGATGTCGCGGAGGTATGGATCAAAGTTGTAGACGCGTGAGCGCGGGTCTTGGAGGTAGTGTACACCGGGATTGAAGAGGACGCGGTCGAGATCATGGTATAATGCTGGGGGCTTTTCAGAGTCGGGTAGTTCAATTGCTGGTGTATATTAGCATATGAATTTGAGCAAGATGAAGGGGACCATACGTTCAATGCTAACAACGTCTGGGTCCAACTGCAACATATTCTCACTCCTTGGCCTCTTCCCTAGAGCTGCGGCTAACGACATACCCTCGACTCCAGAGGCAGATTTGTCTTCTCCACTTACTCTGCGGACTGTAATTTGCTGGGGTTTCTTCCCTTTCCTCTCTATCTTTACCTTCTTCCCCTTTGCCTCCTTGTTCTTCGATTTCTGTTTACGTCTCTTTGTATTGGCTTGCACTGCTGCATTTGGAGGTTCAGCCTTATTGTTCTGCCTCGTCTCTTTATCCTCCTTCCTGCGCGTGACAGTATCTTTGATATCCTTACGGATTTCATTTAGTAGATTCTGAGAACCTAAGGCAGTTTCAGAGTCTGTCTCTGGAGCTGCAGCATTGCGCTTCCGGGCTTTCCATGACGGTACCGTAGCAGATAATGAGCGTGTTAGGAATGGGTTTTTCGAGCAGAAGAGACAAACAAAGGGAGAAGGTCTGGGCGAGACCTTAGCCCGTCGGAGGGCATTTTGAAGCATTGGAGAAACGGGATTGGTGAGCTGATTCTGTGTATCGTCTGGGTATACGAGATAGTGCCAGACACAGGAAACAGCACAATTGGCAGAGGAGAGAAAGGGTGATAGTTGGGGGGGTGAATGAGTGATGGAGGGAGAGTTTTCTTTTTTTTCTCTTCTCTCTTATCGTGTTATCTCTGCCGGGTAACTTCATGCATAACACCCCGCCCCCGCCAAAGAAACTGGACTAACTCTCATTGACACTCATCTCTCGAATCTCCCACGATGATCGCTCTGGGTCTCGAAGGCTCTGCCAATAAGCTTGGTGTCGGCCTCATTAAACACACTCCGGGGAAGCCCGCCGAGATCCTCTCTAATATCCGCCACACATTTGTCTCCCCGCCCGGCGAAGGGTTTCTACCCAAAGACACAGCGAAACACCACCGCTCATGGGTCGTACCGCTCATTAGACAAGCGCTGAAGGAGAGCGGAGCAAAGATTAAGGATATCGACTGCATATGCTATACTAAAGGTGTCTAGGACCCGCCGACACCCAGAAAATGAAATAAAGCTGAGGGTGGTAACGGCAGGTCCGGGAATGGGGGCGCCTCTCCAAAGTGTCGCGATTGCAGCTAGAACAATAAGTCTACTGTGGAACAAACCTCTTGTGGGAGTTAACCACTGTGTTGGCCGTATGTCCCTCTCACCATTACAGCTTCACTAGCTAACTGTGTAGACATTGAGATGGGCCGTGAAATCACCGGAGCTGCCAACCCCGTTGTATTGTATGTCTCTGGCGGCAACACCCAAGTCATCGCGTACGCCGAACAGCGCTACCGTATCTTCGGCGAAGCCCTCGATATTGCCGTCGGCAACTGTCTCGACCGGTTCGCGCGCACACTTGCGATCTCGAACGACCCTGCGCCAGGGTACAATATCGAGCAGCTAGCGAAGCGGGGTGAACACCTTCTCGAGCTACCATACACGGTGAAAGGGATGGACTGTTCCTTCAGCGGTATCCTCGCGGTCGTAGACTCCCTCGCATCGCAGCTACTAACGGGGAAGCCGAAGCCGTTGTTGAGGCCTGATGGCGAGTGTGTTACGAAGGAGGATCTGTGCTTTAGTTTGCAGGAGACGGTGTTTGCTATGTTGGTTGAGATTACGGAGCGGGCGATGGCTCATGTGGGGTCTGCGCAGGTTCTGATAGTGGGTGGGGTGGGTTGTAATGAGAGATTGCAGGAGATGATGGGGTTGATGGCGAGAGAGAGAGGGGGGAGTGTGTTTGCTACGGATGAGAGGTTTTGTATTGATAATGGGATCATGATTGCCCATGCGGGGTTGTTGGCTTATGGAATGGGTTTTAGGACGCCGTTGGAGGAGTCGACGTGTACGCAGAGGTTTAGGTGGGTTAAGTTTATATCTTTGATTGAGGTTTGTTTACTGACGGGATTTGGTTAGAACTGATGAGGTGTTTGTCGAGTGGCGGGACTGAGGGGGTGATGGTGTGGATAATTGGTATACCACTCTTATAACTGTTATAATATGTATATTCCAAAAGTGGTTCTTCGCTACCCTAAAACCATCATTTCTACTTATTGAACTGTGGTGGGTACCCAAATGGATACAAGCGTCTATCATCTAACTGTGTTTTTCAATCTTAGATCATTGTTGAATGGCATTACGAACGAAAATAACATTATCCTAAGCTCTCTTCTACCCACACACGTTGATACGGGTGGAAATTACCTGGCCTGGACCGAGGTGAAATGCTTCAATTGAAACCACCTTATCTAATAAGGAGGTGGTTGACTGGGAGAACGGCCCAACCGTCTCTTTCGAAAGCTGGTTCAGAACTACCTGGTCCAGGCCATTCAGATACTATCAAAAATACACTTCTACTAGAAGCTAAATATCAAGGTCTGGACGTGAAACAGCGACATCCTTCCTACCCCTTCTCTGACCATCTTAACACGTTTGAAAACCTGTTAGTGACAGATACGGGGTTTGTAGCTTGGTGGTAGAGTAGCTAGTAAAATCCACTGTATCGTTTTCACCAATGGCGTGCTCTGACTTGAACTGTACCTGTAACTAGTGAACATATGAAGATAAATCTAATCCGATATCAACTGGTAGTAATAGAACTATGTCTCTGATCTTTATGTAGGTAATTCTGGGTGTTATCTGATTGCTACTAGAACACTATGTAATCGGTATCTGATCAATAGATCCATGTATGATCCTATCGCCCACTTTACCCTACCGTCTACAGCTGGTATAAGAGTAACTGAACACGACACTTTATCCTATCCACTTACTCACTCACCCACCACCACCACCACCACCACCAATAATGAAAACCCATTGAGTGAACCATTAAAGAAACCCATCAAGGTTATCAATAGCAACTACTAAAAAACCCACCCAAAAGAGTCTCCAACAAAACGGGTACGTTCTCAATACCTACCCGACATATCTACCACTACCAGAGACAGCTAAAAACCATGGAAAACGTTTCTGCAAACCATCATTCCTTCCAGACCTACTCAACCACTACAAACCTCTCCGCTGTCGGGGCTAGAGCATTTTAAGCGTTATGCTTGAAGCTATCGACTCCAACGAAAATGGACGCGTTTTAGCTACCCAACATGTCAGGATATAGCTAAACATTTCTTCCAGACACAGCCATAAACTTCGTGCATCGTCCGCCTTATCCAATAACCACCCTACAGTGCGCAGCAGCCATAAGCAGGGTGATAGGAACGAACCTAGTATCCACCCGACTAAACACGGATACTACTGTTAAATTGCCCTAGCGAACTCAGCAGCGGGGGTAGTTGAGGTTGCTCGAAACGTTTCACGGGTTATAAGTGATTTTTTATGATTCTGTGAAACGGGGTTCTGCCTCTGAGTGCTGATCTCTCAACCCTTGAACCCCCGCCGTTCCTACTCCGACCTCTACTACTGCTCTCAGATCTCTAACCAGAGAACCCCACTGTTTCTGCCGATCCTGGGAATGATTGATGAAGTCACCATTACTAGCGCCCCGCTAGTATTATATCAGTGTAACCAGACTGCGATTGGGAGGTTTCGTCTTTGGTGATTCGGGAAGGTGAAGGGTGTAGAGGTGATAGTTGATAGAGCTGGCAGAAGGATATTTGAAGCGTGTGGGGGTTGGGCCGTAGATCTGGTAAAAGTTCCCTCCTCTTCCTAGAGTAAAGGTTCTGTGGGGCGAGATCGAGTGAGATCGAGTGATGACAATGGTGGAGCAACCCGCCCAAGACCCGATGCACCATTGCTTGGATCACGGATAGGATCTTGGGATGGATCTCGATTAAATCTCAAAGTAGGGGATCTGTACTCTGGGCTGCCAAGAGTTCGCCACGGGTAGCCAATGGCATACATGTATACGTGCAGTCTTCTATTACTATATCAGTGGATACAGTTGAAGTGGGGGTTGATTGGGTGTAAGCGAGTCTACAGACAAGTCGAGATGGAATAACTTCAACAGTTTTTACTGTAAACGGAATCTATTCTACTGCAGAGTATTTGTCTACATCTGCATGATCGCATATTGCCCCTGGTACAGGGTTCTCCGCATTCAGAGAATAGCTACTCTAGAGAAGCCCGGATTAATCTCCTGCCGCGTCATGGTAATACAGCATATCCCACCCATGATAATCCCGCGATAAGTAACCCAGCAGTCCAATATGTTCCAGAACCCGATGCATCCAGGTAATCCTCCACGGGTATCGGCGAGCAAGAGATGGCCACACCTCCCCCTCCCCCCTCCCCTCCCCCTCCCCCTCCATAACTCTCCCCATGTCTCCTCCCTCACATCTCCACCACCTCCACCATGTCCGAGACCACCACGGCCTCCAAATCCTCTCGTCTCCCCCGTCCATACTCCCCCGACTCTGTCCCTCGCGTCAGCTATGACGTCGACCCCCCGCGTCGTCGTCGGGCCGGTTCCGGCGACCAGATCTACCCAGTGACGTCGCGACGGAACAGCATGTCGCTGCAAGACGCGAAGAGCGTCTTGCAGAACACCACCCATAGCGTTCTCGCCCCAACAGACACCGAGAACCCAACATGGCATACCATCCCGCTGGCATTCGCAGTACTCCCTGCTATCGGTGGAGTCCTCTTCACTGGCGGAACCTACTTCGTCACAGATGTAATGCTACTATTCCTCGTCGCCGTGTTTCTACACTGGCTAGTTAAATTCCCATGGTACTAAACCATCCCCCTCGAAAAGTAACCCACTAACAACCCAGGGAATGGTACCACTCCTCCCAAACCATCTCCCCCTCCCCCTCCAGCACCCCCTCCCCCACCCCCTCACCCACCCGGACCGCAGCCTCCCGCGAACTCCGCCGCAACGAACACCTCGCCCTCCTATCCTGCTTCATCGGCCCCCTCCTCGGCGGCTGGCTCCTCCACACAATCCGAACCCAACTCTCCCGACCCAGCGAAGGCCTCGTCTCAAACTTCAACCTCACAATCTACGTCCTAGCAGCTGAACTCCGTCCAATCGCCCAAGTCGTAAAACTAATCCGAGAACGCAGTCTCTACCTCCAAAGCGTCATCCACCATCCCCCCATCACCAGAGTCGAAGCACTATATCTCCGTGTCGAGGAGCTGCAGGAACAAGTTAAGGAGCTGACGGGGCTGACGGCGAAGGCGATTGAGAGGGATCCGGATCTGGATGCATTGAACCGTACTACCCCCCTCCTTGGTTTACTGGGTGATGAGGCTGATTTCGTAGGTGCCGTGAGAAGGTATGAGAAGAAGGAGGCGATCCATTCTGCGCATACGGAGACGAGGATTCTAGAGATTGATAGCAGACTTAATGATGCGATAACGCTTGCGGCGGCGGCGGCGGCGAGGAGGGAGGAGACGACGTTTTCTATGTTGTTGTTGGAGTGGACTTGTGCGGTTATTGTTATTCCGTTTACGTTGACTTGGAGGTTGTTGAGTTTGCCGGCGAAGGCGGTGGAGACGGTGGCTGGGTTGAGGAGGGGGCAGTTGATGTTGAGGGGGGTGGAGAGGAGGGGGCAGGGGGGGGGAGGGAGGGGGAAGGGGAAGTAGAGGGATTGGGATGGGATAGGAATTACTGGCGTTTGTTTGTAGGTTGGAGTTTGAATTGATTTGGGGGTGGGTTGGGTTTAATGGGTTCACGTCGAAGTACGGATATAATCAGTTCCGTGATCGTTGTTTACGAATTTGTTGGGCTTGGAGGTGGCTCTAACTGGTATTTTGTGTTTCGTCTTGTGGTATAGGCGTTTATTTTGAGGAATAGAAATAAGACCTCGGGGAGTGTTGGTTTGACTTGATGTGATTTTGGAATAAATGTTTTCGATTTGGGGTTTTTACTATTTATTTGGTAGAGATGGATTGTTAATTTAAAGACCATTGCTATTTTCTTTATACTCGGCAAATCTATAGACAAGCGATTGAGCACCTAAACACCAGTACCCACAGAATTTATTGATTTTTGATTTTTGTGATGAGAAATAAATAGCTATAGACGCCTAAATATGTACCCCAAAAGTACCTACATCCCCCCAAAAAGCAAAACCAACCATCTCACTCTCCCATTGCATCAGTGCCGGTCTCCGGGAGATGATCTTCCCTTCCAGCAACCCCTATCTCGTACGACAAACCTGCGAGGAACAGAAGAAGGGCAGGAACCCGCAGGATGCATTTTATTATTATTGCGTCCTGCGAGGAACCAAGATAATGTTGTAAATCTAACCCTGCAGATGGCTCATCTTATCGGATAAGACGCGGGGTGTTACCAAATTTTCGATGGATCGAATCGGACTGGCTGACGTGACGACTGGTTTTTTTTTGGGGGGGAAACACCCCACTTTGGAGGGGAAACAACGGAAACGAAAGCGAAAACGAAAACTTTTTTCTTTCTTTCTTTCTATCCACACTGGGTTTTTTGTTTGGTGGGGTATTTTGTAGAGATTGTTTTCACAAGCGAGAGTAGAGTAGAGAAGGGATGAAAGAACAAGCCTTCGGTTTGAAACGGCAAGCGGGCAGCGGGACGAAGTCGGTAGTGTTTAGATCTCGAGGCCGAGACTCCGGAGTGAGGAGAAAAAAAAAACTTCTAGGGAGGGGGGCGAGACGGACTGGTTTTTTTTTTCTTCCCTCTTTCCTCTTGTAGATTATTATCCCTCATCGTCTTTTTTTTTCTCTTTCCTTTTCCTGTACCAGTGAGTAATATCTCTTACTGTTGTTTATTATCTCTTACTAACTATATATATAAAGTCTTGTTTTCCCTCTTCCATCTTTTCTTTCATCTCCCCTCGTTTTTGATCCCCTCTCTCGACTTGTAACTCCACATCCCGAATAGCCACAATGACCGATAACCAGCTCCCCGTCAATGGCAATGTCGAGCGTTCCGCTCTGTCTGCTGAATTCGTCCTCAAGGCTGGTCTGGCACGTATGTTGAAAGGCGGTGTCATCATGGACGTAGTCAATGCCGAGCAGGTGAGAATCCCATTCCCTCCCTCCCTCTCTCAAAAACCCCCCCTCTAACAAACCCCAGGCACGAATCGCAGAAGAAGCAGGAGCAGTCGCCGTAATGGCACTAGAACGTGTCCCAGCCGACATCCGCGCCGAAGGCGGCGTCTCAAGAATGTCAGATCCAAAAATGATCAAAGAAATAATGGAAGCCGTAACAATCCCCGTAATGGCTAAAGCAAGAATTGGACATTTCGTCGAATGCCAGGTATGAGTCATCCCCCCCACAAACCCTATTCATCATCATACTAAACAACTACAGATCCTTGAGGCAATTGGTGTAGACTACATTGACGAATCAGAGGTTCTCACACCTGCCGATAATGTCCACCACGTCGTTAAACACCCGTTCAAAGTACCATTCGTCTGCGGGTGCCGAAACCTCGGTGAAGCCCTCCGCCGCATCTCCGAAGGCGCAGCAATGAGTACATCCCCCCTCCCCATTTCCCCCTTCTACAGCCCCCCACTAACCCACTCTAGTTCGCACCAAAGGCGAAGCCGGTACCGGCGACATCGTCGAAGCCGTGAAACACATGCGAACCGTCACGAACGAGATCCGAAAAGCCCAGCTCCTCTCCGACGAGGAACTCTACGTAATGGCCAAAGAGATCGGCGCACCATTCGACCTCCTAAAGGAGACAGCCCGTCTCGGTCGTCTCCCTGTCGTTAACTTCGCTGCTGGCGGTGTCGCGACCCCTGCTGACGCGGCGCTCATGATGCAGTTGGGCTGCGACGGTGTGTTTGTCGGTTCTGGTATCTTCAAGAGTGGGAATGCGGCGTTGAGGGCGAAGGCGATCGTCCAGGCTGTTACTCACTATAACGATGCGAAGGTGCTGGCTGAGGTTAGCAGCGACCTAGGGGAGGCTATGGTGGGGCTTAATGTGGAGAAGTTGACGGATCAGATGAAGATGGCGAAGAGGGGGTGGTAGTTTATTGGATAAGGTGTTTTTTTTCTCTTCCTTTTCTTTAGGGTAATTTTCAACAGAAGCGTGTTTTGGATATAAAGATCTCTTTTCTTATGTTTTTCTTCTACTCATCGGAGGTTTTTATTCTGTTTTTTTGGTTTATTTCATGTCCTAGATAAGACCGGAGGCCGGAGGGAAACTGGAACAAAAAAGCATTCAACTGCCTAGGTGTTGGAGGAATCCTTTCTATTTTATCCGTTTTTATTTTAGGTATTACATATACTGTATACTCTGTATTTGGATGGCCCTGGTGAGATTTGCAAATGTCGTGATTTTTTTTCACCCTGGCTGTGATCTACCCCGCGTTGGAGATGATCAACCCCCACCTTCCGTTCTGGGTTAGTTGGTGGCTTAAACTGTTTTGGTTTGGGTCAGGAGTATGTGGGGTAATTAGACTGCAACTTCGTATTTATGTTGAACTATTGTGGGATGGCAGGTGCGAAAGAGATAGGCAGGGTCTTAATCATTCTTGGACTCCTGAACTATATGTGGGACAGGGGAAGTTGAGCAAGAGTGATGAAGAGGAATGATATCCAGCGATCCGATTCAGCATGGAACAGCACGTTGTAATCACAGTATATCACTCGGCGCTACAAATATCCTTAAACATGATAATTTGATTTATGATATCGACTAACTACATGTAGTCTCTGATATGCTCACAACAGCGTTCGAAAAGTAGAGCTTAATGAGAATCCCCTCTTACTTCTCTCATATTTTTCCAAATTTTTTTAACTTCAAAAACAGAAAACGGAACAGCCAACCCAAACCCTTACAAGCATGTACCAGAAAAATATCAAGACTACAAGTCATCATCATCCTCAATACCACGAGCACGTCCACGAGTAACCTCATACAGCGGCTTCCAATCATGATAAGTTGGTAGCTCCCTAGCATCCTCTGGCACCTCAACAATGACCGACGCTACACCAACCTTCAAGCTGAGAACCTCCTCACGGGAAACAGGGTCGTTATCAGTCTTATTGATTCTCCAGTGGAGATGCTTTGTCAAGAACGGGATGACGACCTCAGGTTCGAGACTCTGCAACTCTGGGATGGCGTCATCGGGGATACGGTCAATGAGGGCATTAGTTAGTGGGATGGATGCAGTGACAACCAGTTTGTTTGCGGCGTCAACCTTGCATTTCTCGCAGCCGGTGGTGTGTGGGTCGTTAGCGAAGACGCCGAAGGTGCCGACGAGGTTGTCGTCTTCGACGCGGCGGATTGGGTCGTCGTTGAAGTTGCCCAAGAAGATGTGGACATTGAAGGAGCCTTCGAGGGCGTATTTCTCGACACGGAGATTGGCAAAGTACCTATGAAGTGTTAGGGGCTAATCATAAATGGGTGTGATGGATCTTACTCATGGTAGTGATTGTCATGGATCAGCTGCAGTCCACCTCCGGTGCGGTGCTGGGGCTCCTGAGAACTAGTATCGCCATGGCCATGGCCATGGTGGTGATGATGGTGGTGATGATGATGGCCTGAATGTGGCTCATCATCACCAGGTCCGTCAGTTTGTGGGATTCCAATGCCGCTCTGATCGCCACCGGCTCTGGCAGGCGCAAATCCAGACGCAAGGATAGAGGAAAGACCCCCTCGGAGCCTGCTGATCGGTGCAGTCTTTCCGTACAACTTTTGTACGGCGGCCTGAACGTTGGCCTTAACTTGAGCCGCGGAGACGACACCCCAGTCGACAAGTTCGGGGTAGGTGCTGCCAAAAACTTTCAGATTTCTGGCGGATTCGGAGTACCAGAACGTGGTGTCATTCTGATGGAACGGAACAAGAGCTATTGATGTGTTAAATCTATAATACTCGTAGTCGTCGGGTATGTAACAACTTACGGGTACTGGGGCCTTCAATATCAGGTTCCACATTCGGGTTATCGGTACCATTGGCCCAAAAGGTGGAATTTGCAGCTTGCTGGTCTACAACGTAGCTGGTAGGGTTCAACGCTTGCCAAAGGGCGAAGATACGATCGACATTGCAGTGGTGAAGCCAGAAAACGGGATCGAAACCAGCGTAGGCGGGGTCAGACTGGAGAACTTGTTAGAACTTTTAACGAGAGCATGGTATAAGTTTCTTACCATGTGTCCATCTCCTCCAATCATCGTGTGAATAGTGTTGTGGACGGATTCCAGTGAGTCATAGTCGTCAGGGTTGTTATTGTTGTTCCAGCCATCATTGGAGAAGTACTGGAAGTTCTGGTAGTTGTTCTTGCTGAGAAGGGCAAAGATTCTGTCACGGAGACTAAGGGGCAATAACCATGTTAGTAAATTTCAAAAACCAAAGAATAGCTTGAGTTGCTTACTTGAGAAGGGGCCTCCGAGTTGGTGGGAAAGATGGAGTTGAGGCGAAATTCGCCATTGCTGTCGCAACTGCTTGTGGACGACTATCATCATTTGGCCTTGGTCGTGTGCCTGTGCCTGGCTGGCGAACAGTATTGAGCCAGACACTTTGGGGAGAGTACTGGAAAAGGCATTAGTATAGATGAATGGATTAATTCGATGCTGATAGGTACTGTGGGATTTCATACCGGGAAATCGGCCTTGTCAATAGTACCAAAGTTATAGCTATAGAGTGGATTGTTGATGGTCTTCGGCCCAGTCGCCGTCACAACTTGAACAGTCTTCTGTTTGAGGACGATATCGGGCAATGCTGAATTAGCTGCAAAGTCCCAGTATCTATTGTAGATTGTAAACGGTTAGAGAGTGATATCCCATAGGACTGTCAAAGGCTAGGTACTTACGGAATACGGAGAGATGGCAAAACACGAGTGTACTTGTCCTTATCAGCACCAGCAGGGAAAGCTGCAATAGCAGCTTTGGCATTGGCATAAAGAGTTTGCTATAGAATACAGAATGATAATCAGCATCTCAATTTCAAAGCAGGCAGGCTAAGTAATAGATTTACCTCAAAGAGTGCAAGATATGGACGATGCCATGGCAAGAACAAAATGCTCGAATGAGTACAATATCCAGCTCTGTTACCATTGCCAGTGACACCGTCCCAAGCTTTGTACGGACGTCCGTGAATCCCAGAAATCTGGTACCAGGAGAGTTTGTCAGTCTTTGGAAGGCTTTGCATACGCTGCAGACCAAGCAGGTAAATATTGAACAAGTCTGCATCCTGATATAGCTCGCTAATCTCAAGACGGAGTGGGACAGCAGCCCCGTTGACCCCGTCCTTGATTCCGGTGATGTCGACGTAGTCTGTCATGTTTGTTTATGATGACTGAGATAGATTTGAGGGGGATTGTGATGCTAGGTGAGGGGGAATAGGTCGAGAGGGCGGATGAAGAGGGGTATTTGTAGATAAAACAGAATATTCAGCTGGGAGGGGTCGTGATATCAAAAAAGAAAATTAAAAATAAGAGGTCGGCTGAACCAGCTGAACCAAACAGGAACTCTGATGATACTGAGAAGGCTCGGGCCAATGATTCCTTTTCCATTCTCCATACCACACCCCGAATCCAGGGCAACCTCGAAACAGGGTTCAATAGCGGTAACGATATTCTGCAAGTAAACATTTAAAGACGGGCGTGGTGGCACCGTGAATAGTCTTGGGTAACACAGATGCATGGATAGACAGAAGATGTCTACCCTTTAGGTGTAGCCCATCCTATAAGGCTGGATTAGAATCGAATCATCTATAGACTTTCCCAGCCATTGGAGGGGGCACATGGCCCGTGAGACATGCAGCCTTGCTTTTCAGCCCCAAGCGAATGCAGCAATCCCACACGCCCAGAATCTTTACCGGCAGCCGAAAAAGCGGGGTTGAACGTTCATTTCTGGATCTTGAGTTCTTTTCGCCTATCATAAGGCACCTTGGATAACGCCCGTGCTGAGGTGAGATGGTCGGGATTTGAATCAGTAATTGGGCCTCGTTGGGAGCTATGACCGTAATCAGGCTTGGGGAGCGGGACCGTCCCATTCGCCTCACTGCCGATCAGATTGCGCAACTTCGGTTCTGGAGATAATCTACTGGTTAGCATAACGTTACATAGACTGTGGCCTGAAGATTAAATACTCGATTTGTACCGGAGAATCATATGGACAGCTATATAAAAGCACGCGTTTAGACAGCTGCTCATGGCTAAGGCTACTGTGAAACACTCGATATCGGGTTTATCAAAAACGCAGTTCAATTCCCACTCTGTATGATTACTGGCGTATAGCTCTGCCTTGTATGAATATCAATTTCCTTTTTTCGCAGCAGCTTCCTCTGCATACGCCTGCTCAGCCGAATTCCTCTTCTCAATGAAGCCGCTGACATGTTCCGGCACCTCCTTCACCAAGTTATCCGAGCTAGGAACGGGTGTGCCCAGGGTTTCGAAAAACGGAACCACCCCCGTCCACACCTTCTCCCGTAACCCAGGCCTTTCATTATCCTTCTTATCATCCGACGGTGGCCCAATTCTAACCTTTGCGGAAGCACTGGTGATCTTCATCCTCAATATAGACGTTGAGCTCATTTCTGCCTCATCAGGTGGAATACGAGTATGTTCCCATCGCCCGGAAACAACAGAATTAGTGATTAGTTCCATCGCGTAGAGTTTTTCGGCCGAGTCTTCAACCATTGTTGCAGTGCCATGGAGCGTTGCAGACCGGTAGTTGTAAGAGTGAGAATTGGGCGTGAGTGACAGGACCAGTCCATCAATCTTGGTAGCGGCAACACAAAGGGGAATTCCGGCTGACCCACTGCGTGCGAGGTTCATAATGCGGGAAGAAACGTAACCGTGGAGGTAGCTGAAACGGTTGTCAGTTTCGTGTTAACGCCGCATGAAGTATGCTTTTTGATATGGGAACAGTGGGAAATGTGATGCAAGAACTTACCAGTCGAGAGGATCAGACTCGGAAGAACTGGGGTAGTCAAAAGACCCCATCTGCCCTATCATTGGTAGGATCGTCGGGAGCGGTGCTGATAACGGGTCTTTTAGGTCTGAGAGTGTTATGAAAGAAACGTGGAGCACGGGAGTGGAATTGACGATTCGGTGAATAGTTGATGCATCGTAGGCAGCTATTGAATTGTAAGAAAGTGATCTCAGCAAATAAATCCAGGACTAAACTGCCATCGTTTCAAGGTTGTACTAGGCTTAATGGAAGCATGCAGGTATTAAACGCCTTGCTAAATAAAGCGACATACCTCGCTGATTCTTTCTATTCACCTTATTAACTGGAGTCTTGGGGTAGCTGAGTTCCCGTGGCATGGCGGAACGTAAGTGTTATAAATGTGGAGGAGTTTCTACTTGTCTCTGCAATTGAACTCGAAGTGCAGGTTTATGTACAACCTTTCCGCGTGAGTCACATCGTCCTTCCCCGTTGAGTGTGAATCAAAGGAACGTACTTCGATGCGTTACCCGCCAAGGATTTCCACGTCTAGCCTAGTAAGTCAGAATAAATTTATAATAAGCGGAGGTTGATTCGTCACGCATAACGGCGGGGAAGTTTTATATGAAAACGGAAGGTCGGAATTATAGTTATCGATAAGGGTTAGGGTTTCTTGGAGCATCGCGGGATGTCCAACTCCACCTGTCATCTTTCATTGTATATCTCAGCTAGTTAGCAATGTATCTATCCTCCATAAGTTAATAAATCCTTCCAGGGACTAAATTGCCGACAGGCTTTGCGATCAGAAACCAAATGTCATCAGTGCATAGAAATACCCTCTAACTCGGAAAGCCTCGAAGAATCACGACGCTGGGCAGGAATAGAATATGAAATGGTGAGATTGTGATGAAGGAGGTTTTAGGGGTGGTAGTGGGTTTGACGGTGCGCAGAAGGGCCTTATATGACTATCCGCAACTATTGAGTGCATAAGGTAGGACCTAGTAATCGAAACCCTTCTATCTGAGCACTTTTGCTATAATTCGAGGGATATTGAGCTTGATTTCTCTAATTTGAGAAGAATAGATACAATATGAGTGCTTTAAGGCTCAGCTGAGAATATTACTATTTCTATCCACAGAACCCTCGAGCGTAACTACATGTAGATTAGGAACAACGACTGTCCATATCACTAGGTAAGCTGCAACACGAAGGTCCTGAGGAAAATGAGCTCAAAAGCTCCATTTTGAGAAAGTTAGATACATCTCTCGCGCTTTGTGATCGTGCCATCCGTTGCCTATTCTGTTGCCTATTCCATTTCTCACCACATTTTAGTTCAATACACCACCCAAAATCTAGCTAGAAGTGGTGCGAAGTGATGAGGTAAAGCTCTTTCCCTACCAATAAGAAAGCCATCATGGGGAGGATCTCGCCTTGATCGGTATAGCGTTAGGTGCTAAATAAACAAAAGCATTTGACCAAAAACTACTTGCATTGCGTTATGCAGACTTCCTTTTTTTTCCCCTCAACTGCATAATTAACGCTCTCAACTCAATCATATTCTCTCAATAATACTCCCTCACTAAACTTTCTCATAAACACCTCTATAGTGCTCGCCATAATGCTCACTATAATGCTCGTTATTGAAATCCGTTAAGTCGGTGCGCCTAGCACGCCATTGTGGCTTCAGCCTAGGAAACGTAATATTAGGCATCAGGAACTAAGTGTCATAGCGGAGACCCAAAAAAGAAGCATTAGTTGTGTATCACAGATCGTAAAGCGCAGGGCTCATATCGATTATGCACGTAGTCCATCTTGAACGAAAAGTGAAAAAGAAAAAGAAAAAAGAAAAGAATGTAGACCACGCGTCCATGGTTATTAGCAATGGGATGATATACATGTACCCGTTACTTTGTGTATCTTCACCGGGTTGTGTGGAACGCCTCGTACCTTACTTAATTTGGAAACCCTATAGATTTAAGTGGAATATTAGAAATGAGGGAGAGCGACAACTTTTGGTACCGTTGTGCTCTTCAGTTGATGATCTTCAGGGAGCTTACGAATAACAAATTGCGGTCCATACCACATAGCCTTATGAGCTGTAAAACCACTTTGTTTACAGAGAGCCTAGGGGCCTAATATTTTGTCTAATTCTGACATCATGGGGAAATTGAACAACTGAATCGCTGTATAATTGTGGAAATATCTAAAGCTCGGCTTTATAAATACGTAAATGACCAACGGCACGTGACTGAGGCCCTCACGTTACACAAAGGACAGGTACCTGAACTTCACGAACATCATCAAAGCCCTAAACTACGCCGTTCAAGCTTCGTCAAAAACGGATTGGCCATGAAGGCCGCCAACTCCTGGCTGCTCGTCGCAGTCGTCAATGTTCTCCTCCCTCTAGGAATTATCATCTTCGCAAAAGGCTTTTTCCCATACAAACCGGTCTTTCCCGGTCTTGCCGTTTTTGATGCCAGCGCGAAGCCTCTCCCGGCGCCTTTCAATAAGGTCGTTTTTATGGTTGTTGATGCGCTGCGGAGGTAGTATACAGTCTCACTAGAGATCCACAGACACCAGATACTAATGTCTTTATAGTGACTTTGTGTTCTCAGAGAACTCCGCGTTCCATTTCACCCAGAGGTAATTTGACCCCCTGTTCTAAAAAACAGCACCTCCGAACACCGAATAACATCATGCAGCCTTATATCCTCAGGTTCAGCAATACCATTCACTGCTCATGCAACTTCACCGACGATTACAATGCCCCGAGTAAAGGCTCTTACAACCGGTTCGATACCGAGCTTCTTGGATGTGATCCTCAACTTCGCCGAGTCAGACACGTCGTCAACCCTCGCCAATCAAGACAATTGGTTAGCGCAGATCAAGCAGCGTGGCGGGAATATCATTATGTATGGAGATGACACATGGCTCAAGCTCTTCCCGGATATGTTTGGGCGCTCAGACGGAACTTCGAGCTTTTTCGTTTCGGTATGGTTAACCCTAACCCTTGGCAGTATCATTTTCCCGGGCTTGTTTTATGAATGAATTTCTAATATTGTGGAAACAGGACTTCACAGAGGTTGATAATAATGTTACGCGGCATATCGATGATGAATTGATAAGAGATGATTGGGATGGTATGGTTATGCACTATTTAGGCCTCGATCATATTGGTCACAAGGCTGGACCGCGTAGTCCATATATGCTTCCTAAACAGCAAGAGATGGACGACATAGTCCGAAAAATCTATACTGCCATTGAGACACAGCCTCATTTAGAATCAACTCTATTTGTGCTCGCTGGAGACCATGGCATGAACGATGCTGGTAACCACGGTGGTTCCGCTCCTGGCGAGACATCACCTGCGTTAGTACTTATGTCTCCAAAGTTCGGCAAGATGTTTCCTGGAGGAAGAGAATGTCCAACTCTACCGAAGGAGGAGTTCGATTTCTACACTACTGTTGAACAGTCAGATGTTGTTCCGACACTTGCAGGCCTTCTCGGGTTTCCAGTGCCGAAGAACAACCTCGGGGTTTTTATTCCTTCACTCCTGGAGATGTGGAATAGTATGTCTCTTTTATATTCACTATGCATTTTCCAGTCTTGCTGGGAAATGGTTCGCAATTGCTGACGAAGAGAAGCGGGCGACAGGGTTGAATTGATGCTGCGGAACGCTCAGCAATTGCTAGCGATCGTTAGAGCAGCATACCCCGATTTTGATAGCAAGAGCATCCTCGATGACTGTTCCACGACAAACACCGATGTAGATGAATTGGCTTGCTGGTGGGGAAAATCCTTGGAAGCTAATAAGCGTTCCTCCAGCAACGATATAGACCATGCAACCACCCTCAATTTACTATTCAAATTCTCGACCCGCTGCCAAGATCTCCTCTCGATGGCTGCGAGCAACTATAACCTCAATTGGATGTCTATCGGGATAGCTGTGATGTCTCTAGCGTCTATACTTTCCATATTCAGTTTTGTACCACTTTTGGAGAGTTCGAAGCTTGCGAATCTGTTCTTCCCGGCAATTACAGTAGCGTATGGGATTATGATGTTTGCAAGCAGCTACGTTGAGGAGGAACACAACTTTTGGTATTGGGTTGCTTCGGGGTGGTTTCTCGCCATTTTTATCAAAGGGTACGTTGCCTTTGAGTGCTAATCAGTTCAAGATTACTGACAAGGTGATAGACATAAAAGAGTCGGTGCATTCCCATCCTTAGGGGTCTTGGGTTTGCTACGCGTTGCTCGTCGTTGGAATCAAACAGGCCAAAAGCATGCCGGAGCATCTGATATTTCCAAAGATTTCCTCCAGCAACACCCAGACCTATTATGGATACTTGTTATTGCTACTTACTCTACGATCTTCCTTCGGCTTTCAAACCGAACGTTCCGTCGAGCTGGGCGTGAGGTGGCATTCATATTTGCATTTACGACGATGACATCGGCGTTGGCTTTTAAATTCGCGTTCGCTGCTCAGGATACACCAGAGCTAATACCGCCAGACTTGATGTCAGTGGTTGAGTGGATGGAAGAAATGCCCCTTGTGAATATGGCCAGAGCAACATTCAGCGCCATCTTTGCTGGCGTCGCGTACACGGCCTTTTTCGAGTTTCGACATAGCACCCCATACAGTAGGTTTCGTCCAAGCTTCCGATAATTCACATACAAATGCTGACCGTCTAGATGACCTGATGTCCCTCAATGCCGCTGTGGTCTTTATGGACCTATTTAATGTTTTCCTCGTTACCCAAACACGACTTGTCAATATCCCATTATTCACCGTCTTCCAGCTTGTCGCTTGGCTTCTTGGTACCATGCGCCACCTCTCCGCAACAGAGCTCACCCTCTCCACCTTAATCCTCTCCCACTTCTCTTTCTTCGCCTTCGGCGGCGCCAATGCCATCTCATCCGTTGACCTATCTAACGCGTACAATGGCATATCAGGGTACAACGTTATCGTCGTTGCACTCTTGACATTCGCAAGTAACTGGATCGGACCTATCTACTGGAGCTGTGTTGGGGCTATCTTACTGGCGCAGAGGAGGATTCTAGACGAGAAAGTATTTTTGAGACATACTGTGGCGTTGACGACATTCCATTGCGTTGCAGTGGTGTTTGTGATGACGGCGTGTACGATGTTGAGGACGCATCTGTTTATTTGGACTGTGTTCTCACCGAAGTTTTTGTATAGCATGGCGTGGGTGTTGGGGGGACATGGATTGGTTAATTTGGGAGTGGGAGGAGCGATGGCGTGGATTGGGAGGAGGAGTCTGGTTTGATACCATAGTATTGGGATAAATGGTTTGTGTATTATATATCCGGTTCGGGGGAGGTGAAGGGTAGATTGGTTGTTTGTATTGTCTTTAGCAATTAGATATATCGCGACCGCCTCCAGTATCGAGATAGCCTCTTCGTTATAGTAGTCCTGCGAACAGATCGTCGATTTCGTCCCCCTTCTTACGCTTTTTTTTTTTCTTTGCTCCTTCTTTGTCGTCGGTCTTTCTCTTAATCTTTCTTTTTGGTGTTTCCTCTCTGATAGGAGGAGAGGGTAATCGCAATGGTGGTAACGGTGATTGTGATGTTGACTTCATAGCCTTCTTCTTCACTACTTTTCTATCCGTTTTCTTTCTTTCCTTTGGGACTTCCTTGGTGTTTTCCTCCCCTGACCCTGTTGTCTTTTCTACTGCCTTTACTTTCAACAAGGCTTCGCCCGTTGTCGTCTCTTGGATGAGTTGCTCCTTCTCCTCCCTCTCTATCACTATATCTTTCTCTATCATCACCATCACCTTCTCCGGGATTTCTTCGTTCATGATTTCATCCTCTTCCATGACCTCCTCCCTCTTCAGAGCTTCACCAAAATCCTCCATCGTAACTGGTCCAATGGCAAGATCATCCTTCTTGATCACACGTCCTCCCCAAGCTTCTTCCACCACTACCACAGCCTCAAGAACCTCTTCTTTCTCCACCTCCACCTTCATCTCTGCACGAACAATCTTATATACTCTCGCCAAAGTCGCCAACAGCGCCAACCCCAATGGCGCAAACTGATTATTCGCAACCACACTTGTAAAAGCTCTATTTTAGTCTAATCAGCTCCAATTCTCCCTACTTCTTTGTCAAGAGCTACATACGTATAACAACTCGGTATTATAACCCGCCTTATATACACCAGCCTTGCCTCCACCGCTGCAGCAGCAGCAGGATCTAGTAGCTTCTTGATGTTACGTCGAAGCATCCCGAACCATTTCCACCATTTGCTGAGGTGATGCTGGTTCTTATTGCGGTGGAAGAGGAGGTGGAGAAGGTCGGATTCAGGCTTGAGATCTGCTAGGGTGAGGGCTTCCGGTGAGGGATTGGGGTTGGGGTTAGGTGGGGTAGACATTTTCGTGGCGCTGGGGTTGGAGGATTCGGTGGTCTGGAGGTTTAGAGATTGTTGATTAGGGTTGGTATCTGTGGTTACCCGGTTTCTCTTCACGTGCAAGCTTGGCGTAAGCGTGATCATTGGCTGTGCTGCTGACCTCTCTATGTTCTAGAAATAAGCTGATAGCGGGGACGTGGCTTATCATGAAATCTCACGAATATTAATAGTACAGAGTTTCAGCCCAACTGCACTTGAAAACCCATCCAGGGTCAATGATAACTCAACACACCATTCCGACGACTAGCGTGCCTGAGGCTCAACTTAGACAACCCACATTCCAACCTCAACCCACACCCCCCACCAAAAACACCCCCCCCATCACCAGCGCATTCCCGCTGCATTCCGAACAAACCATGCCTAATCCCACCAGTAGGAGAGCAGGTTTCAATCCTTACCACCGACACCCACCCTGATCACAATTAACACCGCTACCAGGAAGCGCCGACGACGCAGCCATGGAGGCCGCAAAGGGTGCTGTCAATGGTGCTGCACGAGTAAGTCTCACCCCATAACGCACCTTCGGCCGCCGTCTCCCCAGAACTTTAAAATTGGGGAAGAGAATTTTTTTTCCAACATGTGGTAGTGGGGTGCAGTATCTGTCGTTGCTGGCGTAATCGCGTACTTTACGTCCCCGCTGTTCCGCGGGTTGACTCCACAGTTTAAAGTATACCTGTGGATGTGTCCAACTGTAATCGGGAGCATGGTTGAGGCAGACAGGTATATCATTCGTTTTTTTTTTCTATTTCTTTCCCTCTTCCGCGGATCTACAATGCGCTCATACGTAGGATAGACGATTGCGTATGTACGAGAACATGATCCGTGTCGAACGAAGGAATCAGATCGCTAGTGCGAGAGAGAAGGAAATGCTGGATGAGATCGAAGAGTTAGAGAGCAGGGGAAGGAAGTCGTGATTGGTAAAGGCGTGCAGGAAAATGCCTTGGGATGGGTATGGGGGGATGAGGGAAAATAAAGATTCCGACTGCATCGTAGGGAATCGGGTATCAGAATAGCCGCATCAGCACGGATATAGTTTTTTGTCTTTAGGCTGGTGTAGGCCAATCGAAAGGCACGAATTCTTAATGCCGCGCGGCATGCAGTAAAGTTCAATAGGAAGGTCTAATGCCCAATTTACCGTACTCAGCCACTCTCACAACTGCTCACTTGTCTAAGACTTGTCTAAGACTGGTCTATATAAATACAATTACTATAATTCCCCACTTCCGGAGCAGTAACTGATATATACAACGAATCAGAAACCGAAGCCTATTAAAACATAATGTACTAGAGCTACCAACAATCACAAGGCGCAGTAGAGTTACTAATTAAAGCCATTTCCCACAAGGGCTTGGATAAAGAGCTCTCCATTATCCACCGGAGTATTTCGGTCCTTGGCTGAAGACAGTAGCCCTGTAAAGACAAAAGAAATCGTACATCAAACTCCCCCAAAAAAACTCCCTTGTCTTTTTTCCCCAGATAATCGTAAAAGGACGCATAGAAGAGAAAAAGAAATAGAAAGAAAAAAAAAACACATATTGCGCCGCCCACTTGGAAACTACAATATCAATAAGGCATCACAAGAAATAATACAAAACGAACATTAAGTTATAGCTTTTGGTCATTAGTATTAAACTTCATGTTGTGACAGCCGTTTAAAGCCAGCACCGGTGGGAGCGTCCCGCCTCCACCAGAGCCACGAAGATTTAGGTTTTTCATTATAGTTTGTGTTGTGGAGGTGGAGCCTTTTGTACAGCCAGAATCCACAGACGTACAACGAGATTGCAAGAGAGAATCCACTAATTGTGATGAAGAGCCAGTGTTGGCCCATCCAGAAGATGGCTTTTGCGTCTCCCTCATGCCAGGAAGAGCCTTTATACACAGCGAAGAAACTCCAAGGGTTTTTGTTATATCTATACGTTATTAGTTTTATGGGTCTAGTGATAAAGAAAGCTTAGCGTCCAGAAGACTAGGAACTCACTCTTCAGGCATGAGGACTCGCACACGTCCTTCCTCAGTCGTTCCCCAGCGAATGTATTCTTTCCAGATCACGCTAAGGAATAATGGACCGGTGCCATACATAACTGTGATATATGGAACATGCCAGTTGCGATTATAGACTTGGAGACTCTCGGTCACACGTAGAAAGAACGGGTGCTGTGGTACCGCGCCCATAGCGTCGTTAGAGATACCCGTGGGGATGGTTCTCCTCACCCAGGCAGTATAGGAGAGCAGAGGGTCCAAGCGGCGGTTACAGCCATCGTCCAAATCAACATAGATGCCCCCAAAATGAGCCAACACAAAGTATCGGATAGAGTCTGCGCGCATGATCGGATACGGGTAGTTGTCATAAGTTTCTAGAAACCAGGGATATTCCGTCGCGATGAAGTCCCGTGATTTCTTATCCGTCCAGAGCTGAAAATCCCATCTGTCAGCCAAACTACCCCCTGCACTCTCCTTTCCACTCTCCATCATGAGAATCTCGCCCATTGCACGGCCAGACGAACCTTATACTCGTAGTCGCTGTGCAGGTCGACACACGACTGTTGCGCCTCCTGCCATTTCTCAGGAATCGTCTCGTTTTGCCAGGTTTGGTGGATGATCTTCGGGATGAGCTGTGGTCGCTGATCGATGAGCACCGAATTAAGAGCGGGTATGTCGACCGATTGTATTGCATCCTTGGAGCAGTCCTCAAATAGTAGCGTTATCAAAGTGAAGACTGAGTTCACCAAGAACCCGATGATGACCAGATTCACCACGAGGAAGAGAATCACACCCTTCCGCATTTTGAGTTTACGAGGTTGTACGCGAATTAAAGGGGCGTGTAGTGATGCCAAACAGTAACAAATTGAGGCTGAAAACCCTTCCTTGCTGGCTGGTGAAGAACACGAGAAAGGATTCTGAGAAACTAGAGAAGGACGATAAAGGAAGGATAAGGGGAAAAGCAAGGAGAGAGAGAGAGAGAATAAAAGAAAAAGGAAAAATAACGAGAAGAGAAACGCTCGACCAGGGCGAGGCGTTCTCACCAGAAGATTGAAGCAAGCAAGCGGCCGTGGGAAATTACATTGCTGTAACGAGACGGTCAGGTGGCGGTGCAGGAGTGGCGTAGCAGCGCGGATTCACCTCCGATGTTTCATCAAGCCGCGCGTTCTCGCTGTGCCGTTAGCCCTGCGCACTTTTGCTCCCCGAGACCCCGTCCCTCCCCCCGATCCCCCGGCCTCCGAGGACCGAGCCTCCAATCGCTATCGTTCGGCCCCTCTCCCGTCGCTTCATATCCCCAGCATCTCATTCGAGTACCGTACTTTGCCATCCACAAAAAGACCGTGGCTAATAAAAACAACTGGCTCCTCCTTAGGGCTTGCATGAATATATCCCTCTGCACGCAATGTGTCAGACAAGGACCGGTTAAAACGATAATTGATACCAATACATACCCTGGCCAGCATGAACTGGCTGATGATTCTGTTACGAGCTTCGTCGTTGACGATCATTGACGTGTTGGTGTTACACCTTCCTAAGCTTTAACCACGAACGAGACTTGCCCATAAATACGTGGATCACTTTCTTGATATCATATCTTCCTTAAAGTACTTGTCCTCTGATATCTCGGTGTCTCCGGACGGAATATTTGTCGTCGTGCTAGAGGCTTAGAACTACTGAAAGACTTTTGGATACAACAACTCTACTCTTGTCTCTGCGTTGAAGCAGTTGATCAAGTGCTGGAATCGACGTTGTTCTGGGTTACTCGGTGGTGGTACTGCTGAAACAAGATTCCCATAATGGATGGGGCACAATGCTTTCCACGCGGGTTCCTTGATCACTAAGTTCTTGGTGTCTTAGGTAAGAAAGCAACCAATAAACAAAAGTTTTTTGTCTCGAACGGTTGTCATCTGCTATCCGAAAAAGTCATGTACTAATTGAACACAAGTAGTAGAGTTGAGTTCTGGTATGGCCTGATATTCTTTGTGAAGCCTCTACTATAGCTCGCTATTAGGGCCTGTGAGAAAGCCTGGCCTAGATAAACAGACACGAGTACCCGCGCTAGAACCTGCATGTATCTGCTAAAATCAAGTCTCACTCAGCCCAAAGTCTAGTTCTTTGGACCTCTGCGATGTCCAGCCTCGTGAACGTGGTGGGTAGATAGCTGGCCTTTTAGAGATAAAGGCAAATAATCATATGGATACTTTTTGTCATCACCTTTCTTTGAGAACCCAGTTGTTGGAGTTTTGTATCTTCTCTAGCGCCTGGTCACGTTTTTCTTGATATTGTGCAGAACAATACTAACGACACAATGCTAAGGAATCAAGGAAACCACTTATAACAACAAAAAACAACAAGCTTCCAATTAAAGAATACAAACTCGCTTAAACCACCCCCACTAACGCCAATCACACTTCTTGAAATATTTAAGCTTTAGTATGGACTTCGATATCTCGTGATGATGCTCAAGAGCACAGCGATTGTTCTCCACCTACTGCCACTAGCTTTCCAAGACCCGATACCATCCACCTTATAGCGATAATTATTTCCTTTGATATCCCTCGCAGCATTAGGCACTCAGCTTTGGCGGCGCCCCATAACCACTTTCACTTATTCCCACCTCCAGCTAAATCATGTATATAACAGAGGGCAATTCCTACATTTCATTTCCTCTTCCTCTCCCTACATTCTTGTCACCCAACCCACCTCACCCAAAAGTTACATCTTCCTCCAGGAACTCTCCACCGGAAGCTGCAAAAATGGTCTTCTTCCTCCAAATCTTCATGACGCTCTTCTACGCAGCTTTTGCTGCTGCGTCACCGGTCGGAGTCCAGCTCTCGACGAGAGATGAGGCTTTGAACATAAGACAAACCGATTGGGGTAATTATGTCTATATTTCTAGTATCACTTCGGGTCTCATCGGGCAGAACCTAGCAGCGATTTCTATACCCGGTGTGAGTCTCTTATGCTCATCCCCACTAATAAGTGATACTAACAAAAGTAGAACCGTGCTGCATGTCCCGGTGAAATCTATGACCTCCAGTCTTGCTCGGAGAGTTGGGAATCCGAATGTATGGATGAGCGCTGGGCCTTTGAGTGGTGTCTCCAGAATAGGTTTGTCTACCATAATCCCCTCTTCTCACTGTAGCAACCTCTTACCCTTCACAGGATTACTTACGGCACGTGTGGTGCCGAGTGGCTTAACATGACCCTCGGCTGCATGGCTTATGACTCGGCTTATTGCGTCCAAACTCTCGTCACCCTCCAGAATTGTGCTACGGCTATTACTATCCCCACCGAGCCCGGCCCTTAATTTCTGCAAAGCAGTACCGCAGGATACTTTATCGAGTGTCGAAAATGCGGACGGGTGGAATATTTCTCAAGGAGGCGGGGAGGGATAGAGTCACGCTGCACTCGTGGCTTTGTTTCTTTTCTGGCTTTCTTGGTGTCGTTTCCTATGGGGCGGTTGTGAAAAAAATTACTTATTCAATGAATTTCTTTTGGTCTCTCCGGTTTCTTGTCTCTCTCTCTCTCTCTCTCTCTCTCTCTCTTGCTTAGGAAATCCCACTTTGGTCCGTGGGTTATTAGTGTAATTTAGTAATCTATTGGGTTATGAAATTTGGATGTTTTTTCAATGATGATCCTTCTCAAGTGCACGGCGCCACGAGTAAATTCCTAGTCTGTAACCTTCCAGAGCAAGGGATAAAGCGACGGTCTTCGGTAGTAGGGGTTTGAGAGGAGTGTGAGTACCATAACCCAAGTGGTTGACTCTACTTAATTAATTATTCATCCATCTACCTATCGGAAGGATTATGCAGTCGAGTGATCGTGTATGACCAAGAAGTCTTATCTATTCCGATCCAACTACCAGTAATCCCTGCTTAAAGCTAGCCAGTTAGTTTACAGATAGAATGATTTAAACGCCAACCAACTAACATGCAGAGCCATGTTGGCGGGCAATCACGCCTTTGAGCCATTATTTGGGTAATGCTAAAGCAATCGTGGAGAAATATGCTGCGAATGAGTCTAGACTACATAGATATCGAGATAGTTGCAATATGGCCGATAAACCCCTGCCTGAGTTTTTGGCCCAGAAACGAGAACTAGTTTCGATAACCCCCACGCTAGTTAGAGAAACAGCTCATTGGTGTTTGTGGGTGATACTGCGTGATTCGCTCTCTAGACATGCGTTTGGTAAACGGAACACCACGTGTCAAAGCACCCGCTCTCGATCTCGCATTCAAAATCTCTGAACTCCCCAGCACAACCACTACTATCACTGCTCCCACCCTATTCAACATCCACCTCAAAAAAATGGGTTCTGCTAGTTCTAAAGCTTGGGCTATCGGAAGATACCTTTCTACCCACGAAGACCTAAGATCCATCCTCAACAGCAGTCTTGACCCCACTTCCTCTCAGCAGAAGCCGAAAACGAAGATCTCGAATTTAGCCGGTGGAGCTTATCACAATGCCAAGCTTGTAGAGCTGCTAAGCACAGAAAGCACAGAAAACACAGAACCAGGTCCACGCTTTCTCCTCTATCTTCCCAAGGAAGACACCTCCCTCCCGAACCAGTTCCTTAACGAAATCGGATGTCTACTCTACGTTAAATTACACACCAACATACCCGTTCCGTCCGTGTACGCCTGGTCTACGGAACCTGGGCAGGAATATATCGCGCTAGAATACGTTGAGGGGGAGCTCTTAAGCTCGGCCTGGAGCAAGTATACTGAGGATGAGAAGGAAATTATGGTGAAGAAGCTAGCGAAGATTACGGCGGAGATGGTGGATATAAGGTTCGATAAGATTGGGGGGGTCACGCCGGACGGGAAGCTAGGCCCAGCAGTAGAGAAGTCGAAGATTTTGAAAGGGAGAAGTAAATTCCACGCCACAGAGAACTGCAATATCGGACCTTACGACACCATTCAAGAATACGCCAATTCCTACCTCGATGGGAAAGTACGCTACCTCTCCACCTTGCCCTCCGAAACGAACTCTGGAAAAGCCCTCCTACCCACTCTTCTCTCTGAATTCAAGGCTCTGGAGATCTCACTTTCTAAGCCCGACTTTCGAGCCGACGAGCCGTTCGTTCTCCGCCATGGGGACTTCCATGGGAGGAATATCGTCGTGCAAGGCACCGACATCGTTGGCGTGGTTGGCTGGGGCTTTGCGGGATCCTACCCGCTGAGCGAGGTTCTTAATAGAGATCCAATCACAGTTATAGAAAATTCGGACGCCGAAACTTCGCAGCATAACTTGGTTTGGGGTAGGAAGATTCTAGAAGAAGTCGAGCGGTTAATTGAAGCAAATGAAGCGGATCAGGCGGTTAGTAATGTTGGCACAGAAGAGGTTCTAGCGTGATGGCTCGGAAGGTTAAGATAGTTTCGGACGGGGAAGGGGCGAGAATAGTAGCGGTAACAAGGAAGACTACAAAGATGTCGAATAGATTGAGGTGGATTAAGAAGGAGAGGGATGGCATATTGTCTAAAAATTGTATATCCCAACATAATAGGTATAGAAATCATACTAGCGTTCATGTTATATGTCTGGTAGTCTCTTACGCAATTTCCAAATCACGTGCAGTAATGCGTTTAATAAAAGCTACATATCTGTCTGATCTTAACTAATAGTTAAAACTGCCTCAAAGAAATGCAGTAATTGAACACAACCAACCAGCGCTGACATAAAGCTGCCCCTGGAGCAAATGCATTGGGTAGCATGCCAGCCTAGGCAGGTTTCACAAACACATCACGACATGTTCCCCTACCTTCACACCACTACCCAGCCTTTAAAGTTGACAACGAAATTAGGTTTAATTAATTAACGCGAGTGATGGTTGGTGTTCTCGCGTAGCACCGTTGATCTTAATGCCAGTACTTCGCAAGACACGGTTGAGTGGGTAGTTGACACAATGGTCTAAATTCCTTCTAAACTCCCTCTAAATTGGCTCGCGAATACGATATACACAGTCTATTTTCTTTCTTTTCCGTTCCTTCCCCGCCCAAAATTTCATAGCACACCTTTCGTGCCTACACAACATTAGCAACAACCCTCGCACTCGAAATCAGGATACATACTAGGAACATCATTATTTCCTGTCCGCGTCGTCGCCTCTCTAATCGCAATCGCCAAAGCCTTAAACGCACTCTCCGCCCTATGATGATCATTAAACCCCCTCAAACAATCCACGTGCAACGTGACCCCTGCAGCCTGCGCAAAGCTCTCAATAACATGCGGGATCATCTCGCAGCTCAAGTCGCCAATCTTCTCACGCTTCAGCCCGAGTTCAACCACGGCATAAGGCCGGTTAGAAAGGTCAACAACTGCTCGCGACAAAGCCTATTTAAAACCGTGAGCGACCAGTCAGGAAGGTAGCAGTGGTGACGGTACCTCATCGAGAGGGGCGAATCCAGTCCCGAACCTCTTGTACCCTCGGATTGGACCAAGCGCTTCTTTGAATGCGGCTCCGAGAGCAATTCCACAGTCTTCGGCGGTGTGGTGGTCGTCGACTATTTCCTCATGTATACTCAGTCCCCAATTCCACAACCCCAAGACTAAACGAGTGGGGGAAACTGACTGTGCAAATCCCCCTGACACTCCAAGCTCAAACTCCACCCCGAATGTTTCGCCAATGCATGAAGCATATGGTCTAGGAACCCAATCCCCGAGTTGACAGCGATTGTCTGCTTATCAGATGCCTGTGTTGCATGGCCTTCTCCTACGGTTTCTGGAGTACGGAGAGCTTCGATAGAACCGCCGTCGAGAGAAATAACAATTTGAATCTTAGTTTCGTTAGTATTACGGTTAACAACCGCTGTGCGTGGAGTTTCTGTCATCTTGAAGTTGAGCTGTGAAGGGCTGCGTTGAGTTGGTATTTCCAAGTTTCTACAGAGAGTTAAGTTCGAGGGGCGAAGATTTTATAGCTAGTCGGTAAAGGGATAGCTGTGTAACCGTCACGTGACTGGAGGAGCTCCCGAGTGATGTCTCATGGTAATTGAGGAAGCTTCAAGTTATCCCCATCGATATCCGCAACTCCTCCGCCATCGACAAAATACCATTACGAGTGACCTACAAGCACATAACAAATCCATATCTATGAGAAAAGGATGAGATCGGGATCAAACTGGTGAAAGGACGCCAAAGCCAACTCGGCTATACAAACCCCATGAAGAGAATCCACGTTATGGAAGGGCCCTCAACACGATACTCTGGACATAAAAACTGGCAGAAAAACCACCAATATGAGAAACTCTTTTCCCTAATACCCAGTTCTGCTCTAAGAGATGGTCCTTTAAACTCATAATGAAATGATAAAATTCTTCAGCAGAGAAACTAAAACCCACAATCACCTCCGGAGTACATGTATTCATACAGCTACATCCATCAATTCATCCAATGATAAAAGAGTGTTTCCCCCTATTTCGTCCCAAGAAGCTTCAAGGTACTTCTGCCTACTATCGGCCACGTCCGGCTTCCATCGTTGTCCCATACATCAAAGGACGACGCAGCTGGTATTAGCAGGAATATGAGGGTTTTGATATGGTCCCAAAATTTCCGTGACCGCCATTGGTCGGCAGATTAGTTGTTTCTCAAGAACTATCAAAACGGTTATGGGCCTCTCGAACGCTCTTTTCAGAGGCAACTATTCTACTCCAAAAATTCAGTATCAGTTTTAGAGAAGACTACTAGCATGGTTAGCCCCTAGACATGATTTCCTAGTGCTTGATACATCAGAATTCCCAGCGTGAAGTTGGTCCTTCCTCCGGACCTCCTCACACCAGGGTTCCTAACCATAAATATATTAGGGAGCACATAATTTCGTCCCACAGTAATTAGGACCCCGTCTAAACCGATTTGGGATAACTCCATAACACGATAGATATGGTAAAGCATCACGAGATAAAGGCAGAAGCCCTTTACTCGATCAAACTACATATATATTCACACCCTGATTGACCAAGACTAGCCGTTTCCCGAGTCCAAAGGTCCGAGTTAGTCCAAGGGGGAACACACTGACTTGATTCCGTCTGACTGATCAGACCAAAACTCACTAGCCCATGAACTTGGTGGGGGCAACTTTTCACAGCTTCGGATTCTATGAAAAGAATAGTAAACTTTATATTCGATCACGAACGGTCAGACTCTTGTGCCTATTATTATCCTAGACAATGCGAATGCGAATTCGAATACTAGTAGCCATCATAGCCATAACCATCAACGGCTGCTAGCACATAATTATAATCCAACCGGGACATAACTCGCCAAATTTCAATTCAGGGTCGAAGCAATCGAGGCCGTCAATATTTATTAGTCGATAAGAATTACCATCAACTCCTATGAGGACCCCTCGAATAAGAAAATAATTAATATCAAAATCCCCAGCGGAGACCACTAGTGCCCGTCCTATCGTGAATCGTAGTAATCGCCCGCTACAGTCCGGTGACCTGCAAGCCAGAGACATCGGGAAGTTGAGGTTACAGAAAATTCCCATTGCGATCATCGGAGGCCTCCGACAGCAAAGAATATTTGTTTTTTCCAGAAACCCAGGATCAGGCGTTACAGATAGCTAGAAACCCTAACCCTTCAGAAAGGTTTAACGCGAGACAAGATAACCTCCCCTTCATACTAAACAAAGTTCTTTAGCCCCAATTTCATTTAATTTACTACATCGCCTACTAAATACTTTACTATATCCAGCAAAAACGAATTATCAGCGATCAGCAGGAAAGTGATTGCTAACAATACAGATTCCGGCGATGTCCTCTCGATCTCCAGCGCACTGTTCGCTGACTCCTGGACCCCACAGCCACCAGCCAATAACCCTTCTATCATTGCTTTTGTACTTCCCTATTTGTATCGCGACGAGCTTTGATCGGTGGCAGAGAGGCGAATCTCCTTATGCCCGAATCAGCTCCGATGGAAATGGGGCAACGTGTCTACCGGACTATGCTTGTCGATATTTTGTTTAGCGATTTGGTCAAACTGGGCCGGGTTTATCTACTGCCCCGATCACTAATATCGGCACCGGCGATAAATCCTAAGACGTTTTATTAGTGTCAGGGTGTTCCTGGAATGAAGAGAAAACCGGCAACTAGGCATTATACGGACAGGGGATATTGATCCAAGCTTCTGCTCTATGAAATTCGGAAAAACATCCTTTAGGTCACCAGGGTAAACGATAGTCCACTAGCCTATTGTGGTTCTGCCGTTGTCTTCTATACCTATTATGTATGCGGTCCAACAACTTCCTAGCATGTAGTGCACGTGCATAATCTCAGGATTCTAGTTAGCCTGTGGCAATGCATACGTTGAGGACCTATCATCTAAGCCGAAAATAGTGGAGAAGCAGATATGGAAGTTTCGCAAACACCCAAGATTTTTGGTAGGATCCCCAGAGAAGATTAGTGCCAGCTATGAGAGAACACATAGCACACCAGCCTCATCTCCAGCAAAGCAGTCTCCCATAGTATACCATATGTACTCTCGAAACAAGACCCAAAAGCGCCCCAGGCTAGGCTTAATATAGTATGGAATGTAGCCAAGTTATCGGTATTCTACCACTCAGAGTGTCTCTCGAGAATGCCGCTTAAAAGATATGTGGCTCATGCAAGGAGCGAGCTCCTGGGTGGGTTATCCAGTATCACATTAGGCCCAGCTCGGGGCACTTTTAAGTCGTATTTCGAGAGTATATACGGTACATTAGGGTCTCTAGAACGTTATAGTCTACATCTTTGGGACTGCCGTGATCGCTACTAGCTTTCATTGGACACATCTGCAAGCTCACCTTCAGTTCTGTCACGATCGACTGTGCTTCCGAATACTACCTCTCTCATCAAAATCAGCCTTGATTGATTGATTTGATTGATTGATTCGATAAATGCATCCAATCACCTTGGTTATGGTACAGATCAGCCTTGACGTAGGAATTGAACTGCTCAACACGGCCCTGACCACTCAGTCTCATTACCAGCCAAACACGGAACAGAAGAATACATGTAGTTTCAGCTTCGGCCTCTAGGGAAATGACTAGAACTAGGACCGAACCCACCGAAAAAAGCATAAGAGAAGACAATTCCATAAGAACGTACGAACACAAGAATTGTCCCTCCTATCCAACGGACAGGCAAGACCGAGTGATACCCCGTGAACTACAAACCGGAAGCAAGCGGCAGTATATACCTAATTGAGCGACGACCGAAAAGGCTTAGTAAAAACCCAGTGCCGTACGCCGTACGCCGTATTAGCTGCCAGTCCTTGGATCAAGCCGAGATATAGACCCAAGCTGACACGCGGACCGCTCACAAAGCCGAGAATACTATCCTTAAATTCGAATACGGTGACGTATTGAGGATGAGGGAAGAAGAAGAAACTAAGAAGTCACGGGACAAGCGAGGATAGAGTACCTGGCTAGAAGGAGCTCCCGGAGCTAGGCGCACAACTGCACGGACAACTTCACGGACAAATGCATTGGCCCCGGTAGAGGACTTTTTTCTTGAATAGAGAAATCCTGAAGAAGAAAACCTCACGCTTTATGAGCTGGTATATATTAGACATTTAGCACCAGCGGTATAATTAACTGCTAGAACCCACTCAATTCTTTATACGGATGCTACTGCATCTACGTATACCTCTATATCTATCAATTCTTGACTCCATGTAGTTCATTCGAGACCTTCGCAGCCTCCGCTTTAGTACTTACGAGAGTTATAATCAGCCTCTAGAGCACACCCTTTCGATAAATCCTTCGACATAATTTCCCACGCTTTGGTTTTTGTTGGTGTACACAACCTCCTTAGCTGCGCAGTCTTGGGAGGTTCTTCTAAGGTACGTATCACAGTAAACGTGAAACCAACCGCATAATCTTCTAGTCTCTGCACATTTTTGAGATAGGAAATCTGATAGAACGTATGAAGTATCAACCAGACGTTAACATACTCCTGAAATTAATAGCATGTAACCCAGTGATCAGCCACCGTGCATGCACCCAAGACTTCACCTATCAAATCAGCTGCTACGTGCCTGATAGGAGCAACATGGGAAACACAAGAGCAGTGCGAATATCGCCTCCTCACTGGGTAGATGTCGCAAACCTTAGGTTGCTGTTTCCGAGCGGCGGTTCAAGGTTATTGACATTAGAAATTAAATGTGTTTTGAAAACTTCTACCAAGCTACTTGCACCTACTACAGATCAACCCATGAATATTCTATACTATAATATATTCGACATCAGGTCAGGACTACTCTGTGGGGGGCTGTCTCGACGATAATCATACAAACATTTCGCACTCTAATCTTCGGTTGAAACAATATGCAATCAATCACCTGGATTTCTAAGCTGACATGAATGATTGGTGAACTCTTAAGCCTAGATGGAATAAGAAAAAAACGCATATTAGCATTCTAGACAGAGGATACCAGGAACCATCATGATCTGTAATATCAGCCTGGTACATACTTAGAAGCAAGCTGGAGACGCCGAAAGCTAGAACCACAGATAAATTCCTATCGCAACCATCGGAGGCCTCCGGCAGGTTTCCAACTAGAGAGTGAAACATTGAATTTGTTTTTTCTAGAATGCGGAGATTTTAAGCTCTGGTGGTGTCCAAGATTCACGGCGGTTTGTCCCAGGAAACCGCCATGCAGCGCATACCCCCGTATCTCCTCAAGCGAGTCAATCTGCGAATTAGGGCTTCGCCAGATATGCAATCGCGTCTCGGAATACAGCCAAGCCGAGAAGCGAACCCTCAATCCACCGCCAATGCCCGGTCAGGCAGGTCGCGCGTGCGGCCGTCTCCGCTAAAGTTTCCATCGGTCGTCGCCCATGCCCAATGTAGAGCTGGTACGCCACATATTGTTTCAGCTTGATATCTGTCAAGCAGGCGAATGAATTCGATATCTCTCGTGTCGCCCTCGCTAGAACTTATCGATGCCGATAAATAATAATACATGTCAGTAATGGATTTATCTCGCCGTGGCAGTATGTAGCAAGCAGCCGTCTCTGCGATCCACTTCTGAAGATGCCGTCTACCACTATCCTCGGTAGTAAACCTAGCTATGCCCTTGTAGTCGAAATAATCCCCATGTCCACTCACATGCGATGGATAAGCGTTATTTTTCTTCCCTGCCAATCGGTGGAGTTCCTTACGCCTTACTCAAGAGAGTCGGGCAGAGTTTCGAAGGGGCCGGTGGTAGTGGACTAGATTATCTTTCGGGGAACCTAGCGAGATAGCGCCAATGAGAGAAAAATATTTCCAGGGCACCCCTCTTGCTCTTGTGCGCACTCCAGATCTGTTCACCCTTCACCGTTTCGCGAGAATCAAACAGATCCTGCATGCGAGATATCGTATCGCCGGTATTCCGTGGCATTGCTGTGGAACGATAGAAGGAAGAGAGATAAAACCGGATCATCTCCCAGTGTTTCTTTAATATCCGGCAGATCGATATCTCCTTCACAGAATACCCGGACCTGCAGACTCCCGACCTGAGGTCTAGTACTTGGCTTTACTCTCGATATTCAGAAATACGATACTCCAATAGAACGAAGTCACGGCATTTGTTTCGACCCATATTCCAACACTATGACGTGGATAGAGCGCTTCAACAGGCGCGTTGCCACCAGTGGCTTCGGACGGTATTTCCAGCTCGAATTCTCTGGACATCGGAGAGAGAGAAAGGGTTCTCGATTCTTCACCGAGATTCGGGCGGGTTTAGCTACGTGAGTGGACTATTGCTGTCGAATATCTCCATATACTGACTCTTACATTCACAGGTTCTTTGCCATGGCGTTAGTATTCTCTACTTGGAAATCCAGCCAAGTCTACAATCGCAAGTGATCACTACTAACAGTTGCAACCCATTCCCGCCATTTCAGCTACATCATTTCTGTAAGTCCGATCACCTCCACCACCCCCGCGATATCCCTCACTGACCCCCCCCCCCCAGGTCAACGCCAACATCACCTCCCAATCCGGTGGAACCTGTGTTTGTAACGGCGGAGAATCCGATCCAATCTGCTCAACCAATGTCGACTACGCCCTCTGCGTCTCTGACGTCAACCGCGACCTCGTTACCGCCACCGCCGCAATCGCAGCCCTAACCTCCTTCTTCATGGGTATTGGTGCCAACATCCCAATCGCCTGTGCTCCCGGAATGGGCCTGAACGCATATTTCGCATACCAAGTCGTCGGCTTTCATGGTTCCGGCCCAGTCCCGTACAGTCTTGCTGTCACCGCTGTATTCGTTGAGGGGTTTATCTTCGTCGGACTATCCATTCTAGGGATGCGACAATGGCTGGCCAGAGCTATCCCCGCGTCTATTAAGCTTGCTACTGGTGCAGGTATCGGGTTGTATTTAGCGCTGATTGGGCTGACTTACTCTGCTGGTATCGGTGCTATCACGGGTGCGGTTTCAACCCCGTTGGAGCTGGCGGGATGTGTAGATGAGTTTAAGGATCCGACTACTGGCATTTGTAATAGCCATAAGATGAGGAATCCAACGCTGTGGATTGGGATCTTTTGTGGTGGGATTTTTACGGCGTTTTTGATGATGTATCGTGTTAAGGGTGCTATTATTGCTGGTATTGCGTTGGTTTCTATCATTTCGTGGCCGAGGAGCACGAATGTCACTTACTTCCCGCATAATCCGACGGGCGACTCGGGGTTTGAATTTTTTAAGCAAGTTGTGGCATTTCATCCGGTAATTGTTGATCTGAATAGGAAGGGGGAAAAAGGCAATTCTAACTATTGTATAGATTCAGAAGATTTTGGTCGCACAGGAATGGAACTTAAGTGGAGCTGGAAGTCAGTTTGGATTAGGTGAGTGATTACTTATGATTCCGACCCAAGCTTCACTCAGTCACTAATATGATACAGCCCTCATTACTTTCCTCTATGTTGATATTGTAAGTTACACCTTTTCGTGCCCCCCCCCCGATCCACACTAACAACCCCCAGCTCGACACAACCGGCACCCTCTACTCCATGGCTCGATTCGCCAACCTAATCGATGAACGAACCCAAGACTTCGAAGGCTCCGCAATCGCCTATATAGTCGACGCCCTCGGCATCTCCATCGGCTCCCTCTTCGGCTGCCCCCCCGTAACTGCCTACGTCGAATCCGGAGCTGGTATCTCCGAAGGTGGCATGACCGGCATCACAGCCGTGGTCACCGGCCTCTGCTTCTTCATCTCCCTCTTCTTCGCACCAATCTTCGCTTCCATCCCTCCATGGGCTACCGGCTGCACTCTAATTATCGTCGGCTCGATGATGATGAAAGCCGCCGCCGAAATCAACTGGGGCTACCCCGGGGACGGGATCCCCGCGTTCATTACGATTATGGTCATGCCGTTTACGTACAGTATCGCATACGGACTGATCGCCGGGATCATCACGTATATAATCCTAAACACCGGGGCGTGGATTATCAAGAAGATTTCCGGAGGGAGGATTGTGCCCTACGGGGAGGAACTGAAGGATGGGTGGACTTGGAGAATCCCTGGTGGGTTTTTTCCGGCTTGGTTGGTTCGAGCGTGTCGTGGAGATCGCACGTTCTGGAGAGAGAATGATATTGATGGTGAGAGTGAGCACGGTGAAGTTATGAGGACGCCGAGTGGGACTCCGCATGAAGGCGCGCCGATGCATGAGTTGGCTTTGGACGCGAAGTTTAGGGTGCCGAGTGATGAGGGGGAGAAGGTTGCGTAGTGGGTTTTCTTTTGGGTGGGGGTTTGGGTGTATGGATTGGGGTTTTTTTGATTTTGTAGGGGGATGTGGGGTTTTTGGGAGGGATTGTTTAAGAGGGTATATAATAGTCTAGTAGCTCTAGCGGGTACAATAGAGTGCATGGGTTTAAGCGTAAGCAGTTGTGGGTTATTGAAAAAGGGTTTTGGGGTGACGAGTACCCCTTGCTTTATTCCATACTTTCTAAATCCGAGTGATCTCTCGAGAACCAAATCCACTATAGCACAATTACTCTCTAAGAATATGGAATCTGAGCAAACCTATCTTATATGGCGGATATTCTTATAGAAAAGTATATATTGAAACACGAAATAATCCCTGCCGTTCTGGTTCACATATATGTGTATTCTTATAAGGCGAATACATGTATCCTTAAACTCGATTTCTTATATGGTGATTGTGCTGTAATGCTAAACGTAAATCATAATTAACGACCTACCTAAGGCCAATTGTATATGATACCAATAATAATCTTCCCAACAAATTTACCTCTTGTCTTTACACACCTAACTCTGTGGAATAGTAGTAGCTTGGAATATCCTTGTGAGTGCTAGTCGCGAGACCACACCTCCTTGGACAACTAGGTGTTCTCTGCAGCTTTCCAAGATTAATATTCACCTTCCATGAATACCCCCCACGTATATAGATTTTACTTATAGTTATTGGTTATGAGACTAACTATGGCTCAAGGTTCAAAGTATCAAACCGCAAGGCCATAACGTAAAAACCCCTTAGCATGGTCAGGGAACATTAATTCACTACCACAACACATCAAATCACTCGCAACCCCAATCCAAAACCTCCCTCGACAGTACCCCCTCCCTCATCCATCCCATACCCCAAACCAACTCCAGCAAACGCACGGAACATCGCCCTACCGGATCATTCTCATCCTCCTGCCTATTACGGACAAATCCACATATTCCGAAACACTTGGACCTCTCCTTACCCGCAGTTCGATCTTCCAGCCGCTGCAGTAACCCTCCCCCCCCCCGGCGGCTGGATTTACCGGTACCGTAGGATATCTATGTGCCGGAAATCGCTCGGAAATCTCGCGTCAAACAGGCGAGACCTAATTAAATGCCCACAGACATTTAGCAGTAGAATTCGGCGCGAGAGGTTTTTAGGCTATGAAGACTACATGGAAGCGAGATGGAAGCCGTAAATTCTAATAGAATTTTAATCTCCATATAAGGAGTTTGATAGCAAGCGAAATATCAATTATAGAAGCTGCTCCCCTAAACCCTAACCCTTTGGTTTTTTTAATCACCTATTACGGAAACAACGAGGGAAAAAAAGAGAAAAGCCACCACCAAACAATCCGTAACGATATAGCCCGCACTCGTGGCCGCTAAGCCTACTCAGCTCAGCAGAAAAAAAATTACCCAGATCACAGCCCCCTACAGCGGCCGACTACACTTGGCAACGGATGGTATCTTGTGGCTTCAACGTTTACCGGTCAATCTAACGACGTCTGTGGCGTTCCCCGGGAGTAACGAAAAAAAAAGAGGAACCAGATCGAGCTGAAATCTGGGCTTTCGAGTTCTAGCCGGATCGCAATCGGAAGTGGTACCACGTCCTACGTAATGGTCTCTGCAGGGGAGGGAGGTTTTTTTCTTTTCTCAATCAAATTTAACTTTATTTTAGGGTCGAGTGACCGCGTGAGAAAAGCCGATAACTAAATGACATAACAATGTCGAATTTGAGAGGGGAAAAAAAAATGGTTTAACGGAGATCATAAACTGACAGGGAAAGAAAGAAAAAAACAAGTCTTGGGAGGAACTTCACGTAACGAGCATGGACAAACCATGTATAGTATTCCACCCCTTACCCCCCATGTCTTTTAAGGGGACGATATCCTTATCAGCTGACTGGTGCGCTGTACAATGATATTGGAAGCTGAAACGTATATATTCCTTACTTGGTCATATCGCGCGCAATTTGATATCACATTCCTTGCAAAGGAGGTAAATCAATAAATATATTGAACAATGAGCCGTGAGCTTATTACCATTTTACTATCCCTCACCTGAGGATATGTTTTTGAAGAGACTGCTAGATCTTACGGGAAGACCCACAGACGACTAGACGTCGGCTCAGACACTCAAGTGCGGGACGTAGACATTCGGGTGGAGAGACTACGGCAGAGTAGTGGGGTTTTTTTGGTAAGATCTCTTCTCCCGCGGCCAACGGCAGACTCGCAGGAGAGCACATATGCAATAGTGGCTAGAATATCTCATTAGTAGAGGTAAATTCTACCCGCGCGCACTACTATATCTAGTTACTCCTGGAACTTGGGACAATGAGTTATTATTTAAGAGGAAAAATAAGGAGCGCATTGACGATTTTTGTACCAGATCTTGTACACGTTGCAGGTTTTGCTAGTGGAAACCAAGAGAATTTCATCATACTCTTATTTTACGCTGGGATCAGCAGGTTGGATACCATGGAGTTGGCGTGATTTCGTGTGAAGGAATTTAGTTTGGAAGATCTGGGGAAACGGAGTAGGGTACATAAAAGAGATCCTATGAGCGCGCGTTAGGTGATACCTAAACATATATAGGTACGTACAAGTCGTGAAAATAGTAGATTCTTGGAGCGCTGAAGCGTTTCCCCATGTTGTCGATAAGGGAGGCGTCTGTCCAGACGTGTCTCGGATCACGCAGCGCTCCGTAGATCGAAACGACAAACCTTGATTTGACGCGAGAGAAACGCGGTCCCATAAATAGACGGGGAGATTTTGGGAAAATTAAAGAAAACCGGAATGGGAATGGGAAATTTGGAAGAACGACCGAAGCACGAACTTGCCACAACGAGCAAGGCGAAACGCTTCTCCAGGTTCCCTTAGCCATGGGGCTGCAGTTGAGGCCTGTTAGGCTCAGATTGATGTGCCTGTGTGGAAGCTCAGGGTACAGCTGCTTAATGGCTGGCCTGGGGTGAACCCAGTAAAAAGAACGCAGCGAGAGCATTGGGCGGGACAACGCACACGTCGGAAGATCAAAGGGAGCGTCATCTCGTCTGCAGCTGCTGGGGAGGTGCAACTACTCAGCGACGAGGGAAGAGCCCGAGATCTCAAAACGCGAATTCAGGAGGAGTAGAGAACCACCACGACGACTGGCTCAACCGTTGTAGAGATGAGAAGATGGCTGCTGCTGCGGGAAGTAAGGAGACCTGCATGTCCGTCGGTGTGAATATTGTCAATGTAGGTACTAGATAATATGGAGCAGCAGCATAATTTGTACCTACGTCTACCTGTGTTCTGCATCGCTCGTGCTCTCGCGCGCTCGCTCGCTCGCTTGTCTTGGGAGGCAAGTCCGGTTATCTGAGAATCTCCCACACTGCCCGCGCCCCCCCCCAACATACAAAAGAACCCCTCCCCCCGCCCCCTCCGTATCCCCCTCCTTTTTTCCCTGATTCCGAGCATCATCGCTATCTCCATCTTTGGCTCCGTCACCCCTCGCCGCCAATAGTTCATCCAATTTCATCTCCTTGAGAAACAAACCCCTCGCTTTAGATCCGCTCTACTCTTCTCCCCGGAGCAGTAGCGATTCTATCACAGCGAAATTCATATTCACGGGCATTTGGACGTGTTCTAGAGTAGTGTCTCTGTGTTTGTGCTATTTGGTTTGTGCTCCTTACATGCACCATCCTTCATATTTTCTCCAATAAAAATGGAAGACAATATTTTTTAGAAAAGAAAGAAAAAAGACTTGTCTCAAACAGCAAACTTACCATATAATTTTTTGTCGGGTCAGAAGTCACAACGCGGCTCATTCCTGCCGTCGAGTCACACAACCCATTCCGCTGCACATTTCTCACATCAATTCCCCATTTCATTCACCACAAGCCCTTCAACACTTTCCATCACGCGATTTTCACGCGATTTACGACTCACCGCCCCCTCGTCTTGATCTGTGTAAAAAAAATTCTGCGAGAAATGATGAATTCGACGCGTCCGCGACCGGTAAGGATCTACCGAGACGCGCTCGGACCCTCGTCCGAGCCCGGTTACACCTCCTTGTCCAAGACTTCCGCCCCAGCCATTCCTTTATTCTCAGCTTCCGCCGCTTCATCCACCACCCCCTTACAACGCACTCATGGAAACCCGCAGACCATAATGTTCCGTCCTCCCATCGTCGGTCCCTCAGCATCCCCTTCTAAGAAAAGGCCTCAAACCAAAAATTACAATAATCAGTATTCATCGCGCATCTCTTTACCTAACCGCGTGTTCAAGAACACTTTCGATAGAATATCTATGCCTCCGCCCCAAGCAGACGCGTTCACCACCGACTCCCCAATGAAGAAACCTCCAATTTCCGTATTCAACACCTCATCAGCTCCCATGGCAGCCCAATCTAGGAAACCACAGAGTGCATTGTTCACCAGCTTTCAAGCATCCAAGGCCATGGTAGGGAAGGAGAACGTTGCACCGGACATGCGATCATCATCAGAACCCTCGGGAAAACACATATCAGGTCGGGGGACAGGAGTCCCTCGAAGAGTCTTAATGGAAGCTGCACCGATTAAAGAGAAAAAGCCCTTGAAAGAAAGGACCCCCACCAGCAACGCGTCATCTGCATCCGATAAGGAATCCCTCTCATGGGAGCCCCCGGAAATCGTTGACGATGGAAAGAAACCACCTTACAGCTACGCGACTCTCATCGGCATGGCTATCCTTCGAGCTCCGTCACGCCGTCTGACACTTGCCCAGATCTATAAGTGGATTGCGGATACCTTCCTTTACTACCGGACTTCAAACAATGGATGGCAAAATAGCATCAGGCATAACCTCTCCCTGAATAAAGCGTTTGTGAAGCAAGAGAGACCTAAGGATGATCCTGGTAAGGGAAACTACTGGATTGTGGGAAAAGGGTTTGAACACCAGTTTATGAAGAACAAAAGCTCGCGGAAGTCGGCTTCTGGATTTCACTCAAAAAAGAATTCGGCATCGAAGGCACTGATGTTAGAAGAGATGGAAAGCATTGCTGAAGCTGAGCCTGAGATTGAAATTCACATGGATCGTACCGAACAGATTGACAGCACAGACACTATTGAGGAGAATATCGGGAAAGACGCAGTTGAAGAACTACTAGCGTTGTCGTCAGATGCTACCAGAAGTGCCAGCCCTGAACCTCGAGTGATGCCTGACGAAGATGACGATGTCTTTCGACCGTCCTCGCCGCAAGCTACTGTTGCCGCACACTCCTCTCCTCCAGCTATCATGTGTTCATCACCCCCCATCACCAGAAGTATGCTTCATCCCCAACGCGAGTCAACACCCCCACCTCTTTTCCCATCAAGGAAAAGAAAAGCCTCCACTATGAACGATAGTGGATATTTCTCCTCGCTAGAGTCCTCCGTTGTGCGCCCCAACAATGAAGAGGATAGGCCCAGGATCAAGCGTGGGAGAGCAGAAGAGGATATTGCTCGTATCCGTCATTCATCTCATGAAAGCCCTATTCGCAGATCTACAATACCTGGCTATCACGGCTTTTTGACTTCATCACCGCTACGTAACTACGACCCAAATCCCATGCTTCCTCCCCTCACACCTGCTACTGTTCTTCGTGCGCAGAAGCCCCCGATGTCTGTGAGCCCCATCACAAATCTTCGACTCCATCGTGAACGGGTCAGAAAACTCCTTACTTCACCTGCCCGAGACATTACTTGCCTGGAAGACAGTCATTGGAATTCAGCATTCGACAGTCTTGCCGCCACAGATTATAGCATGCATCACGACGAAAATGCTGAGATTGAGATCGCAGAGATAGTCTCCAGGGCTTGTTACGGATCCCCGGATAAACGTGCAGCAAAAAGGCGAGAGGCAAGGGAAAGTTTTGGTGGCGAATTACGATCAGCAGAACTTCTTGGCGAAGGGTTCTTGGAACCTCTGGACTTGTTCGGCGTGGATGTGTATGGGGTCATGAAAAGTGGATTCGAAAAATTCAAGAATGACGGATTCGGATCACCAGGAAGACCGGGATTGGACAGGAGCTATACTTCCGAGTTCTAGTGGGAGACTGTTTCCCAGGACATGAGAAACGATTACATGAATTACGGCTTTCTTTTTGGGTGTGAAACAGGACAAAAAGTGGCATGGGAGCATTTCTGTTTTTCCACTTTTCTGCATCAATTAGTGCGCTTTCTATTTTATTAATCCCTAACGACCCAATTACGAGGCCATGATGGATCGAGAGGCCGGAAGGGAGAAAATATACACTTATCAGCAGGGGTTCTTTGGTATCTTTTCGGGTTGTTTGTTGTTTTCTTGGATTGATTTTATTGGTTATGTTTTCTGTGCGGGGTTTTTCGGTCTGGTGGGGTGTTTTCTTTCGTGTTCATGCTTTGGGTTGTTTATTTATTTTTGGCCGGCGCGATGCAGATACCACCTTTCTTTCGCAATCGGAGTCGACGCGTTGTGTTTTTTCGTTACCACTGCTGACAGCTACTTCTATTTGTCGTTTGACTACTACTCTACTTGACTTTACTAGGCTATAATTCCCTCTTCTTTTATTCTCTTTGGTATAAGGTACCGGTACTTAGGGATTCGGAATTCATTCGGGGCATTGTTGAAAGGATCAGCGGGTTTGTTTACAATTGAGATTCTGTATTGCGGGGAACGTGTTTGTTTTTTTTACGCGTGTGGATGGGTGGGTCATTTTTATTTTATGTACGTTTATTCCTTACTTTTTCTTGACTTGCAGCTGGTGGCGGCCAGAACACACATACTGGCATTGTTTATTGTTATTATTTCGATCGTTTGGTGTTTTATTGGTTGGGAAATGGGTTTGGCTGGGGGGATTCTATTTCTTTCGAATTGATACTTTATTCTACCTACTGAATACTTATCTTGCACGACTTGTGATTGCTCCGTATCTATCACCGGTTCCCTGCGTGAAGATCGTAGAATCTTTTTTTGCCCTTGTGTGTCGATTTTCCCCAACAGGAAGAGGGGCATGCAGCAGGCGCAGGTTCTTATCGGGTGATTTCTTACCGCGTATCATATATAGTCGCGTTCGCGTTGTCACGCGATTGATGCCGTCAATATTATGGAAGAAAACGCCGCCTTGTAAGACTTGGCGTACGGCTACCTATCGGCATCTAATCAGCGGGGATGGAGATGGTCGTATCGTAGTGGACTGTCGTTGAGATCGCATCGTCGGCCGCAGACTGTGTAACGTCCGCTCTTTACGATTATCGGCTAGCTATCCGATTAGTGTCCAAGGGCTAGATTTTACAACATCCCAGCCTACATTAGCAATTCCTGTCATCCATCAGCAAGAAGCTCATTTACAAGCTTCGAATGATGAGGATGAGACTAAGTCATGACTTCCCTCAAGATGCCTTCGCCACGTTCCGCAGCCGTCCCAAACGTCATAGGTATAGAACCAGACCGTAATACATGGAAGCAGCATAAGAAATAGCTCAAAGGTAACCAATATCTAGCCCCCACTGGGGGAAGAGATCTTACTGGAACGGTTTGGCTAGGGAGCCGCATTTCAATGTCTTGGCGCGTGGAAGGTGAAACGAAGGTAATGCAGGTGGTGCGTCTCTTCGGCTGTCAACACGCACTTGGGTAGTTTGAGACATCTGAGATCACATTTGATCGTGGAGGATTTGGAGGGTCTTTCCTGGAATGATATAGAGCTGGTGTTAGTAGAATGTGAAGAATGGATGGTTGATTAGTGGGGGTTGAAGAGTCTTACCGGTAGCTTTAGCGAGGGTGGCTGATCGTTATTGCATAACTAATAAGAAAGTGCTTATGACAGACTTTTGAGGTTAAAACTGAGGGCTGCTTATGCCCTTTCAGCTGGTATGGGTTGTGTCCTTAATGGTGGCCCTCAGTACGATGCACGGGATGTCTAGGAGCGTATTTCGGAAGAGTAATAAAAACTAATCCTTAAAATGGTCACTGTGAGCCGTTGCCGGACACCTTTTTTTGGAAAAAGGTTTCCATCTAGACTTAATGAATGCCAAGCGCTTCTCGTATCATAGACGGGTTCTTCCCTACTGGGAACCACTCGTTTTTTTTTTTTGATCTGGCTATCAATGACTAACGAGGTTCTACTGGATACTGAAATAGGTAGCTACGTGTATGTCTATTCAGCGTCATGAGTAACAAACAAGGAAATATTGTGAGACAGCATGTAAGGCAGTCGGTCTATTAGACATTTTCTCAACCCGGGAATTACAGTAAGGTACTAGTACTCCTATGACTTGATGAGATCATATCAATACCCTATTGGGAGATATCGATTTATGTGTAGTCAAAGCATGTGATTAGCACATGCAGTAGCTTAGCATGGGTCTAGAGCGAAGAGAGAACCCTCCTCTCTCTAGGCTAACCTAATTCATTGGATTCGCTTTTTGATTAGACTCACTAATTTATGGAGACCTCCCAGCCAATCCACCCCCTCCTGTCATCCCCGGATTTACCCTACTCCATAGTTCTACCGGAAGCATTGATACCTAGTCCAAGCCCCGCTCTTACACATGTCTTTTTATGGACCCCACCGAGAATAGTAGCCCTACTGGCTGGGACGGGTGGGTTCTCATGGATTTATCAATCAAGCCTTTCTCCGCGAAACAAATGGCGGCATGGCGCATGAATATATTAATCCTTTCTATTAATAATGTGTGTTTGCAACCACGGCTCTCTGTAGTTAAAAACGCCTTTTCTCCCGTAGATTCACGCTCACAAGAGCTGCGCATGCTTCGACAGCTACATGGCATCAAAAACTGGCCCTAGGCCTCGTTAGCCCTCGTGTTCTTCGATGATGATCCACCACTTATACAAACGACTTTAGGAGTACGGCTTTCTACTGCAACACGCAAGGTTTTGATAAAGACTATCAATAGGAAAACCTCAAACTAATGTAGGTGGTCCTGGTATCTGTATCAGAATTTGTGGTGAGCCGAGACTTATATTTTGGTGTACTCGATCTAGTTTTCAAACTCAGAAGGCTACAGGAACCTATAGCCTAGCACCCTAAAATTACAGGGGGAGAGGTTCGGCTTGCTAGCTCGCCACTAAAAGCAACGGCAGATAAATGCTATCGACTCTATCCAATGGAGGACACGCTACCAAATAGTGGAGGATCGTATTGGCCAACGTTGTACATCTTGAGGAAATATTTTCCGCCATCTTGGTCTCTATACTTTGATTTTTGTTGAGATATCATTCTACTTCGCTTCCTAGCAGATGGAGTGATAAGGGGTGGTATTCGTTGCTTGGGTTGAAGGCTTGATATATCTGATACAGAGGAATGGAGATCTGGAAGGGGTTTAGAAAGGCGAGAGGGGCTGAAAGGGGAGAACGAATGGAAGAGGAGAGAGAGTTAGAATGGGGATACGGAGAAGTTGAGAGATAAAATGAGAAGGCAGAAGAGCATGTGTATGGTTGATTGGGAAAAGGAAAGGAAATAGATTGGGTGAAGGCAGGAATGATGTTGTGTGGAGTTGGTTGAGGAGTTGGTTTATATTTTGTTATGTTTTATTTTGGTTATTGTTATTTGTTATGTTTTGTTTGTTTTGTTTGTGTAATGTTTTTATCGTCATAACCCATAGGGTTGGATACGTAAATGAATTACTACTACTACTACTACTACTACTACTACTACTACTACTACTACTCTACTGATACAAAAGAAAGAAACGAGGCAGAGGCAGAAAGCCTCTATATATACTGCCATTTAGCCAATTAGGCGTCGTCCACCATATGCTTCTCCGGTTAGTACCTCTAGGCCCAAAGCAGTCTCCAGGTACGCTGGATAGGCGCCGAATAGTAGAAACAGGAATAGAAAAGAGGCTCCGTAGGCATAAGAAGCTCTACGAAGGTGGAAGAAAGAATAGAACCAATAAAGCCATATGCGGCACGAGAGGAAGCAAATATCCAACATGAGATGCGTGATGAGAGCGAGTGACAAGCTATGGACGAGGCTTGGCAAATTCAGAAGCTGAGCTGCCTCTAGGTTTTTGATATAGGCACAGCCTCATTAAGTGTGCTAGACGGGATGCATTGTGTACATAAGCAAGGCATTCGCTGGATGCCAACTGGCTCACGAAACACGCTCGGCATGCAGCGTAGGTATTCCAGGTATCCAATCTACTTGAACCGAGTGGCTCAAAGTTGCAGCTATGGCAGTACCCCGCTTCTTGGACCTGGGTGCTCAACCTGAGCGCTTTCTCTAATCAGTGTTTTGTGGACGGGTACACCTTTGTCTACCCTGCTAACTGAAGATCTGAATCAATAAAGCTCCTTATTAGTGTAATCAACATGGTACGTTTTAACTTAATCCAAACTAATTTTTTACCAGGACTGCAATTTCTAATCAAATATTAGCAATCGCAAGTACAAATAACGGCGTCTAAGTCCAGAAACTTCCTCAAACCACTCGTAAATCCGGAGGGTGCTCGGATAGAGTTGGTCACCTCAACCCCCTCCTTTGAATTTTCATAGCTGATCTATATTCGGGGCAAAAGCGTTGTTGCTGTTCATGGTCTAAACGCTACAGATGACGAGCATGTTGCGTATTCGACCTGGACAGCTTCCAATGGTAAGATGTGGCTAAAGGACTTTCTTCCTACCCAGCTTCCATACGCACGCATCCTTCTTTTTGGATATAACTCGAATGTTGCTTTCGAGGCCTCAACTGCTGGGATCGAAGCACATGCTGGAAACCTTTTGAATTGGTTGAAAATGAGACGTAAAGTGGGCTTGCTTATTTTCGTACCGCTCCGAGACAGGTGGCCAAACTAAAACTGGCCTAGGATTTGGTGCATCGTCCAATTATTTTCATTTGCTATAGTCTCGGTGGAATTATTGTTAAGGAGGTACTGGTAAACTGAGCCAATTACATCTCGTGCTTTGGGCTAAATTTATTATAGGCCCTAGTCCTCGCAAAACTCGATAATACATACTCATCCATCCGCAGCTCAAGGTATAAATTCTTGGTGTTCCTAGGCTTCACCATGTGGTGGAGTAGCTATGAAATCTACATGCGCTCTACCTTCAGCTGATATCTAAAAGCTATGGGATTGTCTTTTTTGGAACTTCCCATCAAGGAGGGTATTTCGAAAGCCTCGGAAATATCGCAGCATCCATTGCGTCACTTGCTCTTCAAAATCCGCGAAACGACCTTATAGAGACGCTTAGGAAAGAATCTCTATTAAACGAGCGGGGGTCCCAAAATTTTCGACACCAGCTTGAAGACTATAAGGTGATAACCTTTTATGAGACACTTGGTGTCGCGAATCTCGGGCTGGTAGGGCTGTTACTTCCCTATCTAACAATCAAAATAGCTGATTTAACCAACAGATCGTGGACCAAAAGTCGGCTAACCTTGGCCTCTCTGGGACGAGAGAAAAACAAATCGCTTTAGATTCTGATCATGTAAACCTGTGCAAATTTCAACACTGCGATGGCGAATATGAGATGGTAGTAGGCAACATACATGAACTGGTTGACCAAGCACTAGGGGGTGTATTGGCAGGTCCTCAAGTAGCTGGTAGGTCAGTCAGTACTGGCTGGGCAATAAATACTTAGGCTAAGAACTATATTCTACAGCACAGACCAGGATATTCAAAGTACCCGACCTTCTTCACCGTCACTTTACTGGCCGAGTTGAGCAACTTCAGAAGCTCCACAACATGTTGGGGAAATTGCCTCAAGATTCGACCTCGAAACGTGTAGCTATATTTGGTATGCCTGGTGTTGGTAAAAGCCAGATCGCTCTTAAATTTGCGCATCAAAACAAAAACCTATACGCAAACGTCTTCTACGTCCAAGCAACGGATCGGGAGAAAATCATCGGCGACTTTGAGATAATTCACGGCCTTCTCCATCTCAATTCCATCGAACAAAACCAAGGACGGAAAACTCGACACGTCATACAATGGCTGATAAATAACTCTGGCTGGCTTCTGTTGTTGGATGACGTCGTACACGTTGATGTCGTTCAAAGTTTCCTCCCTGCTAGTGGCACCGGTGCTATCATCTTTACCATGCGGAGCGAGTTAGCGGCGCAAGAACTCGGATTAGCAGGGAGACTTGAACTCTCACACATGAATGAAACCGAAGGAGTTAATTTGATAATGAAAGTCTCAGAGCTCACGAGCCCAACAGAAGAACAAGAAATTCTAGCTTTAGAGCTTCACAGAGAGCTCGGTGGCCTTCCATTGGCACTTGAGCAAGTCGTAACCTCTTCAAATCATAGACGGTGGTCGATGGAAAAGTCTCTTCAACAACTACAATCGGAGAAGATTAAGACCCTGGGGTGGGTGTCGGGAAATGGGGCAAAAGCAAATATTTATTCTGTATTCCATCTTGCCATCCAGAACATCAACCCTTCGGCTATCATGCTCCTCAAAATCCTCTCACACCTAGACCATCAAAACGTACCCCCAGAACTTTTCGACAGGGGCCGGTCAGCACTTCTCAATTTTCTTGCGCACCCGAAATACCTTATAAAAATAAATAGTTCGGCAAAGCTGCTCAAATGTTTGTTTTCCGATATAGATGAGATCGAAAGGGCAATTTACGCCCTTCAAATGGCTGCTCTCGTTCGAAGGAGCGGAGAGGGGAATATCTGGATGCATGATCTATTTCGAGATCTAGGCAGCGATCTTATTAGCTCCTCAGAGAGGAAGTTTCTAGCAACTGCCATGGTCGTCTTTACCAGGGGTGCATTTACGAGCCCCTCGACTATTGAGATCTATATGTTATACGAGACGCTGACGCCGCATGCCATCAATGCTATTCGCCAGGCGCAACACCAAAATGTGGAGTCACCGTTATTATATAGTGCTATAGGCCACCTAGGTATCACCTATTCGAACAGAGGGCGGTATGTAGATGCACAGGAGTGGTATTACCAAGCTCTAGAGGGGAAGGAGAAGGTACTAGGGAAGGAGCACCCTGATACTCTCGGGACGGTTCACAATATTGGCCTTAATTTCGGGAGCCGAGGAGAGTATGATAAGGCCCTTGAGTGGTATCACCGGGCTCTGGAGGGGACGGAAAAGGTACTAGGGAAGGAGCACCCTGATACTCTCAGGACGGTTCACAGTATTGGTGTTATTTTCGAGAGCCGAGGAGAATATGATAAGGCCCTTGAGTGGTATCACCGGGCTCTGGAGGGGATGGAAAAGGTACTAGGGAAGAAGCACCCTGATACTCTCGAGACGGTTCACAGTATTGGTACTGTCTTCGTGAACCGAGGAGAGTATGATAAGGCCCTTGAGTGGTATCACCGGGCTCTGGAAGGGAAGGAAAAGGTACTAGGGAAGGAGCACCCTGATACTCTTAAGATAGTTCGCGATATTACTGCTCTACTCCATGATCGAGGAGAGCAATAGGGCTTTTGGGTGATACCGCCGGACTCTGAATGAGCAGGAATTTTCCCTGGAGAATAAGCACTCTAATTCTTTAGGAATTGTCAATCTTATTGTAGAGTATATGTTAAACCGGGGCTTCTCGGGAAGCTGCCGTAATTCGTCAAAGACTCGGGAAATATTCCCGCCGAGCCGTTTAGTCTTTCTTCTTAGAAGTTTGTATCTAGCTACGCGGGTCGTAGGGTTACCTTTATTTCGCTCTTTCTCTTTCTCTGGCCAGTTGTGTATATAGGAATTGAAGGAATGTATGCGAAACGAAGATTCCGGCCGCTGATATTATGAGCGTAATGCATTTGCATACTAATTAGCGGCGAGTTTCTCCAAAGGTAGAGGTTGTAGGAAGAAAATATTATGACTTATGCTAGTTCTTTGGGGTTGGCTCGCAGCGTGATGTATTTAGTTGACTGGTAGTGTTTGGCGAAAGACATTTGGGTGCGCTTCTGCAAAAACTTCCTAGCAAGTTATATCTTTAAACATCTAACCCACATTGTAGGCGGCAAGTTGGGGTGGCGGTATCATAAATCAGTAATCGAATAGAGGTGGTGGTGCAGGCTGTTCGGTATAAGAAACCCGAAGGCTGCTGAGCCGTTGGAGACTATTTCTTTTGTGATAAGTTAGGAATCAATCAGATGCGGTCACTGATGTGGCGGGCGAAGGGAGAGGGGGAAGTTTGACGGTAACTCTAACCTATCTCATGGGTCGTTTCTCAATGATGGTGCCCAGGTCTGCCGTTTCAGCTCCAAGCGAGCGCTGTCCTTATGGGGAAAATCTACCAGTTATGTCCTCTTTCTTTCTCACTGCAGGGTACACGTCAAAATCTCAAATTTTAGAGAAACTGGTAACTCCCCCATCTAATATCCCAACTAACCTGTCCACTCTGTCTCTGTCTACTCCCCCAGAAAGGCGCATCTGGCATAGAATGGTTAGTTTTTGTGATGGTACTAATTGGGTAAGAGATTGGACTGCGGAAAGGATAGGATATTGAGTCGCGAGATTGCGGTATCGCGAGAACTATACCTGATCTTAAGGAGATTTTCCTCACTAGTCCTAAATCTTGTCTATACCTATTTAGTTCTTACCTCAACGCAATCTCGCGACACCGCAAACTACGGTATTAAAATGGCTGACACTCCTTCCTAATAAGCCTTCAATTTTATGGCCCTTACTCTAGAAATCTCTCGGCCGATATTTCCCTTGCAATCCAATCATTTCCACCAAAGCCCGTAGATTCTAGATAAATCATCCCCGCTACTATCCTACACAAAAACCTCAAAAACTTTTCCACCCCACATCTACTTTCCCTCATTCTGCAACCTCCGACTCGCCGTTCCCGCCCAATTCACCAAATCCGTAAACAACCCACTCTGCACTCTCCAGCTTCTATCCGTTAACCACATCGTCAAACTCCTTGCATAAACCCCAACCGCCCTCTCCACATCCTCCTCCTTCATACCTCCACCCGCAACGCACATCTTCACCACCACTAAACTGGCCTGCGAGCACGCACTCTTATGCTTCTCCCTTCCCACCCCTCCATCCTTTGCCGCCTCTTTATGAACCTCCTCCAGAAGTCCCCACAGTTCCTCCTTCTCCTCATCACCAAGCACAACATCACCCTCCTTCCCACGTAGAGAGTTAGCATAGTTCCTCACCACGCTCGCCGCGCGGTCCGCAACAGCCTTATTCCCAGTGATGCGCGCACACTTAAGCAACGGGAGGAGCATCTTCGTAGATAAAGCAACCTCTTCTCGAGCACGCGAGGACTTGGCAAAAATATCGAGGAGATCCAGAACACGGTTTTTGAAATTGGTAATGGTCTCTTTGGCATGTTTAGATTCCTGCTTTTTAGATTTTTGGGCGGCCGCGGAGCGCTGTTTGAAGATGTTGGCGAGCTGTTCGTCGAGAGCGAGCATTGCGTCGTCATCCATGTCTGAATCGTCGTCGTCTTCCGTCGCTTTATGAGCTCCAAGAGCCTCCGAGAGGGCGGCTTCGAGTTTTGCAGCTTCGGATTCATCTTGTCCTTCTTCGTCGTCATCGTCGTCTTCTGAGCCCGACTCTTCATCTTCTTCGTCATCGTCATCGTCAACTTCCATCTCCTCAGCATCAACAACCTCTACATCAGAATCCATCTCCTCATCCCCATCCTCCATATCCACGTCTTCCCCATCCTCGTCTTCATCTCTATCAAACAGCTCTGCCTGTCCCCCCAAACTCTCCTTCGTCTCAAGCACTCCAAACATCGCCTCCAGTCCCCTCCCCGTGATACGGTCTACAAAGGAACTAAACACCTGCGTCGCAAGTTTCCTCAACAACACACTCGGCTTCGACAAAAAGCTAAGCAAGATCTCAACCAGCACCTCACTAGCATCCACATCTTCATCAGAAGATGAGGGTCTCGATTTGATAACCTTATCATAGCAAATCTGTAGCTCGTCAAGAACGCCAAGCGCGTCGGTTTCGCCGGCGTGCACTTGTAGGATGACGAGAGAGTAGAGAAGCTCGAAGGATGAGAGCTGAGGGGATGTGGAGGAGTTTTTCTTCGGGTGAGTACGCTTCTTACGGATGCGCTCGAGGGTCTTTAAGGCGCTTCGGAGCGTTTCTTCAATGATACCGTCGACCTCTACTGCGAGTTTGTAGCTGCTGTCTTTTTGTAGCGTAGAGATAGTCTTGACGGCTTTATAGGGCCATGTCTCTACCCCTTCAACCGTAGCATCCTCTTTGATCGTGATAAGGTGACTTAAACAGCTCAAAAGCCTTGTCCTGAACATCCCCTGGCTTACCGCCGACACTGGCGGGTTTGGGGATTTCCTCTTACTGACGACATCGAAATGACCGAACGTGGCGAACATCGTGATGACCTCGTTGAGCCAACTATCTGTCTTTGGACTCTTCCCATTCCTTACAACAGTGAGGATCAGATCCGCCGCCCACTGACGCCGTACCTCTGCCGTCTTCGCTACCTGTGCTTGATCCTCTTTCGTTTCGCCTGCTGTTATAGGGTTTCGGATGATGTTCTTCAGTACGCCTATGATTTCTACTAGTCCTTCTTCGTCCGCGAAACATAGCACTTTTTCAACTGTCTTGCTTTTCGTCTGCACGTCGAAGTTGGGTGTTCCGTTGTTGGATATTAGCTGCTCGACGATAACTGGGACAGTCCAGGGTGCAGTTTCAGCTTTTGTGAGGAGCGCGCGGGTGCATTTTGTGGCGACTTTGTTGAGGTAGCGGGAGGCATCAGAGAGCTGGTTGGTGAGGGAGCGGAGGAAGTTCTTGGTGAAGAGGGAGGAGAGGTGTGGACGGGAGGAAGGGTTGGTGATGTGGGAGAGCGCGTGGGTGAAGAAGAGAAAGCCGTGGAATTTGCGTTCATCGGAGGAAGAGGCGGAGAATAGGGATTCTGAGGGGTGTTAGTATGTATGCGATATATAATGGTAATGGGTTGAGTAATAGGGATCAGGTGTGTGCCAATCATTAGTCCCGATTCCTTCATCTAGGTCGAAGGATCAGGGTGGAGTTGGCAATGTCATTGCTCTCCCACAAACCGAGTGTACTTCCGAATCATTGAGTCAATCACTGGATGACCCTATTGAAAGGATTCCACAGTGATTGATCCGGAAGTAGGCAAAAGGCCGTGGTGCCAAAAGTACCCAAAGAATTTCAATATCACAAGGAAAGAGTGAAAAAACTCACCATCAACAACAACCTTCCATACATCTCTCCACTCTGCAATATCCCCCTTCCTCAACCCAGCCCACTTCCCCTCTTCATCAAAATACACCCCCAAAATAAACTCCCACACGAAATGCAACTTTGGATTCCAGCTCCCCTTCTGTTGAGCACTTCCCTCTTCCCCACCCGCCTCTTTCAAGACCTTCCCTAGACTCGCTAGATTCGACGAATTCAGTGGTGAATCCTTAACCCATACATCACTCGGCGAAGCCACATCAGGATGATATGCCCGCAGTGTGAGCCAGATTGCAACTCCCTCACTCGATTTCGTCAGCCCACTCTCTACCAACGCAGTATACGTCAACTCCGCTGCCTTCTTAGCAACTGCATTCGGCCATGACTGCGCAGAAGCGCAAATTGTCCAAGCGCAGCTCTCACGCAGCCATGGTTTCTTCTTCGAAAGCTCAAACAGGAGAGTAAGGATTTCTGCATACTGAGGCAGAGTTGTCTCGTCGGCAGTGGTGATCCCGGATTGAATAAGTGATTGTAATCCGAACAGACGACCGAGATGGTAGTCTCGTTCCTCAGGACCAGTGGTATGACCTTGTGGTTGGGTATTGTTCTTAACGCTTGTAAGGATCTTCTCGAGGGAGATATCCCATTTGGTGGGATTTGTGCCGGATTGGAGGGCAGTTAGGAACTGGATGGGTCTCCTCGAAGCTATGTTAGCAATGTCGTTCCAATTTACACTCTGCAACTCAATTCCCACCCAACTTCCTTTTTTAGAGAAGATCAGAAAAACATACCTCTGTCAGTACCACTGCGAACCCTGGCCGTGCGGAATCTCGCCCAGATGCAAGACCTTTGGTAAGTCGGGAAAGGGCATAGTCGACGTCAGATTTAGTCTTGACTGTGCGTTCGCCTTCCAGCAGTGCGAGGAGCTCTGAGGCTAATTGATTCGCGGTAGCCAAACGAATAGTCTCGTCATTGTCGCCTAACGGCTTGTACAGGTTGAGCGACATTTTGACGTCTGTTCGTTCCTCCTACGAGCTTCTAATGTGCAATTTTCCAGCTGGAGATCCCTTGAGGAAGTTGAGTTGTGCTGCCAAGATTTCCGCCAAGAGGGAAAAAATATTAGTCTTTTTTCCAGCCAATCGGCAGGGAGATGATTGAGCCTCCTACGTCGTTTTGCTTCTCTCCTCCGAATGCGACAACTTCTTTCTCTTTCACGATACAAAATACTTGATTGGCATAATTGCTTGTACTTTTCTTTCAAAGGCTAACAAAAACTATTTAGACAAATGAAAATGCGCCAGCATGTGTGTTTAACATAACCAGTGCAAAGAAAGAGAACCCCCAAATAACAAATGGCCCCCTACAAATAAAAACCCCCCTATTTACAGCCAACCTTACCCTCATCCACCCTGTATGTATATGCACTTAAACCTCCACCACGAGCATCCGACTGCAGCATCCTATTATCATCTCTGAGCCTTCACCAAACTGCCAATTGTAAAAGCACTCTTGCTCTTCGCTCTCACCTCCGCATACTTTGAACTCGCTGACCTACTCGACGGCGTTCTCGTCGGCTTCTTTGGTGGCTCAGACGCAGATCTCGGATAACGCTTACTAGACTTCGAGGATACCGTGACGGTTTCTGTCGTTTCTATTACTCGACTCGTGCGATTGGACCGAGATTCACGGGAAATCGGTGAAGGTGGGGACGGTGGTGGGACGGAGCCTGGTGGGAAGAAAAATTGGGGGTCGACATCAGCCATTACGAGACGACCTTGGTATTTCACTATTTTGTCCAATCTCGCCTCTATCATCCAGTCAGCCAATAGTCCTTTACTTCATCGAGAATAGACACGATTGAAAAGGATCAAAGGATCCAAACCATGCGAAAACGACACCAACAAACAATACCACGGCCAATCCTCCCCCTCCTCAAAAAATAACCCATCTTGCAAATGGTCCCACCCATTCTTCACATCCCGATCCAATAAAAACGCCAGGAAATCATATTTCTTATCTCGCGGATCCTGCGAATTGCTACTCTGCAGCTGTGCATGCTTCTGGCGGAAAACACTCGTGTCCTTCACCGGCGGCAGAAACAACATCCCGTCTTTATCCAGTAGACGACATAGTTCAACCTTCAATTCGCAATCGAGCGGATTCAGCAGCGTCTGAGGCGCTGCCGACGAGGAAATCCCCGGAGCAGCGCTCCCAAAGAAAGAGGAGGCTTTCGAGGAACTACCTTTCGAGGAACTAGGCCTAGACCCGCGGCGAAGGCGGTTCAGGTCGTTGGTAATAGCCGTAGAGATAGCAGCGTAGAGCCCACCAATGTCGCCCGGCTCAATAGCATCGAAGTTGACCGTGACATGACGATTCTTGGTACGGCTAGACTCAGTACTGTAGCGGATGGTAGTTCGCGGAGGCCTTGCCTCTACCATCTCAACCTCTACTTCTTCAGCGGAGGGTTCGGCCATGGTTATTCCTGGAGGGAATTGAATTTTTGCAGCTGGGGGGGTGGGATTGATGGAGAATGTAGGTAGAACACAGGCGGGAGTTCCAGGAACCCGTCTTTAATGGTCCAGGGTAGGTTCCGCGGAAGATGCACAGGATATCGGATAATTGAGTCGAGCTCACTTCAGCTTTATCAACCACTTTACTTGAAGCTCGCTGTCACCCCTCCTATTTCCCACGGGAGTTGTCACGGGAGTTACCGCCGCAACGGTGCAGCGAATGGCAGCTATGCACGTACCCTACTGGTCTAACACATCAAAAACGTAGGAGTATCATACCTACTCTATACAAACGTGGACGAGAGCTCTATCCCGGTAAATCAATAATTGCTTATATCCGATTTTTTCGCGTAGGAATCTCCGGTGGTTTCGTAGTAGGAAGGATTGTACCTGCGCACGAATCACTAACGAGACTAGAAACCCCACGGTAGGCCGGTAGATAGGTATATCTGCTCTCTATCTGTCCCTGAGCTGGCATCGCGTTGCGACTTCATCAGATACTCAAGCTACTTGCTTTTTTTCTGCCTCAAGTTAAGGGCAGAAAAGAAAAAAGAACCCAATCAACCCCTGTCAGTCGCCAAGTGCGCCTGCATATGTGGGTGGACGAAAGCTGCTTGGAGGAAGAACTGATTGCATGGCAGGACAGATCGTGCAGCAGCGGGCTGTGGATCGGCTCCTAGGTACTGGGCTTGATGAGATTCAGCATGTTCGGATGACGTTGGGTCGATACTATTTATATATCATTGGTATCGAAGCAGCCGTCGTTGGAGATGGACCACGAATGGGATAACACAGATGGAGCTATCGTTTCGTTCAGGAACACGAAGTTGCTATCAAAGACATGCGTGGGGCAATGCAGGACATGGTGTGATGCCGAACACCACCAAAAATTCTCCGATTGAACAGGGAAAAAAATTGAAGGGAAAAAAACACCAGGGAATTCCAAGGGAGATTTCCCCAGTCGCTATCCTACTAATATTCGTCCCGAGGAAATTAGTACCGAATAACCGGGTATGGCACCCTAAATGAAGAAAAAAACCAGCTCATCACCAGCGACCACTGGCTACTACACGTGGTATCATAAGCATCGAATCCCCCTCTCGATTCAGAGACACTGCTCCAGCGTGTCATTTCATGTTTAATATGACATACCAAATAATATTCTCGGTTCACCCCCCCAAATATGCGTCACAAAGTGTCACTCGGATGCTAGAGTGGGGGTACTAGTGAGTAGCCCCAGGCTAGACCCAATACCACCGACTTATACCTTTAGTAATCATCTACCATCGCATCTCATCATCCATTTCTAGACCTGGTATTCTCAAACCCAGAATTACACTTGAAACGGTATCCAATGCAGCTATGAGTCAGAAAAATAGCTTACGTATATAGAAAGCCCTGATGGTCTAGTGGTATGATTCCTGCTTTGGGTCTTTGACAATTTGCAGGAGGTCTCCGGTTCAATCCCGGATTAGGGCCCTCTATATTCTCTTTTTGTTCCTGAAACAATGAGTGCTTTTTTGTTTGGTTGGATGGAGGGTGTTGACTCACTCACGGGTCGGGTCGCACCAGATTCTTTAAGAGACACCAACCAACCACCACAGGCTTGATGAACAGCGAAGAGATGTCAGGTTCAAACATGCTCAACTTCATATTTTAGACTTTTTTCTTTGGTATAAGTTACATTTTACAAGCTCTCTCTATGGTAAAACGATGACAAAACTGTTTAACTGTGGTGACGAATGAATTACTTGTGCACTCATGGGAATTCTGAGATGACTTGCAGTCCCCTACCTCGTAACCTCAGCCCTTAGTGCTACCGCTAATAGGACTCGTCTAGGCAGCCCGTCTATGAGACATGATATACAAGTGCTAAAATTCCACCCCAACTTTCTTTGGTAGGGTCTACTAAAGCCAACACTATCACCACGATATCACTGAAAAGACACATCAAGAGATACCAGTGTGCCAATCGGTTCTCAGAGGAAGTCTGCACACATATCACTGAAACCTCGCCGAAGTGAATTACACAAGAATATATTGGCAAAGAAGACACATCACCACAGGAGCCTTGAAAGCCTGCTCTATTGCATGTAGATGTAGACTTCGGCTTGCTTCAGAATATGTGCATGTATGTACAATGTAGTTGTGTTCTTCGCCTTAAGCTGTTAGAAACACAGCAAAGCAGAGCCCTTAACTATAATGACAGCTACGGGAATTACGACGTCTACCCCTCCTTAGAATATGAAACATTGGTTAGTGTCATATGTGCATATGAGACACGGTTCCGAAAGTGTTCTTAAGACAAGCTGGCTCTAGTCCATAGGCTTAGGCATTGTCTTGAAAGTCCCAAGATCGCGTGGTTACAAATGCAGGCAGCGGGCCGGCTCAAGACTACCTTTAGATAGACTTGAGCTGGCTTTAAGATTAACGCTAGTATACATGCATCGGAGCATATGCGTATGTGATAGGTATATGCGCCGATGAGAGCATTATATGTCCTTACAAACATCGCACTACTAAACAAATTAGATATAGCTTCGGCTCATGAATACCATACACAAATTGAGCGCATGCAAACACTAAATCGTTGGCATAGATCGAGATATTATTGCTCGATCCCAGGTTAGGCTTGAGAACTAAACAGATGTCTTCGTATCGTGTTCATGTTTATCGCGATGATAGACTGGGGAAAATATCTAGCCACTGAACTCTAGGCCTTTCTTCTTGAAGCCAATGCTGGCTTCTCCCTTTCTACTGGATACCCTTAGGCGAGACGTTTTTATCCATCTTGATACATCTCTTTGCAATGCCATCGTCTTTCCATAGAGGTCGAGGTATTTTTACTTCGATAGGGCCAAATATAACTCCATAACCACCCATGCACTTGAATAAAGTACACTACAATACAAAATCCCAGAACTAAACGCCAATACCCCGACCTTCAGTTATCCATTCAGCTTCTGCTCGTACAAGCCTCTCTGCCTTCCCGAAATTTCTTCAAATTTCTTCAGCCACCAAAAGCTCCTTACAGCCAAGTAGACAAACAGAAATAAGTTCGAATTATGGAGGGGACTCTCTCCCTTTTGCCCTTGCATATTCGTTCTCCCTTTGTTCCCTCCTCCTTTCCCTCTCCTCGCTCTGTTTCCTCCAATGACTCCCCTCTTCATAATCCGCCGAGATCCCAAGCGCATTCCGTAGACGTTCACTCTCAGCTATTAAAAATCAACCAATGTCAGCACCCGTGATCCAGGAAAAACAACATTCAAGAACATACCAAGCTTCGCCGCCGCCAGCTCATGAACCTGATGTGGCTTCAATCCCCTCGCATCAATCTTCCCCTCCTTCATCTCCCCCAGCAGCTTCTTCCTCAGCTCATCTACCCGAGCTTCAATCTCATCCTCATCTACCCTATTGGCCCACAAGCTCAGATCAGCTATTGCTCACACCAAACCACCAACCGAACAACGAGAACGTACTCTTCATCCTCCAATTTATCTCTTAGCTCAAAACACTTCACCTCAACCTCACGCTTCCGATCATGCTCTAGGATTTCCTTATCCGGTTGCCGTTGCTTGTGTGCTTTGAAGCTATCATAGTCCTTCGGGTAAGGTGCGATATTATCCCGAGGTTTAAGATGAGAGAGGTTTCGTTGGACATAACCGCTCGTGCCGCTACCGCGGGGGGTAGAGAGACCGACGTTAGAAGACATTAGGACGTGATTGATTGTGTTGTATTGGGCTGAAGCTGAGGTTGCCTAGCGCAAATAGAAGTTCCTTAAGCTTGTGTGAAGTTACCCGGCTGGTTATGTAATGTGATAGTGGGTTATGAATGTGGTTTGGCTCAGGTTGACATGTGGCCCGGTTGGTCTAGTGGTATGATTGTCGCTTCGGGTTCTCCCCAGGGTAGATATACTCCTGAAATGTGACAGGTCTCCGGTTCGATCCCGGAATCGGGCCTTTTTTTGAATTTTATTCAATTGTCCACTGCAGATACTCAGCAGCTGCAAAGAGAAGCGAAAAGCACCTTAGAGATCTTATGTGAGTAACAACGCTCAGTCACCGACATAAGCAGTCACTCGAACAACGAGAACTCAGAAACTTGGCCATAGCCACATACAACCCCACTCCCCAAAGTCCAAAAGCAATCATCCACCCGTATAAAAATTACAGTTTATTTGCAACTATCTCTCCCTCTAACACGTCTCCAATCCATCCAGGTATCTTTTGTACAACCAGCCTTCAACAGAAAGGAAACCATGAAAAAGGAGGGTGAAAAAATAACTCAAACGCCTCCCCAAGGCTCGTAAAACTAGTCCACCAAACAAGCCCAAACACCCCCTCCCGCAAATCCAAGTCATTACTACATATCACCATTCCCTGGTCCCATTGACGTAGACATAAGCCCATTATGCTTTTCTTGACTTGGCTCTTGCTGTCTCCCTCCTCCTCAAAATCTCTTCTTTTTTTGATTGCAATTCCATCTGAATCTCTTCGATCTCCCTCACTGGGTCATCAGGCACACCCAATCCACCACTGTGGAAGTCCTCCACACTAGCGCTCTTAAGCGTTTCTCTTGATTCTGCACGACCGATTTTATTCTTTAGTCGCTGGGCAAGCCATGCTTTACCTGGAGAGTTGAAGAAGCCGAGGCAGACAGCTATGCCGATGTGAACGAAGAACTATAGCGCAAATACGTTAATACTTTGGATATCTCAAAACACCGAAGAATAAGATGCCTGAAACTTACGTAGACTCGTGACCAGAGAAGCAGGGAGTTTTTGAAATCAAGGATGATGAATGGAGCGACAATGTACGCGAATGAGAATTGTGTCACGAGAAGGCCGAAAATATCATATACCTTCTTGTACGGTCTCGGGGTCTTCTGATCGGGAGCCATGAAGAAAGGTCTGACATGACGGCGGAAGTCTTCATACCATTCACTTAGCTCAAATCACCTCACTTACCCCCACGAGCAGAAGGAAAACTTACACTTTGCAACAGTCTGTACGAAACTTGCCGTGATAAATGTCAAATAATACCCTGGACTAATACCATGCCAAATCGCACTCGTCCCAAACGTGGCCATGCTACTCCTAAACCCTGGTTTCTTCCCCTTCGGTGTGACCCTAAGGTAGATGTAGTTCTTCAACCACTTGTTTGTGTTCATATTCCAGCTCTCTAAGTACGCGCGTGTATTCTGTGCCGTTTCCAGTGCAAAAGGATCCACATTTGTTAGTCTGTCCCATCGCGGCTGTCTCTTTTCATCGAGGCCGTTGTAACCGAGCCCAGATAGGATACATGCGCCTTCGGTGAGATACCAAGCACCATAGTATTTTAGGCGTGCAGTGAAACCAAGCATATAGATGTACCAGATTCTGCAAGAGAGCTATCAGAATTTACTATGATACCATATGGGAACGAGATAGGTGTTTACCGTCGGAAGATACCGTAGTTCAGGAACTTGTCACCAAGTGCGAATTGGGTCGTGTACCAGCCCGAGAACTTCATGAATAGGAAAATCCACCCAAGTCCTTGGACAGCTTTGATAGTAGCGGGGATGGAGCTACTAGGGATCTTGCGTTTCCGCTTAGTGCCGCCACGCTTGGCATCGGGAATGACTACATCGAACATGCTGCAATCAATCCACCTGCGGTATTCGGCGAAATCGAAGGCGGGACCGGCGAAGAGAGATGGGAAAAAGAGCTATGTAATTATAAGTCAATACTATCCCCATGGAAAAACTGAGAGAAGGACACGTACTACATATCCGGCGTAATCAAGAATATTCGGCATCTGCGGAATTGCACGGTCCTGTTGAAATTCGGAAAGTTCCTACAAATCATCAGTTCACGTCCTACAACATTTCCGAGAAAATCATAAACATACCGACTCCGGTAACCGCCCATCATGCACCGCCCAGCAAAACGCCGTTAACTATACCATCCATTATCAGCACTCCATCACCACCATTATAACCCACGAACCCACAAACCTTCATCACCAACACCATTTGCGCACCCGTAACGTCCACCACCCCAGGATTCGGATATAACTCCCGGTAAATATGCGATACTAGCATGTGTCCCATCAAAAACACAAACGACACCCACGGCATATACGGGCCCTGTACGAACGCCGCAATACAGTACGCGCCAACAGACGCAATAAGAAGTGTCTTAATCCCAGACCAGAGGGAGAAAACGCCAATGAGGTAAAATAACGATACCCTGTCCTTCTGTCAGTACTAAAGAACACCCCTTTTCCCTTTACACCTGCAATTGGAGAAATGGGACCATATCCCATACCCGATCATGAAAAGGTTCTTCTTCGCGGGTTCCGCATCGGGGAGTCGTTTCAAGACGCCCGCGAGCGGGTAGGAGAGGAGAATGGTGAAAATGAGCTTGACTGTTGCGCGCCCACGTTAGTACCTCCGTTCTTTCTCCACCCTCAGGGTAAAAAGACACATACGCTCATCTTTCGCCACCCCCAAACAGCCCTCGAGCCAAACAAACGCTGTAAAAAGTCAGGACACCATTCCTACTCACACTTCAGCCCCCGAATTCAAAAACTCACGATAGTCTATAAACGGTATCATTGCGGCAAGTGGTTTTACTGATATGAGGAAGAGGAATTCCTCAAGGCATAAATAAATGAAGAGAACGAACAGACCCGAGCTCAATAGATTTGTTAGGAGTTGAAGCAGGGAACGGAAGGAACAAGGTCAGTTCGATGTTGAGGGACCCGTTACGTATGACGGAAAGTTGAGCTGCAGGTCAGCTTTGCAGATCATGGGATTATGTCAGCAGGCATGAGAGAACACGTGCGTTTCATGTCAGGTCACTCGTGGTTCCAACCACCCTACGACCCCTAGATGTGGGTCTTCGAGGATTCGATGTGGAATCTGCTATTCTCCGAATAAACAAATTCTGGGAGGCATTGGAGCCGCTGGAGGCGTGTATAGCATCCACGACTGGAATAAGCCAGGACCAGCTATGTGGCCTCATCCAACGGTGACTGCCAGCGACTCGTAGAAGCTCATCCCCTTGTTCATGCCGGAGCCATTTATCAGCATCGAGATATCCGGTGATCGGTTAGAGTCTTGAACAAGCAGAAAACCTTAGGTTCTTTAGTACCCTCTATCCAACAAATTTATAAGTGCCAGGTCCCCTAGCCCCAGAGATCCAAAGCAGTTCGGACACAGAAAGCTTCTAGAAGGATGCAGAGATGAGCCCAACGGGCTGGTCAATACCAAGATGTTTTGATTACGCTACAAGGAAAATCAACGAAAAACGTCATGGTACGAAGCTCTCTAGCCCACTCTACTTCGTTTTACCATAGAGATATTACGAAACAGCCACGTTTTTGTATCGGCGATACCATCACGATTCATGGCATCTAAAGCCAGGAGTATTTGCGATGCACCGAAAGCGGTAAAAGAAATATCTTTTTAATAATATCAACCCTTAAATGCGGGGCGGAAACAATTAACATGCGAAAGGTGAAAAAGCTTTAGAAACCAGGGCAAATAGAAGAAGTCCCCTTACGCTCCACTATACCGCTCTTTATTCAGATACAAGATAAGTACGTAGTAGCACAAAAAACAAAAAACGGCTCACAGCGAAAGAAAGATATCGAAAAAAACCCCTGACAAGCATTTTCCGCACAATATTCCGCTGCATGGCTTCCTCGTCATCCACCTTCCCCACAGCTGAAAACCACGCCCTCCGCCTCCCCTCGTCTTCCCCTTCACCGGTTTTTGCATTACAACTCTAGCTTCAAAATCCTGTATTTTGCCCGCAAACCGGCCCAACCGAATATTATACTTAGAAGCACCTTTTAAAATGGTTAGCAAAGTAGCCTTTTAAGGAAGAAGCAGAGGATAACATACTTGCGGTGGACAATGGAAGGACCACTCTCGTCATACTCCTGCTTCGAGATCCACATCTGTTGGAAGGTGGAAAGAGATGCAAGAATAGACCCTCCGATCCAGACAGCTACAAAAAGTCAGTTTACCAAGTTTTCCGTGGAAAAAATTGGGGTATAATCTTACAGTATTTCCTCTCTGGAGGAGCAATGATCTTGACCTTCATTGAAGAGGGAGCAAGAGAAGTAATCTCCTTCTGCATACGGTCGGCAATACCAGGGTACATGGTGGTACCACCAGACATGACAATGTTTCCGTATAGATCTTTACGAACATCGACATCGCACTTCATGATAGAGTTGAAGGTAGTGACGTGGATACCGCCGGATTCGAGACCGAGTACGGAAGGCTGGAAGAGAGCCTCAGGAGCCCGGAAACGCTCGTTACCAATGGTGATGACCTGTCCATCGGGAAGCTCATATGACTTCTCCAAGCTAGATGATTGAGAAGCAGTCTGGATCTCTTGCTCAAAGTCGAGAGCAACGTAACAGAGCTTCTCCTTGATATCACGGACAATTTCGCGCTCGGCGGTGGTGTTGAAAGTATAACCACGCTCGGCGAGAATCTTCATGAGGTAATCAGTGAGATCACGTCCAGCCATGTCGACACGAGAGATAGCGTGGGGAAGAGCAAATCCCTCGTAGATGGGGACAACGTGGGTGACACCATCACCAGAGTCGAGTACGATACCGGTGGTACGACCGGAAGCGTACAGGGAAAGGACGGCCTGGATGGAGACGTAGAACGCAGGGGCATTGAAGGTCTCGAAGACAATTTGGGTCATCTTCTCACGATTGGACTTAGGGTTGATAGGAGCTTCGGTCAAAAGGACGGGGTGCTCCTCAGGTGCCACTCGCAATTCGTTGTAGAAAGTGTGATGCCAGATCTTCTCCATGTCATCCCAGTTGGTAACAACACCGTGCTCGATGGGGTACCTCAGGGTGAGGATACCACGCTTTGACTGGGCTTCATCACCAACATAGGAGTCCTTTTGGCCCATACCAATCATGATACTGGAAGGAAAGTGGGGTGTTAGCCTCGCCCTATCAGAGTGCATGCATTGTTTCACCGCTTATCGCTTCCAAGTAATGAAAGCGATAACCGATAGTTGCACATAGAACCAAACAAAACGAATGGCCGAAAAACCAATAAAAAGCACAAGATATTGGGAGTTATACCCATGATGACGAGGACGTCCAACAATAGATGCTATTGAGTAGTCAGCAAGTGTCGTGTTGTACAAATAGCGGGGTAGTACAAGACACAAGTCACTGCACCACTGGGATGGAGAACTTACGGAAAACAGCTCTGGGAGCATCGTCACCAGCGAAACCGGCTTTGCACATACCAGAACTACCTCCAGTATTAGAATTATAGTTCAAATGAATTGAGCTGGAGCAGGAACGGCTCTGATTGCTTACCCATTGTCAATAACGAGCTGGTAATTTCAAGTTATGTGTTAGCTTAACTTGTGCAATCCAACACCTCGACGACCCCACTCCATGTCTAGTAGACAACTTAGGAAAGGATAAGGGGCGGACATACAGCAGCAACTTCGTCTGTTGGACACGACAAAATTAGTATAATGAATTTCTATAAGGAGTTCACATTCCAAAGATGGATGGAAATGGGGGAGATTTAGGGCGATTGTTACTGACCTTCCATTGTTACGGGTGAGAAAGATCTAAGGGATTATAAGAGTTAAGGAATTCGTGAAAACGTAGTCGATAGTGATGGTGATAGAAACACGGATGGAGTAGCAGGGGGAACTGGCTTCTCCGGTATGGGGGGAGAATGGATGGCTTTTGTAGATGGAAGATAGATGGGTAGTCGAGGGGGAGAAGAAGAAAAGGAGGGAGAGGAAGAGAGAAAGGGAGACACTGGCCCACGCACACACCTACGATATGCCCTGTCTCCACCCTTCTTCCGCCCCCAACACGCCAGCGCCTTGGAATGGAGGCTTGGCGTCGCTGACCTTAGGGTTTATTGCTTCTCCGGGCAGTCGAGTTTCCTCCTTCGGCATCATAGTTGCGGACCAAGCGCTGACGCGGAGATCTAACTGGACAATTACTTATTCGCCGCCACCACACATGAACCGGTATGGTGAATGGCCTATTTTTACATACTGAATCCACCATAACTTTGTGAGAAGGACGTCTGGTCTATTAGATAGAATCCCGCCGAGAGAGGTCACTATGTGCACTTCGGCTTCACTGTTAGATCGACGTAGTGCATAAACATTCAGGAACTCGACGTACGCGCGGTCAGCCTCGACTGTATCGATTTTTCTTGGCACATTTCGTTTTCCGTTTTCCGTTTTCCGTGTGTTTATTCAACAGTCTGTGCCTTTTGGTACTTTTTAATGCAACGTCAGTATCTTGCGCGGCGGCTCGGCGTTCGTTCTCCGGCGGTTTGAGCGTGCGATGTTCAAGGGGCTAGTCGCTTAGAATACGAATATGTTATTTTTTTATTGAAGCTGACGATAAGAATGAGTCTGGCAGTCGTCGTGTATGAAACAACCAACATCTTGGCAGTTTCTTGGGTGGTTGAGGCTGAAAACTACAATGTGCTATGGCGGGGTAAAAAAAAGGTGGAGGGCATGGTGGGGTTTCGACTGTTTCGAAATCCAAAGTGTAGCAATCAAATTACCTAGCCCCGATAAAGCTGCAGAGAGCTGAAATCAATTATCCATCGCTTCAGGAACATAATCCTAATGATCAAAACAAATTTCTAGATACTTGCATCGAAGAAGAGTAGCTTAGATTCTTTGGGGATCTTCCTGATTCTAACTGTTTCGGCGGTACACCAGCATCTTCTCTTTCGCAGTACCTACTGCCAGAATAAAATCTCGACGATATCCAACTCCCTGATATAATTTCCAAGACTGTCCACGACTCCTTTTCCTAAACAGTACATCAGCCAAGTCTGCCACCGACGTCTTCAGTATCAAATCGGCAAAGCCAGCTTTCACTCATACTCACACAATCATGTCGGACATGTCAAAGCTTCTTTCGTGGGGCATCGAGAACTCGGTGCCGGGTGCACCTGAAGAGTCAAAGAGAACGCAGCTTGTACGTCACTCGGTTACTTTTATCTGTTACTTTTATCTAGGAGTCTACGTACTCCCAAGCTAGCAGGCAATTACTAACTTTCTATCTCATTATTAGGATCCTGCTCTTCTCGCCCAGCTTTTCGGTAATGTGAAAGATGACTCGACTGTAATGAAAGAATCCATGGCCGCCATTCAGGACCCAGAAGTGTCCGTTTCCGACAAAGAGATCGCCTTCGATAACTTCGAGATGCTTGTCGAGAATCTAGATAATGCCAATAACATCGAAAACCTCAAATTGTGGCCGCCGTTGCTCTCCCAGCTCTCAGCGCCCGAGTTCCAGCTCCGTTTCATGGGGGCTTGGTGCTGCGGAACTGCTGTTCAGAACAATCCCAAGTCCCAGGAAGCCCTGCACAAGCATGGTGGTGTCGCGAAGATCGTCGAGTTGATCCTGAAGGATCCTGAAGAAAAGGTTAGGACTAAGGCTGTCTATGCCCTGAGCAGTCAGATCCGGAATCAAGAGCCGTCTTTGAAAGAGGCGCTAGAGCTACTTCCGGAGGAGCTTGCACCGAAGAAAGATATTGGAGCAAACGATATGGAAGCTATTGATGCACTTATCCAAAGGTTGAGGGAGAGGGTGAAAAAAGTTATCAGTGGATAGGGAATATTTGTTGAGATGTGGGATTTCTATTTTTCTCGTTTTATTTTTTCTACTGTAAATAGGCTTATCGGTTACCAATGATGATGATTAGATGTGAATAAATCAGTAGCAGCATATTTTTAGGTAAATGTGAATATCAGCACATGCACTTGTAGTTGCCGATAGCTTTCGGAGTTTTATTGGCCACTCCTTGGCTGCGTCATGTCGTGAACAAAAAACAAAGTTGAGGCTCTTGCCAGTGGCACCTCTAACCCAACCTCAGACCGCCACAACTTGAGCTCCAGAACATCTCTCATCACCCCAATACGAAGGACTCGCGACCATGCCTCCCATTAGAACAAATAGAAACCGAAAGCCGCCTCCAGATGGTTTCGATGATCTTGAGGACACGCTCCTCGAGTTCGCCAACAAGATGAAGGACGGTAAGCTAAGCTTCTCTCCCTGATCTTTTTCTTTGCCCGCGCGCTCATCCCCACATCCACCTCACTCTAGGAAAGAGATCCAGACTAATATGGGAATTGCCACGCTTCTGCAGCCGAGAACGCGCCTCACGAGGGGAAACGGAAGAATGAGGCCACATGGGAGATCTTCAAAATATCGCATCAACGTCAGTTCCCTCCACACTCCTTCGTACACAGCAAGCGCACGTGAAGCTAATCGGAGTATGCCAGCGCAGGTTCGAGATACATATATGACCTCTATTACAGTAAAGAAGCGATCTCGAAAGACCTTTACAACTGGTTATTGAAGAACGGATACGGCGATGCAAATCTCATAGCAAAATGGTAGGGTCGCTACCTCTCGCCTACCTTTGCCTTGGTCTAACATGGATGTGGGGTAATAGGAAAAAGCAGGGCTACGAGAAGCTTTGTTGTCTTCGCTGCATACAAGCGAAGGAAAACAACTTTAACGCGACGTGTATCTGCCGCGTACCCAAGGCACGGCTCGGAACGGAACAGCAGACTGTTGAGTGTGTGAGTTGTGGTTGTAGAGGTTGTGCTTCTGGCGATTGAGTGTGGGGCTGGACTTGCGTGCGTAAGAATTTAGGGGCGAGCAGTCATTTGCAGAGGCACAGGATGAGTACCTATTTGGCAGTGGGGGAGTGAGCTAGTGGATCCATTGCAAAAAAGGGGTTAGAAATGAGGCTGAGGCTGAGGCAGACGGTTTCGTTTTTGTGTACTATAGCTAGGTATTGAGCGGATATCTTTTCGTCGGTCCAATTTGAAACATTATATCTTTCTTCGTTTGCTCCTGCTTCTGTCGATTGATTAATTGATTGATAACTCATACACGCTCCTGCTTCCGTCAACTAGAGACAATGATAGTACATGTGCCTAAGCTTGGCCCACCAAAACTTTAGCCAATAAAATTTACGTATTCAGGATCACTATTCCTTAGCATAGATTTTGTGGTAAACTACCTACCTAGTCGTCTGTCTTTTTTTTGGATTGTGCTTGGGTAGTTCACGGGACATGACGGAACAGCTTTCACGTTTTTTTTGAAAGTTCCTAAATCTTCTCTCGATCTACGAATAGTACTTTCCCCGGCGTCGGATCTTGTATTGTATCACAACGGCAGATATAAGTATTTCGACAAACGTCGGATCAAACGACTCGGCCGAGAAAAACAAATGAATCATACACTAAAGACGGCAAAGGGGAAAGCAACCCGGAAGGCCTGCAACACGGACATGGCCACGATCGCGCATGCGGAACCAGGTGAGAGGTCAAGGGAGGAGCACATAGTATATGTATATTCCTTTGGATAATGAATGCTAATCTCGGCTTCTCGACTTAAATAATACGCTGGCTATTCTCCTGTGCGAGGGTTAGAGGAAACTGTTACGGCAGCCTAGCTCATATCGACAGCTCCAATAATAGCTGGTGTATCAACTTAAAAGGGGTTTATACGAGTCGTCACATTGTCATCGGACCTAGGTTTGTTTGTCTCCGGGAATCGTCCTATGCGATATCGACTGAAAAGGGTCATTACGCTAAAAGCCGATACATACCGAGTTAACTTGAGTTTGTGGTAGTTGTAAGTCTGTGATTATGGAGTTGTGCTTTATGCGTGTAATATGCGTTTGGCTCTGTATTTCTGAGAGGGATTGGTGTAATTTGTTGGTGGGTCATTCCTATTATAATGCTAATTTTGCAATAAATGGAAGTAAGATAGATATAATTTTTGTTGCGCGCAGTGGCAACTACATGTAGACGTGATGAATTGTTAGCGTATGTTAGCCATATCTCTCGGCAAGATGATTGGGATACTTTCTGTTCAGCATTGCATTGATTCAGGATCACTGTTGTAGGTTTAAGAAGTGGATGAAGGGGTATGTGGAAGAGAGTGAGAAAGGATGGAGATAGGTACTGGCCACACAAGTGTTGCTTATCACTATGTGGAAGTGTGCTTGCTAGAATTCGCCTCAAGAAGGTATCTCTTAGTCTATTTTCCCTGGCCGTAGAGCCTCGGGGCGTTGCAGCATATTCGCCGTGTCATGATCGATCACTCGCCTGTCAATAGAAAAAATCTATTAGGAACTGCTTTGATAGATAGATAGATAGATAAATCATAAACGCTTAGGAAGTGCTTCCTAATATATATCTGAAAGTTGACAGGTACTAGTATATGTAGTGTAAAGTTGGGCTTTTTTAAGTGATAGGTCTTCATCACTCGCGACGCATTTACTAGTATTTCACAGATACTACGTGTACTATTAAGGCATCTATCTTGAGGGCCCCAGTTAAAAAAAGATAGGATTTTCTAAAGTTAAGCGAAAATATGAGCCTGAAATTTTAGAACTTAATACAGAATCCGAAACAGGAAGTCTCACTCGGTGGTACCGCAGGGGTGGCTGCTTTATAAGGGTATAAATTCTAGTCTGGAGTAAACCCTTATAGGCTGATTGAACCGGATTTATAACGATAAACTTTGCTATTGATATAAAATATTCTGAGACTATGTAAAGGAATAAGATACCGCTCGCGGATGTGCGGAATTAAAAGAGTAGCGTCCTACTGGTCGAATGCAATTAAAGTATAAATAAATTAAAATAACCCTACCCTAGACTTTTGGCGAGGTAGAGAGAGAAAACAACAGGGAAAGTCCTCCATAGCAATGCACTACTCATCCGTTAAATCGATCACGTGCCTCGTTCTTTTCCTCTTCTTCCCCAAATTTGTAGTCCGAATGTCCCTGCTGCTACTAGCATCAGTATTCTCGTTCGCCCCTCCTAGGGATGGCAACGGAGTGCGACGATTTCCACTAGAAGAGCCTGCTTCAGACCCGTGGCGGTCCATCGCACTTGCTGTCATACGCGCATGATCTTGTAATCGCCGCTCTTGCATCTGTTTCTCCTCCTGCTCACCCAATACTACAGCTTCTTCCATCTCTTTCCCCCAACCCATCCCATAGTCTCTGATACCCATCTGAATAATAGGAAATAGACCCCCGAATATCTCCTTCCTGGTTTGCTCGTCCCCAATCTCGATGAAACTTCTCTCGATTTGAGCCCGTACTCTATCCCATTTATCGATGATGTCGGCGGCCGATAGTCCTACCTTGTTGATTGTAATCGTTCCTAGGACATTGTTTCTGCGACTGTACATTCGTGATGGTAGTGGGTCATTGCGGATACCTATATGCTTTCTACCTCGCAACTTTTGTTCTAGATGTTCTCGTAGGGGATAACTAAGATGGTAGGAGACAGTTTGCTGCCAAGGGTCGGAAAGGAAGATGTCTACCGCACTGCAGTTCGGGCAACAAGGTGGTTGCCCTGCCGCTCGCATTGTTTGTAAACTAAAATCTTGTCCTGGACGAGGCCTAGGCCCTAGGGTTGGCAGAATGCGATCTACGAACATGTTTTTGATGAAACTTGCGTACGGTTCTATCGTGACGAGGGTATTATGCCGCTCGAGTGTTTGCACGACACGTTTGATAATTGCCATGAGTGTGATTGGATATTGCCCTTTCAGTCTCCCCAATTCAGCATCCATAGGTTTAGGGATGGCTTGGATTTTCAGAATTATTTCGTTGGCGAGGTCCGCACGTCCCATCTCCAGAACCTTATATAAAAGTGGTAGGGTGTCGGCGCTAATCGAGAAATGGCCTGCATCTTTTGTCAAGTTGATTTGAGCTTCATGAGCGTGGACAACCTCCGGAAGAGTATCGTTAACCCAATTGACAACGGGATATTGCTGCCAAAGCGAAATCCAGAAAGAGGTGTTTGAGTAGTCCTTTTTGAGATTCGAAAGTATGCTATAAATACACAACGATTTATGAGGATTACTTGTAATTCCTTTGGGGGTGATAGAATTGAGGAAGGCGTATATACCAGGTCTGGAACAACTCTGGCCCCACAAGGTCAAGGAGCCCCCTGAAACTTTCCGGCTTAACTTCTTCAGAGATTGAAACCGCATCGATGAGTCGTTTCACAATGGCCTTTAGTTCATCTGGTTGTTGACGGTAGAGTTGCATAGCTACGCGCAACTGATTCACAATTCCTTTAGTATTCGAAATGCATCGCTGGACGCTACGCATTTAATCCTCCCGGTTAGCTTGACCTCTCCGCATTGTAGTATTTCCTGGGATGACATACACATCCCTAACACCATCCACCCCAAAAACCTCTGCCGCCTGCGTCATTTTCGCTATGTCGGTTGACTGAGTGAGATCGACCACCTTCAGGAACAGGTCTAATCGTTTCTCCTCCAGAGCAAACTCCATCAATTTGTCGGCGCAACGTTGCTCCTTCGGTTGTAGCCCGCGTGGTCCATATGGTCCATATGTATACGCTGGTGTAGCTGCAAGTGCCGCACCAAGCTGCGCAATAATTTTTTCTCCGAATTTAAGACGTTTTCCTTGGTCAATTTCTGCCTGTGTCCACAAAGTGCAGTCGAGGAAGAGGGCAGTGTCCCATTTGTATGCTAGGTCGATCACAGATTCTGCATGTGCTTTAGTAGGCCAAAGAATAATTGCGGTGCGTTTATACCAGTAATCGAGTGTTGCCTCTGCATTGCCAGTGTATCCTTCGTAACTTTTGGTGTTAGGTTCTTCTTCATCCCAGTAACCTGCAGGTATACAATCATCTTGTTCAAAGGTTGGGCCGAAATCCGGGGGAAGAACACCTCCAGTTTTACAATTGACGAAATTTTTGGCAATCAATGATTCTTCGATAATGTCGTCCATTGTCTTGTCCTCGGGGTCATCGTCACTATCGTCCTCGTCGTATCCGTACCCATACCTCCCACGTCTCCTATACCCGTAATAATTATCATCTACGACCGTCCCAGTTTTCTGATACTCCATCTGAGCTAGATAGAACTCGAATCCTAGTTCTTTTGCCAAATCTAGAAGTGCTAGACCTCGGCACTTGTCTGCCCCCTTTAACGCCCCGATTTTCTGGCTGTTTAAAGCTTGCTCTGAATACTCATGTTCTAACATCCAAGCTACTAAGTTGGGGCTCTCCGGGTCGTATACATTCCGGTTCCATGTCTTCAAAACCCACCGTAGCTCCTCTATCTGGGATTGTGTGTTTGGTAGACGCGGTACAGCCCCAGGCCGCTGGTAGATTAGATTGTAGGAGAGGGCGAGACGATACCCCGAGGTTACTGGAGAAACAGAATGTAGAATATCGGTATACCAGGCAGCATATGATGTATTTGTAACTGAAGTGGGTCCTCCGAAGTCGAATTTCTTTTGCATGTTTGAGTGAGAGACATGGACGACGCCGCCAGTATAAGATGAAGGAAGAACGACCATCAAGGTGCCAAACATGCCAGGGGTCTTCTCCGTACTACTGAGGGTTAATGATATTTCGCCCAGGATTTAAAGTGTTCACTTACTCCTTATGTGGGAGGAAATGGCCGCCTTCTTTGTATAGTAAGGCCTTATAGAGTTCGCACTTCACGGTCTGTGCTGCATCCAATATCCCTAAATCATCGGCTGCTTTTACCAGAATCTCTTTTTCGATCCACTCCTTCCAAGCAGGATTTAAAAATTGGACCTGGTTAGGCTGGAGCTCCCAAGTATCCCGAACATTCGTGTCCACGACTGTTTTTTCCCCATGACCAAATGGAGCCTGGGCTGCAGCAGTAACGATGGCCTCCGCGTCGCGGCTGGAGAGCGGGAGACCGACAATCCCGATCCCATCAATTGAAAGTACCGGATTAGGAGCAGAGGTAAAAGTGCCGGAGGTAGCAAATGTGCCATTGTCCTCGATGGCTTGAAGGGCTGTGTAGATATTTTCAGATATCTCAGATGGATCCATCGTTTCTTCCTCCACCTCCTCGTCCCCCAACTCTATGACTTCTCCCTGATTATTCTGATTGCTCTCCTCTTCCACAATTATTACTCCATCATTGTCTTCTGATCTCTCTATCGTATTTTCTCTTTCTTGAATCTGATCTTGCATATTATCTGCCCTTCCATCGCTTCCATCATCTTCTCTATCCCCTGCTTCAGGTTGTCGTTCTTCGCCCTGAACTTCGCTTGCAGGCCCATTCTCGACCTCTGTGTTTTTGACTTCGGCTTCTTCGTTCGAAGACTCTGCGTTGGCTTTAGGGTCTTTGATTTCCGTATCTCCTGTTTCAACTTCCATAGCTTCTGGGATATATATTTCTTGGTTTTTATGGCTGATTTCTGAATCCAATTCCATCGGGGGAGGAGATGTGGAATGCGACATGGCGTGAATCAGAGCTCAGCCAGTAGTTTGAACTGGACGATGAGATTGGGGGGTGAGGCTAAAGGTGAAGACGCGTCGTTGGGACCGCGCCGCGGTTCGTGACTGAATCAAGGTTGTGTCTGCCACACTAATTTGGGTGTAGGTATTACTTTGTGGAATTGCTCAAGACGAAAGTTAAAGATGCGAATACCCCCGTGTTGTGGTTATTGGGGGTTTCCTAGGATCATTATCGCGGGACTTCGTGCGCCCGAGGGATTGGTCCGTGAGTTCAACCCAATTGCTTAGCATCATCTATAAATATGTAAATGCATGTCGAATATGCTTTCATCCTTCAATTGAGATCGTAACTATCTTTATTAGAGAATAACTATTATTTGAAGTTATTTCTTGTTATAATAAACGATATCCCTTCATATGATGTCATTACAATTGGATTGTGGGGCTAGCAAGCAGGGATTAAACATGCATCCTTGGGAAAGCTTATTTTGACGGTATCCTCTCAACTTCTTGTCGATGCACGCTACATTTCGATCTTGACGACATCCCACGAAGCAAAGGTTTTGCAATTGGCAATCATGGGCGGCAGTAATCTGGAAGTTTTTAAGGTTATTTTGCGACTGTGTTTTTATTTCTGTTGCTAGTGAGAGGAGAGAAAGTTAGCTGACTTTTTCGTCCCAGTTCGGAGTGTATGGATACCCTACCTTATCATCATCACTTGATTCGACTTCTAACTAGTGGCTGGTATACGAGTGAGCAGGTACATTATGTTTCCCATTGCAGTAATGTACTACTTTGGCACCAACCTCGATAATCGCTTCTCTGTTCCAGATTTCTGGCCAAAGGCAGATCAGACGCACAAGATCCCGTTCGAGCGCGACGAGATTAGGGCCGAATTGGAACGACTGAGGAAGAAGAGACTCGAAAGAAGAGCGAAGAGAATAGAGGTTCACGAAGCCCCGGGGAATCAAGAATCATAGTTTATTCGGGGAGTGGGTGGGAAGGCTCAACGGGATTGTGGGTGCTGGGAGGCCGCGCTCCTTGGTTTTGTTTGGAAATAGGTAGTGCTTGATCTTAAACACAAGGCATTCCGATGTGTCCCGTGATCTCTTAAGCGAACGGTACTTCCTTCGTTTGCTTTTGTGTAGTTGAGAGATATGAACTTTTTCCCTTCGACGCTGCGGTTTATTTCTGGGCAAGATATCAACAATCATAAACCTCTTCCGCGGGTGTAGTTTTAATCTAGTAGTGCTTACATTAAATGTCCAGCTAAATCTGGCGGGGCTGGAAGCTTTTTATCTGGCCGTAAATATGTTTGAGGGTATAGGAAGTTGGCGAGTGGGAGGGTGCAGGATCATCAGGTGCAGCGCTCGCGTGATGTGATTTCTCCTTAGAATCTATTGAGATAGGTTTGATGATATATCTGCATTTTTAGCAATTTTCAATGATCGTTTGGACGTGCTGGCTTCCGGCGTAGTCGAGGATTAGGTCTTACTTGGCCTGATTGGAAAAATCTTATTGCCCATCGGTCCTCATATGGCTCAGGATAGCCACATGCCTAACCGAGTGGTCCAAGGCGTGGAGCCCCCCCATCTTGAATGTACCTCACAGAGCTGGAGATCTAGTCATGGGAAACTGAGAGGCGTAGTGGGATATCGTAAGAATGTGACGATGGGAAACAACCCGTGGGTGTAAACACTGAGCTGTTAGAAGCTGCCCATTGCGAGCCGGATTCTCTAAGCACTACCACTGGAATTACATTCGAGGGGAACTATGAGCAAGCTTGATAGTGCGCAGAACCTGTAAGCCCTATCAGCTACAGTCGGGTGGGCCTCCATTTTTTCTTCTCTGAAACCATCATTTATCGCTGGCTCGGAAAGAATAGCTACATATACCTTTCATTTATTTTCTTTGGTAGGTTGGAGGAGGGGCTCTTCTTGGATTTTTCTCATTCAAACTTATGTGGGGACTCCTTTGCATATATCCATCCTGAAAGATTTTCTATCTCTCAACTCACTGCTTCCCCCATCCCAGCCCAACCCACATCTTCTCTCGATTTTCTCCCAATTGTCCACTATCTACCCTATGAAGTTGTTCTCTTCCACAATTTACTACATTACCTCTCTACCCTCCATTTTTAGCCCCACTTTAAGCTTTTCGGCTCCAAGGCACCCCCCACACACTCCCCAGTATTTGTCGCATCGCGAACACGATGGAACTCGTTTCAGAGAGAGGAGAGCGTGTAACTTATAGCCACGAGAAAAAAACTGGGAAAAGTAAAGTCACCTTCCGCTGCTGCGCGGGCGGCCACAAGGATAGGATTACCATCGTCAAAGCCCCCAAAGGGGGGCTACCGAGTGTGAGCACCTCTCGTGCTAAAGTTAGACATAGCTATATGTTTTTCAAGTCCTTGAGAGCGTATAAGAGGAGCCATGCGTACGCAACCCATGAGCACAATGACTTCGTCAAGTTCAACAATCGTCTCTATCTCGTGCGTCTTCCCATCTTGAGGCTCAAAGTCTGGACTCCCACCAGGGAACAGGCTGATATCATCCTTATTGCCAGTAAGTTTCCGAAATCCGTTAGTTTGGTTCGGGGGTCGCTGACGTTGCTCTAGCGGGGATGTATTCTCCTCCCGACTATTAGGTGGGGGGGGGGTTTATACGGAGGATTTCTTATTGTCAGATGATTTTTGGGATGGGAGTTTTGGCTTCTTTCTTTTGTCTGGAGTAATTTTGTTGTTCTTTTCGCGACTGGTTTTGTGAATACCTTAGATTTATTCAATCGTACACACGACCGCAAATGGCTGTGGATCTATATACATGTATCAGTCTGAAATCTTTTGAGAGATGATTTACAAAGAGAAAAGAAAGTGGTTTACGAATCAATTCTCGTCGTAGGACAGTTTTTGGCGGTGTTCGGGCGACCCCTCGTTCGTTTCTCTCTTGATAACCTTTTGTGGGGATGTGGCATCTTTAAAAAATTTCGCAAAATTCCGGGCTTTAGGGGCGAGACGGGGTAGTTTTTCGGAGGGCTTCATACAGGGATATATCTGAGTTCGAAAGACCCCTCTATGGGTCTAGTATGGGCTTTTAATCTCTAAGATGCCGTGAAGAGCTCACCTGTGACTTGTGGCGGCTAAGGAATCACGCGTGATGTAATTCGACATAGTATAACCGCCATGTGATCTGACGATGTCCTCTAACCATGCCTAAGAAGGTAGTTACTCGAAGATGCCAACTTTCATCGGATCAACACCGCTCGTGAGATTTCTTTCGCAATTAGTGAGTCGCCGTCGATGAAGCATATAAGAAAGAACTACACCAAGTAAAAATTCAAGCTGCCCTCTCATGCGTACCGAAAGTAAATGGTATTAATATCTATGGTTTAACGTTCGTATATACCTCATTCACACTATCCGAAGCTTCTAATTGATCTTATATTCACCTATCCATTAGCGATATCACCGACTTCCGAGATAGGTAGACGTACCCATGAGCTTCGCGAAATGCTCTTCTTCTTTGCTGCCTTCCGCTATCTCCACCAGCGTGTCTTCATTTGGGACCCAAGCTATGACACTGCTCAAAATCTGCACCTCCGGCAAGCGAGCTTTCAATTCCTCCGCCACAGCAGAAGTTCTGCTAGGATCCGTGGTAATTTCAATACCTTTTCCGTCCTCTTCCTCAAACTCCTCTACATCTTCCGTACCGTCTATTTCCAAGCTCGATTCGAGAATAGTGTCGAAATCCGCCTTACCAGGTGAGATACGGATTACTCCTCTTTTAGTGAAAAGGTACGATGTGGGCGTGGTAGTGCCACCACATTTGGTGATGATGGACTTTGTTTCTTGGAGCGTGCGTAGCTTGTTGTCTGTAACGCATTCACTTTACCAGTATCCCATCAGCATCCCACATAATTGCCTAAAGCCATTGAGTAGATGGCACAACCTACATTACCAATGCTACCGAACCGGGTCCCATGCATTCCATTATGAGCGTTTCTAGAGCTACACCTGACGGAGATATGCCTTGACCGCGCTTGACAGCACCTTCTATCCGTTCCTTCGGCATTCCAGCTATAATTGAGGTACTAGTTAGTTCCGGGGAAAGGTTTGACATATCTGGCTGATTAATGAAGGGGATCTCACACCCTTCTTCGCTGCTGCAATTGCTGCGGTTAAACGGAGGTTTCCATCGATTCCACCAGCTAGAAATATGTTAATTGAGATTTTGCTAAAAATAAGAAGGTATATTAAGGATAAGTAGGATACTTTTCGACGCCATGCCAATCTCCTGAGAAAATTTCGAGAAGGCGAAACTCCTTTTTGCGTCATTGGCGCCTTTGTCGTGTCGGATCTTGCTCCATCTATTGTGGCCTGATTGGAAGGAGGTTGATGTGGAGAATAAGCATTGGTAGGGGCGAGTGCTTAGAGATATTTTTAGGGGTTTTGCGCATTTGAGGGATCGGTGAAAGAGAGACATAGACTGGTGCCGCATTTTGGATAATATTAGGCGTCTGGAGTGGTGTCTGAAACTGTCAATGATTTTCAAGATAGATCATATCATCGAACTCATGCAGGAGGGCTGTGAAAAATTACCCGGTCTGCAGAAACGGGCTAGCGCCAAGCGTGGTATTGTGTAGCCTCAGTCAACTGAGCGGGCACGCCCCTAAAGAACCTCCCCAAAAAGCGAAACATCCCGCGACAATATCAATACCCTCGCAAATAGCTGACTACAGCATCACAATTCATTATGGCCGACGACGCCTCTACTGCCGTCGAGGCTGTTCAGCTTGACATGACTAAACTGAAAGCAATCACCGAAGAGCCCCAACAGCAGCTCTACGTAATGTCCTTCCTCAATAACCTTGAGAAGTTAGTGGATCGCTTGGACGAAGATGGAGCTTCCGCGTACCAGCTATACGTCAAAAAGGAGCTGTTCAAGGTTCTTACGCTATCTACGCCGGCGCCTACGAGGCTCCTGAGGAACCAAGCTGGACGTTGCTTCGCTGGGATCTTCGAGAAGGGTGATAGAAAGCTTTTATACGACACCATCAACGAATTGCTGGGGATTTTGAATACGGGAAAGTCGGATAAGGATCTGAAGATGCGGCAGTGAGTTTTGATATATGCTTTGGTGGGAAGGAGTTTAGATGAAAGGATAGAGCTGACCGGGGGTGCTTATTAAATTGGGGGGATATAGTGCAGCTGTACATTGCCTTGGAGAAGTCTATAGAGCGGCTGGTGATAGTGTATGCTTCTCTTCCTTACCCTGTCCCTGAGTAAAATATGGGTAGGTTGATAATTTCAACAAGAGCGCTGACATAGTTGGATCTAGGCCATGTCATTATCTACCATGACTTGCACCTCTTTGATTAGACTCCTCAAAGGTGCCCAGAATGTTTGTTCGAGTTTCGTTGAAGGTTTATCTATTACTATTTGACTGACGGGTACTAGCATTGTGGATTGAGAAGTTCGATCTTTAGAGCTTTGGGAAAGATCGTCAAAATGATTGGAGGTATGACGGATGAATCTGTGGCTCGGGAAGTATGGAAGCAAGCGAGAAATGCTGCCACCGGTGATAAGGCAGCTGTTGTCCAAACTAGTGCATTACAGGTGGGAATAACACTAGGCGGCGATGCTTATGAGAGTGTTTCAAATGTTGACCCATCGTCAACAGTGTCTTGAAGAGCTGTTAGAAGCGACTCAATTTTTTAGCAGTCACCAGGAATTCGAAAAACTCCAGTCGATAGTTATGAAGGCGTTTGACTCCTCCTCAGCACCGGTACGGAAGGCAGCCGCATCCTGTTTAGCAGCGGCTCTCGTACAAGCATATTCAACCGAAGCTCCTGAGCTAAAGATGGCGAAGAAGCCTAAAAAGAATAAAAGACAATCGATGGCGATTACTGATGAAGACAATGTTGGCATTGAAAGGCCTGGTTCACCTGGCCCAGGCGGGAAAAAAGCTATTGTTCGAATGACACTAACATTGGATGAAATATTGCGACAGCTATCTTCGCATTACACAAAGCCATCTATATCCGCCAAAGTTCGAGCAGGTATCGCACAATGCTACTCCGAAGTCTTTACCAGATTAGGATCAGTGGTCGTCGAGAACAACTATGGTGCCATAGCTACTCATTTGCTTACTGAGGTTCAATCGAATCAGGTAATAGTTATAAACAGGTTTCGGCTCCTAACTACGCGGAAATACGTGAGGATATTGCTGGAAGATGTAATAGGCCACGGCCTGCTTGGGGAAACCGGACAGCTGAATGCAGTGAGGACTCTTGTTAACGATACCATCAAGAACTATCCCCAGGTCATCAAGGAGAAAGCTGAGCCTAGCAAATATGCGCTGACGGGAGCCTTACACGCATTGTCGTCACTCATCAAATCGCTAGGAGCTGCCGTAACTAGTACTCAAGACTCACTTCGAGATGGCTTACTTCAAGTTTTGCAACATCCAAGTTATACTGTTCAAGTAGCAACTAGTTGGTGTTTACGAGCGTTTGTCATTGCAGCCCCAGCACAACTTCTGCCAATTATTACAATTTGCATGAACAATGTAAATCGTGAACTCACTCAAATGTCTGCAAGGCGGCCTACTACGACAGAGGCACTCCGAAGATGTACAGGATACGCAAATGGCCTCGCAGCAGCTATCAGCACGGCACCTTTGCAGCCTCTATATGCCTCGGTGGATGTTACCTCGAGAATATTGACCCTTGCAACTTCGTTGTTAAAATCTAGTGGAGATTATGACCTTCGGATCTCGAGCACTCAGATTCAAGTGGCTTGGATCTTGATTGGTGGGCTAATGGCTCTGGGACCTAACTTTGTCAAAATACATCTCTCTCAGCTGCTGCTGCTCTGGAAGAACGCGCTTCCTAAGCCCCTGGCAAAGGATTCAAACATGGAACGGTCGTTGTTGGAACTTTCATTCCTCGCTCACGTCCGGGAGTGTGCTCTCGGCTCAATCCTGTCGTTCCTCGAATTCAACTCTAGACTTTTAACTACCGATGTCTCGAAACGTATTGCAGCCATGCTCCAAAACTCGACGCTATTTCTTAATACCCTCCCCACCAAAAAATCTACAGATGATGTTTCCCAGCGTCTCTCCCCATCACTACAATTACTCGATTTTGACCTTATGGTTCGGCGGCGGGTCTTGCAATGTTACGTAAAGCTTGTGAAGCTTTCTCATGGGGAAGCCCTACAAGCAAATTTACTCACTATCGCGGTGAGTTTGTTTGCGGATCCTGATAAATACACGCCATCATCCCTTAGTACAGCTATCGCATCTAGTGCCGGGGCATTTGAGTCTTTGTGGGAGATTGGAGATAACTATGCCTACGGAGTATGTGGGTTTGTAAATGGATTTGATGTGGATGCGTTTGCGTTTGAGGCACAGGGCAGCAGGCCAACCATTGCGCATTGGATGACTAGAGGTAGCCCGGAAGCGAAGATAAACGAATCGGTTAGTCTTTTCATTCATTCAATCTAGTTTGGAGTTTATTAGGGCATAATTAGTTGATTTTTTTTCATATTTGCTTGGGCGTGTAAAGCTGCATACACCTGTCATTGGATCCATCGAGCATGATTCTGTTTCCCTGTACATCACAAATAATTCGAACGACATGGATGAACCCAATCCGGCTCCGCCAGCTACAGCCGTTGTAACATCAGCGATTGACTTATTCACCATCCTACTGCCAATCCAGCCGCCAAAAGTCCAAGAAAGCATTTTAGAACAAATTGCTACCTTCTTGGCATCGAATAATCTTCAGCGAGATCCTGGAAGAAAAGCTGCAATGACCGTAAATGTTGCGGTCGCGTTGTTAGGGACATTGAAAGCTACCATTGGAGATAGTCTACCTTCAGCTAGCTTGGGCACCCCAAGTGTTTTGAAAATTATCCAAGAACTTTTGCAGGTATGTCAGGCGAGCCACCTATGCTTGGCTTCTTCATTTTTTCGTGATACTAATCGATTCAAGGGTTTTGTCATTCATCCTGATCCATTTGTGCGAAACGTTGCGTATGAAGCTTTGGGTCGCCTATGCAGCATTGGCGGCAACTCCTTCACTGGTAATGTGATTCAATGGCTTGTCGATACGATTGTTGGCAACCGGGAACCAAATGCTAGAGCTGGCTGCGCAGTGGCTCTAGGATGCATACACTCCTATGTCGGAGGCATGGCGGCGGGATTCCACCTTAAAACCATAATTGGTATATTAATGTCCCTAAGCAATGACCCTCATCCAACGGTACACTTTTGGGCCTTGGATGGACTGGCTAGGACGATTGATTCCGCTGGTCTTACGTTTTCGGGATACGTTACTAGCACTCTAGGGATGCTTTCTCAGCTGTACGTAGCGGAGACTCATAACGATGAGGTTGCGACTGTGGCTACATCCAATTTGGAGCTTGAGCTTCCAACTTTGAGTATCATCGTTCGATGCATCGATTCATTGATCGGTGTCCTTGGCCCAGATTTGCAGGACATGGCTAAGGCACGAGAACTCATTTTGACCATGGTTGGGCAATTTTTGAAGGAGTCAGATTACACCGCTCAATTAGAGGCCTTGAGATGCCTCGAACATTTGTCACTCTTTGCGGCAAGCCATGTGGACATGGGGGGCTACGTCAAAAGGTTGCAAAAAGAACTAGGGTCACCCTATGGGGAATTGAAGGATGTCGCTGTGGATGGGCTGTATCAGCTCATGAAAAGTGATGCGGAAAGAATCATCGACACCGCAAATCCAGGTCTAGAGGAGCAGTTGTGGATCGCATTGGACGCAAACCCTGGTCACGAAGGAATTAGGAATATCGTTAGAAACTGGTTGAGTCAGACTGGGATTGATGATGCGGGCAAGTGGGTAGATAAGTGTCAAATGGTTATGACGAAAACCGTAGAGCGCCGGGATGGAAAGCAACAGGTTGAGAAACCCGCGGTTGCTGCGGCGCCAACGGATCTGAATGATGACGAGGTTGCATCTTTTGCTGCTGCGGGGGGCGTGGCCGGGGAAAAGGAGGGCTCGCAACCAAGTGGGCAGGAGCCATTGAGATGGCAGGTTAGGACATTTGCGATGAATTGTTTATGGGAGTTGTTGGCGATGTCAGCAAAAGAGATGCAAGCGGACTCAGAGCATCCCGTCGAAGATAGGCTGGTGGCAAAAATCGCAGACATCATCAGGATGGCCTTCTCAGCGAGCACAGCAAACGTGGTTCAATTGAGGCTAGGGGGCTTGAAAATAGTTGATCAAGTTCTAAAAATGTTTGGTCATACGCCTGATCCTGATTTCCCAGAAGCGACGTTGCTGGAGCAGTATCAAGCGCAGATCGGGTCTGCGCTCACACCGGCGTTTGCAGCAGACTCAAGTCCAGAACTGGCGAGCGAGGCTGTAAATGTTTGTGCAGGTTTCATCGCAACGGGAATTGTGAAGGACGTTGACAGGATGGGGAGGATATTGAGACTTCTTACATCGGCCTTGGAAAACTTCTCGAGTGAGTAATGTGATAAAGAGTTCACGGTAAACCTTAGGGCAAGAACTGACTTAGGTAGGTGAATCTGAGGTTGCATCTATTGGTGACCTAAAGGGGCTTAGCTCCAATGCCCAGGTTATGGTTAGAATGGCAGTTCTTAGGGGCTGGGCTGAGTTACAGGTTGCCAGTAAAGAGCAAAGTTATCTCGTTGATGTCGTTAAACCGCATATTGCCACCTTGGCACCTCTATGGCTTTCTTCCTTAAGGGAATTTGCGAGACTACGATTCGAACCTGATATCTCGACTAATGCGGGAGGACCGACATCTCTAGGAGGCTCAATCGATACGATTTATTCGGCTCTAAACAGGGAAACTTTGTTGCGGGTAGGTGGAATATATTATTACCCCCAAACTTTTGGTGACGACAGCCTTCCCTTATACTAATCTTGACGTGAATCAACAGTTTTACCAAGAATCTTGGTTGAGTTTGGTCGATGCGATTGCCAGCTTGATCGAACAAGACAGCCAGTTCGTTTTTGATGCATTGGACGGTAAAGCATCTTCTACCGGCGAAGTTAACGGAAATGGCGTAGGCCACGATATCAATTACCGGGATGAACCTGTGGCATTCTTTTTCGTATTATTCGGTATTGCCTTCGAGGCGCTTGTAGGACGCCCGGGTGGTGTCGATAGTCTTGCCACCAAAGAGCAGACTCTCGAGATTTTACTAGCGCTAAAGAAAATCCTACACCCGTCAGTTTGCGGCCATGCAATCTACCAGAGTGTGATATTTTCGGAAGCAATGGATCTACTAGATCGGCTAGTCCTCACAGAAGGCTTAGCGGTTCAGTCGGCAATCGTTGATATTGCTAGAAGCTTATGTGTTGCACACCCTACTGCCAGATCTAGCTCAGGGTCACAAGGGGAGAATCTTACAGAAGATATTGATCAACTCTTTGAGCTGACAAGATTGATCGTCTTGGTATTGGCTGGATTGCTACCAAACCTGGTGGATTCGAAGACTTTGGGTATGTTCCGTTGAGATCCACTTGAAGGGAAAGTTACTTATACTTGTATTTGGGTATTATAGTTCGACATCAACTTTCGGAAGAAGCAGTAAATCTGGTAAAGGTTTCTCTTGACGCTTTAGTCGATGCCGCGGAGGTATTTCCAGCAGTAATCAGAATGGACCTCTATGCGTCAATTCTTCATATTTTCACAAGTATGATTTCTTCCACGCATTCGTAAGGAGCGTAGGCTAATCAATTGCTCCAGCTATCTTCGCTACGGGTGTTTGTCAGTCAGAAGTTGTTCCTCGCTCTCTCCCGATATTTAAGAGATTCATCCACATCATCACAAAGACTGGTGGTGGAAACGATGGCGAGCTTGTGGTGATGCAGGTTCGAAGTTGTCTAAACACCATTTTAAGGGTTCTAGAAAATGCGAAGTAAACACCAAATATTTTAGCTCGTATAATTATTTTTACTAACTTCTTAAAAGGATAAGAGGAGAAGCTGCATTGCCTTGCATTAAGAATTGTTTAATGGCCTCGACAATCGTCATCACTGCTGGGGTGAACGTGCTACCTCCAAATGATGACCAGGTGTCCAGGCTCTGTGATAACATCCTAGAGTCGTTATCAGACTCAGCTGTACGTTCCTGCCCCGAAATCTTTTAGGGGTTTACATAACTTACTTCTTTCTCCAGACGATGAAAATGGCCGTTCAATGCTGCTGTTCGATCCTGATGGTCACCCCCAAGACCTCTTGTGATCAAGAAATCGTACGCTACATGATCCCCAGGCTCGTAACTTTCGCCACTACCACTGCTACCGCCGAGGAAGACCCGGAAAATGCGAAAGGACTCGTTTGTCACATATTGACATCTTTTATATCCACCCTCTTCGGTGATCAAGTTCAGATAGCCATGGCCATTATCATACCTACGCTCCTCTCTCGAGCGGCTTCGAACCCGCATTCATATCACGAAACTGCATCCCGACTGCTTGAGCTGGTTGCAGTTAGCCAAGTAGCTTTCAAGAACGTTGTGGCGAACCTCAATCCCTCGCAACGCGCTTTTATGGAAGAAATACTACGTTCGAATGCTAAGATGGCCGAGGGAGCCGTCAGACAGGAATCAAACGCTCCAACCATTGCGTTGAAGATGAATTTTGGGGCATGAGTAATGGTGACGCCGATTGATCGTAATGTTCTAATAGAGCCTATGTGTATATATAGACAACGGATTATGATGGTTTTAGACGTGGTTGGGCCTCCCTTAAGCTTCCAGTTGGTTGTGTGCTTCTCATATTCTAAAAGACTTGATAAATTTGTTTTCTAGAGTCTGGCTTCTTATACCGAGTGATAGTCTATGACCGCATACGATCATAGGTTCTCAACCAGACAATGAAATGTAATTGGAAGGATGACCGAGTGGTTAAGGTGTGTGACTCAAGCAATTCTGCTTTCTTGCTTATAAAGCGAGGTTTCTCATGGGCCTAGCCCGCGGGGGTTCGAATCCCCCTCCTTTCATACATTTTTTTCTTAATTTTGTTGGTGGGGATGATATATTGTTCGACCCCTGCCACCCCAGCCCCAAAAAGCTCATGAAAGTATTGGTGTTGATAGAGCGCCGAGATCATGCGAACTTAGGAACCTGATATTGCCCCTTAAACACCTTTTAGTCCCACTATGTATGGTGATGTCATGTTCTAGTCTGTTTCTTGGGTAGGCACTCTGGAATCTAGTAGCCATACCCATATATTCCCTGAGACATGTAGAAATTGCTATATAGTTATTAAAACTATGCACTAGTACACAAGGGGCTTTGATAACTAGGAATACATTACACTCTTGGGCCCTCAATTGGCCACTCGACCGTTGAAAGTCAATTGTCACTTTATTCCTCAAGGTTGAAAATACATAATATATTTCTCGCGCTTGGGTTTTTCTGGTTCTTTGTTATTTCGCTGAATACTACCCCAGAGACTGAGAACAGGCATAAATCCTCACTATATAAAATCGCAGCAATACTCGATAACTATTCTGAAACATTCCACAGAGCAACAAATAATAAGAGAACACTTATTGGAACGCAATATCTCCAAGACTTATTCGTTTCCATTCAACGAGTGATATTCCATGATTATGACAAAACTTGGGATAGCCCCCTCAATCCTCAGAACAAAACAACCACTAAATCTTGAAGAAAAATCTGTAATAAAAGCATCTCCTCACTCGCAAAATATTTCGTGTAAAGCAAAAAAGGCCCGAGATTATACTCGGTAGGAGAGGCTCTAGAATTGAATTTTGCTAGCGGTCCTCTTCACTACGGTACTCGTTGGACTTATAATGTACTAAGAAAGAGGTGGGCCTTCTGCTCTGGGCGGATCCGTTGGTGGTATCGGTGGTGCCGGACCCTGTGATGCAGGTGTATCTTTTGGTGGCATAGGTGGTGCCGGTGGATCCTGTGATGTAGACGGACCTCCTGGTGGTACCGGTGGTGCTAGTGGACGCTGTGATGCAGGCGGATCCCTTGGTGGGATAGGTGGGGCGGGTGGCCTCTGTGATGTAGGTGGATCTTTAGGTAGTGCCGGTGGTACGGGCGGACGCCGTGGCGCTGGTGGACCTCCCTGTGGTGCCGGTGGTACGGGTGGACGCTGTGATGGAGGTGGACCTCCTGGTGGTACTGGTGGTACTGGTGGACGCTGTGATGCAGGTGGACCTCCTGGTGGTACTGGTGGTACTGGTGGACGCCGTGGCGCTGGTGGACCTCCCTGTGGTGCCGGTGGTACGGGTGGACGCTGTGATGGAGGTGGACCTCCTGGTGGTACTGGTGGACCCTGTGGCGCAGGTGGGCCCCCTGGTGGTGCAGGCGGTACTGGTGGACGCTGTGATGCGGGTGGGCCTCCTGGTGGTGCAGGCGGTACTGGTGGACGCTGTGATGCAGGTGGGCCTCCTGGTGGTGCAGGTGGTACTGGTGGACGCTGTGGTGCAGGTGGGCCTCCTGGTGGTGCAGGTGGTACCGGTGGTCGCTGTGATGCAGGCGGGCCTCTTGGTGGTGCTGGTGGTACCGGTGGACGCTGTGATGCAGGCGGACCCCCTAGTGGTGCAGGCGGTGCAGGTGGACGCTGTGATGCAGGCGGACCCCCTGGTGGTGCAGGCGGTGCGGGTGGACGCTGTGATGCGGGTGGGCCTCCTGGTGGTGCTGGTGGATCTCTTGATGGCATAGGTGGTGTGGGTGGACCCCGCGATGCAGGCGGATCCTGTGGCGTTGGTGGGATTATCGGGCCATTTTCCATAAGATATATAACATGCCGCTGTAGATCCTCCCGTGTATCTCTCTGCCACACCACCCATGCTGATAAAAGTTCCCTATTCCTTCTCCTGTCTGGTACAGTTTGTGGTTCTCCTGGAGCTAGAATATGAGTGCGTTGACGCTGTAGGTTCGCCCGGTGCTCACGTTGCCAGTTTACGCATGCCATATAGTAGGCAAAGTTTGTATCCGGGTTTGGGTTCCGTGCTAGTTGTGGTGGGGGTGCCGGGATTTCAGGTGCCCGTGATTGGCCACGCCGCCGCTGGAAGTCCTCCCATTCTTCGGTCTGGAAACGAGCCCATGTCGTTAAAAATAGTGTGGTTGCTTCCTGGTTTTGGAGCTCGTCTGGGTATAGTGGTTGTGATTGGATTAAGGCACGTTGATACAGTAGGTCTGGCCACTGGTCGCGCTGCCATCGATAACAGTTTAGATAGTATATTGACCTTACCCTCCTGCTCATGGGTAGCGGTGGGGCTTCGGGCGGTTCTGGGATTCCTTGTAGAGTTCTAATGTCTAAGGGTGTCGTTCTAATTTCCTGCCGCCGTTCTGGGGGGGTGAAAGTAGCTGTGACCCACTGGTCAAAATCGAATCCATATTGATCAATAGTCCATGGTGAGGCCCATTGTCCTGTTGCTTGCGCTGGCGGTCGTGCTGGCGGTCGTGCTGGCTGTGCTGGCTGTGCTGCTGTCGCCGCCGCCGCCGCTGCTGCTGCTGGCGCTGGTGCTGGCGTCTCTGGTGGTGCTGGTGCTGGTGGCAACACTCTTCTCTCCGGAGACGGCGGTAGTTCCGGTGGAGGACCAGGCGGATCTTGAGGCAGCTCTGGAACATCCATTATGCCACCTCGACTATGCGGCAAATAAGAGTACCTTATGTGCTCCATTTCAACCATGCTCACCGCTTCCATAAACCGACGAACACAATGCGACATAAGCGCCATGACTATTCGTGTCAAAGCAGTCAGTTACATAAAGTCTTCCTATACTCTCCTAGGAACACATACGTAAAGGAAGCATCCCAAAATGCTTCACATCATCCAACCACAAGATCTCTGCGCCGTTCATATCCCACGTGACCCTCCCTGGTGGGGCAAATATCACATGTAGTGTGATGACGGCCGCAATGTATATGTTTAATCTCATAAAAAATAGTTTCCATTGACCAGGAAGGACAACTGCGAGGGAGTCCGTACGAACTGCCGGAATACTCCAGGCGGAGATGAGCATGGAGATCATAGAGAGGGCGTCGATAAATGTAACTCGATGGTAGAGGCGGATAAAGTAGCTTGGAAATGGCGTTATTACCAGGAAGGAAAATACTTTCTGTTGACATTAGGAAGTGGGTTTCGGAAAGAAGATAAAGATACGGACTGACCGCGTAGCTCTCGTTGTTCACGATATCTTCTTTCTGTATCTGGCGGGTATATGTGTCTTGTTCTATCACCCCCAGTTATTTTAGCTTCATGCCATCAAATCATCACCCCTACATAGATACTCTAGCAAAAAAGGACAGCCAAACCTTCATCATCGAGATAAAGCGCTTCGTGCGTATAATCCTCCCGCAAGTGATTCGGATAGAAGAGGAAAACCTTCCTCGGTATCATAGCCCCATAGTGCTGAATTCTATATTTCGTCCAAAGAGTGCTGTAATGGACAAGGTTGATCATAGGTAGTAGAAATCGAAATCTGTAAGGGACAGCAAAACCGTCAACCCATTCGTCCTCGTTATCTTTAAGCTTTTCCCTCCACTGAGGATCATAGTCGAAAGGGTCCATAGACATCGTAGCGGTGGTGAGTAGGGATATTTAATGAAACGGAAGATAATAGTATAGTTAAATGATACACGAGATTTTCGCGGGGAGGGCAGATATTTGTTGTGGGATGAAGACAAAGGGACAAAGAAGATGACAGGCTCACGATACAAACAAAGGAATGTTTACACGGGCTAATAAAAGTCAAGACTACAAAACAAAGTTTATACTATGCCTCAAAAATTAGTACCGCAAATAAGAGGTTTAGGTGGGACAAAGACAATCACCGCAAATACAAACACAAATAAGCACTCGCAAGGGAAATCACGTGTTCCTTGGCACGGAACTTGCAACCGGGATGCGATCGGTAGTTTACCATTCAGCACAGCACCCGTTTAAAAACAGTAAAGTGCAATCATACAGTTCAGAGCTAAAATCATAGTCTCGCAACCTGACTTAGCACGTGACCAGTCAATGCATCGCCTACACTCACAAAAAAACCAGATGCCACCGTATGTCCCTTCTGCCCCTTCTGCCGCGTAATCGTTTCCCAACTCCACTAGTAGACCTCCTAAATCATTAATCCAACCGCTACACACAACCCGCTCTTCCAAAATGCTTATATTTACATGAATATATATCTTATTAACCTCCTCAGGAGCTAATTCATTCCCAAATAATTTATGAGCTGAAAAAGTACGTCCAGAAGGAACAGAATTAGCGGGGGGTTTTACTAGTCAGGAGGTGTAGGTGAAAGAGGTAGCGGGTGGGTTATTGTTGCGTCACCATGGTATTGTATCTTACAATTCGTTTTAAAGTTAATACGGCCCCATATAGTCTCGCAATCGTCGTTCGTTTTCTCTAAATAGGGGGTTTTGGTTGAGCTCTATTACAGACCAGGCAATCAATGGCGAATATATTGGCTAGTCACGTGACAAGTTAGGTTGCGAGACTAGGTAATTTACCATGTCTTTGAAACCCTATTTGCAACTTACCTAGTGGACTTCAATAAAGCATCTAGAGCTATATCGGGGACCCTCTCCAAAAGGTTCCATCCCAAGAACCTGATGCCGTGCTATTCATACATAGAAGACTAGACCCAGCCAATCAGCCTCATGAAGTATCACTCGGCGGCATTGCTCCCACAAGGCCAATCCCTCCATTTCTAGGAGGTGCCCCTGCAGGTGCAATAGGTCTCGGTACACACCAAGTCAACGCTGTAATCCTTGGACAGGATCGAACCAATGGACTCAGCAAATACCTTGTACGCCCACATCTTACCCTTTTTAACCGCCCCCAGTAACTTAACAAACCCACGGAGCCCTATCAATCAATCAAGAAATCTAGGATGAAATTCTTCTACATTAATTCTATAAAACATTCCATCATAAACAGGTATCACATAAACGATCATCCTGCCCTCATTCTCTCTACTCCTTACTCTCCGCGATCTCCATCAACTCCTCAAACTCCCCACTCTTCTCAGCAAGGTTACGGAGTACACCATCTTGCTTCCTCAGCAGGTTCAGTGGCGTATCGAACTCGACTACTTCCCCACCCTTCCCGAGGTTGTCTAGCACGACAATACGGTCCATGTGCATCACAGTTCCTAAGTACCCAAGCTGTTAGCATCATCTAGAACGCTGTAATAGGGGCGAGGCGAACAAACGTAATCTATGCGCAATAACAATTAACGACGAGTCTGGGAAACTAGTTCGCAACGTCTGTCGGATCCGTTCATCCCTATAACCAGTTAACACCCCACCAACCCCACAACCACCTAAAGGCAAACATACGTCGAATAGTCCGTCGAACTCGTCGCCTCATCCAACAACACCAACTTACTCCTCCTCACCAACGCCCTCGCAAACGCCAACAACTGCCGTTGCCCTTGTGACAAATTATCACCCCCTGCAGTAATTGGTGTATCAAGCCCGATCTTCTTAGTCCTCGCTACAACCGCTATCTCCGGTACACCCTCCGCCAACATAAGCGCCGGCGTCGTCGTCCCTGAGCTCACCGCGCTATCCCCCGCCAACCCACTCCCCTCTAGTGCCGCTTGCAGTTCCGAATCATCCACCTCGCCGAACGGATCCAGATTTGTACGGATGGTCCCGGATAGTAGAACCGGATCCTGTGGAATGATCGTGATCCGTCGGCGCAGCGCTTCAAGATTGACATTCTGGATATCGATACCGTTGATTGAGATGCTGCCGTTCGATACGTGCGTGAAACGGAGTAAAGAAAGCGCGAGCGAAGACTTGCCGGCACCGGTGCGGCCAACGATACCGACACGTTCCTGCGGCCTAACGTCAAAAGAGACTTTATTAAGGACTTCAGGGCCATCAGCGTAATATTTCACCGAGAGGTCTTTGACGATACAAGAGCCTTCAGTTGGCCAGGCTGCGGGGGGTTCCTTAGAGGGTATTTTCTCAGGTTCTTGAGGAAGGGTGACGTATTCGTTTACACGCTCGAAGCTATTTAGTTCAACCTCAAGCATAGTGAAGTACTTGACTGCGTATAGGATACTCGTCGAAAATGCAAGTGCGTTCGAGAGAGAGAAACCAATAAGACCAGGGGAATAACCCTTAGTTGTCAACGCAATGATACCCGCCGCAAGTCCGATAGCAGAAGTACACCAACTAATCCTAATCCCGATCCACCTGTTCAAGCTATAGAGCGCCTCAGATGGCCGACTATAATCATCGACCCTCTTCAGGTTCTCCTCTAGGAAGCGATCCTGTACTCCAAAGCCTCTAATCGTCACAATACCTGATATCGTGTCCCCAAAATGCGAGAAAAGTGGTGACTCTTTCACTGACACAATCCGCTTCACGCCCATCTGAGCACGCACATATAGCTGCCCGCACACAATACCAACGATTGAGACTACAACCGTCGGGATAAAGAACGCCGGGATGAGCAACGACATGACAACAAGCCGGAACGAGCAATCGAGTGCCTGATGAAGGACCTGCTGCAGATACGGGCCAAGACTGTTATCCACAGACTTGACATCAGCAGAAAGCCGGTTGATGATGCGTCCAAGGGGTGTGGTATCGAAAAAGCGAATCGGTGAGTACAGAACACTCTTCACAAGTTTCTCGTGAATACGACGCGAGGCCATCCACTGGAATATGAACCACATCATATACGTAAACATCTCCAACAAAGTAGTCCCCATAAGGACCGCCGCATACAATCCGAGCCATAGCCCTACGTTCACATCATCGGGATGCTTATTATACTGGTCCGACCACAACCCAACAAAATACGAATTCGCCAACCCGCCCAGCTGATCCATCATACTGAGTATAACGACAAAGATGACCACAGCAAGCCCACCAAAATTCCTCATATATTTCCAGATCATCGCTTTGGGAACACGTCCCTTTGCGCGCGCTTCCTCCTGAACGAGTTTTCCAGCATCCTTCGTTTTGCCATTAGTCTTGTCCTTGCCGTCAAGCTCGCTAGATAACTTCGAGGAGTCGATGACATCACGGTCTACCTGCTGAGAGCTGGACGAGCTTGGGATGCTTTGAATTGCAACATCATCAAGGAGGTTGATCGCGCTCTTAGTCAAGTCCCGAGATTCACTAACAACCTTGCCATCATCCAGCACGATAATTTTCTTCGCAACGCCCGAGACAAGGCCGACATGGTGTGTCACGAGCACAACCGTTCTTCCAGAAAGAATCTCCCCCTTAATACACTTCTCAACCACCAATTTGCTCGTTGCTGCGTCCAGAGCACTCAGCACATCATCCAGGAATACCGTCCGACTCGGGCTATAAACGGCCCTCGCAAGCGCAATACGTGCTTTCTGTCCACCACTCAACGTAGTCCCACGTTCCCCAATCTCAGTTTCATCTCCCGCCTCAAGATTTTCAAGATCCGCCGACAGCCCGCATGCTTCAACAACCGTCTCGTACCGTTTCGCCTCGAACGGAGACCCAAAGAGGATATTATCCTTAATCGATGCATTCTGCAACCATGAGGTCTGCGCAACATAAGAGATCCCATGGCGACGCGGAAGATAGATATCACCTTCAAGCAGTCTCATTTCACCAAGCAGCCCAAGCAGGAACGAAGACTTGCCAGAACCAACAGGCCCAGCAACAACCGTAAGACCACCATAAACACAGTCGACATTCAACCCCGAAAGACGGAAATTATTATCTTCATCCGAGTCCGGCTTATTCCAACTCAAAGTCGCATCTTTATACCCCGGCGGCTTATCAACCGGCGTCGCATCCGTACCATCCGTTTTCATCTCCGTGAGCTCCTCCTCGCCATTCAGAAACTTATCGATACGGTCGAACGAGATAAACGCATACAGAACCTGCTGCGTCACAAACGCACACCATCCGAACTGACTCCGGAGGATATCAAACAAGCTCATACTCGTAAACGCAATACTCGCGCTTAGTGGTCGGTTCATAACCTTCGTGAAGATGCCGAATGTAACAATGATATTCACGATCGGAAGCAACATGCTCACCGTGTGCAACCCCAGACTACAGAACGCACTTAACAAGCTCAATTTCAGCTCCTTTTCACGCTTCTCTCTAATCTTCCCTAGGAATGCTTCTTCGAGTCCAAAGAACTTAATGATCCGTACAGCCGTCAATGTCTCGCTCATGAGCCCGATACGCGCATCCGTCGCTTGTCGGAGCTGACGCTGAACCTTCGCGATTATACGTGCGAGCAGGATGGGGACGACCATAGTAACGACCATCATGCCAACACCGACAAGGGAGGCCCAACCGAGGAGATCGTAGAGGAAAATCATGGCGAAAATAATCTCAATGGGGACAGAGCCGACGAGGAGGAAGAATTCACGCGCATTAGTGAGTTGGTCGAGATCCGTAGACATGAGGTTGTTTATCATGCCGACTTTAGACTGGTTAGGTGGAGCAGCCTCTTTTGTTTTCTTCGGATCGTCCTTGGTGGCATTGGGGTCTTTCGGGTCATTGGTTTGGTCTTTGGGGGAATCGTAGACAAAGCGAGTTTTGAGGGTCTTTTGGAGGATGGACTGCGTAAACGCCGCTTTGACTCTCACAACCAGTCTACAGGACTCTCGTTAGCTTCAATATAGGAGTTCACAGCAACAAGTGACACATACCTCGTAGCATTATAGACATATGCCTCCCAGATCAACCCAGTCAACAACGGTCCAAAAAACAGTCCAAACACAAACACCCATGGATTCACCACCGGTACTTTACTCCCTTCCACATACGCAAGTAATTCCCTCATGCTCACAGGCCAAACAAACTGTACCACACCAATCAAAAAGCTGCAAATCGTCATATACAACACATCCCAACGCATGCACGCAAAGAACGTCTTAAACGTAGTAGCCCTCTTATTATTCTCCACCTTCCTACTCCACAATCTCGCACGATCATAGTCAGGCAAGCTCGGCAAGTCCTCAGGCTCCAGATCTCGCCACCATGCTATCCCAACCAGGTACCCGATCCATGAGTACGAGCCGACATAGCTCATCAACGATGCGGTCTGTTCGGGTGAGGCATGGTCATTGGAGTACGGGTCTACGGCGTACCAGAAGCGAGGGGTGAAGAGTGCACATAGTTCAACGGAGACGGCAAGACCAGCACGGGCATAGATAGACCAACCGGTGCGAGCGTCGTGGGACTTTTCAGGAGAGGGGTTGTAGAGCACCTTGGGCCATAGGTCGCGTTGTAGGGTGAGGATGGGCGGGACTATGCACCAGAGAGCCACAAGGAGGAATAGTGAAGGTCTATATGGTGTAGGGTAGAAGCGGAATGCAAACAGCAGCAGCAATAGAAGCCAGTAGCCCAATTCGATCACTATATTCTGAGTTACTACAGCTTCCTTTGGATACAATTTGCAAGTCCTGAAGAATAACCAACCTTCTTCGATGAAATTCTGCCCGTTGGCAGCCCTAGTAGCTAGAATGATGCCATCCACGACTACGAGCCCCGTTAAACAAAGCAGTTGCGCCCATGCCCATCCAAGACGGCTCCCTATGTTGTCTTAGCCTCCATCCTGTCAAATAAATCAAATACAGATAACACACCCTCAAGCGGCTCAATTGGAGCTTGTGATGGCGCTTCATCTTCAGGGTAGAGATGAATAAACTCTTTCTTATTGTATACTGCAAAGCTGCGATAATTCTTTGGCAGGAAGAACGGCACCCCCGAAGTCAAACGTTGGACAAGCAGCACCAGCACAGCAGCGAAAGCAGTGATAAGCAAGATTATTATACGGGCGCGACCCTCAAGCTCGCTAGGGAAATCAGGCCCATGCTTAGAAAACACATAGTGTCTCCAAACACCGTTAAGAGAGTCTCCCTGCACAAAAAATGGAACGTCCATGAGGACGGAGGTTTACCGGGGATTACACTACCGCTACCACGATTGGGGTTGCGGGAGCAGATGTTGACAATTATGGATGCTGCTGCAGCGTGTGGTGAAGGTTGAAGAGGGATGGGGCAGTTGGGCCGTTGGACAGCACCAGGGAGAAGCAAAAGGAAAGCCGCAATGGATGACCCAACAGCAGGGCGACATATGCATACTGCAGCCAGCCTCGAGTCAGAGGTTGCCCTGAGATAACGCGTTAGGGAAAGGATTGGCGCGACGATTGCCGGGTACACAACCTTCCGTTTCTAGCCTAAGCGTATCTACCAGGCTTACCGGATCGATGGCTGTTCCGGGCGAGACTTTCTACGCCGTTACCCGGAATAACAGTGGTACCGTTTATCGGTAGAACCGTCCAAGTGGCAGGGATGTTTTTATCGATTGGAGCCAATACACAGCAATTCGCTGATCTCCGGTAAGCCTATTAATTTGTACAAATTTACTTACTAGAGTATTCCCTAAGTTCCTTAGGAACTCTAACACCATATAAACCATTTCTCAGCAGAAACTCCAAAACTGGAAGGCAGTTCACAATATGAGGAAATTTTAACCCAGAAATATTGGCCATATCATGGGATTCTAGGTTCATGGTGTATACGTGTAAGTACTAATAACCCGCTAACCATTGGTGAAGTTGATCCATTACGGCACAGCAAGGCAAAGTTCCGCCATTTGATATATCATCGAGAACCTAAGATTATACAGTGATAAAACGCAATTGAAACGGGATCAAGGTTTACTCACAGTTCTTAGCTCAGCTGTTTCCACCATGCCGGAGTATGCCGTTGGTTATTCATTGCTGTCTTATCTACAGAGCTTGGTTAACGGCTACTCGTGTCAAGTCAGAAAACTACCTCAAATCGAGGCTCCAGGCTCACGAGTTACGACAGACTTTCTTGATACTCTAAACGGGATACCAGAACAACGACTCGCTGGTTAGTAGGATATTACTGTAGTTATCTAACTCGTTTTGAGTATACATTTTGTAGTGCAAGTACCCCGCACCACTCAAGTCCCAATCTCTCATTCGCAAGGGCTTCTAAAACAGCTTCACGCATATACCAGAAGTCTAGAGTCCTCCAAAATTTGGCCGAACAATAGTGATGAGCCTGTCGTTAACCCGAGGCTCAATGTTGCAAACAAGCCGTGGTCACTTGACGCTTATCACGATCTGCAGACTGCAGCCCTACGGAATTTCAGCACCTCAGATCTGGGTGAAACCCTGCGCAAGCGAACGACAAGACCAACTCATTTCAGCCCTGGCGCCGAGGTTAAACATGTTCCTGGCTGTGGCCGTTGCCAAGAACATCAGAGCTCTCCCCACCCACCAGTGCCGCTCCCAGCCGGATTTTGTCGGCTCCTTCAGAGGATGTGCCTATCTGGAATTGTTGTGTAATGGCTTATCCACGGCCCTGCAGCTCAGAACAAGATTTTCAAAATACGAGGGCCAGTGACGGGATTAGAGACCCCTATGTTTCAATCCAGATGTATCAAAGCTCCTTGTCTATTTGATCAACGGCAGTGGTACAGGAACTGTGGGATCTTGCCACCATTAATCAGTTGCTGAGTAACACAATAACACTAATCAAAGATCACGGATGAGCGAAGAAGAACTATATACACATTTTCATGATGAATTATTAGCGTTATCCTCCCTTATCTAGCTTCCTACAACATTTTTTTCAGTAATGTACGCCATTTCCTTTACATGCCAGCTCTTCTCTCCTCTATGCCTAACCTCAATCACCTTGTTGCAATGGACTCCCTTCTACAGAGCGCCCATCTTTCGAAGAAACTATTTCCTCAGAAGACAGACTACTTGAAAATGGTAGCGATTTCAAAGACACTTCACCCGAGCATGAACGCAATTTCTCGGCCGTTTCTCTCAAGAAAGGAAGTCACGAGAGACCTCGAAAACAATCATTCCTCCGAAAGATTTGCACGCATGCTGTTACAATACATCTATCAATAGTCTCATTATACACCTTTATTTTCCTCTTTGCACTATGGACTAAACTACCTCAGGAAAATGATCACGGCCCTGATCTCATCTACTGTGAACAAATCTAACTCCTCCAGATAGCAGCAGTGAATCATCTAACTGACTTTTCACTTCATTCTAGCACCCGCAAGAAACGCAGTCAAATTCGAACGAGTGACATTCCATGGCTCTTCAAACGCCACAAACCCCTACAAAGGGCCACCGAGTCCAGAGCTCGATGCTACCTAGCACGACCTGTTGTCGTATACAGCAATTCGTGTTTCTGGCGATACTTTGAAGAAAATTGGTCGTACATCTGTACAATTGGGTGATGGGAATGGATATTTTGGTAGTTTGGTAAGTTCGTGAAAGCCGATATTCCAAACGACACTAACATTTGTAGATGTCTATCACCAGCTCCACTGTTTGGTTAGTCTTGACGGCCTTAACCCAAAAGCTTAATCTAACTCGTATATAGAAATACACCCGTCATTACGTCCACCCAGAATACTACATCACCGAACCCAACGTCCCCCAACACCTCGGTAAACCCATTCCCAACCTCATAACCCCTATATCTAACAATAAGCAGACTGCTGTCTCGACCTCCTACGACAGTACGTCATGTGTAAAGCCGATATCTCAGTAAACACATACGACTGCTCATAGTTGTCAAAGGCATTTATCTGGTGTTACGAATATCAAATGTTTCATTATACTATCTACTATCTGTTGGCTCTGACTCTCTACACGCCTATCAGCAACTCGGAGTATCGCTGTTATGATCGTACGTGGATACATCAAAATCTCGAAACTCCGATAGACTCCCATCAAATGATGTCAATTTGAATGTACCTAATGAAGAAAATCAAAAAAAATATTAAAAAAGATTTCAACCCCATTTCTATGGTTTAGGGTTTTTGCTCACCATAGCTGTTGTCGCACGCGATATTCTCGTATCAAATTATGATTTAAAAAAAACTCCACCTCTATGGTTTCCCGATAAATTCAAATCAGTGCACGTGCCAGCTTGTCATTTCCAGTGAAGCACGCGCATATCCGAACCATAAAAGGCTCGTGGGTCCCTAGTAACTCTACAACCACGTGAAACTTAATAGTTAACGGAACCCACGCCAGTAAACTAGCAGGTTTTTTTTAACACGAGTGCAAAGCGTGATTGTTGGTTGGATGTTAGAACCCTGCAGATCACTTGCGTGACAAGATTGCTTGGCGGCTTGGTAGCAAGTTCGGGGGTTACTTAAACTATAAGAACTTGCATATAGATGACCTTAGAACTAGATTCTCATGGTAGATAAAATCCCTACGGAGCTAGAGACCCTCTATGGCTTAGCGCTACCCGGTTATAAATCATGCAACAGTATCAATCATCCAGCAACCAGGAACTCTAAAAAGAATTTCCTCCGATAATAGGGTATCTAATCAAGAATGCTTGTTTCTGTTAGTCACTATTTATCGACCCGCCGTATTTTACGGAACCCATCACGCAGTACTCTACATCCATACTAATTAAAAAAACAGCAGTAAGAAAACTCCTACAATAGCTTAACCCAATCTAAATCATGTAAATATGCAATCCAGCTATTTCTTTCACTCCTATTGTAATATTGGGCACGTAGGGAAGAATTGAAGGCTCGATGACTTGCTTACTAGAGGTGGGCAGTACGGCCCCTATCTAAATAGCTCTCTCGGGTGCCTGTCTCTCAATCATTTCAGACCCCGAAGCCACGCCCCGTATTAGGAAGCATCTCCAACAACTCCTCTCCTCTCGACCCGAGTGATATCTTACGCAGCACGTGTTTGAAAGCCCGGATTATATCAAGAATCATTTAACATCTATCAACAAATCTAGCATCTCACCATGAAGGCCACCAGCCCCGATAAATACACGCACCTGAAAACCGCTCAGTCACGTAGCAAGATTCATCTCCTCAACCGGACAAAAACCAAAACAAAGAACATTAACCAATGAGATGCGTCATGCCTATTCCCTATGCAACGCATAAACACAAACCACAGACCGCAGACACAAAGCTAGTTCACATCTACAAAAAGCAAATTTCAACAAAGTGTGGCAGAATCGGCCTAAAAATATATTGGCCCGGTTGGTCTAGTGGTATGATTGTCGCTTCGGGTTCTCCCCAGGGTAGATATACTCCTGAAATGTGACAGGTCTCCGGTTCGATCCCGGAATCGGGCCTTTATTTTGTAATTTTTCTTGCGCGGGGAGGCGCGACAGATTGAACCAACCCATCGGCAGACAGTATCAAGCGCAGCGTCAGGCGTATTCTGATACATATTTGCTAGTTCGAAATTGAGTCATAGAATGTCACTCGAATATCCGTCCAGTTCGTATACTTCTGCAATAACTGCGTCGGATACTACAAAATTAGCTCCGACTATCTCTTATATACAACAACCCTCCATCCGCCCAATTAAATCAATAACGCCATCTTTAGAGTATCTATCCCAACCTACAAAAGAAAAAGGCAATAATACATATGTTACACCTCCACAGCCTTCTCCCCCTCCACAAGATCCACAACAACACTCCCCTTCTCAACCCCTAACTCTCGCCTTCTAACCCTCTCCGTCTCCGTGACGGCAGCTTTTGCTTCCACGCGGCGCTTCTTCTCCACATACTGAAGGAGACGGATGCAACCCGTAGGGGTGATCTAGGATAATCAGCCAAGTAGTCCTCAGAGCATACCGGGTTATAAAAACATACCCCTTCTATCCTCCTTGCCTGCCCAATCGATTCAGGCCGTACCTCACTTAGTAGAACCTGCTCCTCCGTACTTAAACCGTGTACCCTATCCTCTCATTAGCTCTATGCTCAATTCCCAGCTCCCCTCTCACGATAGACAGCGACTTACTGGTGATAATCTAGCCCAGCAGGCAACCTCAATGCCTCGTCCCTCATAAACATCCTCACAGCACTCTCCTGCCTCGCTACATAAGGCTCATACACCCCCTCAACCTCAACACGTCTCTTAACCTCATCACTCCACTTCCCATCCTCCACCACACCCACTTCCACAAGCCTTGCCATATCCACATCCGCCAACCGCAACAGCTGAAACGCAGAGCGTTTCTCAGAATCTTTATTCACAGCCAACCCGCGGCGCGACCACTCGTAAGATCCAAACACTGTGTTCTCCAGGTGTGTTCGTAGCTCCTGCATCTCGCGTTGATGCGACTCGAAGTGACTCCAGCGCGTTTCGGATACGACTCCGTGGGCGCGTCCGAGGGGAGTGAGACGGACATCGGCGTTGTCTGCGCGGGCCGACATGCGGAATTCGGAGCGGGAGGTGAACATGCGGTATGGTTCGCTAACGCCCTTTGTGATGAGGTCGTCGATCATGATGCCGATATAAGCGTCGCTGCGGGAGATTATCATTTGTGGTTTACCGAGGGATGATAAACCGGCGTTGATACCAGCGACGACGCCCTGTGCGGCGGCTTCCTCGTAACCGGTTGTGCCGTTGACTTGGCCGGCGAGGAAGAGCCCAGCAATGGGTTTGGTCTCGAGGGTGGCGCGGAGATGGCGTGGGTCGACGTAGTCGTATTCAACGCCATAACCGGGTTGGAGCATGGTTGCGTTTTCGAGACCGGGGATTGTGCGGAGGAGGTTGCGCTGGACTGATTCAGGGACTGTCATCGAGATGCCATTGGGATAGACAGTGGCATCGTTCAGTCCTTCTGGTTCGAGCCAGATGATGTGGGAAGGTTTGTCTGAAAAACGGATGATTTTAGATTCGAGAGAGGGACAATAGCGTGGGCCTTTGATAGTTTCACGAATATGGATAGATTCATGGAGATGCTGTCGAAGGAGGTCGTGGGTGACAGGAGTGGTCGAAGTCGAGTGACAAAGAAGCTGCTCATCAATCTGAACACGATCGTTGAGATATGAGAACGGCATTGGGGGGTTGTCGCCATGTTGTGGGAGAAGGTTGGTATAATTAATGGTGCTCCCATCAATGCGCGGAGGAGTGCCAGTCTTTAAACGACCCATCTGAAAACCGGCAGATTTGAGGGACGCAGAAAGACCAAAAGTTGCAGCTTCGCCCAGGCGGCCTGAAGGGTAGGCATGTAAGCCAATATGAATCTCACCGCCGAGGAAAGTACCAGTTGTTATAACAACATTATTAGTTTTTACTATTTCTCCGGACTCGAGCTTAACACCAGCAATCTTCCCATAATGGCCCTCAGAGTCGATATGGAGGCCATCGGGGGCACGGTCGACCACAATATCTGCGACGGAACCTTGGACAAGTGATAGGTTCGGATACGAATTAAGCTCTGCCTGCATGTACTTTTTGTACAACGCTCTGTCTATCTGTGCGCGAGGGCCCCAGACTGCAGGCCCTTTGGAGCGGTTAAGGACACGGAATTGTATCCCAGCCTTATCGGTAATCCGACCGCAGAGGCCGTCGAGAGCATCAACTTCGCGAATCATGGTTCCTTTCCCAATGCCACCGAAAGAGGGATTACAGGAACAGGTACCAATTGTATCCAGTTTTTGGGTAACGAGGGCGGTTTTTGCGCCAGCTGTTGCCAGTTAACATTGAGTTATTTATTACAAGTAGATGTTCATACCTCGGGCAGCTGCTGCACATGCTTCAGAGCCTGCATGGCCTCCACCTATAACAACAACATCGAACTCCCTAGCTGCACTGTATCTCATAAGCCCGTGCCCCCGACGGTGGTATAGAGAGGCAAAGGAAAACCCCACCTCAAATCAGTAGACACAGACGCCAATCCTCTCAATCGATATCCGGCAGGCCTTAAAAAGTACGATCCAGGCCTCCGAAGTAATTGACGGGTGCGCCGTAAAGAGTTCATGCTGGGCTGTGGCCGGGGTGGGTGAGTTGAGGTTGGTTGGGTTAAGATCTGATAGACATGCGGGCCCTTTTCTGCTGCAGAGCCGCACTAATTTTTCTCTTGGCATTCTAGATATGCCAAGCAGCACGTGCACAGCCAAGAAGCGAGTGCTAGTCTATGCTTGAGTTTATGCAGGTCCAGAGCGAACACTTCAGCCCATCCCTCCAAGCTCATACATGTATTATGTACTTATAACCAGCTACCGAGTTCCACGACTAAGTTCTTAAACCCTTTCTAAGCCCAGTAGCCCAGATACTCCGTTAGGCCCGACCCATCGCTCACACGTTTACAAATACAAGTATCAATATTTACCTGTAGTTTTCGGGCTGTTGTTAGATACCATAGAATACAAAAGAACGCACCCACGTTCTCATAGCTGTTTTCCTTGCTAGCCGCAAAGCTCTCAGCAGCATTCCGCTAGACAACCACACGACTAGCGTGATAGGGAATGCGCTAGCATCAGCAATTCAATCCTCCAAAACAGAAGGCCTACCCAGGGTCATTCGCTAGCTACTAAGGTCATGAGACATCGGAGGAAGTTCAAAGGCCCCAAAACACCAACCCTCCCCATAGCAACATGGCGCAGCGGGAGCGCGCCGGGCTCATAACCCGGAGGTCCCTCGATCGAAACGAGGTGTTGCTATCGAGTTCAACTCCCACTGAATTCTTTTTTTTCCCAAAAGCCCTCCCTACTCAGGTTACAATTGCACATGTATCCAACAAACCAGAAAAACACAACGACGCACGTACAACCACCAGCATCTCACATTACTTAGAGTTACCTCTCCCTCCAGACATAGAATTCCTATACTCAGCCTCGCTCATGTTACCTAGGTGCTTACGCCTACAGTCTTATCATGATCGTAGGCCTACCACCAGATGGAGAAAAAAATCCATACACCCACATCCGGCTTCAGACACATAATTTAGCCCAGAACAGAAGAACCCCAACAAAAAGGAAGGCCCGATTCCGGGATCGAACCGGAGACCTGTCACATTTCAGGAGTATATCTACCCTGGGGAGAACCCGAAGCGACAATCATACCACTAGACCAACCGGGCCAGCACGTATATGCCCAAAGAAATACACTTGTCAAAGGCATTTTTCCTTAGAACAGTCATGAAGTGACTGTTAATGACTCACATGCTGTTACCTACCCGTAAATTAGAGGCCAGCTTGACACATCCATACTTAATGACGTTAGTTCGACCCGAGCCTATCGACTTTGATCTCCCCACTTGCCCTGGAGCCTGAGGCACCTCAAGCAGATCGTGATTCATTGCACAGATTATCACTCGGACTGGTATCCCGTGACCACCATTTCCCAAACCATCTCGTCCCACCCACTAAATGCGTAACCACCCAATAAACACCCCTAAAACACATCGTCCTCTGACGCAATCGAAACACAAAATTCAAACAAAAAAGCTATAAAGCAAAAAACTATCACTCCCGACACATAATACCCACATTCACCTACGACGCTTCATCGTTAGCACCAGCTTCTACTAAAATGAGATATGAAATGGCTATTAACCAAATTATCACAAATCCCCTTCACTCATTATCCTCTCACTTAAAACTATCCGTATTTATCCCATACGGAGTCACGTCGGTGATTGCGCTGGCCTCGGTTAGGTCCATTGCTTTAAAGTTGATGGATGGATATAGCACCTTTGTTTCTCAGAATTTCGATTATTTCTTCCTTCGCCCAAGAGTTGGAGCCCATATACATGCTCCGTTGCGCAAGATCAAGAGGCGTGCTTCCCAGTCTATTCCTAGCTCTAAAATCTGCTCCCATCTCCACCAAGACCCGCACTATCGCAAGTTGTCCATATTCCGCTGCGACGTGAAGCACTGTGTCTCCGACTCGACCATCTGTACGTATCCATGGAATTGAGTGGTGTTGACACGAAATCTCGGCTCCATTCTCTATTAGGAGATTAAATATATCTCGATGTCCCTCCTCTGCCGCCCAGAGAAGCACATTGTTGAGTGTTTTGAGCGAATAGACTTTCACCCTCTGCCCTTCCAAAAGTGGACCAACCATTGTTCGGCGATCGCCGTAGTTCGAACTACGTCGCGGGAACCGGCAAGCACTTATCACAACATGGTCAAGTGCTGTATAGCCATCGTGATCTCGGTAGGTCAAATCCTGATCCGTCCCTTTCGCCATTAACTGTCGCAATATTCCCTCGTATCCGAAGGATGCAGCCACCTGAAGGGCGTTCTGTCCAGTGGTACGCAATCCGCTCCTAGAATCACTTGTGTCCCCCCCAAGAGCTAAAATAAGCCCAACCACATCCTCCTGTCCCTTCCTCACCGCCAAATAAAGTGCAGTCTGTCCAACCGAATCCTTCGCAGATACATCCGCCCCACCTTCTATCAACATCCTCACCACTTCATGCGAAGCAGGACCTTCACCCGTGATCGCAAGATGAAGTGGCCTCATCCCTGCCCTATCCGGCGCATTAACATCCGCACCTCCCTTCAACAGAGCCTTTACAGAACCCTCAGCTCTGTATACTGCAGCAACCTGTAGTGGTGTATTCCCGGAAACATCAACAATATCGTGCCGCGCCCCCATCTCTAGTAGCATTTGCACTATCCTTCCGTCTCCCCCTTGGGGTGCTGCTATGTGCAATGCGGTTCTCCCATTAGAGTCGTTGGCATTTACATCCGCGCCGTTTTCTAGCAACAGCCTGACTATAGCCTCTCTTCCAGACTTCGTTGCACAGTGCAGTGCTGTACACCGAGTAAAACGGCTGTTCTGGCCTAGGAAATTGATATCAAACCCTTTCTTCAATAGTAGCTTGATCAGAGCTTCGTAGCCATGATCAGCTGCCCATGAGAGTGCATCCCTGCCGTCTTTGTCTTGGACAGCGAATTTATGAAGGAGTGGGGTTAAGAGCACTGATAGACGATGGTTTGCTTGGAGGAAAGCAGATAGAGGGGTCTGGTGTTGGAGATAATCTGCAATCTGGAGGAGTAGCTCATTGGGAAGTTGAAGGAGTGACATCGAAATATATGGTGCGCGAGATACGTTGGAGGCTGGGGCCTGAAGTTGAACTAAGGGTTAGAAATAGGGTAACTCCAGTTACAACAACCCTAGCCCTACGGGATCCAAATTGATTGTTGCCTGCAGCCCTGTAAGGAAAGGCATGTGAATCATGTTGACACGACCAAGCAAGTTTTTGACCCCACGTGCAGTCACAATATATCACTCGGGTCACTCAAAACAAAACAACTTTACCCCTCCGAATTTTATGTTTAGGATTGCATGGCAAAGTATGTACGAAAGATGACAACGAGAATACAAAGAAGCAATAAAGGAAGAACAAACTTACTAGAATAAAGGAGACGCGAAAGGCTTTACATTCTGATCTCTTCCCCCAATCTCATTTTGGCAGACAAACAAGAAACAAGCAAATATAATGTAGATAATAATAGCCTAGAAAAAAACAAAAACAAGAATTCACTTGCGAAAGCACGAAGGGGAGGGGAGAAATACGAATACTCTGCAAACTAAAAGGGGGAAGGGAAAAAAGAAATCATGTACACCATACAAAAAAGGGATACAAAAAATAAAACACAAGAAATAAAAAGGGTAATAATAATAGCGTTGCGCGAAAGTATAACACAGCTGCAGAGCCTTGAACATGAACATAAACATGACGATGGATCTTTGGATGAAAACACAAGATAAAAACCGAAAAATAAACCAAAAATCCGTTCTCGCCGAGATGTAAAAAGCTACCAGTATAAAAGAAGCCCTGCCATGACCAAAAAAATCACAATCCCAGATGAAAATACCCAAAAAGTAAGAACGTCGCCGCTATTTTTTCGGTCATCAAACACCCAAATGCGCGCTGATTCACCAAGCCACTCGATCTGTTACAAATTTTCACAAAACATAAATAACGAAGAAAAAAAGCCAATATAAAAAGAATCAACAGAGCAGCAAAACCCTTGCCAAGATCTCATACCAAACCCCAGCCAACAACCGTATAAAAAAAGAAAAAAAGAAACCCCAATTCGAAAACACTCGAAAAAGCTATTTTCCCGCACCCGCTGCCTTTCCATATGATATTTGAAAGTACAAGAATCGAAAAAGAGGATCAGGGTAAAAATGGAAGGGGCAAGAAGGGTATTTTAAACAAATGATTATAAATGCTTTCGTTTCGCATCCCAAAAAAATAAAAATTTACTGAAGAAGACTAGCCCTCAAAATAATCAGGCAAAATAAGGCGAAATGCATATATTCAGTCGACAATTTCTGACTCAACTTTATAGTCCGTTTTTAAGGTGCAATGTTGACTCCGGCTTTGGTTTCCTCGGCGGCTTTTTCGGCCCCGAGGCCCTCGCCAGCGGTGCTGGTATTAGTAGATGGCGTTGCAGAGGATTCTAGGGACTGGGCATCCATGACCAACAACGGTGGAGTTGCAACGGCTGAACCAGGTGGTGGCGAAGCGGTTTGCGAGGGTGTAGAAGAATTGTAGATCAACTTCTCAATCTTTTCGCTTGTCAGATACACATGCCAACTTGAAACAAAAGTATATAAGGACAGTAGCCACATACTGCATTGATTTGTTTACCATACGTGAACTTTTTCAAGGCTTGAAGCTGGGGTTTGATTTGTTCAACCAAGATCTCGCGGTCCTGGCCTGAAAGTAGCGTCAAAAGTTTCTCTGCAGAACAAACTTTAGCTTGACTTCTCAATACCAAAAGAGAGGTGTTTAACGTACGGATTACATAGTTTCCATATTGATCCCTCATCAATATTTGCAGCGGAGAAGTGCCATCCGGTCGAGCTGTAGTAACAACCTTCACAATCTCGCGCTTTTGATCGGGCGATCCAAACGCTATACTCTTCTCGACAACATTGGAGGCGAATTTGTGCCTGGTTGCCATCTAATTAGCCAACCATCTAGCCAAAAAGATACAGAACCAAGAGAATCATACTTAGAAAAGTTGAGCAATTGCGAAGTGACCAGATTGACTATCTTAGCTCTATCCTCTGGCTTTCCGTGTTCAATGACATGCTGCGTCACGTAATTGCCGTACTGATCCTGGACGAGTGCATAAGTGCAAACGTGAAGTTCTTGCAAGAGAGAAGCTTGTGCAGTCTCGTCGCAATGCTCAAGCATCCTCTGGATCACACGACAACCATAAGGATGCGTAGCTAGGGTATGGACTTGACCGTGGAATGCCTTGATGATGAATTGTATATGCTCGGCAGGAACTCTCTCGATGGCCTTCTGGACAACATGATTTCCGTTCTGGTCTTTGACACACTTCAGAACATGGCCATCCAACTCCTTGACTAGAGTTGCTTGCTGCTCAGTTAGGATATGTTCAAGAGCCTATGATTTATGAGTTAGCATGGATATTCAACTAAGCAAAAGTATACTTTTTACCTTTTGAACGACACGACAGCCATACATCTGCAAAGACAGAGTTAGAACGTGACCCTCCATCTGCTTTGCCAACACGGTTTTCTGCAATTGATTCCCATGCTCGAAAAACTTTTGGATGACATAGTTCCCAAAGACATCGGTCATTAATTGCAAGGAATTCGGTTTGATCTCGGCAAAGACAATATCCTTCTCATCGCTGTTTGCTGTTTCAAGTTTCTGCTGTATGAACCGTGACCCATGTTGATCCCCACTAAACTCAACAACATGATTGTAGATATCCTATCTGAGTTAGCAAAACCCTGACATAGATCCGGAGAGCTACCAGGGGTAGTTTACCTTAAGCTCATAGCGCTTGTTAGATTTAGAATTAGAACGAAACTCTTCCAACAAAACGCTTCTAAGATTTCCAATATCTTCATTCCTTCGGGCCGGGTGCGTAGGTGCAACCAAAGGACTAACAGGAGAACCAGCATAATTAGGCATATGCATACGTAAGTTCTGGTAATTGTACTCATATGGCCCAGCAAATTGTTGCTGATTGCGATAAAGTTGGTCACGCATCATAATCTGGCCTTGGTTTAGATGAGGGCTCTGCAACTGTTGTTGAGTGACCAACAGTCTTTGCCTTAATTTCTCGTGATTCAATCCCGGTTGCCCTGACGGTGGTGTACGGGCAGGAGCACCTCGTGAAGAAGAGCGAAAGTCCCCTGGCGGTGGCGGAGTACTGCCGCTGGGATAATATGGACTAGCCAAACCCCTTCTCTGGAATTCTCCATTTTGGTCACCTGGGGACATCGCACCAACTCGGCGGAAATCAGTGTACCCATCATACCCTCCCTCTACACCGTACTGCTCGTTACCGAACCCATCTTGCCCACGTCCATAGTTGCCTTCTTCTTGGGCCCATGGAGAGGAATTCTGAGTAGGTTGTGCAACTGGACGCTGTTGATATGGATACTCGGCGAACGAAGGCTGTGAAGGATAGTTTAAATTCCCCGGATTGGTTGGGGGCTGATTATTAAACCCTCCGAACGGTAAACGACGCCTTTCCGGGAACTGGTCGTTCTCCTCCTCAACAGAAACCTGACGAAAATGCGCAAGCATTTCTGCTTGGCGAGTTTCTCTGGTCAAGTCAGTGTATCTACCTTGTGTTGCAGCCGGATAAGTGCCAATGTTGGGATGGATAGGGCCATGGGAAGCCGGGTGAGAGGTTGGGACATGGGTATAAGCCCCATACCCAGCAGCATCCTGAGGAATTTGGTTCGGGTTATAGGTTGGTGGAGTCGAGTTAGCCCGCTGTTGAGGAGGAAGGCTCTCACTACGACTAGCCGATGATACACTAGTTCCTAAATTTTCGGTACCAGTAAGGACCCCACGAGGGTTTGATACGACGCGTCCTCGGCCTATGTGGTTGGGATCCTCATCTTCAATAGCACCGGCCAGCACAGAGCCCAGATGCCTTCGGTCACCAAAGCCTTGACCCATATCTAATCCTCGTCCCCGACCTGCATTTTGGAAATCAAGAGTTTCAGCAAAGCTGGCTGCAGAAGCAGGATCCAGATATGATTTGCTGCCTGGGGATTGGCTCATGGATGGGCCTTGCCCGACTGGTGCTTGGCGAGGGATCGTATAATAGGGCGAAGAGGTCCGTGGGATTTCGGAGTTAGTCTGAGGCGATTCATACTGTTGACCACGAAGCCGAGCTGGGGAACGAGAGTGATCTTGGTTGATTGCAACGTTGGAAAGAGCTGGTGAGGTGGACTCGCCAGACCACCCTACCGCGGACGGTTTGGTGTTCCACGCGTCGTGCTCGCCGGAGCCTGCCAAAAGCGAGGATGAACCTTGTTTGACCTCCAATGAACCTATATTTTACCGAAAAAAGAGGTCATTAGAAATCAACACTCCAGTTTGGTTTAAGAAATTCCTTCAAAATGAACTTGCAGAAAAACTCACCTCTCCGCTCGCTATTATTATTGGTGCTGGCACCCCCGAAACCACTACCGATAGCCGTGCTTCCGATAGCAGAGGTACCCCAAATACCCCATGTTCCACCACTCCCACCAAGACTCTGGCCAGAATTTTGAGAAGAATTTTCGTCAAGAGTCCCAGGCGACCTTCCGAAATCCCCAAACCGTGTGTTTCGCACCTGCACCATCACAAACCATCAGCCCTGTAGCTTACGCAACCACAACTAACGCTAACTAAGCATGGAAACACATACGTTATTTGAAGGTACTGCCCTAGCAGCCGCTGCAGCTTGATGATCTGTCATATTGGCTGCCTGAAATGATGCGCGTTGGTATGAAATGGATATGTAATGCAGAGTGACAGATTTCGTGAAGTGATGAACAAGTATGTAATAAAAACGGCGTAAGATAGAACTTTTTGTTTTTCTGTACAGAAGATTTCTTTAGATGTACAGTTTGTGGGAAAGTGGGTTTCGAATGCTATAGCAGCTGCGGAGATGGATTATAGAGCTAGAGTGTCAGCCCTATGAAGCTTTCCGGAAAAAGCAGGTTGGAGAGGAGAACGGTTGGAGAACGGTTGGTCGAGCTTTCTGATTCTACCCACCTATTTTGTAATGGGAGTGGGAGCTGAGGCAACCGTTTGCTAAAAACAATCGGAAAAAGAAAGGAAAAAAAGATGTACAATCGAATGTAGGGGTGCCGGTGGGGGGCGAAGAAAGAGAGGGAGGTGGCAGCAGCGGAAGGGTTGAACGTCGATTCTTGGGGAGACGTTGCGGGAGAGATTGTAGATGTATTATCTTCAAAGATGGAGAGGGAAGGAAGGGAAGGAGCGAGCGCAAGCCAGGCCTTAGAAAGCGTGGTATCCTGCCCTCCGCTTGGATTGATTAGCAACAGCAAGTTGTAGTCATGCGGCGGCGGAGGGGCTGATGCAAGGGGATGACGATGGCCGCCGGGAGCAAGAAGGTTTGGAGGTTTGCCTCAGTAGGGATGTGGGATAACGTGGATGAGGGGAAGAAGGCGGAGGAGGAGAAGAAGCAGCGAGAGAGATTGGGGGGGGGTGGGAGGTGGAGCTATGAACAGAAAGGGCAATGCTTAGGAGAGAGGGACGTGAGATAGAAAACTGGTGGACGATGATGTATGTCGCGAGCAATTGTTCTTTTCTCACTCTTCTTGCTATTTTATTACTGTGTTTTTTTCTACAACCCTTGAACGGGAATCCTTGAAGCCCCTCTGTGTGGGTTGCACTCGGTGTTGGTTTCAGAGTCAAGTATGTATGTAAGGCTGCTCGCTGCTACTGCTGCTGCTGCTACTGCCGCCGTCTATGTGGTGGTGGTGGTGGTGCTGCTGGCCTGTCTGGCCTTGGTCTATGCTCTATGGCATTTACCTCCTCAACCTCTCTCCTTCTCTCTGTCTGTCGTCCTCCCTCAGAATATCTCTCTATGTCTGCGTCGCTTCGTTCGCTTGCTCGCTCGCCGTTGCAGTGTCTCTCTTGTTTCTTGGTTGTCTCGCGCACTTACTTACTTAAGGCGGTCGCGTCCCGTCCGTGCTGCTGCTGCCACTACGTTCTGACCTCCGACTTGACCCCAAGAGAGCGACCCACGGGAAGGAAAGTTTGCGGGACTTTTTGGAATTGGAAAAGACCCACGCACGAAAAGAAAGAAACAGAGGCGGAGAAAAAGGAAGAAAAAGGAAAAAAGAAGAAGAAAAAGGAAAGGGCAGATCTGTTAGCCTTCCAATTGCTGGGTGCTGTTCACCGTGAGTAAGAGTGCGGGGGGAAATGTGGGTGGGGACTAGGTAGCTGAGCACTGGGCACAGCTACAGCAACGGTTGTGTTAGGCTGGCCTGGCGGTGCTGGGATGCTGATGAGATGGGGATGGGGCGAAGCGAGAGAGCCTGTATGGCCTGAGTGCGAGATATAACTTCAAGTTCTCCAATTGATTCCTGACTCGAACAAAATCAGGATTGCTCTGTTTAACAATTGTGCGATCCAAGCTATCAAAGGGAAACGACTGATAACAAACGAGCACTCGTGAATCCAAACAGCCTCATAAGGCGCAGGATCCACTGTAATAATATTTATTAATCTGAGCACTGCAGAGAAGGCAGCCGCATGGAGCAGCGTTGTTCAATTTGATGCTTTCCCGCAACAAACTTCCAACGACTACCATTCATCAATACAAACTTGAACTAGTGACGCCAACGACTCAACTCCTTCAATCGATTTGAGGCGACAAAGACTAAACAACTATCGAAGCACCCCACAATTATGAACTAAAAGCAGATGTGCATTCAATCAATCGATCGCTCTGCTCTCATTCCCAGAATATCTCTCAGAAGTTCAATATGATCCTCTGATCGATATGCTCCCACTCCAGCAGATTCCATGTCCAAGGCGACCAGTACCGTCAATGCCGTTTAGTACATGCCTTTGTATCTTGTTTGCCCTGGTGTAAAACAAGGAGCCTGAGAGGAGAGAAACTTTGGTTTATTATCGCAGTACTGAAAGAGCAGGCGGCTGATGGGTTATGCGCTGTGCCTTCGCCTACGTGTCAAGTGTGGAGGGAGGTATGACTCCCCGCCCCTCCACAATGAAAGCTCACTATTCTTTAACCTCTGTGCTCTCTTGTTCAATCAATTGCATGCCTCTGCCGTTGCATGACGCTTCCCCCTTTCCCGTATGCCATTTTCAACTAGAATAATAAAACCAAATGGGAAACGGGAAACAAAATTTACTCGTGACCCATTTAGGAAATCAGAAAAAAGAGCTGAAAGTGATAAAGCTAGTTCTCGCACGACGTTTGGGCAATGAAGCATGTAGATAAAAAAGTCGCTTGGATTACCCGGGTCTGTAGCTTTCCCCCATGTCAATCAATTGTTTCATCTCCTTCGTTTCGCCCACTCATATGTTGGCCCGGCACGCACAGCGAGCGCAGAAGTTATATGTGAGGCTGTCTTGAAGACTGAAGGAACGACATCAATTTCTAGGAAGATCGAGGTGCGACGGTACGGCTGAAGATCTAAAGTCCAAGAAACGATGTGGCCCCACCTTCCCGCTTCCTAAACCCCTGGTGTCGAACAGAAGCTGTCCGATTGAGCGGACAGTTCCGCACTGGACGAGGGTCGCACGTCACACCAGCCGAGATAACCTTTTGGTTGGGGAGGTCTGTGCGCAATCTCAGCAGGATCCTCGGAGGGAAGCCTTGGCTGTATACGATAAAAAAATCATTTCCTCGAGTGTGCGCCGCGGAGCGCGCAGCGCAGTGCTGGAGACTCAAGGCAACTGTTTGCCTGTGAATACACGGTGCGCGCCGCAGGGCGCTACGGAGCAGGATCTGACTTCAGCAGCTTTATTCTTTTTTGATCCATTCGCCTAGAGACCCGGAGAAATGGACATTGGAAAGGAGTATGCATGAAAGAAATAGCCGAACGGACCAATCTCAGGAACTTGGCACGCGAGAAATTCCACGAAACGCGCGAGAAAACAAAATGCGCTCTTCATGTACCGAAGTTGTACACACGGGAAACGGAGCACATATAAGCAACATATATGCCGTCCATTTAAACGCCACTGAGTCAGCTGTGCCCAAAGATGTAACAGTAATCAAGATACAACTCGGACCCGGGATACTTTAGAAACCTACATTAATCCCGAAGAGCCTCAAAGATGGTAATCTAGACGGATAAAGACAGCACTTTTACCGTTAGTAACGTCACTATAAATGATAGTTCATGTTCGCATACCCATTTCAGAGATAATAGTTAAAAAAATCACCAGGTGTTGAAAAAACTGGAGAGAAGAGCCAGGTACTGTTATCTGAAGGCTGAAGTAGCGGATCTCCTTATCGAGAAGTAAATCGCGGGGCCTGTTGTCCAGCAACTCTGACCGCATATGTAAATGATCACAGGTGAAATTTCATGACTCAGTCACGAAAAATTTATCTCCACCCCTACGAACGTCAATTGTCTGCACCAGAAACATTTAGTATTTTAGTTTTTTTTTTCTTGAAAATTTGAAAAGCAATTCTCTGAAACATTAATTTGATAAATAAAAATTGTTCCCAGCCATAATCATTGTGTTTGGCACTAAAAAAGACGCGTACGTAAAATTGCATCGATTTTCCTTGCATATGTGAACGATGATCCTCGATCTCCCGCACATGCTTCCCAGCCGAGAATCCGCTTTAGCCAATTCAAGAACATACTATCCATTTTCGGGTATTTTTTTCCCGGTTTTGAATTTCAAAGAATCTGGTTGGGGAGTGCGTGGGGGAGCAAGCTAGTACCAATCGCGAGGTGAGTGACCAGCTATGAATGAAAACAATCCCACGATACTATTTTCCCCCAATATAAACAACTTTGGTGTTTATCAAAAAGTCTGCTCGGTAGTTTCCTTTGACCGATGTGGCCATCCGGCTTGCATTCCAAGGTCCAATGTTGCTTACCGTCGACTGGTCAGCCCCTGGTTTCCGTCACACACTTTTTTTTCTGTCATCGTCTGTCATTTTCTTGAGAAAGTATAATATCCCGCGCTCTTTCTCTCTCGCCACTCAGCAGGTATTTACCTGCCACTTGCCTTGTCTTAGCACCTCTAGACCTCTCCTCATATCTCACTTTTTTGCGAGAGAGACATCAGAAGTCGAGCCTCGAGCTGTCCTAGGCGCAGGAACGCCCAAGGCTCTTCTCATGCACATGTCCCCACCCTTGACATTGCCGGCCGAGGATACTGAGCACTGGATGGGAAGGAAACTACCGTATGATTATCCCCCCCTCGGACCAGACGCCCACGTGGCTCTGTCTCCTTCCGTGATATTGCGAACGAATAATAAACACCTTCTATCGCTGGTCAAATTTCTAACTCGCAAGATGACGAATATGCTCGGGTGTGCGCATTGGAAAGGGTGGTATAGTATTGTAAGGCATCCTTTCCCCTCTCCCCGGTAACCTAACAAGGCACGGAACTGCCATACCCAGACCCCCGCCTGAGACAAGGCGAGGCAAATAACCCCGCAGGGGAAGCGGCGAGAACCAATTCGCCCCTCCAGCTTCTTGTCCTGTCGACACACTCAGCTGGTCCGTGTGTGCATGCGATAGACATGTGCAAGTCCAGCCGTGGGCGAATACGGGTGCCAGTTCATCTGGTGAGAGGCGATATGTGATAATCGAGAATCTAATGTGATAATGAGATCACTGTGACTGGATGAAGGGCTTCTCCGTGTAATAACACTTGTAATGTCCGATATAGAGAACATCGGCAATCTGTGTGTCTTTAAAACACCCCTTTTGCATCCTCTACGCGGCCTGCGCCCTTTTTGGTAGCACATATTCGAGTCGAGTCGCGGCATCCTGCATCATGAGAAATAACTCGAGGTTCCGAGCAGTCTCGTGCTTAGCACTAATGACCCTGAACCATGCGTTACTTGTTGCGATTGGTTTGCTCGTTCAGTGCAGCCTGGCTTGTTTCTTCCTTCTGATTTTTCCCTTTCCTTCTCTCTATACCTCACATCCGTCAATATGGTCATGATGTTCCACCCATCCGGCGTGCCGGCCTTCGATAGGGGCAAATATGCCCCCCTTTGGTATCGCCATTGCCTTCTATTTTGCGTAGAGGGCCATCCTCGATAATAATCGAGGAATTCCACGGGCATCTGCGCCTTATTGCCGAAAAGTTGGTGCTGACTCGGATGTATCAGTGTGCGAAAAAGCATATCTCCTGCGGAAGTTCTCTTTATCGTCATCCAGGAACCAGGTACGTCCCTTGACAAAGAGGACGTGATCATGGTCACTTGTCGGTTCCAGGCTGTGATAATGGTGCTTCTATCTTCATCTTTATTCCCGTTTGGGCGATGATATATTCGCTGAAAATGGGCAGTGTTTGAGGGTCTGCGGAACCAGAGGTTATCTTCTCGAAATATTGATTTCGTGGGTAACTGGGTAGAGATCAGTATGTTGCGAAGTGTTGCGAAGCGTTGGAGTTGGGTTTTTTTCTTTTCGTCGTCTGATGTTTGCGTTCTTCGTCGTCCGATCTTTCCTCCCTTTACCTCAACTCCCCTGGTTTTGGTTAGGTTGTTGATTATTGATTTTCTGCTCTCGGCGGAAAGTTTTGTTGTCAGTGGAGCCACTCATACATGAGCGTTCCATTCTGGGAACTTCTTCTTCTCCACACTGGAAACACACTTGCGCTTGCTTCAGACACCAGGTGTTGAAAGTAATCAAATATTGCCGGTTCCTCAAGGGGAAGGAAAGCCACAGCTCTGCGTTTCTCGGCAATGATCTGCTGCGTAGGTGGCAAAGCAAGAGTCCCACCTGGCACTTAACCGTTCATCTTGTGTTTTTAAGCCGGAAGAAGGTTTTCCTTGACAGCGGCAAAGATGTCAACACACCCCGCAATCATGTCGTCTCCCAAGCTTTGCCTGTTGTCGTTGAATAACCGCACCACGAAGTGTTCTATATTCGGCAGGCAGCACGTCAGAACATCATTTCATCTGTGACTTGAACGTTCTCGACGCAGGAAGTTCGCACCGAATCTGCGAGTTGCGGATGGAAAACGATTGGGATGATGGCATTTCATCTTGAACTCGAATTCGCGACTTGGTGACATGAGATCAGCTGGGGTAGCCTGCTGGCTGGCAGTTGGGGGGGCCTAGTTTGGATAATTTGTTTACCCAAAGCAGACTGGTGAGACCGTGGGGGAACGGCAAGCGAGACGGTCGACTGCTCAAAGACGTTAGACGGCGGCTGAAAATGGAAGTTGGCGTTCGCTTGAGCGAGTGTTGCTGCCAAACAAAGGCACCAGAACCCTCGTCCGCGAAATTACTCGCCCGTTCACAGTTCAGGCGCTGGGATGCCCCTTTCTCGCGATGAACTGGCTCCGCGTTGTGTTTTCCTCTTCTTTCCTCCTTCTCCCTCTTTCTTCTTTTCTTCACCCTTACTCCCCTCTCGCGCCTGTCATTCTTTCCAGTAGTGGTTCAATTGTCCGGCTTCACTCTTTTGCTGGCCTACGAATCTCGTCCACTCTCTCTCAGTCACTGTCTCTGCCCTGTCACCCTTGCATCTCTCCTTTGCATTGTTGTCGTCGTTAGTACCGATACGTTAATATTATGTACGTGCCTGCAATTCCTCCATGATTCGCTCGCTTTTCTTCTTATGCGTGCATGCCTTGCCTGGAGTTGCGTGCCTGTTTCCTCTTTCCCCTGCCGCTCTCCAAATTTAGAGTAGGCTGTCCATAATCTGTATGATATGTATGATGGCACGCATCATCGTTACAACACCACCGTCAACCACTGCCTGTCCCCCACCTTTCTATCCCGTTTCCGCGCCCCACCGTGTGCCCTGCTTTCTCGCCCAATTGTTTCATTTCTCACCTCCATGGCGTTCTGGTCTTCTCCGTCTTCGCTGTACATTGTCACTAATAACAGACGCCCCAAACAGCATAATTCGTTACGATCTTTCCCAATCTTTCCCAATCTGACCTATAATCGATTCATTCGTTACGTTCGATTTGTTGGTCTTTCGGTACTCACTCACTTCGTTCACGACACAACGCCCCAAAACGGAATATCAGCATTCATAATAAGCCCTAACTTCCTAATATAACACGATGCCTGCCATGTCATTCATCAGCCGTCGCAGTGATTCTAGCTCCAACTCTAATAACATCATGACTCAACTTCTTATATCCCTCGTCGTTCTCGTTTCTTTCACCTTGCTTCTTGGTGGCTCGCTCATCATCCTGAAGCGCGTTCGCAAGCAACGCAAAGATGCTGGAACGCTTCCTACATACGAATCTTCCAACAGAAATACCCGTGGTCTCAAAATCTCTACTCGTGACTCTACCTTCGTTTACTCCGAAAAAGAACAACTTCTCAACAGCTCGTCTCCAATGCCGCTGAGCCCTGAAAGTGTACCAGAAATCAGAATCACTTTCCCCGAGGAAGAGGATAAAGAGACGGGACGCAGGATTTCAAGAGTGATGGTTGTTGAGGTTGGGGAAGCTGGTGTTGGATTTGTTCGCCCTTTAAAGGAGGAAGGTCTTCCCCCGTATCAGCAAAAACCAGAAGATCGGTTCGCATCTGTTGATCTTGAGAGGATCGGGGGACTGAAGGAGAAGAATGCCTCAACGTTCTAGTAAAGGAGCGCCTTTGACGACGTTATTTTCCTTTTTTCTTGGATGAAACTTCTTTTTCATGCTTGGATCTGCTTTTCGGCGCAGGTGGTAAAAGAAACGTACGGAGTCTAATCACTTTCCTCCACTCTGGCTATGTTTGTGATCTGTTTGTCGAAAGGCATGTTGGGGTTTTATTTTTCTTGTCACGAAAGGGGTTTTTTTGGTTCAAGGTTGGGGGGTTTGGTTTGTTTGTTTCATATGTGGGAAAGGAAAAGGTAGACGGATTGGTGTTGGGAAAGAGGTGATTCTTACGACAGAAACATAACGGGAGAGTAACGACGAACGGACTCTCACCGGTTGACTGTTCGTGAAGGAAACGACATCAGAAACATTTGGGTTTTTTTACGAACAGCACTACATTTCGGCACCGACCTTTTCAAACCTACATACCACATACCCTTTCTACCATACCCTGTTCTGCCGCAGTTATTTTTTTACGTTCTACCTGCTTCACGTAATAACCTTTATATACCTTGTTCGATTCTCTGTATATGCATGACTTTAACGTTCTTTTCGGTTCGCTTTTACTTTATACCCTCCCCTTTTTATCTCTTTACATTATCCTACTCTACACTTCTTCCCTTCCTAGATCAACAGTCTGGATTGTAAATTTGGAGGAATCATTTTTTGTGGATACTGCCTTCGTGGTAATTCTTGTTACATTCATTCATTTTTTTTGATGCCTTGGCGGCGGGTATGGTGTAATATTGTGGTTAGTTAGCGTGGGAGCTACGGGTGTCTGAATTTTGTTGGTGGAGATGAGCCGCGAGGGGAGAGCTGAGAAATTCAGATATTGTCCGTTTGCACTATTGAAGTTTTCCCAAGGTGTCCACGAAGTCATAGACACGTGTATGATCAGCAGCTCTGTACCGGAATTTGTCTGAGTCTCAGCTGAAAAAAATTGAATATACATTGTCGCGTGTGGTCGGAACTTAAGACCCATTCTTTTGGGCACTTTTCTGTGTCTTGGGACCACGCCATTAGCTATTTTTGGTATAGTGGGTAAAAAAAAATAAAGTGGGCACAGCTTTACCGGAGCTGAAAATAAAAAATATCCGGAAAAGCAAAGTGAGGCTCTTAATTGGCTGACTTGCTGAATCGGTATTTTTTTTTTCGGATCTGGGGATTTTTGGGTTGAGGGCTGAAGCTGATCGGGACTAGCTGGGATGGGTTGGGAAGGAGGTTTTGTTGGTGGTTCTGTTTGTTGGGTTGATGTGCGAGTGAGTTCTTGTGATTATTTTTCTGGTTGTGGCATCTTTCTGGGTGGGAGTGGAGGGTTGGGTTATGATTATGGTATACGGTAGGGATGGTGAAGAGTGTTTTGTGTAGTCTTCTGGTATTGTGTCATGGTAGATATGGGTTAGAGGTTCTGAGGTCCACGGCTTGTATAAATGGTCTGCTCACTATTTGATGCTGTGTTCGTTGTGGGTGTGTATACTTTTTCACTGCGTTGCGCGTGATCTGTCACTAGTGTTTGTCACCTTGGTAGTAACTTTTCGGCTAGGCTCGTTCTCATTCTTTACTGCTTGCAACTGCTACGTACTGTAGGAGCTAGTGTACTTGCCTTTCCAAGTTGAATGAAAAGCCTTTCCGGAGCTTCAAATCCTCGGAATATTTTCGGGGGGGTAATTGGTACTTAATTTGCTATTGGGTTACATATAATTGCTTGTACCCTTAGGGAAGGGCTATAGAAGACAGGAAGGTTCCAGGTTTCGAGAGTAGTTTGGTACTAAAGTTTCTCCAAAAATCCCATAAAAATACTTGTACCTTCAGAGGGAGGGAACCTTCTCGAGTAGATAACCCCCCCCCCCCCGAACTGTCTCCGACACATTTCAGGTTTTTTAGGATCTCTAAGCTTTTTGGTACACTAGAACCTGCAGTACGCAGTAAGCTGCATGGGAAGGGCTGGGCATGAGACTACTTACCGGCCGGTTTAGCTACTTCGTATAAGGTGATTTGAGGTGTTCTACGAGGGAATAGCGATTGGTGGCATGCCAGCGATCGACTATAGCCAAATTATGGGAGTATTTTAGGCTTTGTTTCGTTTAATTTTAATCAAACGGTGGTATATGGCGGTAAGTGCGGCGTGTGTGGTAATATATATGTTTGTAATGCTCTTCATGTGAAATCACTCGTGCTTATTGCGCTAGTGGGTGTTGGATATATTTACTTCCTTTCGTGCCGCTTCCGGCCTTTCCTTACTATTTGGGTAGGCTTTTATAGCATACGTAGGCTTTCCTACTATTTAGGTTTCTTACTATTCCTTGCTGATTTGGGCTTCTTTGGCTGTTGATTATTCTGGCGGCTATTCAGTATAATTGAGGCTACTTTGAGCCTGGAGGCGCTGGCCGGCGAGGTATATGGTGGAAGGGCTCTGATTGGTTGATTACTTGTGTATACAGAGGCTTTCTGCCTCTTCGTTTCTTTCTTCTCTATTGAATATATCAAGGCTTCCACAGAAGCAACGAATATTTCACCTTATTACTTTAGTGGGTATTAGGATGTGGAGTTCTAACGGCTCTTGTTACTACTCTCTTTATTGGATTAGTCTCTTGGTTGGACTTTTTGTGACTGGATGTAAAACGTCCTAGGATGATTCTTGGACAATTTCTCCATAGATCAGAGGTTTTCTTTCCTAGAGTATATCACGGCACTTGGGTCACCTGTATGCGGTATTTGTATAGAGGTGCGGCTAGCTGACGGAGGTACCTAACACCTTATGCTATTGGGAATTTGCGCCATCTACGTATATGAGTGATTGTGAGTGGGACTGTCGTTTGGGACGGAAACTGTGCCATACTTGGTGGTTCACTTGATCGACATACTCCAAGGAGGCGAAAATGTACTAATAATTGATTGTGTTGATCTATAATACTTCGGCTAATCATCTTCTGTATCACTACCACCCCCGCTATCGATTCTGTGTTTGGTTTCCCATGCGCCTAAGGTTTCAACTGAGGATTGGGTATATGGATGCTCCCTACCAAGGACGCGTGTGCGCAAACTAACAACGTGCTTAATCAACTCAATTGCTTCAACCGTGCGGCCATTTTTATTGTATGTATATGCCAAGTTGTTCATGCTCGTTAGGGTGCTTGGATGCTCTTCGCCTAGCACCCTCTTTTTCGTCTCCAGTACTTGCACTTCCAGCTCTTCAGCCTCTGACCACCGGCCCTGGTTCCGAAAGGTCGAAGCTAGGTTGGCCATGCTCGTCAGGGTGTCTGGATGCTCTTCGCCTAGCACCCTCTTACTCGTCTCCAGTACTTGCACTTCCAGCTCTTCAGCCTCTGACCACCGGCCCTGGTTCCGAAAGGTCGCAGCTAGGTTGGTCATGCTCGTCAGGGTGTCTGGATGCTCTTCGCCCAGCACCCTCTTACTCGTCTCCAGTACTTGCACTTCCAGCTCTTCAGCCTCTGACCACCGGCCCTGGTTCCGAAAGGTCGAAGCTAGGTTGGCCGTGCTCGTCAGGGTGTCTGGATGCTCTTCGCCTAGCACCCTCTTACTCGTCTCCAGTACTTGCACTTCCAGCTCTTCAGCCTCTGACCACCGGCCCTGGTTCCAAAAGGTCGCAGCTAGGCTGGCCATGCTCGTCAGGGTGTTTGGATGCTCTTCGCCTAGCACTCTCTTTCTTGTCTCTAGTACTTGCACTTCCAGCTCTTCAGCCTCTGACCACCGGCCCTGGTTCCGAAAGGTCGAAGCTAGGTTGGCCATGCTCGTCAGGGTGTCTGGATGCTCTTCGCCTAGCACCCTCTTTCTCGTCTCCAGTACTTGCACTTCCAGCTCTTCAGCCTCTGACCACCGGCCCTGGTTCCAAAAGGTCGCAGCTAGGTTGGCCATGCTCGTCAGGGTGTTTAGATGCTCTTCGCCTAGCACCCTCTTTCTCGTCTCCAGTACTTGCACATGCAGCTCTTCAGCCTCTGACCACCGGCCCTGGTTCCGAAGGGTCGCAGCTAGGTTGGTCATGCTCGTCAGGGTGTCTGGATGCTCTTCGCCCAGCACCCTCTTACTCGTCTCCAGTACTTGCACTTCCAGCTCTTCAGCCTCTGACCACCGGCCCTGGTTCCGAAAGGTCGCAGCTAGGTTGGCCGTGCTCGTCAGGGTGTCTGGATGCTCTTCGCCTAGCACCCTCTTTCTCGTCTCCAGTACTTGCACATGCAGCTCTTCAGCCTCTGACCACCGGCCCTGGTTCCAAAAGGTCGCAGCTAGGTTGGCCATGCTCGTCAGGGTGTTTGGATGCTCTTCGCCTAGCACCCTCTTTCTCGTCTCCAGTACTTGCACTTCCAGCTCTTCAGCCTCTGACCACCGGCCCTGGTTCCAAAAGGTCGCAGCTAGGTTGGCCATGCTCGTCAGGGTGTCTGGATGCTCTTTTCCGAAGTTCTTTTCCACCATCGAAGCATTCTTTTCTGAGAGCTTTATAAAAATGTTGTCTAAAGTTACAACTCCTTTAGGTTGGAAAGTATTGACCTGAGAATGAGACCGTGTCCATCTCCCAAGTCGAGATTGGAGGTTACTTATGAAGCTCCCGAAGGAGTAGTGCCATGATTCACTAACTCGTATCCACCAACCGAGGCACTGATCTGATTGTAGAAACGTGTCTAGTAGATCAAACAGTGCCTGTAATTCTAAGTGAGGCCTAGTGTGTTGAAGGTGAGTTGGCCACATTTGGGTTGCATATTCGAGCAAGGCGAAACGTTTAGGTTGGGAAGCGTCGTCTCCTTCCCCAGGGTCCCGGAAACAGTCGTAAGATAAGTAAATGATGAGGATAGATACAATTTCGACATGAGCAGCCTGACTGTCGTTCAGCGTGGATGATGGCACCGAATCGCTCCAACTAAATTTTAGGACGAAATCTTTGATTGTTGTATGTGCGAGCTCAACAGTGCCACTGATTTCCCTGAAAACAACAAGACCCCCGCTGATATCGTCTATCCATTTCCTGGTGATGATCTTTGGCTCTCGAGGATATTTGCCTCCTTGCTCTGTAGAGAGTGCTTCTGCAATTTCGTCGAAGCTTAGGGCTCGCTCAGCATATAAAATCCAAAGGAAAAGTTTTCGTGCAAGATTTCGATGAAAAATTGAGTTCTCCATCGTTTTAATCCGTTTGAGCTCCGAAGCATAAAAATCATCCAAATCGACTGGAAGTTGATTGATGGCGTTATTAAAATCGGTGCCGAGTCGTGGGCCAGGTTTGTTGAGTAACTCGAATCGGAATTTTGCAAGGAGAAGAAGTCCCCTTGATCCTTGGACTAGACGTTCAATAGCCTGATCCTTTCCTCCTAGGTCTTTGACGTTCGAGATGGCGACTTGTTGGCGAACGAAGGTCTTTATATCTTCGTGTGTCCTGTCGGAAGTCACTTCTATCGCTTTTTTCGACTCGTCTTCCCCGTCTTCCCCGTCTCCAATTATCAATTCTCGTAAGACATCCATATCTCGGCTTGAGAAGATGAATTTGCTGTTGGGTAGGCGGTTTGAGTTCAGGTATTTTAGAAGCATGCTCCAGTTGCTACATTCGTCTAAAGCATCGAGAAGAATGTATGCTGGTGAAAGATGCTTGGAACCCAAGAGCTGTTCGAGAGTTTGATCGAGGAGCCAAAGGGGAATATCCCCTTTCCCCGCTTCATATTCTTTGTATAGATTCAAAGTATGTTGGACGAGAATTTTGTCGATTTTGAGAAGATGGAGTAGAGCTTGCGCGACCAATGTACGAAGAATAGAATCCGGGTTTTGTCTAGCGGGGTCCCCATTTTTCCTGTCGCAAAAGAAGTAAAGCAAGGCGCTATTGGGTTTGGGATTCACTTTCTTCATCAGGTCCTGGAGGATGGTGAACATGAGAAATGTTTTGCCACAACCCGGGTTACCATATAACCAAATAGTTGTCGGAGAATTCGAGCCACTAAGACTTAAGTTCTGGGTATTGGGATCGGACAAAATCCATCCGCCGGTTTCGGGGCACTGGTCAGACAACATTTGCCCTAGATGGTTGGTGAAGTCGACAGGACAGAAAATGCGAAGGATTTCCTGGGTAGTCGCATTGACGTCTGGTGAACCGTCAGATTGCAACCAGGGCATTCTGTTTTTTGGATCAACTAATTGGGTGAATTAGCGGCGTAAAAATTATGATTTGTCTAGAATATCTGAGAAAGACTACATACATTCGCTTCTAGGGTCGATGAGTCTTTTAGCGCAGACCTGCACTGCTGCTGTGATATCATCTCGATTTAGATATGCTGTTGTGTGTGCACTCATGCGTTCCAACGCTTTGTCTTCGGAGTAATCCAACTCTATCTCCTGTATTCCTTGTTCCACATTGAAGCGGAAATACCGATTTTCACCCAAGAGCGATTTTCCTGGCCCCTCTCTCACAAAGTCTGCAGCTGCATGCTGGGCATCTGTAGATATCTTCACGGCAGCCCGTAGGACTTTATCAATTCGGTTCGAAACATCCTCAGATTTGGTCCATCCCGTTCCAATACTAATGATACAGTCGATCGACTCCTCGTTCCATATGCGTCTTGCTTCGATCACCAGCTCTCGGGTCGGATTATTGACCCGCATCGCACCATCAACAAAAACAGCTTTCGAGCCACGAAATTCGATGGGCTTGAAGAACATAGGGGCTGCTGAAGTCGCTCTTGCCGCTTCCCAGAGCTCACACCTATAATCTTCGATGTCGGCGTCAGGATAACTCCGGAGGAGCTCGCACTTTGAACTTCGCTGCCTAATTGCACAGACAAAGCTACAAAAGTTATGGTTAGTTTCTCATTTCATAGCGTTGCTAAGGGTGGGACAGAAAGGAGTGAAGGGTTACGTTTTGCATCCCGGCTGAGTGCTACCCAGAAGCGGTGCTCCTCCGTCGCCGCACTTCGATCGGATTATTTCCTTGATAACTTCTTCTAACACACTCGAATCGTACCACTCGGAGTCACCCTGGAAAGCACTAAGGATTTTCCTAGGAATTCCGCCCCGCTTTTTCTTTCCGAAAACAACTTTTGCTAAATTCTGGTAAGTTGTAATACACTCCTCAATGTCCATGCCCAGCCTAAATATATTTTTTATTAGTACCTAGTGTTACTAATCATTAGAGTAAGCGTTGCTTGCCTCCCTAACATGATAGCGATTAACCTAAAACAGATAAGCTATTTTTTCCTTGCATGCATATTCGGATATGGGACTCACCCCCCAGTAGAAGTTCCCCCAATAAGGTCGAAATATTCGCAAGGTCGAGGGAGATGCTCCAAGTTCTGTTCGGTCTTGATCCTATGCATGATGCGGCGAAGGATGAACAAGCTCGTCAGCCCTTTTGCTCCTCCGCCATCTGAACACGCGTGAGCTTAGTTAATTTTGAGCACGGGAACGCGGAATTCCTACCTAGAGACAAGAGACGTCGGTAAGTTGATTCGGTCATGCTGGCGCGGGATTTCTTGGTGAAATATGTTGATTTATGAGTTACTAAATATGATGGTCGGGACTATGAAGAAGAATAGGAAGCGGGGAGAATTCCTCAAGATGATAACGAGGCTGAGAAACATTGGTCCAACACTTCTCATAGCTGGCCCTGTGTACTTTGACCTGGTTGGTTGTGCTGCATAAAATCGCCTCGGATTACCGCGAATGCCTCCACAGTCACCGAGATGGGACATTCACTGATTTCCTTGGCAGCTATTTTGTGCTGGATTTAATTGGTGTACTTCGAGTGTGGGGATAAGTCCGTTGATAGGTGTCGGTGCAGCCATTTGCTTGAGAGACTTGAGCTTGCCCAAGTTTTTCGGTTTATCAAATAAACTAAGTCAATATTTTTTTATATAGTATTCTCTATTCATCATGCATTTTATCAGGTCTCCCAGGGTGTTGGGAAAGGAGAAGAAAAACCAGCATCTTCTGCCTGCACCGCCACCTGTCGACGGACTTACCCTTACACCCGCATTACAGTAGAGCCAGGTGCCTTAGATGGATGTCATGGAACTGTTATATGACAATGTACTCTAGTGACATACTAAGATACTCGGGGCAGTCATGAAGAACCCGAAAATGCAAGCAGAAGTTGGCCAATCAGTCCGATAATGCGGCTAGGGAGAGCGAATCAAAAAAATCTTATCAGCAGAAGACATTTTCAGGTTCCTCATGCCTACCCCGAGTACTTGACTTTATAAAATGCGGGTAGGTCATAATATCACTATCCAATAATTTTCTGCCGGGGGTATCAGTGAATGTTCGGTCTCGGTGACTGTGGAGGCATTCGCGGTGATGATCGCAAATAAGTGCACTTTTGTTTTGTCCTATCAGGCGAAGGGGCAATTCTGGCTTGTTATGATGTTGTAGGGCTGCTGCATAATGGGGTCGATGCGCAGGAGGTTTTGGATACTCGAGAGAAAAGCAGCTTTCAGTTCTAGGGTGTGATAGATCCATGAGGTTACTCAGGAATATGTTTCGCAGAGGGGTCTATGTGCAGGAATAGTAGGTGCGTATATTGGACAATACTGTAATTGTTGATGTTGCAGGAGGTTGACGGTCAAGTCGGTCACGCGTTCGGTAGCTGATATCAAAGAGTACTAGGCTTCGGCTTCCAAGAACCGACTACCGTATTAACTCGAGAGAGGGAACCTCGCGCTGAGACGTTAGAATTGCCTCTATTGGTAAGGCGGCGAGGAATTTTCGCTGTGCTTTGGCCCTTTTAATTGACGCTTTGCCTATGGAGGCAATCCCAACGTCTTGGCGTGAGGTTCCACCTCTCAAGTTACTACAGTATGACTGCATTTTCAAATAAATTTTGATTCCATCATTACCTGTTCTTCACGAGTTAGGTATCCGTCTATCTTTTGCCATGATTAAATTCCCTGCAACAAAGAGCATTTAGAAAGAGGTATATGCTCCAGCACACATCTTACCTAAATCAGGTTCAGAGTTCCGGAAGCTACAACACTTTCTGATGCAATGTCATATTAGCACACGCACGGCAAACCAAACCGATCCATTAACGCAAAGCACACATAGATAAGCCTCCAATTTATTACCTCAATCCCACCAGGTCTCCTAGACCCCACCTCCTAAACCCAGGAACCCAAACCCAACCTCCATCCTACCAGCCCATGACCCCAATACCAACACTTCCAGTGATATAGTTCAACATATTGATTCCGACCCAAAAACACCCCAATTCCCGAGCCAGGACGTGAGAAACACAAGGAAAGAAGGTAGAGAAGAAGAGAAAGCAATAGATACAATTACACGAGTAATAGTAATATAAAAAAAAGGGCACTCCTATCCCATATGCCATCAAATTCAATCCCGCACACATACACCCGCCAAACTTTTGGTTGAGAAAAACAACACCAAAGATAAACAGTTGACCCCCCGATAATGTAGAAAGAAAACAAAAATAAAAAAATGGCTGATGATTCCCTATCGCCAGATATAGAGATTAAGTATGGAGGATACATGAAAACCACAACAGAATACAAAGAAACAAATACAAGTCCCTGATAACGAACCAAACTCAAAAGAAGAGGTTTTTTTTTAGGAAAAGAAAAACTTTTGGGGGGGGAAGAAGAATATCCCCGAACACCGTCACATCACGTAAACCTACTAAAATCCAAGCTCATCAATAGATCCTCCGTCTCCAAGTCCCTTTCCACATCAGCTCCATTCATCTGCATCGAGTTCCTATAACTATGATCCGACATGCTCGTCTGCGTCGACACCCTCCTAGAACCTGGAATCGCCGGCGGACTTGTCGTTCCACCCGCGCCACCACCTGCTCCAGTGCCATTGCTCATGCCACTTGGAGTCGAAGAAGTCCTCTCTCGCAACCTATTAATATTGCGTAATCGATGTCTCCAGTTCGAAATATGCTCCCCACCACCTTCATTATACACATGCGAGTAAACACTCGCGCTCAACGCTAAATTCCTCACAAACGCCGGTAACGACTGATCCGAGACGATTTTTGTTTCCTGCGCAGGACTGATATCCGAGAACCCCTCCTTCCTGCACACTTGGACCCGATAGAATATTCTATCCTGTGGCCCCTTCTTTGTCAACCGCGAGGACACAAAACCCGACCGTGCTTCTGGTGTGATTACGATACTGACAAAGTTGAATTGAGATGGTATAGTTCCGAATCGCCACGGAAGACCAGAGTTGTTGAAAACAATATTGACGAAATCATTTCCAATGTGGCGTTTCTTCATCGTGCATTGCGGGTCGTCTTCCAGCGTCGGCATCATGGTCGTGATGTGGAATACAATCTCCGTGATCCGGTCGCTCCAGACATACGCAAATTCCCCATCAAGATTATTCTCACGATCCAGACCACCTGTGTTTCGGTCCGTGCCCTTCAACGTGATCAAATCGCCAAGGCCGTCAACGAAGTCCGTATAGTCCGGTGATCCCATCTGATTCGACAATATAGCCCTTTCCTCTGTCTGTCCAGCACCAACATATACTATACCAATCTTATGAAAGTCAACGACAGGTATCCGATCAAACACATCCAAAGCTCTGGAAGTCTTCTCTTCGTCGGGGAGAAGTAAGGGTCTGGTCATTTCCGATGTCCCTAACCCACCAGCCAACTGCAATAACACGTGACTTGGTAGTACTTTACTATCCAGCTGCGGCTTCGTCTCCAGGGGCTTTATTCCGTTTAGTGAATTCGGTATCTCGCCTTGGAGATTGACACATCTTGACTGCAAAATACTGTGTAGGTCCCTCGACTCTGGTTTCAGACTGTAGTAACTAGTTCCAGACTGTAGATAAAATTAGTGCCAATAACCTTAAACTGACTCATCGGCTCAATCATTCACGATCACTCGACTATCCCACCACCCCCAAAAACCCCTAAAACCACGGGGAGAGAAAAAAAAACTCACCGGCCTCCTAACAACCAACCTCGCCACCCCCGTCGCCGTCACCATATGTATACTAATGATACTCCCACCAACCAACCAATTCTTCGTCACCACCCCATCCTTCGCAATCTTCCCCGGCGGCTTCAAATCAGCATCACTAAACGTGAACCGCTGCAACATATCAATACACGCCTGACTCTGCTCATCAACCGTATTACTCTGATCGTGCAACACCAACCCACGCGTGATCCAGCTCACATACTTCGGTCTCTCGCTCAAGCGCAGCGACAAAAACCACGTCGTAAGAACATTATACGCAAGCGTGAGCACATACTGCGGGAGACTCGGCTCGTTCATGTCAGGCGCCGCCTGGAGGAAGTTCACGTCAGAAAGATTGCCTATATCGCGTGAACCCAAGCGGCCCGGATAACTTGCCCGTGACGGTGCTGATGCGGTGGTTTCTTTCGTGTGCTGGATGTACCGGAACGCAATCCCGAATATGTTCCTGAAATCTGGCTCCGTGAAGTTGCTATACAGCGTCGGTAATTTCGCTAGTGCTAGCAGAAACTCCAAAATATGCACGCTGACCGCAGAAGACGTGATGATCTGCGATAGCTTCGTCAGGATCCCTGGTAGGAATTTACTCGTCGACCCCGGCAGCTCATAGCAACATATTGACAGTGCATGAATACAAGGCTTCGCCGTCCTTTGCCACTTATACAATCCCAATTGAAACGCCTTAACAATCCCCTCCCTTTCGTTCTTCGCAAAGTGGCCTTTATAGCTAATCAACGTCGTAAGTATATTGATCAGCGTAACGGCAATATCCGCCTTCTTGACCTCGTCCGGCAGATCCGTATTCGGTATCTTATCCGTATGCAGCTGCTGACAGATATAATTCCGCAACATATTGATATGTGCTATACAATTCCGGAACGCCGTCTTATTTGCCAGCTGAGAACTCAAATGGACCAAGACATAGCTGTAAATCTCCCAATCACACCCCTCCTGCATAATCGGAATAATCACCTGCTCCATCCACCGCGCCATCCTAACACAAGTCTTCGGATCTAACGACGGCCCTTCCTGGGCCGGCATATCTTTTGGCGGATCATAAAACGTGCACAGAATCGGACTAGCTTCATACGTCGGTTTCTCCGGGAGCGGCTTCACCTCCGGATACGACCATATCTGCGGTCTCCGCTTCGCGCGATCAAATTTCTCCACCATCGGCCGACTCGGATTCCTGAACAAGAAAGTCTGCTGCGATACTGAACTGCTTCTATTCGACCTCGACGACGACGACGAATCCTCGTCTGTTTTCGGAACAGCTGATATCGGCTCTTCCGGCACCTTCGATATCCGGTGGAGTACAGCCGCTAGATGATCTGACTCTGTCGTCTCCACGACATAAATGGCGTTTTCCGAATCGGCCCGGACCCGGAATAGCATTTTCATAGCCGTCAACCGCGCATCCGTATCTGTCGATTTCGATCCTGCAATTCTAACAATCGAATCATACGTCCGGGCTGCTTTCGCAGCATCGACATTCATATTCCTGATGAAGATCCTGACAAGTCCCCGAGTAACAATATTGACCGGAGATCCATAATGATACGAACCCCCCACTGTAAACTTCGGTCTCGTCGGCGAAGCCGTAATCGTAACCCCTCCCTTCTCACCTCCCTTTTCGTCAATATGCTGTCCCTGCGGTGGATTCGATTTTATTAATGGTTCATCCGGTCCAATATAATCCACCAGCAAGTCAATACACGTGTTAAAAAGGTCCATATGGCTATCCCCCGCAACATCCACCGCCATTTTCACCAATGCTTCCAGCACCTTCAAATCCTTTTCATTCTGGAAATCGTCGAAAATTGACATGACCAATGACCTCAGCACCTCCTCTTCACACACCTCCCTGATCGTCTCATACACGTCCTTGATCAGCGAGAGCACACTAATCCGCATCGGGGTCGGTCGTGATCGGTTCTTGAAGAATATGTCCAGTAGATGTCCACAGTTCGTTAGCCAATCACTACAAGACGGATAGCAAAGGTGCTCGGTGGCATAATGATTAATGACGTGTTCTGCCGCCGAGTTAGGTAGATGTCCATGTACACGGACGAAGAAATCGACGACCTCGTCCGTCTGCTCGAATTCCGGATTATGGCATGCTACTTCCAGCTGATTTATAACTTGAAAGATAGCCTGCGAAATCGCTGCACTTAATCCACTATATTCAGCCCCTTGCGGAGGCGGCGAAGCTTCGTGTGTCCCCGAGCGAACGCCCAATGGTGTCCCATCCGCTCGCTCTGTCGTTCTACGAGAACACGCCACGAGGAGATCCAACGGGACCGCCCATTCATCGAAAGAGATCTGTGAAACGACGTCCTTACTCGCAAGGATAGCACTGATAGCCCGGCAAATTTCCAATTCGAGTCGTGCACTATCGGCGGCGAGAGCAGATTGGAATGCCGACATGACGATAGGGAATTGTACTGGAGGTAAGCCGTCTTGCTCATTCGCTATTAGTAGTTTTTCCAAGAACCAGACCGCGCCTTTCAGGGTGTTCGTATTTGCATTCGCAGAGTTTCCACTAGGGTTCTTCGCAGGTGTCTCAAGGATTTCCAGGAGAACGAGAACAGAATTATGGGCCATATAGCTCTTGCATAGATTGCTGACAGCGCTCCAGGTAGCATCGGCAAGCTCCCGAAGGGTAGCATACGCGCCACACAGCACCTCTATACAAGCCTTCAGCGCAGGACGGGGAACATATCCATACGTGATAAGAGCTTCAATGAAGCAAATAGAGCATTCGATGTCCCTCTTATGTGTTGTCCTCCTACAGATAGACAGAACATCCGTAAGCAGCTGATTTACCTCACGCTCCTCAAACGATTTGAAGTTGAATTTGATGACGTCAGTCGTGAACCCGAACAACTCCTTCAAGCAAAACTCCGCCCCAGACATATTCTCCGGATTATTCCCATCTCCAGCCCTTTTTCGGGCTTGGCGCGTAATCGTAGCCTCCTTGAACCAAGCCTTGAGCCATCTGGACAATAAACCACCCAGCTCCTTCTGAAACGTAGATACATCCCTCCCCCCGCTCGTGAGCGCGATCATAGCCTGTAGTTGGTAGAAGAAGTCCTCCATGCACACATGATACGCTATGGTGCGGTAGATTTTGAGCCTATCAAGCGACGACGGTTCATGCTGCTTGATGCACGCCGAGAGTAGTTTAAAAGCCGCCTGTCGAACCTCCGGTGGGTTCTCTTCATCCAGTAGATCCTGCGCATTTGACCAAATTTCGGTAACGGTAGAGACGGGGTAGTCAGCTATAATCATGCGCAGCGCCTCCGCGGCCGCCACACGGTCGTTCACGGGATTGTTGGCCCTCAGCCTATCCACCAAGGCCTGCCCGCTGTTGACGACTTCCTCGCTGAAGTACTCCCCGTGCAAGCTCGAGCGGTGGTGGCCATTGCTGGTGAGCGGGGCGGCTGGCGACGGCGGGATGGAGAAACCGGTTCGGTTCAGACCTCGGAAGCTTCGGAAGACATTGGCGATTCCGGAAGCGGCTTTGTTGGAGTCTTGGAGCTGGGGCGGGTCGACGTTACTCTGGGGAGATGGAGGCATTTAAGTAACTATACAGGGATACGGCTAAGGGTCAGCGGAAACGCCGTTGACATGGAGGAGGATCAAAGTTTTCGGGAGGAAAGGCCTTTTCTATTGGTGTGTTTCAGGAACGAAACCTTATTGGAGCGGAGGAAAGTGAAAGAAGGAGGAAAAGAAAAAAAAGTGCAGTGACAACGGTAAAGAAAGTCACCTGACGGTCACGAGAAAAATAAAATAACAAAGAACGTATGATGGTACGACGGTATATACGAGAGAGCGGCAGTATGATAACGAACCTATCGCCCAAAACACTCGGGTGAGTGAGTCCTGCGCCGAACGAAGCGCAGAAGGATGGGAGCACCACTCGCGAGACAGTGCAGATGGAGCTCGCGCAGGCGTTGAGACAATCCGGAAGCTGACGGGGGATGGTTTTGGGAGGATGAAGTCGGTCATATAAACAGCATGGAGAGAGCAGTTTGGGGGGGGGAGGGACAGGAGGGGGAGGAGGGGCGAGGAGGGGCGAGAGGTCAACGATAACCAACCAGCAGCAGCAGCAGCAGGATGGGGTGGTGGTGACAGAGAACGATCCAACAAGAGGAAAGATTCAAGCTGTTTGGTCTAGACAATGATAGGGAGCACAAGATAGCGAGCGTTACTGGAATTCACGTTGAATTTGGAAGATGCTGTGTTGTTGTTGTTTTTGCTGGCTGAATGTAAAGTGACGTTGCGTGTATGGAGGATTGGAGATGGGTCTGCGGAACGGGAGATGGGAGGGCAGGCAGGGACGAGTGAGGTGCAGAAACACCGTGCAGAGGGAGGATGGCTGGCTGATTTTGTAGCTGATTCTCGGAAGAAAGTGGGAAGGTATTTTTCCTCTTTCCTCTCTTGTTTACTTTTTTCTTTTTCTTGGTTTATTTTCTTCTTCCTCTCTTCCAAAAGAGTGTTATGGGGGGGTGAGAGTGATATATTAGGCGGTGGTGGAACGTTTGAGGACGGAAGAGACACAGTGGTAAAATCAGATGTGGTTAAATAATGAGGACGAGAGACAAGAGACGAGACTAGGGACGTTAAGCGCTCCAACGAAAGGAAAAATCGCCAAAAGTCTCGAGCAACACAGGTTTAGAGGCAGGACCCTCCCACCGACACTTTAGGCAGGGGAGCAGCAGCAGAGCTTGGCAGGTGGGTGGGCGTGGGGTCTGACTGTCGGTCGGTCGGTCACTTGCTGTCAATCGTCACCGGGTGACGGATGACGGATGACGACTGAGTCTCGGACCATCGGTATCGGCTACGTTGCCGGCTGGGCGTGTGCGTGCATGCCTCAATTTACGCCCATCAAGGTTCTCCATAGACAAAGGGGGATGATCGTTGCCGTTGCAGGAGGGTTCCACCCCGCCAAGCTGGCCCGACCTTTTTTTTGAGGCCGACGGGATACTCTTGTTGGTCGTCAGTTGGTCTGGCGGTCGGTTGCCTCAGTTGCATCATTTGTTTTCCTTCACGTCGTCCTCCTCTTTTTCCAATATCCTCCCCTCCTCCCCTCTGGCATTCAGGACAACAGCACTTACTTTGTCCTCCAAGGTTCTCGCACTGCTGCCACCACTACCCTGGCAAATAACAAGTAATCACCTCCATCCAACGTCCAATTCCTGCGTTGATCACAATACCCCCACTACACCACTTTATTCCCATTGCAACTACCACTATCACTACCACTATCACTACCACCTCCTCCACTGCCACCGCTACCATGGCTGCCAACATCCAGTCTATCGCCCAGCTGCTGGACACCTCCCTTATCCCCCATCAGAATAAACAAGGTGGCTACACCAGCTCCAATTTATTTTTTTAAAATTTTATTTGTTTTTTCCTGTTTCTGCATCGCCCCCCCCCCGCGTGATCTAAATTGCGGGGGGGTAAGGTCCTGTTTGCTATTGTTTGAGCCTCAATCTTCTTTTTATTTGTTTTTTTCATCCAATTCTTGTCACGCTTCCAACGATAGCTGACCTGCTTAATCTGTACCAGCCGAGAAAACTCTAAGGGCCTCTGAAACCGCGCAGGGATTCCCACTACTACTGCTGCAGATCGTGGCATCCGAAAACTTCGGCTTGAACACCCGTTTAGCAGCTGCCCTATATTTCAAGAACCTGATTGGGAGGAACTGGACCGTGAGCTCTTCCCAACGTTCCACCAAGCTTAAATGAGCTAGAACTTGTGGTACTGATGGAATTTGGTATCTCTAGGATGAAGAAGGACGCTACAAGATGGTCGAGAGCGACGTCGCCGCTGTCAAGGCGGAGATTGTAGGGCTCATGATCAGTGCCCCACCAGCCCTCCAGGTGCAGTTGGGTGAAGCGATCAGTATTATTGCCGAGAGTGATTTCTGGGAACGATGGGATACTCTAATTGATGTGGATACCCCTACCTAATTACCCCGGGCACTTTGTGTGGTCTAACAACTAACTTGGATGTGCCGATCTTCAGGACCTCGTTTCCCGGCTCACTCCCGATAACCCACAAATAAATAACGGTGTTCTTCAAGTCGCCCATGCAATCTTTAAACGCTGGAGACCGTTATTCCGTTCGGATAGTTTGTTTATAGAGATCAACCATGTCCTTACTAAATTCACGGAACCCCTGCTCAAGCTATTTGAGGTGCGTCTCAGAGACCATATCCTGTCCAAACGCCCAACTGACCCGTTCTATAGTCCACAGATGCACTCATTACCCAAAATGAGAATAATAAACCCGCCCTGCAAGGCCTCTATCAAACCCTGAACCTTATCGTCAAAATCTCCTTCGACCTAAACTGCCAAGATCTGGCCCCTGTATTTGAGGAGAACCTTACGACTATCATGGGGTTGTTTCACAAATATCTCACATATTCAAACCCTCTCCTGGTGACGGATGATGATGATGAAGCGGGCCTGCTGGAAAGGGTCAAGGCTGGAATTTGCGAGTTTTTGCAGCTGTTTACACATAAGTATGAGGACGTGTTTGATGATATGCTGCAGAACTTTGTCAATTCGACATGGATGCTGTTGACGACTACGGGGTTGGAGCCGAAATATGATATTGTGAGTGATTTTCCTCCTCTTGGACCATTTAGGGGTTGGTAAAGCTCGGGGTACTGACCGTGCGGATGGTAAATAGCTTGTTAGCAAAGCTTTGCAGTTCTTGACATCGGTAGCGAGGTCGACAAGACATGCGCAGAATTTCAGCTCGATAGAGGTGCTGGAACAGGTGGTAGAAAAGATTATTCTTCCCAATATGACTTTGCGAACTTCAGACGAAGAGTTGTTTGAAGATGATCCAATTGAATTCATCCGACGAGATCTTGAGGGCTCTGACAGCGACACCCGCCGAAGAGCAGCTACAGATTTCCTCCGACAGCTTCTAGAACAGTTCGACCAGAGTGTTACTCAGGTTGTCTGGAAGTATATTACCCATTACCTTCAAGACTACAACAAAGCCCCGAAAGACAATTGGCGTTCCAAGGATACCGCCCTGTATCTTTTCTCCTCTATTGCCGCAAAGGGCTCAACAGAGCGTAAGGGTGTTGTTCACACTAATATTCTCGTCGACGTTGTTGATTTCTTTCAAAACTATGTCGCTGCGGACCTCGTTGCTCCGTTTGAGGAGGTTCAACCTATTCTTAAGGTTGATGCAATTAAGTACTTGTACACTTTCCGAAGTCAATTGACCAAAGGACAACTATCAGACGCCTTCCCGCTCCTTGCAAAGCACCTCGCATCGCCTAATTATGTCGTGTACACATACACTGCAATCACCGTTGAGCGACTCCTCGCCATGACATCGGAGGGGCAGCCGGTCTTCCATCCGGAAGACCTGAAACCGTATTCGAAGGACCTGTTGCAGCATTTGTTCAGGCTAATAGAGCAGGGAAGAACCCCGGAGAAGATCCAGGAGAATGAGTTTTTGATGCGGTGTGTGATGAGGTGTTTGATTGTCGCGAAGGATGCGACGGGGCAGGTTGTGGAGTTTGTGTTGGGCGAGTTGATTAGGATTACGGGAGAGATTGCGAAGAACCCAAGTAATCCGAGGTTTATTCACTATCACTTTGAGGCCTTGGGTGCTATCATCCGATTTGTTGCTCCACAGCAGCCCGAAAGTCTCGAGAATGCTCTACATGATCCTTTCATGAGCATTCTCGGCCAAGATGTCACTGAATTCATTCCATATGTCTTCCAGCTTCTCGCTCTGCTTCTTGAGAGCAACCCCTCTGCTCCCCTCCCTCAGCGTTATAAGGATCTTATCACCCCACTTCTCACCCCCGCACTTTGGGAATCCCGTGGAAATGTCCCAGCACTCGTTCGCCTCCTCCAGGCTATTATGGCTCGCGGTGCAGAGCACTTCGTACAGAATAACCAAGTATCTCCCATCTTGGGAATCTTCCAAAAGCTCGTGTCATCAAAACTGACAGAAACTCACGCATTCGACTTACTCGAGGCATGCTTCATCAACTTCCCACTTGCCTCACTACAGCCGTTCTTGAAAGACATCTTCATCATCCTACTAACCCGTCTCAACAGTTCTAAAACCGAAGCCCTCTCCCAAAAGTTCGTTCGCCTATTCTACTTCCTCGCCGCCCGCGATAAGGAAGGTTGTGGCCCCGATTTCGTCGTTAAGGCCATCGATACTGTCCAACCGGGTATCTTTGTCCAACTCTACACTGCCGTCGTTCTCCCCGATACACAGAAGCTGCAGAAGCCCGCCGACCGTAAGATTGCCGTGATCGGACTAACGAAGTTCGTCGCCTTCTCGGACGAGATCGCGGGACAGTACCATAAGGCATGGCCGAACAGCGTGATGGCCTTGTTGAAACTACTCGAAATCCCACCGGTGCCGAGTCAGGAAGGGGATGTAGAGCTAGTTGATGCGGATATCGATGATTTGAGCTTTGGTAGCACGTACACAAGACTGAATACATGTAAGAAGCGGGTGGTGGATCTGTTCCCGGAGGTGCCGCGAGATTTAAAGAAGTGGTGTGGAACGCAGATTAGGAAAGGAAGCGAGGATAATGGTGGAAGGGTATGTTTCTCTGTTTTCTTAGGGATTTATGATGGTTTACTAACAATTAATATAGGTGGAAGCATGGATTAAAGCGGAATTGCCAGATGAGGCTAAGAGGATGTTGAGGAATTACATGCAGTAGAACTACAAAAGTAGCGGGCTCGGTGAATTTTTTGAATTGAGCTGGGGGTGGTCTTTTTTTACATGTCGGAATGATATAAAAATTAAATTGCTGTTTTTATTGTTGGTTTGGCGATAGCTTTTTGTAGTGTCTATTGCTGATTCATATCTGTGCATTTGTGTATGTGTAGGAATTCTAAGGGTGCTGAAGAATTGTGCGAGTGATGGACTGTGATTGGATGTTAGACTGGGGTGGTTGTCTTGCGACATGGACACGTGCCCTTATATTCAAAAAGAACTGAAAGAGAAGCCGTTGGAGCCTTGTGGGGTTAATCTTGTAAAAACATAATACCCTACTTCTATCTTCTATGCGACTGTTGCAAGCTTCTTATGAAATAATCGGATTTTATAATAAGCTAAGAAGCAAAGAAAAAAGTGCTATCTCTAGTAAATACCAACCAAAAACCCTGCCCGGTTCGGGCTAATGTTAATGAGGTGAAAATTTTGCTATAAACCGGTTTTAGATACTATGCTCCTTCACAGAGTCTCCAATGGTTATTCGTTTGTTGTACGTTTGCATGACTCAGTACAGAATCTTCATCCGTTCTTTACCTGTCGTATTGACTTTGACCTAAGAATAACATCAGAGAGGCCTTCAACTCAATCAGGAGCCTGACGCAGAGTTTCCAATGGGCTGGGTCCTACTGAGCGAAGGTTTCTAACCTTTCTTCTTGATTAGACTATGTTCCTCGCTCAACTATTCGTGTAACGCTCCCGCGTAGGCTTTTGTTGCTATCAATGGCTTTATGGTTTGGTGTGTGGTTTCCGTAATTAGTGGTCTTGAATATCCGTTCTACGATGCTGTACACTGCTTTAATACCCCTAGGTTCTTCGCGATGTGCCTCGTAATCAGGTAGTATGATTTAGATGGAGGTTTGATTTCGAATTGATACCCAGTTACTCGGATAGAGTTCTTGAGAGGAGGTTCAGATGAGGAACAAACATGCACTGAAGCACAGACAAAGCTTAAACTACCGCTGCAATCTCTTTTTGTGTTCTATGAGCTTGAAATGAAAAGTACTCCCGACACTATAGAACTTATATCCTCACTCAGTTGCACTCATTCCCTAAGGGACGGATTCTACTGCTTACCTGCCCCTTAATGGCGTTTCTCTAGATAGTTGGTTCGGTTTCAACTCCTCTCGCTCAGAGTTTACTTTGGCCTCTTTCATGACACCTTCGGTTTCTTTCTTGATGTCGATGTTTCCAGCATGGATTTGCTAAATGTTGGTGGCAGGGCTAACATAGGCAGCAATTGGGTGTGCATGGGCCCCCGGGGGATAAGCTCTATGGGTAAGGAAATACTTTGTGAGTGAGTATTTGTTGTCATGAATCAGTTGTTGCTGCAGGCTGAGTCAATTAACTAGCTTTGAACTCATCGAAGGTCGTTAGTCTCTTGTTCGAATTCTCTCTTTCATTTGTTTACTATTCCCTTCGCCTTTCGCTTGCTAGGGCGAGCAATAATTCATATCTGAGCGACGGCTGTATTGCTCTGGTAATTAAGAGAACATGGTGCGAAAATTGTTGCTTATATGTAGTGCACAGATACTAAAGCATTGACATTGTATCTTCATGATCACGCAACCTGCATGTATGCTAAAAAAATACTTTATCCTCCTACAGTTAATGCTCGCACTGCCCGGCCCATATCCTAGCGCTAGGAGAAATAATCAAACGACACAAAATTAATGGAATGTTTAGCCAGCACAACGATCAACCAAATTCAACGCTCAGCATCGGTACACACGGTAGCTTTACCTTCCTTCTCTTTATTAAGGCCCCGCAACTTTGCAAACTCAGGAAACTGCATCCACGCCGCCATCTCTTCCCCAGAACACTCGTTTTTCAACCGAGAATCTTGTCCGACGACTGAATAAACTTTATCGTCATAAACCCCTGTGCAGTAAACACAACCTACTCAAATAAATTAATAAGACTCGTAGAAAAACTCTCACGGAATAAACTCACCCCAACCTCCGTGGCTATGCCAATGTGAACCCTTCGCCTCAAGATGCAAGTTCAAATAACCTTTCATTGAGCCCGGCAACTTCCTACTCTTATATAAGTTCAACGTATTCCACTTGTCCGTGAACGTCAAAATCGTGCAAGGATGGTCATTGTAAAACTGCTCCGCCCAACAACCTCCTTGACTTCGGTCATTCCACGTAGGCGATAGTGCATAGACAAGCTTAGCCCGGCCTCGGAACTTCAACATAACCTCACGCAGCTTCATCGCTCCAACAATTCGTGCAAAGTGTAGATCTCTCTCTTGGTCGCAGATCTCCCGATGGTAGCAAAGTAGTCCTCGTCCATCATCACCAGCAGCTTCTCGAGCCTTCCGCCTTTCATCGCAGTCTTCCAAAACTTCCCGGATAAAATCCTCATCTCCCTGTCCAGGAACAACCTTCACTTGCACCGCAGGACTGAACGAATACAGTGCGTCCCAAGGAATCCAACAAACCTTTGGACTTCGTACTTGAACTTTCTTTGGACGGGTTGGTTCTTCCGTGATCTCAGGCCCCGACATCATAAACTCGTTCAATTTTTTCGTCGAACGAAGATTCTTAGACTAAAGAAGATACAAAAACACGCGTGTCTGTCCACTTAAATAAGTGATGGCGCTGAGTGAAGCGATGTGTTTGTTATAGTGCTATCTAACAAACACGAAGCTATTCCTTTTATACTTTTGCAAGGTTACGTATACTTATTCTCAAGCCAGGTAACATGTGCATGTTCCCAGGCTATAAGCCTACAACCGGAACAGTTGCTATCTCGCCCCGCATCGGGACATTAAACCCCTATGACTATATAAACGATATTCGCCGTCCCGCATCTTCTTATCTTAGCAGCCCATCTGCGTCATTGGGCGGCACTAACATAATATATAGGTTTATCAAACCCTCGATCCTGATATTTTATGGTACACAATACCTAAGAGTCATTTGCTATCACGGATAATTTGCCATCCTGTATGAATCAACCCAACACTAAGCATCCTGCATAGTGAAATGCGACTGTGATTCATCCCCAGCTTAAGTGCAGCTTTATAACCATACATGAATATGAGTCTTGATGCCAAGTGTCGGGATCTAGGCATGACAGAGCATTGATTAATTAATTAATTGATAATTCAACACGTATCCAGCCCTTAAGCTATGGCGACACACAGCAGAGCATCATTTCAATGTGGGAAATTTCTGCCATCGGAGAATCTCACGCCTCGTTATCGTAAACGGGTTTCCACATGATAACCTCTTTATGAGTATTGTCGTACCCAAAATATCGCTTAATTTTGAGGCTATCATTCGTGGGTGAATGTTATTTTTGGGAAGCATAATAATGGGGTATGATAGGTAGTATTGCGTTTGTGGTGGGTTTTGTGGGTAGGTACATGTATCCTAATCCGTCTACTAATGAGGTAGTAACGTGAAGTGGGGTGTTTTGGAACCGGAATCAGCATCGTGTATCGAGTAGGTTAGTTGGCCGGCGAACAGACCGGTAAATGTTTTGGGTAACTGCCGGTTAGTCGTTAGTCGGCCTAGAGTCTGCTGATATCTGCCGGGGTGTTGCGCACAAATAAGAAGATATTTAATAGAGAGCGTTGCTCTGCATTATGCTTGCTCATACTAGACACCTGGCGCTGGTGACCGGTGTGGGTGGTGTTTCGTGGGTCGTTCCACGAGGATTACACGAATGGCAGTATATGAGTTAGTCTGAGTTACGCTTAAGGCGTTTTTTTGGAACCCCAGAAGAGTGATACAAGGAGCCCAAGCTTCACAATGATGTACTTCAGTGTATGATAATTTTACTATTATTTTATTATTTACGGTGTACTTCACATATCGTCACTCGCGAAAGCCAATCCGTTGCTATAAACACTTAACCCTAGATGGCGGACTCCCCGTAAGTCTGAATGAGGGTTCGAGTAGTATTCAACCATATAAATTCTAAAATGCTTCTAGACCTCCCTATGGAGTGCTCCAATTTTTCCGTTGACAAACCAGACATGAGGCTAGCGTTAGATATCATGCGCGTTTACCCTCTGCGATGAAATAATCTCTAGATTAGGAGAGTAGCTCATTATACCGGTGCGGGAATCTAGGGTAACGGTTTCTGTGACTATGTAGAAGTATGTTCTTAACAACTAAGGAATACTAAGCCAAACTATCCTACGAGTGATATCTCATGATAGCATCGTGAAATTTTGCTCTAAAGAACACAGTACATGACGATTAGTTACCAGTAAGAAGTTAGAATTGGTCACTCTTAAGGCTGGGTCTCGCTAAACCTCGATTAAACGAGTGCTTGAGCAACACGGTATACATACCCGCAATCCCCGATCTAACCTGGGCCAGGAACGAGTGGTAAGTCCCGTTGCGAATGCTTGGCGAGCGGAGCCGCGTTTTCCCAACAACGTCATCCTCCAACTTTATCTCCACTTCACATTATTTTGCAATGTCGCTACCTCGACTATCGTTCTTGTATCCATCACTACATTTCTCGAAACGGCTTTTCTACCCTACGGTGACCGCCGCCGCTGCACGACGATACCGACATGGAACTGCTGTTGAGCCTACGCCAATACCGTCATCCAAAGAAGCTGCAACTCTAGCTAAAGATGAGATCAAAAGAGCACAGAAAGAGGATGTGATTGCTTCGTCTCCAAGTGGGGTGGAGAGAGGGGAGCTAAAGTTATCTCCGCTAGAAGATGTTACAGGGATACCAGCTGGGAGAACGGTTGGCCCAGAGAAGGGGACTGTGGAAAAGCCAGCACCTCCACCTCCACCTCCACAAGTACCAACGCTGAATTTGGCACCGGGGGAGTGGGTACACCATTTTGATACGTATGGCTTGGCAAAGAGTCTCGAGAGCTCGGGGTTCCAGAATGGACAATCTGTTATCATAATGAAGGGGATCCGTGGGTTGTTGACAAAGAATTTGGAGGTTGCGAAGGAGAACTTAGTTAGCAAGAGTGACGTTGAAAATGTAAGTTTTGTGTTTCATATTTTCCCTCTTTTTCGAATATTTTGGCTGAAATCTGAGAAACAAGGAATCATATCTGTTCCACGCAGCATGCAGCGAGCTTCGAAACGAGATTCAGTACACACGAAAAACACACATTGATAACCTACGTGCGGATGGCGCCGCCATACAACAAGAGTATGATCTCTTGAACCAAAAGTTCTTGGAAGACATGATGAGCTTGAAGGATGAGCTTAACGGACTGTTCAATGATCGAAAGATGGTCACAAGGGCGGAGCAGAGAGCTATGGAGAATAAGGTTGGCCCACTTGTCTCTGGGAAGCCAAAGAAATGTGAAGTTTAACTAACAGTGCACCAAAAATCTAGATACAAGAGCTGAATTACAAGATTACGGTGTTGATCAACTCAGATCTAAGATCAGAGATTGAGAAATTACGTTGGACTACAACTCGCAGAGGTCTTATTGCCATTGCAGCCCTCGCAAGTACGTCCCCCCTATATTTCCGCTATCCCATGCTCTTGTGTTCCACTCTTCTCCCAGCTATATTAAGAAACTAACGAATACGGTCAGTTTTTGTGGTCTCCTCAATACGGATGAGCAAAAGTGGCCACGAAGAGAAGAAAGATAAAAAGTCGAAAGGAAAGAGCGAAGGAAAAGATGATACCCACGATTTCGAGAACAGGCTACTACCCTCAGATGCGCTTGCTGAAAGTCTCGCGAACTCAGGACCTGTAGCTTCTGGGGCGAGCTATGTTTCTCTGGGATAGAAATGAGTTGCACCAAAGAGTCAGATACGCTGACTCACTTAGAGCTGAGGCCTTAGGACTAAATATTGGACTTCAATCTTGGATATGTTAATATAGCTACTCTGCTCGCTCAACTATGTTTGCTAGATTCTTTACAATGTATGGAATGGCCGCTTGTCCTGCTCCAAAATCTCTGCTAGCGATTCTGTGAATACCATTGCCAACGTGTTCAATGTGGATGAAGCATAGACTTCGCTAGGAAAATCGTGCTACTAAGCTACACAAGGGGCTCCCGAACCTACTTTAACAAAGCTTTAAGCAGAATACCGTGAAAGTCATTCTAACCTAACAAGACCAGAAACCATCCCCTCCTTTGGGAGCGCCCTGCTCTTCAAAAGTAGCTAGTAGATAGTGAAATAACTTCGAAGGGAAGCCAAAAGAGATGGGGTTTAGTTAAAGTAATGACCGAAGATTTCGCTTACCAGAGTGTAATAATCGTGTACGGCTAACTTTGTGTCAGTACAACCTTGAAGGTTACCTAAGGGCCTTCCACTAAAAACCGTGTTACCATGCTGTAGAACTGTGTACGAGGTTTCAACATTGAAAGGGTGGGATTACTGATGCAAACCTCAATCTAATCAGAGAGCATGTAGTTGAAGGAAATATAAGCTGAGGTAAAATATACAATAAGTGATGACCATTAAAGCGATATGGGGAAGGGTTAGAAGATGTCTAGCAAAGGGTTTCATAAGAAAAGTGTATTCGCTCGAGCGTAGAGTAAATCACTCCATAATATAGAAGCGTCTGGTACGGCGAATTAGTAATCTACTATTATAAGTTCACGCCCAATAGCCCCCTAGCTACCCGGCTACGCTCAACCAATCCTATATCTTCTCTAGTAGTGAAGATTCTACGAAAGGTTTTATTAGCATTTACGAAGCTATATTCCCATGTCAATGATCGTGGGCTGCTGGCTTCTGCGCCACACGAGGCTATCGCTTTTGTAATCATTAACGCCACAGTAGCGCTCCCATATGACACGCGTGCCCTAGGCCGAGGCAACCGAGGTAATTTCTTTAGCTGTGCTTACATGCTTGGAGCTAGAGTTCCCCGGATTCTCCAGGCTCAAAGCTATTTAGTTCTACGAATCCCCATACCCCACGAAGTTATTCCCGATATATCAAACCTCCGTGGCTTAGACACCTAAAGTCCGAAGTTTGCTTTACGCCTGGCTATCGGGAACACCTTGAAACGAGTTGAGTAGAGAGAAAAAAAAGAAAGGAAGATCACTACTCGCCAAACCCATCGCGGGCCAAAAAGGAGCCATGTCCGAACCAATTCTTTTAGAGATCAAAAAGGTGGGTTCATAAGTTTCGGTCTACATACAAATACGTCCAGTCGTGGTTTATCGCTTAGGATGTGGGGTACTGACGTTTTGAGACAGAATGTTGCACTCATCACTCTCAACCAGCCAAAGAAACTGAACGCTTTGTCGGGACCGCAGTACTATGAGCTGGCGCAACTGCTTAGGAAAGTTGCAGAGATGCCAGAGATCTCCGTGACGGTTCTGACGGGAACGGGACGATATTTTTCAGCGTAAGCTTATTTCGCAACGCTTGCCCGAGAGGTGGAGGATGGCCATAGGCTGGATGTTGACGATGTGGCTGTGCAGAGGAGCAGATGTCTCCTTACATCAATCTAGTGCCAGTGGCGACGAAGGGAGGGAGTTCTGGCTTCGACGGTGTGCGTATCATCCTATTACTTCTACCCCACCTAGTCTGAGGCGAACAGCGGATCTAACAATGATCGGCGGGATGAACAGTTGCTGCGAATAACATTGAGGTAACCAAAGCTTTTTACGAACACCCAAAGATACTAGTCGGAGCCCTGAACGGCCCCGCAGTCGGACTTTCTGCGGCACTTATTGCAGCTTGCGATTTCATCTAGTACGCGCGGCCCCGTATTCTTGTCGACGTAGGACTCCATTGACTTTTTTTTTAGTACAACAGACACCACGTTTCTCCTCACTCCATTCACATCCCTGGGCCTGGTAGCAGAGGGTGGATCAAGCTATATGTTTGTGAAAAGGCTTGGACTCGCAAAAGCAAACGAGGCGCTGTTACTGTCGAAGCGCATCACGGCACAGGAATTGGTCGAGTGCGGATTCGTGAACAAGATTTTCCCAGTGGAGGGCTTCCATGAACGAGTATTGGAGTTTGTGAACGATGTGATAGGCGACCACCTCAACCATGGCAGCATGCTTGGTGTGAAGAGGTTGATACGACAGGCCTTCGAAGATGACCTAGAGAAGACGAATGTCCGGGAAGCATTCGCAGGGCTGGAGAAGTGGGTTGCCCCCTTACTTCTATTCGAGAGGTTATGGTTTATGCTGACTCTTCCGTGGGGGGTAGATTCGTGAGTGGGGTTCCGCAAAAGGAATTTGTATATTTCTCCACGCTGTGTCTTGAATGTGAGGAATTGGATCACTGACTTGTTGGTATTTCTAGGAGCGGATCGCATCAGGACAGAAGAAGCATAAGTTGTAAGACACTTTAACCGGTGACGTTCAATGGTATACAGTATTATCCGCAGTATCCATTATTTTTTTATTAGATTTATCTACCATCTACATGTACATCTATATAATCCCCCCACGCCTTTATATCCCAATAAATGTGCTTTTAGGATTTCAAGCCTTGTGGGCAAGAGCTAGCGATTACTGTCGTCAACCTGCATGGCGTGCGATACCCATCGCGAAAAAAGCGACGCAAAGAGGTTGAAATAAGGCACGAGACGCAATATCTACTGCACATGCCCACGGGATAGCTCGAAGTCGCCACCTCAAGAACCGTGTCTCAGATGAATTGAATTCCGGAATTAGCCCTGAGTGCAGCAGTTTGAGGCTTCGCTATTCGATCGACGTCAACGTGCTTGTTAACGTCAGGCGGAGCATTGGTAAGGCGGGAGCGGAAATGCACGGTTGAGAGATCGTCAACATAGTGACAAGGCTACATACGGCATCACCCGCGTTCATTTAGATCTCAGTAGGAACAGCCGAACCATAACAGGAAAGACTGGCCGTTGGGTGCATTGACAGTTAACCAGCTCGTCCAGGGTCAATTCATCGTGAATGCCTTGGCTTTAGGGGTTCTGTAATTCGCCTCAAGCATCACCGAACCTAGGCAAAAGTACAAAAATTTCCCTAGAACCCTTGAAAGCATTTAAGTAATCAATGAGACGGAAGGAGAATCCAAAAAGGTAAGAAATCCCGAGGTAAAAAGAACAAGGAAGCTAGGGCCTAGTGATGTCGGTGCTCCTCATTATGTGGGTTAGGGTTAGGAGGCTCATGAGGGCGGAGCTTAGGACTGAAGAGATCCCAAAATACGAGTGCTGTCTATGAAGCGCCGGTTGATAGAGATATTATCTGATACTGCTCCCCGGAACATAAAATATTGAGATCTAGATTTTGTCGGTAGAGGTTGTACTAATCGCATATGTTTATTAATCCTGAGGCGACTAAATGGGATGCGGAGAAGCTTGTGAGACTATCGAGCGCGACTCGACAATCTTGAGTCGATTAAACTCTAGATTTGAGGAGCTAGGCGAAGTAAACAAAGGGAGGCGAAGTTGCGTGGCACTTTGAGGGAACACGCGCGGTTTTCGTAATCATTTCTCAGCAAGAGGGCATGCATGCAGGCAGCTCTTCACATAATTTCCGTATTTCATTCGAGAAGACTTTCTCGATTACGCTACACCTATACCTGGTTTTCCCCAGTATTTCATTACCGATTGTTGAATATGACATTTCAGATAGAGTGCTCGGGGATTTTTGCGTCCTGGGCGCTATCGGAGATCTTATTTCCCCATCTGCAAAGCAGCAGTGATATCATTTTATCCCTCAATTGAATCATCCAAGAACTGAGCCCGATCTGCTAGCATAGGCGCCCAGAGATTCTGTCATGTTCCACTACATTTTGTGTGGAACATGGTGCGGTATAATCTAATAATGTCTCCTCACTCCAAAAATATTTGCGGATTGCAGCTGTTTTTTTTCAGCTCTTCAGCGCCAGGTCTTTGATTGGAGCCCATCCTGTTTGTCCAGTCGGATAGCATCGACCCGAACATATGTTTGTTTGTTTGTCTTATTTGTTTTTCCTCTTGTGCAGCGCAAAGAATTCCGATGTGTTCCTGGAAGCATGTCAGTTGGGCCCCAATTGATCGGACCGATGCACTCCAATGACTACGCCTATACGACCGGCTATAGTGACAAAACCGCTGGGGGCGTCAACTGCGGTTTCTTGGCCATGATGTTGTACCAGGTGGTACACTCTGCAGGTCGACGACTGGGAACACATACCGGTGGTCGAGAAGAGGAAATGATTTGTTTGTCGTGATACCAAGCGATAACAAGATCTGACGTCTGAAAGTAACCGCGTTACCCTGCCCTCGGGAGCGGTTACTGGAAAAGTACGAGAGCTGCGGTCACTCCTGATTCCGGGTGAGAGAAAAAGGTACGGAGCTCTGTTCGGACTTCTTCAACTCCTTTCGTCTAGCAATCGTCGACCACTCTCATATCGAAAACATATTCTCTCGTTCCAGACTCGTTTGCTTAGTTTCCAGAGTAGCTTATCGCATTCCTTCTCAGGACGTTGTACAGCTCTCTCGCCTTCGGCCCCGCACCCCCTTTTTTTTGCCCATTCTCGTTCGTGGAGGCTCGTACTTGTTTGAGATTCTCAAAAAGCAGATTCTAGCAATAATAATGGCTTCATCACTGATCAAGCTCCTCCAGCGCAAGCGGTATCAGTATGAGGTCACCTTCTCGCTGTACATGCTTACGCCCACGGAGAAGATCATCTTCAGTACGCGTCTCCCTTTCTTTCTCTATAAAAAAAAAACACGGAATTTCTTGGAAAAGACCAAAAGAACCTAAAGGAACAGCGGCAAAGAGAGATCATCGTCGCATATGTGCTTATCGAAATCATGTTGTGCTAACACCAAACCTTCCATCCTCCCAGATTCGTTCCTCTTCATCTTTCTTTCCATGCTTATCCTCGCCGCGTCATTATACCTCCCGCACCACGTTCACACGATCGCCTCCCGGGCCTGGTTCTACTATGCTGGCGACGAAGACATGCTCCATGCGCCGCCGATGCAGCATGACACAGCTGTGCCAGAGCTATGACGGATTACTCCGAAGGAGCCGAAGGACGGTGAAAGAGAAGGGGTTAGATTGGTTTGGTGATGCCGCCAATGGGAGGGAGGGCCACATATTCGAAGCGGGTTAATGGTTTATTTTTTAATGCATACTGGAAGTCTGGAACATAATGAAAAGCGAGTGGGGCTACACATATACATTTTTTTTTTCTTGTTCAATTTATGAGGTGCGGCACATAGTATTGGCTGGTCTTAGCGGAGGGTGTATTAGATTTTTCCTTTTTTTTTCCTTCGGCATATGTCGCTTTGGGTTTTATTTTAATCCCGGTAAGACCGGTTTTACGGATTACGGCAAATGCTCTTCGGCCCCGAATACTCGCGATACATACCGATCCCCGGGTAATGCTTGGATCAATAACAAGGCAACCCGTGGTTGGAAGTTTAAGCGAAACTGGTGAAACTCATGAGGCTCGGGTGGCATGGGCAGAGATCTGTCCTAGAGGGGTCAGGAAATCCTCGATACCGGCATGATATTTTTTCTTTCTTTTCGTGGAACCGTGTGACATCTCGGTAAGACCGAACACCAGGCCAAGGTTTTCCATAGGGCAAGACAAAAGAGGAATATGAACGCAGCCTTTTTAGTGGACATAGCTTTGTGTTACAAGAAGATGATTAGGTGTGCTTCTGGTAAGGAATCGGATTGGCCTTTGGATACAAGGAAGTACATGGTACCAGTTGTAGTTACGAGCACATGCAGTGCCCCGAAACAATCGAGAGTTGTACCACAATGTTCCCCTCTATTTACTGTTCGGACTTTCGAGCCGCATCATCGCACGAAAACTATAGTATACATACAAAATGTTACATCCGGAACAGCTCTATTGAGCGATACGAGACGATGATGCGTTACCACCTGCTGATGATTGCATCAAGGATATCATCGTGCTATGCATAAAGTCATGTATTCCAATCAATCCTACCCGCCCAAGTCGGTTGAGCGCTACCACTCGGAAATCTGAATATGATATCTTCAAACCTCCACTCTGTATCGATAGACAAGAAATCAGTGATCATCCGAGAAAGCTAGAGAAGGGATCAATCATTACCGCAGCTAACAAGTTCAATGACTTCTGTGTGACGGGTCCTGAATGGCGAGCCTTGATGTCGGGTTGCGCGTTCTCCATCTCACGAAAACATTCTGCAGAGAGCTGTGCCAGGACCGCAGAGTTTGACAGCGAGAAGAGTGTGACAAGAGACTCGCCACGTGCATCTGCAACCTTATAAAGCGATGATATAATATTCCTGTGTTACAGATTAGCCCACTTCTTCAAGGACCAAGTCGATCTATAGGTAGGAGGCATATAATCAAAGCTTTGAGAGGGACGCTTCTTACTCGGGAAGAGTGCATCCATGTGCGTTTTGATCCTGTTTCGACTCCGGCCCGCCTGACTTGAAGGCACGGTTCCTCCAAACAAGATTACAAATATCCATCAGGTATCCGTTAAAATGGTTTACAAAGAGCCTAGGATACTCATCAGGGCCACCACCTGACTGGCTCTTGCGGAGAGTAAGCTCGAACGCGCGTTTATACCTATACATGAAGCTTAGCGAATCAACTCAATAGTGTCTATCGGAGATGTACGAACTTAGATAGAATCCCGGAGATTCTGGAAAGCATCATGACATCGCCAGCAAATACAAAAGTATATACCAATGGGTCAGGCGGCAGCACAATCCGAAAAAGCCCATTATACCATGGCAGCGAAGATGCACACTCATAAAAACAGAGTATTGCGTTAGGTATCAATGACGATTTGGGGAAAGACTATTCGTAGATTAGCGATGTATTGTCGTTTAATTTTATCATTGCTTACCACTTGCCCCGCTAGACATATCTGACCCGCATGTGTCATGTACTTGCGTAAAGTTAAACCCTGTTCGTGCGATTCCTCGTCAGGGTACCTATTCCTATACGTAACTCTCCACTGGCTGAGAAGCTCAGTATAGAAATTAATCAAAGAAGCAGTCGAAACATCGCTGCCATTCAATAAACGGTCGATTGGATCTAAAAATGTATTATACAGCTCTGTAAAACTGTGTCAGCTCGCCTAGAAAACAATGCGAGTGGAGCTTGACACCCACCCCCAAACTCCCCAAGAGGAAGGAAACACAGTAATCCCAAGACTAATTCCTTGTGGCTTTTTCCATCCCATATCTGCAGATATTCACGCAAGAACTCTTCAACTGCAGGTAATAGTTGCTAGATGATTACGTCAGTATAAATCCCCACTAGCATTTATTCCGGAAAAATACCTTTGTAAAACGGGTATACTCCAGAATTTTAGAAAGGAGTTGTGCTATCCGATCAGCGCGCCCGGATCTGAATACTGTAGATGAACGGCGCTCGTCCGTCAAACAGGCTGCTAACCAGTTGTTGATTCGCGCGGTTGCAACATCTGTTCGAGTAAACTTTCCTGCGCCTCCTTAGTTTGATAGATCGGGTATGTACTACCTGAAGGTTTCAGTAGCAGTAGCTTCCGCAGAAGTGGGTCTTCCAAGGCCGCCACGAGCTGGTTAGGGAGCTCTAGCTTGTCTAGTTTGCTCACAAAATCATCCACATTCTCCACTTCTTCCAGGGTAACCGAGGCCTTGGTAACGAATCAGCCGTCTCGATGTGTAACGTACAAGAGCCTCGAACACTCACCTCAGTGGCATGGAATGTATGAACTTCCGGAAGTGCTAGATGAGTGGTTTTCTGTCTTTTTGTGCCTTGGCCGCCAACTTTCCTAAAAATTCTAAACGAAGAAACTTCCGAAGGACCGGAATAATCCACAGCATTTGACTCTTGGATCAACAGCAGCTTCTGCATCCATTCAGGATTCGGATGCTGACCATTAATACGCCGTTAGTGATCGTTACGCAGAAACGAGGCGACGACATCGAAGCTCTGCCGATGAGGCTGAACCCCACGTGACTCACCGAGAATATCCCAACTTTCGTGGGGGCCATGTCCCCCACAATCACATCCGGGTAATAATCTTTGTACACCTGAAGAAGACCATTGAGAGGTTGCTCATTCCCCAGGTTCCGCTTGAATTCCAGCCTAATTTTTGACGTTGGTTATCTCAACACCGGGTATGCTAAGGCCCAAGATGCAGCAAAACTTACAGTGCTTGAATGCGGAAGGGCTTCACGTGCTTTCTTCTTGTGAGAAGAGAAAGAAGGTGACATAGATGACTCCTGTGGTAAAGGCATTAGAATCGTTTTTTCGTTTGACGTCTTACGTTCAATACCTCAAAGTGATCATATCAAGCAAATTGAACAAAACTCCATACAACTGTGAAAGCACTGCATAGCTCTCAAGTATGTCGTACACCATAACTAGCCAGCGGAGTAAAAATGCCTTTAACGATCAGTCTCCTGCTCAGTTTTCTGTGCACAGAACGCATTAATCTCCGTACCTGCGTTGCTAGTGATGGCTTGCTTTGCCCCTGCCCAAAGCATCCAACTACTTTGACCACAATGTCTTCTGATACCTTCCTCCGTGGAAACAATATCTTGACAACATTACTAACTGTTGACTGGTCCAGGTAGCAAGGCGTTGCAGTCAAAACTTCCACAAGAGACCTTAATGTGTCATTGGCTAAGCCGCGGACCGACGCGTGCTGAGAAAGTTTGTCGATCGCGTCTACAATGTCACCTTTTGAAAGCGAATTGCGGGTTGAAGCAGCTGTATTGAATTAGTATTGCATCCTGTGGCCCGAGCAAAACATCGCACCTTCCCGTAGCTGGCCAACCAAATCTTCTGTATCGTCTTCATACACTGACCCAAACTCTACAATATCCCTCAGGGTCAGCTCGTGGTCTCTATCCCCAAGTCTGTAAACGATCAGGATACGCGTACCATGACTCGCAGCTGCCGAAGGCATCGAGTAGATCCTGTTGCTGGCTAGTCCTGGCGACGGGGAAACAACGGATCTGAAGATCTAGCGGGGGAGGCTCCGGCGGGGATGTCGGGCTGCGTGGTGTTGTCTTTGACGCGATGTTCGTCTATACGCTCCCGCTTGAAGTTAGACAGGTTAGACACATTTGCCGCCAATGTTCCACCTCCGCGTTCCCATGTTGTCTCACATCGTCACCGTCGACATCTGAAACATAAGTGACTCGCCTTTGTGGCAGATGTAACCGCATGGCATGCACCAGTACTACATGTACCGTATAGGAAACCTGCAGATTTGTCCTCCAGGAGCAAAACCATCTCCCTCTGCCTTGCCAAAGTAGTGCTAACACGTCCTCAATGTCCTGGAGGTGAAGCAAAATCTAAAGCATTTCCCCTGCATCGGGCTCCAGCGTTCTTCAAGATGGGAATTCCCGCAATTGTGCGCACAACCGGTTCTAACTCACTATACCTTCTTGGACATGATCACACCGAGATAACTTAACGACAATTGCAACGTTACACCACGGAACCGGTGCCGAGCTGAGGTATTAGCGAGCCTTCTTCAGCCCGGGCTCCTGCGGCTTTAACATATCATATCACAACACACGCTCCCACTTTGAGAGTGCCTCAGTGTTCTTGAGTTTTAATCCATGCCTGACATTTCTCTCCTCCCTTCACCTAATTTCTGGGAAGCCTGATTTCTTTTTTTATTTTTTTATTACGTTGGGTCCCGCCCAAGTCACCCGACAAATACATACTCTCGTGACACAAACCAGTGTGTTTCCCCCCAGAGTTGGTTGGATGCAACCAGACGTCCCTTGGTCCTTAGTGAGTGAGACGAAACACGAGAACGGAAAACCTAAGGAAGTGTTGTACAGGCCCAAAACTGCACCCGCCCAAGAATGAGTAAGCCCTATGAACAAACCTACCTACTCGACTGCCCATGCTGGTCTGGTATTGTGCATAGCCAACCAACATTTTGGTGCGTGTTTACACACCCAAAGTCCTGGGAATTGATAGAGAGAAAACCTTCTGCAATGGCGATCGTTCATGTCGCACACAAGTGGAGCAGAAAATGACGAGAGAGAGATGTCCAGCCCCCAAATTCAAACATCGACTGACTGCTTCATGATCGTTTTTCGGATATCGTCCCCAAATTCTGCCTCAACATTCTTGCACCCCTCTTCTACAGAGTGCTGGGGCATGTTCTCCTTACTCGGGGACCCTCGTTCATCCCACTTTAGAGATAACTGGCAGTCAACCAAGCCGGAACGCGGCTGTTGTAGAAAAAAAGAAGGCGACACTTTCTCGTTCTGTGTCACACGTCCGTGGTCACTTAACGCTGTGTGACGGGGCCCCCCTGCCTGTTCGATTTCTATGCAGTGCAACGTACGACGACGACCTTATAAGCCGCTGTCTGGATGCTTGTCCCAATACGTACCATAGAACAGACAATTACATACACATCGATTCGTATGGGACCCTTTTCGATAGACCGGGCGAGTAACACAACCAATAACCTCATCCATCTAACGGGTACATAGACTCTTGGTTTTATCCACCTTTGAACGGCAGAGTAAGTTAACCAAGACGGAAGGTTAAGACCCGAAAATCACTGCACGCGCGTCGTCCTCCTTGTGTTACATTGCACCTACAATAACTAATACCAGTTACTGGTTGTTACCCGCTATTTCTTATTTCTTGAAGTCATGCCCCTTCCACTTTCCCTTCTTCATTCCCTTCTGCCCTTTACCCTCTTTCTTGATATTGTTTCGCTTTTTTTTGTATGTGGAGGGTTTGCTGCTATTTCTCCTTCCTGGCCTCTCCTCCCTTGCTTGTTGAGGCTTATCCGATCTGCCGTTTCAAGTGGTCGTTGCCGTGCACCCGTTAGCAGCCTCATTCTGGGCACTGTTTATCAGCCTCACCGCCCTCCACCTGCAGCGTTCTATCCCACGCAGTTCCGATTTTCTACTACTACTCTTGGATTAAGCCTTGATTGTCTTTGATCTTATACTCCCAGCATCGGACTAGCCTTTCGTGCTGGCTCAGTCATAAACCATTCTCTTCCCATCCGCTCAGAACCCTCTTGGTTGCACAGCTCAGTTCTCCAGCAGCATATGAGGGTCAAATATCGCACCTTGCAACACTAAGACACGCAACCTATAAACGAACCCAACCCACCGATAGTACGCCCTGTAACGAATCAGTAAAAGCGACTTTGTCAATATAATGGCGACAGTTAGCATTCCTCCGGACGAGAGCCAATCGAGAATCGAGCTAATTCCTATCCAGGCGCCCGCCGGTGAATATGCGCAGCCTCGTAGAAGCACAACCCCACAACGCGACGATGAGACATTACGGTATGTTCGAGATTTCAAGGCTCCTAGATTCGAATGAGAGCTAAATCTACGAAATATCTTCCGTAGACTTGTTGGGCAAATGATTATGGTAGGATTTGAGGGGCTTAGCGTTACCCCGGAAGTCCGGATGATGATAGAAAAGTACCATGTGGGAAACGTAATTTTAACACGGCGGAATATTAAAGGTATGTACCCCCACTCTAGACAAGTATGCTTTAATCTTGATCAAGTTTTGACATGATGTAGATGCCGTTCAATTGGCAAGCCTGACACAAGAGCTGCAGAATATCGCACAATCAGTGGGGTTCCAAAGGCCACTCATCATTGGAATCGACCAAGAGAATGGAATGGTATGCCGGCTTCTGAAACACGCACTCTCGCTTGTCTCTGCGATGCAAGAGTCGTGCTAATGTGACACAGATTAGTCGATTAGGCGATGGAAAACGAGCCACACACTTCCCAGGGTCGATGGCGCTAGGGGCAACACGATCACCAAGCCAGGCTTTTGACATAGCCAAAGCGACCGCCAAAGAGCTGGTAGCTGTTGGAATCAACTGGAACTTCGCTCCTGTCCTAGATGTCATCAGTGAATCAAATTCTGCCACTGTTGGTGTTCGATCTTTTGGAGATGATCCTCAACTAGTAGGCCGCTACGGAGTTGCATTTGCTGAAGGTTTAAGGGCTGGGGGAATCGGACACTGTGTTAAACACTTTCCTGGCACAGGCAGGACAACACACAAAGATGGCACCTCAACTCCGACTTTCAACTTTAAGTCACGGGACGAGCTAGAGATGACGGAGTTGGTGCCTTTTCGAAGGGCAGTCTCAGCAGGATTAGATAGCGTTATGCTGACTTCGTCCGTCTGGGAAGAGAGTAGCCAGAGCGATGGTGGTGTGGCAGATGCTAAACACATCATCCACGACGTATTACGAAGGCAATTAGGATATGATGGCCTCACAATATGTGACGTTACAGAAATGCCTGCATTTACCAAAATGTCTAATATCGGAGAAGCAGCAATTATGGCGGTAAGAGTAGGATGTGACATGCTACAGATTTTAGACAAAAATGAGACGCAAAGGCAGGCCATCGAAGCTATATACGACGCCATTGGAAGTGGAAAAATCTTAAGAAACGAAATATATCGATCTTCAAGAAGAGTACTACAACTGAAGGAGCACTATCTAAGCTGGCGAACAGCCCTCGCTGCTCCAGACTCAAGTCGCCTACCATCCTTGATGCAAGATCATCAAATTATTGCTCGCAAAGCTTACGAGAACTCAATGACTGTGGTTCGGGACGAAAAGGCCCTTATTCCTTTATCTTCGAGGATTAGGCCGGCAGATAATGTTCTTCTACTTACACCAGTCGTGAGGCCGCTTCACCAGCGAGAGCCTTGCAAGCCTCCAACAGATCCATTCGAGTGTTTTGGCAGAGCGCTTGCTCTAAGCCATCCAAGAATTAGACATGCTCCTTACACCGTACATGGAATCACATCAACCCATGTGGCACTCATAAAGAGGGCGTCAGCAGTCATATTTGTTACTGTAAATGCCAGCCGATCAAATACCAGCTATCAACTTGAAACTGCTGGGGCTGTACATCGTCTTTGTCTTAACAAGCCACTAGTAACTCTAGCTGCCTGTGACCCCTATGATCTGCTGACCGATAGAACCTGTAAGTAGAGCTCTAGGCTTACGATAAATTTCGACCATGACTGATCGTGTGTAGTTGGAACATATATCTGTACCTACGAATACTCTCAAATGGCTCTGGAAGCGGCAGCCGCAGTGATATTTGGTGAACGCCACGCACCAGGTGTTCTTCCTATCAGTGTACCTGGCACACCGGCCCTTCGTCAACAACGTTCGTGGTTTGTTGAGGTATGGGAGAAGCGACGAGACCTTTTTGCCTCAGCGGACTTATGGCGAGATTGCTTAGGGCGAAAATGGCCGTTGGACGCAAGCACACTCAGTGCTCTGCTAGACCGCCCCGGACAATCGAAACATTTTGTTGTACGACACACCATGACAAACGAGTTATTAGGACTCGCAGTGACGTACACCATCATGTCCGGGCCGAATGAAATGATTGGGAGTTTGGCGTTGTTAATTGTTAAACCTTCACATAGGTTCGTAGTGTCATGCTTAGCTTCAGACGAGTTATTCGATCGAGGCATGCTTAGCTGATGATTACATTACAGAAACTTGGGTATTGGGTTGTCTTTACACGACGTGGCGCTTCGACATCTATCTAAACAGCCAGGGTTATCATCACTACAACTTGGAAGCATATTCCCCCGCATTTTCCCCGGATTACCTGTAGACTTGCCTACAGAAGACCTGTCTTGGTTTTCACATCGGGGCTGGAAATTGGGGGACAAATTCATCTATGACCTGGTCATGGAAATTGAAAATTGGACGATTCCTGACGGCATTATCGGCCCTCTGCAAGAAAAGGGCGTTTCCTTCGCTTGCTGTGGCCCAGAACAGTTTGACGCGTTGCTCGATTTTGAAGAGAAAAATTTCAGTACTTACACTGGATGGGTAGAGAAATATCACTCGCTGAAGGCGACAGACGATATTGCAGACGCTATGATCGCATATACAAATCAAGGAATTGTTGGGGCAGCTTTTATATTCAGCCCTGTGGGAAATAATCAAATGTCAAAAGATGTGCCATGGCCGAAGATGATAGGTGAAAGGGTTGGCGGGTTGGCTTGTCTGGGCGTTGGTCGTGAGTTTTGCACTTCGTCTAGTTGGAATTGAGCTTTGCTAATTAAGGTCTCTCCTCTACAGCTGAATACAGAGGACAAGGTGTTGGGCTGGGTTTAATATGTGCATCGATCTTAGAGTTAAAACAAAGGGGTATGCGTGGTTGTTTTGTAGATTGGGTCGATCTTAAAGGAACTTACCAAGAACTTGGTATGTCACCCTCACACGTCTATCTCTTGATTCTTACTAATATTTCTCTCCTCACAGGGTTCACACAATGGGGAAAATACAGGGAGATTTGGCGAAATGTATAATCCTGAGCCGGTGTTTTTTGTTTTAATTTCTATTTGTTTACTTGTTTGGTGGGCTTAAAAGTGAGAGAGAAAATTTATAGGATTGGCGCACATGATGGAAGATGTGTAGGCGAGGGAGGATATTTAAAGTCTAGTATGGGCTTGCTCTTCGTTTATACGCGGCGTTTATTTATTTTATTTATAGGGTTTTTAAGGGTTTCACTTCATATAGTTATTTTAGCGCTGAGGTTTGGAGGGAGAGTATTGTTTGTACATTGGGTTTGGGTCTGGGATTTGGTTACTGGCTTTGATGTTTTTCTATGCATGTTAGGTATTGTGGGAGCGTCAGTGGCTTTTTGCGGATATTATAATATTTACCTACATCTTCCGTTCTCTTGTGTTAAGTGTTTGTCTAAATCGAGTGGTATTAGAAATTTAGGTAGATACCATGCTGACTCGAATAGGTTGACTATCACCACTGATCACTCGGCACACTAGGAGTCATGTGACCTAGAATTAATGTAAGTTCCCAATCCATTACCTACATATATGATTCAAATAGAAACGTCTTTGGTGTGTTGCATAGCACTACTTTGTTTTATGCACTAGACGTGTTGATGTTTAAGGGTTGAGCATATATTTCTTGAGGGGCTCGAGGAACTCACTTAAGTCTTAAGTCGGCGATACGAACAAATGATACCATCTTGAGAAAAGACAGGTTATTGTCGTTATCGTCACCAATTATCACTCGCACGTACAACCAAGTTCGATTTTTCCGATAGTAAGTGATCAATAACTGGCAAAACAAGAATAAAAACTCAAAAACCCTTCCGCTCATAAACGCGTAAGCAAATATTGGTATCCAAAATAGCACCTAAACAAGCAAACACTCCTCCCACCACAGCCCTAAACATCCCCCTCTCCATCCTTCTGCCCCTCCTCATCACTCTTAAAATTCAAATGCTTCCAATCCTCAATCTACACCCATCAGCAAGCCCCACAAGTACCAGAAACCCCAACCCTACCTCCTCAATAGTAGACCTCAACCGATCCCTAATCGCCTCCACCGCATGACTCCCCACAAACAACCGTAAAGGCGGATGAGCACAATGCCCCAACTACCCACCATCAGCCTCTCTCTCTCTTCCCACGGAATCCAAAACTCACCTCCCACACAATCTCCGCACACCTAATCGCGCTCGTCGGCTCCCTAAACTTCAACCAATCAATCATCCTCGTCGCATGCTGTGCAGGACTACTCGTCGCTCTATACGCATCCGCCGGCGGCTTCAGCAAAAAGTGCCCCCACATCGGCGCCGGACCATTTAGGTTTTCATCCGGTTCGTCACGTCGACTTAAGCCGGGGACTACGATGGAGACTTTAACACCTAGTGGTTCCACCTCGTACATGAGGCTTTCGGCCAGTCCTTCGATTGCCCATTTTGTTGCGCAGTAGGGGCCGAGTCCGGGGATGCCGATGGAGCCCGCGCTGGAACTGAAGATCAGGTAGGTTCCCGTTGTGTGGGTGCGGAAGTAGGGGAGGGTGGTTTGGAGGATGTTGATGGTGCCCATGAAGTTTGTTTCGAACTGCGCGCGGATCTCGTGTTCGTCTTGGTCTTCGCAGGCGCCGATTATGCCTGGGCTGTGAGTATGCGTGGGGTGGAGGGGGTGGTGACGTACCGTAGCCTGTGCAGCTGGTGGGGTTAGTGGAGGTGGGGGGGAGGGGTTTAGGAGGGGGGGTACTTGAGGATTTTGTCGACTCTTCCCCAGCATTCGATCGCTTTTGTGAATACTTCTTTGATTGTTTCACGTACTCTCACGTCGCATACTAGACCTTGACAGTTTACATGCCAGCCAGCCATACTTGTTTCTTCCGCGGGCACGTTTCGGTTCCCGACAGCAGTAACGAGATCGCCACGCGCGAGTGCAACGCGACATATCGAGCGACCTAGATGGCCTGTTGCGCCGAATACCTTCCACCTGTTAGCATCCGCCGGACACTAGGATGAGGTGGTCTACAAGCCACACAGCCTGTTTCGGTGGTTTCGAAGCAGATGGGGGTTCGCAGGAAGCAGGGAGATATGTGCGGGGGACTACGGGGGTTGTGGAGAGTGGGGAGGAGGTTTCGTTGGATTCTGCGGTGAAGGTGTCCATTGTGTTGGTGTTGGTAGTTACTCTTTACTACAATTTAAACATCGAATGAGGTGTTGAACGCCAAGATGAACAAGCTTTTGAGCCGCAGCGGAGGATCCCGAAGTCAATCATAAACGCAACACCATTTGAGTATCTCTATATCCATATCTCCAACCCGTAAAAATACATCCCGCTCATCTCGAGCAACGCCCCCAAAAGCAAATACATAAAGCCCCATCCATCTAAAAATGCCGCCGCACAATCCTCCCCTTCCTCTCTTTCTTCATAATCTGTTCCACCTCGTTGTGGTACCACGGCGTCCTTCCCTCCGTCTTAATCGACTCCGCAGGGACCTGCATCGGCACCGGTACAACACCCTTAAACACCTCCATCCCCAGCGGTTCCGTCCGCTCCGACGCCTTCTCGGACAACGTACGTCCAGTGGCAAAGGCAGGGACCACAACACCGCATTCCCAGTTCTTACACTTCATCTTCGGCTTCCCCTTCCCACGGTCCATCACCAATTTACCCCTAAAAAGTCAGCACAACCCTTCAAACGAGGAACAGGATCCATACCAAGCACTCTCGCTAAAATTCGCCGACCCAACATAAACCCACCCATCCAGCTTTCCACCCGCCGTATCCAACTGTTTCGGAGGGCGCGCAAACAACATCTTATTATGCATCACCACCCCCTCTCTAACGCTCTTACAATCCATCAAGATCCGCTTCGGATACTCTTCATCATCCCACCAGGTACTATTAAAGCAGATAGTCCCAGCCCCCATGATACCACCTTTACTCGCAGCCACCGTCTGCCTGCTAGGAAAATAAATCCTAAACCTGCTCTTCACAGCCGCCCAGCTCGTCTCCTCATCATACTCCATCCCCACATCACTCTCTGTCTCCTCCTCTTCCTCTTCTTCCTCTTCTACCTTCTTCTTCACCTTCCTCTGCTTCTGCGGTCCTACTTTCTTCGGCTTCGGTATCAGCTTCCTTTGCTTCTTCGTCAGCGGCAGCGGCAGCACCGAGCGTTGTTTTAGGTCCGCTAGTCCGTTAGAACCCATCGCCGCACGATACATATTCATGATGAAGTCAGTGTGAGTAGCGCCCAAAGACGAGGTGACAAAGTCGACCTCGAGGCCACGACCGCAGTTGTACCCGAGGGCGGTGATGGCGTTACCGAGGGACGTGTATCCGGTTTTATGGATTAGGTTGCCGTAGTTCTCGCCGCCGATAGAGTGGATGAATGCCATTGGGGCGGTGGCGGAGAAGTCGTAGAGTGGGATACGGGTCAGGATGTCATCGGGCATCCCCTGGGCATTGAGGAAGGTTGTGAGGGAGATTTGGAAGGGTGTTTGTGCGAGTTTTTCAGATGGGAGTTTTGGGAGGTCGATTATGAAGACGGTCTAGAATGTTAGCTGTGTGTGGACGAGAGAGAGAGGGGGGGGTTACATTTTCCATAGTGCCGCCTTCACCCCAGTCGTAGTCTGTGAGATTTGCACTGGGGACTGCGATCCGGAGCCAGTCTTCTCCTGTGGTTGGGTTCCGGTGGAATAGCAGCATGAGTTTGCTGTGCATGCAGTTTGCTTTCTCCATAGGTGGGAAGACAATGCTTGTCTTTGGTAGACCACCGAGAACTTTTAGTATAGCCTTTTTATCACGCTCTTCCTTCGCCTGCATGACCAGCACGAATCGCTGCAGCTTCTTCTCGGGGATCTTGCTCCATAGCCATTCATGGTCCCATTGGAACGCGGATAGTACCGCGCCGTAGAGGGTTTCTTTTTGTAGTACTTCTTCGATGGTTATGTCAGTGCCGTCTCGGGGGACGTCTTTCACCCAAGTCTTTTTGACGACGCCGTGGGGGAACCTGAGTCCTGGGAGAGTGGATGAGGAGGAAGAGTCAGCGGGGGTGAGTTTGTAGGGCATAGAGGGTCTGAAGGGTCCGGGCAATTTCTGTTTGGAGGGCATGATATTATCGAGCCTTTGTTTTATGGCGTAGGGAATCGCCACTGGCTTCTCTAGTCGTAGCAGACGCTCGCGTTCCATCTGGGCCCTGTCTATACCGACGAAGTATGGGCCTGTGGTCTTTGTCTCTGTGGCCCACGTTTCCGTATTCTTCGGCTCTGGGATTTTCGTCTCTGTGATCTTCATCCTTGTAGGCTTCACCTCTATAGTTCTCACTTCCCTCACCTCCTCCACCCTCGTCTCTCTTGTCTCCCCCATCTTCACGATCTCCTTCTCCCACTTCATAGGCCTATAACTAACATTAGGCCTATAACTGACCTCCTCCACATCCTCGTCCGAATCCTCAATAACAATCAAATCCGCCTTCCTCTTCACACCCGACGGCTCCCCATTCCCCTCCCGCAACGACATCTGGATCGCCAACGCGAGATCCGCGTCCTCATCAGAGTCCGGGATCACATACGGATCCATCTTACTGCTGCGTTTAGGGTGTCGCGAGCGCGGGTTGATCAGGAGGGCGTCGGTGAGGGAGGCGGGGGGTGTGGGTGGGGTGTGGGGTGAGCGGGTGCGGATCGCGGTGGGTTGGAGGACGCGTCTGGTTGTGAGGTGGCGGACCGTGCGGAAGGTTGTTAGCATTTTTGGAGGGGGAGGGAAAGGGGAAGGGGATGATGAGACAATGGGGGCGGAATTGGAGTTGGAGGGGGTTGTAATTGGGTTTGGATTTTTTCTTTTAAGGGTTGTAGTGCAACCGCACTAATTAGTTTTCAACGCCGAGACTTGGCTGTTTAAGAGGTGGGATTTAATTGATAATTTTAGTCGATGAGGCTTTTGAATTAATTACGGTGATGTGAATTCTGAGACCTGTTCCATCTTCATTACCTGACTTGGGTATCACGGTCGGGATTGCCAGTTCCTTGTATAATATCCTCAAGCAGTATTTTAACAACTTACTAATAACATCGAGCTCTAAAGAGGCCATTGTGTCCCTCTCCCTTGCCCTGAGTTGAAAGTAGAACCAAGGTGTCACACGAAGGATGCGATTTGGTTGTGGGTATTTGCATCCTATGGCCATACAGAATCACCGCCAATCACTCGGAGAATTCTTTGCTGGCTTCTATTTGGACCAGATTCAACCACTATCTCCACAAAAAATACCACTACACACTCAGAGAGACGATCTTGAACCCCCATGGTGAGTGGTAGGTAGTACATAGATCCCCATCAGATCGAAAGCGGGCTGGCAACACTAGTCGAGGATGTGAAATATTGGGTAACTTTAGATGGGTATTTTCAATCCTGAGCTCGTTACTGGTTGAAGTGTTGCCAAGATATTGGAATAAACTCTGGGCACTCTGGCATGCATGGATTTTGGTACCCCTGGTTGGTCCCTGGTCTATGCTAACAAGGGGTTGGATGTTGGTCATTAACTATCACTCGAGTTTGCGTTGGATTTGGTGTTCTGTGGTTGAAGATCCCACCGAAAATTTGAGAGCAGAGGAATCTCGTGGAGATGCCAGCAGGACCAGGATTCCCATGCAAAGGAAGTTTAAAAGGCTGTATCAAATGAAATTGAAAAGATCAGGTAGTCAGCTAACTATTAAGAACTACATGTAACCAATATCTTCAATAGCCTGCATGCAGAGGAGCCAGGTTTGGGTTTGATCCGCGTCATGATATTTCCCCAATCCACCCTTCCACCCTTCTGCGCAGGGCTGGCGGAAGCCATTTACGAGAACTATTGTTTTGTGCTAGACTCGCATGGGCAGTACTGCGCGTGCGTAGACAGTCGCGCATACGGGTCACTCACTCACTCACTTCTTTTGCAAAAATGTGATTGGCAAAAGGGACTTTACTAGTATGTTGAAACGGGAACGATCAACGGGATATCTTCACGGATTTATGCCATCAGGCTTATGGATCAGGTAGTAGCCTGAGACAGCACTCTCCTAAGCGAATAGAAAGATAAAGGTTTCCTCCAAGTATGTCGCCGCCAAGGAAGTGAGTGATTGACCCGTATGCGCGACTGTCTACGCACGCGCAGTACCTAGATTCTCGTCAAAACATTTTAACCCCGAGATTAATAAACTGGACCTAGAAAGGGGGAGTGATCATGGCAGGACGAGGGCGATCGCTCGGTTCTACCGCTAAAGCTATTTGCTACCAAAAGCTCGTCCACCTATTTGCTCTAATCGGTGCGACCGAACAGGTGTAACGCACAGCGTGTGATATATTATGTCTGACACTCGGAAAAACCTAACCCAGCCAACTTTAGAGAACTCGCTTTAGAGGCTAACGATTCGCCAGAAATAATAACTGTGGCTATAATTGTTTGTATGCATTCCATGGTTTATCTCTCATCCCCAGGCTTTGGGAAGTCACTACTTGTTTGGCAGTGGGCATGAAATTTCTCAGGGGCAGGTCTCAAGCACTAAGCATCGAGATAAACCCAGAAAACTAGAAAGCAAGGTCACGGGCGCGAGATTATTACGCTTCCATAAGCTCAATTTTTTACTGGATAATTTCATTTCTGCTTTACTCGAAAATACACTCTCTCTTCCTGCATGCAAAGCATTTACTTGATTCCAGGCAATGGGAAAGAGATCCCCCACTATGATCCCCATACCTCTTTCTACATCCATCAAGCGTAGACAAGTCTTTCATATTACTTCGCAAAAATTGCAGGTATCGTACTGTATATACATCCCATGTCGACCCTGAATAGACCTCCAAACCCGAGAACCATAAACTCCAAGATACGAAAAAACAGTCCAGCAGTCCAGCCTAACCTCCATGCAAAGTCGAGACGAAGAGGATGTTATCCCCTTCTTGCAGCACATATTCATCCTCGCCCTCGAGCTCCCAATCAGCGTCGTTTATCAAGACCAATATCCCATTTCGGCTGTATGTTATCACGGTGAGTTAGCAAAAATGAAATATCGAGATATATCACTTTTTCCTTCTTCACTCAAGCGATCTAACAAGCTGGTCTTGCCGCAGCAGATAAAACCAGAGGAGAGGAATCCTACACAGTGCCGTCCATAACAAACATATCCTTCCGCTTATCCTTCATCAGATTATCACACAGATAACCCACAAGAAACCCCACATTCGACGGGTTCCCCGAGGGATCCTTAACCGGGACCTGAAGCTTATAGGTCCGCTGGTTAGAAAACAACAGCTCAAGCCCGCCACTAAAAACCCCAAAAATCAGCAATGATACATTTCCTAGAAGCGAATAACCGCACCTAAACTCAACAGTAATAGGCATAGTCGCCACCTCCAGCTCCTCCTGAACGCTGTCTCCAGAATGACCCATGATACTTATATATCTTCCTAAACCTGAATAGTGGGGAAAGCAAAACAAAGGACCGCGGGGCAAGCCAAGAACAGCTCGCAAGGTTCAAAAAAAAAGGAAACATAAGCTGAGTAAGCATTAAATGCCAAGAAATGCGCGGATACCGTCGAAACGCGGTTTCCCCATTAAAAAACGTCTCCCGACACTGCGAAGCAGAAAAAAACGGCACGGCACGAATCAAATCATCACAGCCGATCGAAATTCCCCCGACAAAGAGAATCCGAACTCCTTCCCTTGTACAAAAGAAACAGCAAAATATGGGCGATTACTACCGTGGAGGAGGAGAAGGTCGTGGCGGAGGTGAACGACGAGGTGGCAGACGCCCTCCTAAGAGACCGTATAGAGGTTCGTTCCCGAGAATCCACGAGATGGGGATGTTTGGTGTGCGATAGATATTAACTACCCTGTGAAGACGACGATGATCAGGGTGATTACCGGCGCCCGCAACGTTACGAGCGTGAGGATCTCTTCTCGAAGCTACGCAGGGAGCTCACGACCATTGCGGAATCGGTATGTATGCCCACCCCCGAGGGTCGAATTTAACGTGATTCTAACCCACAACTCGATGGAACCAGCCCTTGGCCCGCATTTCAGATGTCGTCAAGAATATTGCGACTACTTTCACGGCCAACTTCGACAATGAGGACATCAGGACTGGATTCCTAGCCACCCTTCTCGCGCTGTAGGTCTCCTGAACGAGTGGGGGAGGAAATTACGAAGGTTCTAACGCGTACTAGGGTTGTCGAGCAGCCATTCAAAATCCCTTTTGTCGCCGCGGTGGCCCTCGTCGCGAATTCCCAGAATCCCGAGGCTGGAAAGCTCATTGTCGAAGAAGCCGCAAAGGCTGTTCAGCAATGTCTCGATGAGGGAGCATTCACGAGGGTGAAACTTCTGTTACGGTTCTTAGGATGCATTCAGGGCATGTTGGAGGGCTTAGGCGTGTATCCATTGTTGAACAATATCATTGATAAAGCTACTGCTACGCTGGAGGAGGGAGAAGTGGGATTAGCACTTGAGCTCACGAAGGCTGCCTTGATGGCTGTTCCTTACGTCTTGGCTTCCTCGAAGGATGATACCGAGGAGGCTGCCAAGTTGCTGCAGAAGACTGAACCTCTCAGTATGGTCAAGCACAAGATGCAGTCATTACTTAACCCATTCACCGGGGATGCGGCACCGTACGACGATCGAGCAAAGGGGACTCATGTGGGTGTTTTCTAGGAAATATCAAGGATCATAGGAGCTGACAACTTGATAGATGGTTCGGATACTCCAATTGAACCTCGAATTTTACCTCAAGGGAGAGGTAAGCAGCGAACACTGCAGTCTAGGTTGTTTGCCTCGACCATGGGAAACATTCGAAGAAGCGCTTCAGGAAGCGACAAAACACGAGCTTCCAGAAATCACCGTACCTGAAGACTTCCCTATCGACAAGAGTGCACTATTGCCAGACGTATATCTCTCTGTATTTGCGGACCCAAAGGTGGAGGTAAGAAACATCACTATCTGCATGAACATAATAACATTTCTAATTTCCACAAGACTGTACCCTACCCCATGGACTTGGCATCGACTCTCTTCCGCGACAGCATCGTCGACACAATTAACATCCTCGACTGCAATCGTCTCTCTGTCTCTCGGTTCCTCATCGAAATCGACTGCTTCTACTCTCCCAAAGCCTTCATCAAGCGTGCCACACCCTTTGACCGAGTCAATGAGACTGCAGGTGAAGATGGCTCTACCTGGAAGCCCGAGGACGTAGCTGTAGATGCCATATTCAGCCAGCTGTTCAAGCTCCCTGCACCAAGCCATAAGTTGGTGTACTACCATGCCATCCTGACGGAGTTGTGCAAGCTCGCACCAGCCGCCGTAGCGCCGTCACTAGGAAGAGCTATCCGATTCATGCACAGGAATCTAGAGTCAATGGATACGGAGTTGATCTACCGATTCATTGACTGGTTCTCACACCATTTGAGTAACTTTGGATTCACCTGGAAATGGGCAGAATGGAACGAGAACCTCACCCTGCCGGACGTTCACCCGAAGAAGGCGTTTATCCTAGGTGCACTAGAGAAGGAAATCCGACTCTCATTCGCAACGAGAATCAAGGGGATCATTCCAGACCCATACAAGGAGCTCATCTCAGAAGCCAAAGAGAAGGAACAACCAAACTTCAAATATGACAATGATGGTATATACCCCAACCCACTATAAACCCCACCTAGTACTAACAAACCCTACAGATGAGCCCTTCGCAGCCGAAGCCAAAGAAGTCATGCACGCTGTCGCAGACCGCAAAGAAACCGAAGAAGTCGAAGAAATCCTGACCCGGATCCGGACCGCCGCAGCCGAAGCCGGCCTCCCCGACCCCAACTTCGCCGCCCGCGACGCCTACGTTACAGCAATCTGCCACGTTGGGGCTAAATCCCTCTCCCACGTCCTCTCCTGCATCGAGCGCTGCAAAGAGAAGCTGGTTGCCATCGGTCTCGAGTCCCCCGACGCCCGCCGCCAGATCGTCGGCTCTGTACTATCCTACTGGGAGGACCAACCAGGCATTGGCGCAAATGTTGTTGACAAGCTACTCAACTATTCCATTGTCACTCCGCTCTCCGTTGTCGAGTGGGTTCTTCATGATGCGGGGAATAACGCCCTGTCACATACACACGCTTGGGAGATGGTGTCAACTACTATCAACAAGGTCAACAACCGTGTTCGACAGATTGCGGCTGCGCGGCCAGCGATGCTGGGGAGTGGAAGTGGGTTCACGGAAGATCAGCTCGCGGTGTATGATGAGACGTTGAAGAATGCGGAAGTTGAGCAGGGGATTATCCTAAAGGTTGTTACTGAGGCGCTGACTGCGATGACGGAGAGTAGTGATGAGATGAATGGTGGGATTGATGTCGAGAGTAAAGCGTGGATGCAGTGGTGGGCAAAAGGCTGGTTGAGGGCGTTTAGTCGGAAGTTTGGCGTGGCTGAGGGCGAGGCGGTGCCGGATATAAAGATTGAGATAAAGGATGAGGAAAATATGGATACTTTGTGAACAAGCGGGATCTTTCGAGAGCGGAATGTTTCTGTAGGATAATGGTGGTGATGGCTTTGCTGGCTGAGGAGGCTCACCAGCTTGTAATATTTCCTATGTCTTTCCTTTGTCGAGGAACGAATCATGGGAAAATTTGGGGGATAAAAAATTGGGATGATTTGCTTTGTTGGGCGAGTAGCTTCTAATTTTTTTCTTTTTCTCCTTTTTTTTCCTTTTCCTTCCTTATTATTATTCGATTCCGTGTAAAAGTAGAGAAACCAACTTGTTTGTGGAACAGTCGTAGACTCGCCGGTGGGAATATGTGGATGACCTGGTGCGAGTGATATCTCGTGTGACCAAACCAATTGATTCGGTGGACCTTCCATCCCTCCTTACGCTACTGACCACGTAGATCGACACGAGGCCTGCCAAACAGTCGCTTGTTTATATATAAACGTGAATCGTGATCATTCTATATGCTATGCGAGCCCGCTACAAAATTCCAGAGATATAATAGTACAAAACCCCTCACCTAAATATCCACCCCCGTCGCCCTCCGCCTAGATCCCTCGCCACCATTACTACCTTCATCTGCGGTGTCCCCTGTTCGCCCCTGCTCCCTTGTCGTCCTCTTCCGTGGCCATAGTGATGGTAATACAATCTGTTGGAACTTCGGCTCGACACAGCGTTCATCGATCCAGCTATGCAGCCTGCTCTCGACTAGCTGTGCAATCTTCGGCACATCCTGCAGTCTCGATCGAGAACCGACAAGGCTTCGTACCGAGATCTCAAGTCTGTAGTCATCCAAGAAACTAAATGCTAATGTAGTGCTACCTGTGGAGTTTTCGGGAGAAGGGATGAAGGATATAGAGAGGGTCCCAGAGAATCGGACGATGGATACTGCAAGTGCTACCGGAAGAACAGCAACCATGGGTTTGGGCCAGTTAAGGAGGAGTTTAGTCTCAACACCAAGGGTGATAAGGTCACTGAGGTCAACATCCATTTTGGCAATTAGTTTTCCAGGCTCTTCCTCGGAGGGAGTGATGCGGCAGTTGGAGAAGATGGGGAAATCTTCGCCGAGGGAAACTTCTGTGACACGGATCGAGTCAAGAAAATCTGGCTTTTGTGGGCCATTTAGGATATTATCGAGGGACTTTAGGATTGCATCATCCGTGCGGGCATCTTCACGAAATTGGGCAAGGGTTTGGGCGATAAGGACATTAAACCAGTCGAGCGATTCTGGTTGGTGGGAGTGGACATTGTAGTATGTCTTTGAGAGGATTGTGGTGGTTGTTTGTGGTGGTGGGTTCCGAAGGACTGAGGAACGTTTCCTACGGAGGTTTGAAGAGTGCCTGGACCGTTTGGAGGAGTAGGAAGAGGCATACTTTGAGTGCGAGGGTGTATCGGGGGTTTCACCGAATATGAAGAATTTAATAAAGCAGCCGATCAAAAGGATAACAGAGAGCTGTCCCAGGAGGAGACCTTGGGTGAAAGACCAGCTGGCAGGGGGGTGTTAGCTGGGGTTATGGATAAGGTTTTGTGGGGAAGACAAGGTGGCTACTTTGAGCATTGCTTGGTCGTGATAGCAAGATATTCAGCGAGAGGGATCTGTATCTGACCTTCTCGAATGACAGTCAGTGGTGAAAGCTGTGAAGCGGGGGGGGAATTGAGCTGTCCAAACATACCTTGAGACATATCTCCGACCGGACAGACTGAAGGGGAGAGTGGTAGTTGGTGATGGCTCGAGGTCTCCATCTGACGTCGTTGGTTGGTGAGGTGGTTAGCTTTCATCCCGCAGAGCCCCAAACGCCCGAGAAGGCTTGGCGAAACACGGCGAGTAAGAAAAGCGCCTTAGTCACCATATCTCCGTTATCATCACGAGATTCGCGAAGCCAAGCCTTTCTTTTTTTCTCCTCTCTGGCAGTCTTTACTTAGCATCATCCATCACCATCACGACACCAACCACAAGCCCGAGAACTTCCAAGATACCCGATATCACTGCCCCTCGTCTGTTTGCCCCTCTAACCCCTCTTCCCCACATTCACATCCCACATTTCCCCTCCCCCGCCTTATCCAATTCTCCACATCAGAGGGGTTTGTTTCACTTGCATTTCGCTCAGCTGACAATGGACAGGCAGCGCCTCAATCGACTGATTCCACACATCATGCAGCTCTCTGAAGAATCCAAGGTACAGAACTCACGAGACGAGCGCCTTCTTTCTGCATTTCTATCTATCCGTCCTATGACAATTCCCTCCGCTTTCCCCCGCTGACGATGTGAATCAAACAGGAGCGTATCTCCAAAGTCCTCGAAATCTCCCGCGTGGCCATCCATTAGTTCGTTCTCCTCCTAACCCAACAACCACCAACTCTCCTCTGGCTATATATGGTGAATAATAATAGCGGATACATGCTTACCCTGCCGGCAACAGTGGCTATCTTCCGCTCGTCCTTTACATCGGTATTTCTACCGTCCAATCCTTCCACCACTGCACAGCACCTGCAGACAATTCCGATTTCGTCGGGAATTAAATCAAGTGAAACCGGTTGCTAACTTCAAGCATAGGATATACATGCAGCACCCCGAGGCCTTCGTTGATCCGGTAGGGACTGCATCATCTTGTTCACTGAGGAACTGAGTTATAGCTAACGGACGGTTGCATAGCTTGATATCACCACTGGCGTAGAGACGGAGGTTTGATGTGCGAGACCGGACTTACGTGCCGAGGCCCAAATGGATAGTTAGTAAACAGGGCAGGCGTTATTGCACGATAGTGACGACAATAATGCTTTACTTTTTCTACAATTCTGCTTCATTGTAAAAAAAATTAATGCTTTTTTTTTCTTTCTCTCGTCGCGATAAAAGCAAAAACAGCATGCTCGGGAGAAAAAACAAACATACATCTCCTTTCTATCAATTGCTTTTTTGTCTTGCAGTTACATTTTCCTATGAGGTTCATTGGTAAGGCTTGATGCCGTTTCTCCTAAGCGGTGATGTCATTCGGCGGCTCATATGCTAGAACACATATCGCACGAGCAGGGGAATTTCTATCCAGGAACGGAAATCTAAAATCGTTTCTTGGCACTGAGAGAATATTATTGGGTACCAATTCTGGACACTATCCTGCGCTGCTTTTAACAGCCTTCGGGTTTTGTTTATTTTTCGATTAGTTGGAGGTGCAGTTTAGAACCGCTACGAATGTATTTAGGTAATATACCAGAGGTTGAGGCGAAACTACATGAATCATTTCAAGGCTACCCTAAAATATTAGAAAGTGGAAGACAAAAAAACGAAACCTGAAAGAAGTCCAGCATCTCCTGCACTTCTGGTTCTAGATCGCCGCCCTCGATCGAAGCCTCTAGGCAAAGCCCACCCCTCCATGGACTGCCATCCAAAAGTCCCCCGATCTTGTTCTTTACCAGTGCCGTGGTCGGTAGCTCTAAGTATAGTAGTGGGGGTCGAGGCACCTTCCGATAAGTGCTTCTTATCAAGGTACAATACAATCGCCCTATAAGGATATAAAACTGGAGCGATCCTATACTATTGTAAGGCGAACGTCCTTATAGCCTGAGCCTCTATAGGGCGATTTTACTGTAGAAATGGAAACGCAAGTTTACAAGCTGCTCAGAGCGCGGTTTCCGGTGCTTGGGTTCAACCTTTAGTTGGAAGAGCTTCGGTACGACCTCCATGCCTACATTGTTTGGGTTTAACTAGAAAGTTAGAAAGAATGCAACGTAACTAGAGACGAGTAGAACACACGGTCTTGATTTCTTCATTAAAAAAGATATTGCTTTGTGGTATAATAGGGTTAGGGGTAGATGGGTTGTTTGCAGTATACCCACAATTGCCTGCGAACAACTGGCCAATATAAAGCAGCGTCAGAAAGTACAGAATAATCCGCACCAGAGAACGTGGGTATGCCTAGAAACAGCCCCTACAAATCCAGAAATAGCTCCCGTCAGAAATCTGCACCTTTTTCCACCTGCTCCACGACTAAGATGCATCGTTAAAAAAAATAAAATAAAAAAAAGTAATTTTTTTTTTTTCCTCCGAAAAAACCCCTCCACCACCCCCCCCTCAATCCCCTTCTCATCACACCTTAATCCAACATCCTCTCCCTAGGAAAACTTCTCCCCGACCGCATTATCTTCACGCTCTCACCGGACCGCGCGCATTCGCCACGTGCATTCGCCACGTGCCTCAAGTGACCCAGCAGGAGTGAGAGGCAGAGACAGAGGCAGACAGAAACAGAGAGAGACAAGAGAGAGACAAGAGAGAAGGAGTGAGAGAAAGAAGACAGGACGACACGCAGCGCCCACAGCAACTCCTTCATGAGCAGCACACCCCAGAATGGGATCCCCCCCGTTCTGGTGGAAACTATTTCCGGCCTGACCGCGGGTCTGCTGTCGACGCTTGTTGCGCATCCTCTGGATCTCATCAAGGTCCGGCTGCAAGGTTCCTATCCAATTCCTCATTGAAACCCCTCCCCCCCCCACTCCCCCCCCCCGGCCAACTGCGAGGCGAACGAACAGGCAGCTGAGATGGTGAAATTTTTTTATTTCGAGGACAACAGTGAATAGAGATTACAAGGCGCCGCGGCTCGGAGCGTCATGGAGGATTGCCCGTGATGTGGCCATGAATGAGGGGCGCGGAGCACTGTATAGGGGTCTGGCACCGAATTTGGTTGGGAATATGACGAGCTGGAGTTTGTATTTCATGCTGTACGTGCTCTTTTTTTTCCCCCTGAACTTTTTTTTTTCTATTACGAATGATCCCAAAATATCATCCTAATATTAGTATTTATACGTAATAAATATGTATAAAACCAATTATCATACAATACTATCGTCTCTCTCACAGATGAAAGCTTTGACGTCCAGTTCGAAATAATGACATTGTGACCCGCCCCATAGTTACGGCGAACTCAAAACCGCCATAGCCGGCTATCGCGGCCGGACGCGAGACGAGGGACTCGATTCCGTTGACTATCTCCTATCCTCGGGTTCCGCGGGGGTTCTCACAGCGGTACTCTCCAACCCCCTCTGGGTCATCAAGACCCGCATGTTGAGTACGGGTCGGTCATCTCCGGGGGCATACACCTCCATGACCAACGGGATTCGCACCATCATTACCACCGAGGGGACCCGGGGTCTATTCCGGGGACTGGTCCCCGCTCTTTTCGGTGTCACACATGGTGCGCTGCAGTTTATGTTCTACGAACGGCTGAAGATCTGGCGGAAACACGCCAAGAGGAACATTGACCCTGACCCCCATACTGGGTCAACGGGCATTGGAGGAGCTCCGGCAGGAACGGGAGGGGAAGTTAGAGATGATGATGGTGGTGGTGGTGAGAAGGAAAAGGGACGAGCTCTGAGTAATATCGACTTTTTGACGCTTTCGGCTGCGTCGAAAATTATGGCCGGATCTATCACATATCCGTACCGCGTTGTGCAGACGCGGATGCAGACCTATGATGCCGACGCCGTGTACAGCTCCGCTCGGGACGCCGTGGTCAAGATCTGGAGAAATGAGGGTGTTGTGGGATTTTACAAAGGGTGAGTCTGTTACACTCGAAAGAGTTGATTCTTTCATTTCCTTTTCAGCTCGCTCCCTTATGATTTGGCGGTCCCTTCTTTGCTTTTCTCTTTCCCTATCATGCCCCATACTGCTGTTATCAATCTGCTCGTCTGCTTGGTCGGAAGTCTGTCCCTTCGGAAGCCACGCCGAAACGGATACCTTGAGTGGCCCGACACCTATTACAACCTTAATCATCTCCGCTGTTTCAGGAGTGTCAAAATTCCAAAAGCAAAAAACCCGCGCAACACCGACAGAACAGACAGGCAGGCAGACAACAGGGCAGGGTCCACCCAACAAGTAATAATACCAACAAAAAGCAAAAACACAAAAAAAAAACCAAGACATGACAAGACGAGACAAAAAAAAAACCAGGTCAAACTGAAGTTTAAGACATTCTTTGCTGACAATCGGTGACCCGGGAATTTTACAATTCCTTCGGTGGGTCTGGGAACGTAAAACAAATAGGTTGGCGCCAAACCTGGCACGGGTATTACCGTCCACTTGCATCACCTTCCTCGTGTACGAGAATACCCGGTATTACCTCCAGTGAGGTTCGACGAGACGATTACGTGCGACACACCACACCACCCACACAACCAAGAGAGCCAGGCAGACGCAAACGAGAGACACAACAGACGCATGTACGGGCGCGGAAACCTCGGCCAGGGCTGCGTCGCAGTTGCGTTCTTTTTTTTTTCTTTCTTCTCTTCAAATGTGTGGATTCCTGGGCGTTGGGCCGGATGGGAACTGGGGAAGGAACCGAAAGAAAAGCGACATGGAAGTGACATGGATGAGTTTATGGCGACCGCAGACGTGTCACCATGCTTGCTGCTGGGATGTTGAAGATCTCCTGACGGGGGACGGCTGGGAGCTAGCTGCATCTGGGGGATGCTGGGAAAGGGTTTGGGGGCTAGATTATTCATCTCTCGTGTAAAATATCCTTGAATCCCTGGAAACCTATACGTTACATACATTATTCGGTTATGGTATCCTGGCTCAAAAGTCGAGACTCAGTAGGTATGTGCCTTGGTCAATCATAGGTGGTGAAACGAAACCTCTCACGCTTGACCTCCGCGCCTCCGACTTCGTGGAGACGAAGCAACACACAGGCCAAAAACAAACCTGAAGCCAGTTGGCGCGGGTAAATCTGACTTCTTGTCGACGTACCGGTACTCAGGAGATACAGCACAGTAGTCAATCTATTTCCAGGATTCTTCGAAAAGAACAAGGAAGAAGGGGGGGGGGAGAGACCAAAAGAAAAAAGAAGGGAGGATCCCCAAAATAATGTTCCGATCCGATCCATTACGTTTTTCTTTTGTGAGGATTTTGCTTCTCTTCTGTTCTCTGGATTTCATGATCCACGGATGGAAGGATCGTCGCCGTGCCTTGAACGAGATTTAGATTTCGAATTCTCCCGTCACAGCAACTACATACATATTATAACATCCCACCCCCGACAGTTTTTTTTACAGCACAACACTTTTTTTTTTTTGCCCGCCACGGGTAACACTCTTTCAAATCCCACCGGAACAGTCGGAATAAGAATTTCATCAGGGACGGAAACACACTCAGGACCCTTTTTTTTTCCCAGTGACCAGTGAGTCTCGGAGCCTCAAAACGTAACAGCAACAAGGACATATAGGTGGTGAGTTATATTATGTGTCGTGGGTGGCAGTGGTGGTCGTGTCCTACACGCCCACCCGCGGGGTGGTCCTTGTTGGAATTATTCCACAATCGCCTTTTCCGCTCCTGTCCGTCACTATTCAGTGTTGTTACAGCGTTGTTGGTTGCCCACGTGATGCATGTGGAGGAGGATACTGCACATTGCTGAAGAGTTGTGTTTTTTCAAAAAAAAAGTGAGATGAGAGCCGATGCAGAATCGAGTTCAAATGGAGATGTGTACTCGTACATCAATGTATCATCATGTATGTACCTTGAAGTGGAGTACGTTGACGGAACGCCCAAAACGGGGGGTGTAAGGCTGGGGGCTATCTGCATTTACTCAGGTACTCCTTGTACTTACATGCTCCAGCACCCGCAGACTTGGGACAGTAATAGAGTGACCCCGTGACCACCGACTCGGCTTCAGCTCGCCATTTTTTTCCTTCCAGTAGTATTACGTTTGTATGTAACTACACGTACCAAGATGGTAAGGTACAGTCCTAAATAGTCTTAAAGAGACGCGAACTTGAACTTTTGGTAGGAAATAAAAAATGAGAAGTGAGTAAATAGTAGTAAACGCCCCCCCGCCGCCGCCGCGGACCCCCAAAAAGAAATGCTGAACCCCGCCATTCGCGCCCCACGTGTAGTGCAGAACAAAATATAAGATCTCCGAAAAAACATAAGACAAAAAAAGAATACCAATGTACCAATGACCTCATCAAGAACCAAGGGATGGAAAAGTAAAAAATAGAGTAACGGCAGATGTAGAAATACAGAAATGTGATAGAGCGCACGCGTGCGGCGAGCCTGTGCCCGCTCATGCTTCCCCGACTCCCACACGGTGCCCCCACGACCGACCCAATCAACGAACCCGACACGAACGTTTCTATCCTTATCAGGAAGGGCAGGGAAGATCGGCAACAGGGAATTCCCCGCTCACACACATCCTCGCCATCAACGACACCCACACCCCAAGCCCAGCTGCCAGGAAGGAAAGAGATAAATCAAATCAAATCAAGTAAAAATCAAGCTCAACGGAAACCCCTCGCCCGCGACAAGCGAGCCAGTACCCAAGTGCCGGCGCTCCGGAATTTTCCCCATTTGCGAAAAGAAAAGAAAATAATAAAAAAAAGAAACCCGCAAGGCGGCGCACTAGCGTGCGACCCACACTTGAAAAAAAATAAAAAAACGAAAAATAAGAAATTCTTGGAAAAATAAAGTAAAATAAAAAATAAATGCAAGATTCTGTAAATCATTGAACCATCGGCCAACGCCTTTTTTCTTTTTTGCCTAAAAAGATTTTTACCCCGGATCCGAACCAAGTAACGGGGTCCAAAAAGAAAATAAAGAATAAGAAACCAAGGGGAGGCAAGGGGTAAAGATGACTGTAGGAAAAAGGAAACACCAAACAATGTTGTGCAGCCAGATCCAATAGGAGATATGATGCAATCAAATATTACAGAGCGACGCCAATACAACCCCGGGAATAAAGCAAAATAAATCAAACGATCGCTATAAAGATGAGATTAAATATCATAGCTGGAACTTGCGATCCAAGCTGTACTTTGCCATATCTGTGTGCAGCGCCATCGCGTCCTCGGGATACCCGCCCATAGGCACCATACCAACATTCCCTCCAGGTCTCATAGGTGGTAGTTGCTGCTGCTCGAAAGGGGAATCCACAGAACTTTCGTCATCCTCGTCCATATGCCCTCCACTAAAATCGAACCCGCCATCGGGGTTCGAATTGCTCCCGCAGGAACCGTTGGGCGATCCCAGACTGTGCATATCACTCCCTGCACCCACCTGGTGATGACGTCCTCCGTTCTGGTGGTCGTTTCCGCCAACATCGCTATCGTTCAATCGGGCTTTTTTTGTGCCAGTGATTTTCCGATCCTTACCACGACCTTTAATGCCGCGGTTCGAGTTTTTGTATAGTTCTGCGAAGTATTCGAAAAGCTCTCTATCGGTTGGCGACATCTCGTCTGGGTCTCGAGTGAGAGCGAATTTCTCCGTCAATGTACGCAAGGTTACCGCGTGGAATTTATTTTGATGAGACTGTTCGAAAAAACCCGATCGAGTTAATAAATATGAAGGTTTCATCCCGGGGTTAAGAGATTGAGGAGTTTCGTATTCTAAAGAAAGTCTAAATTAAAATGATCGGGGAGATGGGAAGCGGGCCTACCTTGAGGTTCCCCAGTTGGGTAAACTGCTTCTCGCAGTTATCAAGTCGGCAAGTGAAAGGCTTTGCGCCATCGTGTACGATCTTGTGGGCACGAACGTTGCCTCTCTGGGCGAACCGCTTGCCGCAATAATCGCAAGAATATGGCTTTTCGCCAGTGTGTCTACGTTCATGCGTCTGGAGAGAAATGGAAATGAGTTTCATGCTGGTATTTGCAGGAGGCTGCATGGACAAGCAGGCAAAATGGAAATACACAAGAGAATAGACGGACCTTGAGGTTACCCAGTTGAGAAAATCGTTGACCACAGCCAGGCTCGCTGCAGGGCTAATGAAAATAAACGAATCAGCATTACGATCGATACTAGAAAAAGAAAGAAGACCAACAAATGGTTTATCTCCGGTATGAGCTCGAGAGTGAATATCGAGATGTGTCTTTTGGAAAAAACTCTTGTTACAACCTGGCACATCGCATTCATATCTCTTCTTTGCCTTTTGCGATCCCTTCTTTTCTTCCTTTCCTGTCCTCTGGACTTCCTCCGTCTCTGCCAATAACTTATTGACACCGAGCCCTGTACCTTGCATTGTACTGCCTAGCTGATGGTTGTTGGGGTATCCATTCTGCACATAATGACCACCGAAGGTCGCCGCCCTTTGTTGAAATCCGCCAGGGTGTATGGGTGTCACAGGCGAGCTCTTAAGTTGCTGAGGGTACCCTGGGGATGGTGAGTTCGGTTCTGATTTCAACATCACGGGATGCTTTGACTGGATAGCTTTCATCAAAGTATCCACGTCAGTCTGGAAATCCACATCGTTATTCGGGTTCGCAACTTTGGTAGTCCCTGGACTTCCGCGCGGTGGCGAAGACTGGGGGTAAGGATAACTCAAAGATCTTGCAGTTTGCTTCTGAGTTGGGACTGGGTTTTGCAGTGTGGGCCTGGTCAAGGTCGCTCTTCGCTGAAGGTTCCTATTGTCCTGGGGAATTTGCTGCTGTTGCTGCTGTTGTTGCTGCTGTTGTTGCTGCTGCTGCTGCTGCTGCTGCTGAGGAGCACGTTGTGAAATAATTGCCGCTGCAGGCTGGTGAATGCCTTGTTGGTGGGCATGAGCATGGGGGTTATGTTGGTGATGGTGGTGATTTTGAGGATGAGGTTGAGAGTGCTGATGATGCTGATTTGCATGGGGATGAGGATGAGGCTGATGATGGGGATGATGGGGATGTGCATGATGGTGAGGAGCATATGATTGCTGGAACCCATTCTGAGGATGCCCTACTACGCTCACACCTTGGTATTGAGGAACTTGGGATGTATCGAAACCAAATGTCCCAGGATACGCGTCAAAGGTTCCCATCTGATCCTGACCAAACTGCTGTGGGTTTAAAGGCAAGTGAGGAGCCATGATTCCTCGTGATGAAGCCGAGGTTGAAACCGAGTGTTCGTTTGTACGGTATACCAGACCAGAGATGTCCATTGCCCCAGGTACAGGACCGTTGAACCGATGGGTCTTGTCACGATGCCAGGCACGAGCTGGATTTGATGCTACTGCTGCTGCCAGAATTGCGGTTGTAACTTGTGACTGTGAGAGGCGTGCCTAGCTAGGGGTTTTGAGGATTTAAAAAAAGGTGAGACTGTGGAAACCTTTGCCGGGTTATGATCTGTATCCAGGAGGCCGGGCTAGGCGTCTCGGACGTGCTTTCAATGGGATTGACTAGGTGGAGCTGCGCCTTGCTGCTGGTGGGCGAGCTGATGTCCAACAACTTATAACAACCTTCTCCCCCACACGAAGAGGCTTGATGAAGAGTAAAAAACTTTTTGGTCTTCAGTTCTGAGACTCTGCCACCCGCGCGGCGTTGGTCCAGTGGAAGAGACTCGCTCGATATACATGCAAGGCAAATGCGGGCTCAAGAGGGGGTGTGGGTTGTGACCTGGGGGCAGTACGAGCAAGAGCAGAATAGACCAGGTGACGACTTGAGCGCGGCGTGGGAGATCCCTGGTCAAAACAAGAAAAAGGAAATATCGAAAGAAGTTACCACCGCTGCTGCATGCATCGCAGGTCGGCGAATCTTCGATCGAATTTTGCGGGATGATGTATATCCTATGTATTGAGGTAAGGAATGGGGGGGGGAGGGGGGGTAACCAGGACAGAGGTTAAGGGTGTGTGGTATGGGAATAGGTATTAATCTAAGTGTACATGGGAATCAGATTTAATGTTTGGCGGATCTTCTACTTTCTTGTGAACTTGAAACTGCCATTTAGGTCTTCGGCAAAAGGTGGGGGGAGGTGGAGGGGGGGTTGAGGAAATCACCGTCACTTCAGGAAAAGACCACAGGTACGAGAGAGAAGGGGGGGAAGTACCCGGGCAAGCAAGAAGGCGGAGGACAGTAAGGCAAGAAGTCCTCCGCCTACCTCTCAACCTTGTTCTCCGTCCACTCTCTCACTAGAAACCCGTACTATCCCCCCCCTCCCCTTCCTTTGCCGGGTGCATTCCTCCCTCCCGACCTTCCGCCCATGTATCGCCAATCCAGGCTTCGTGCGCTGCTTCCCTTCAGCCCCTCCGTTGGGATCTGCTAGGGCGCGAATGAGGTGTCCGTGCCCGCAGAGTCGTAATTCGTACATAATCTATGGGACAGCGAGAAAAAAATGGGGCTGTCCGCACGCACATCCAGTACCCTCTGGCGAGTGCCATCATTGGCGTGCGGGTGGTGGTCAAACACGCTTTTTTGAGCGCGATACTTTATTTCCTCTCAGGGAATGTAGAACAGCCATATTCCAGCACACATATTCTGGTTAGATATGATTCTAAGATGACCACATGTGAGTTGGTTAGCAAGAAAGGATGTTGTTTGTTGCTGGCACGGACTCTCTCTCTCTGCCCATTCTTCGTCACCGTTCCTCTCATCTGCCTTCTATCTCACCCTCACCCTCACCCTCACTCTCTACCGCCCTTGCGCGTGTGTGCGCTGTGCGGAGAAGCTGAACGAACGGCAGTAGAGAGCAAAGCGGGCACTGGGATAGGTATGATAGGCAGGGGGGTGGGGAGTAGTGCGGCTGCAGTGTCTCTAGCTAGCATCGTTGGACGAGGACAATTAATGGACAGAGGTATTGTTGGCTGTTGGTAAAGCGTGGTTGGTATGTAGACGAGACACCACGGACCCGAAAAAGACGGAGCGAGCCAGGGGGGGTAAGGGCTGCGCGACGCTGCACACCAAGCGAGTGGGATGAGATGCACTCACATATCCAACAATTGCCATAGATCTGCACCGGGCCTCGTTCGCTCCATTCAGATTTGCTGGTACCTACTCTCCTCTGGGTAAGCCATGTAATTGACGACCAGGGGCAGTACCGACAACGACCTTGTTCGACGTGTTACTGGGGTCAATGCGAGTCCCAATTATCCAAGTCCATGACGATAGAACACCGTGCGACACGCGACAACACAGGTAATATGTAAATCTAGAGTGCTTGGTAGAGGGCCTTCCCTGCTGTAGCTCTCTGGCGTCAGCAGTAAGCACTACCTACACTCACATATACACATCACCTACTGACTTGTCCGCGGTAAAGGGTCCCTGTTGGGATGCACAAGTCAGGACAGGAACGGATAATCAATGTCTCGGTGGTTTTCCACGCACTCGAACGCTCACTTGGCTCCATCTCCCATTATCATTCTATCCGCCTGCCGTATGGCTTCGATAGTAATCATGCATTCCTAAATGGAGGGAGAGATAGAGAGGGTGTGCAACTTCTCCCCCCTCCCCCCCTCCCTCCCACCGTAATGTATACATAAACAAGTAACTTTAAGGGACGTTGAGATTGAATATCTCTGGGTCTTTGATTTCCCCTTGTGTTCCTGCTCCACAACATTATTACGCATCGAGATGAGATAAAGCAGAGAGAGATACCGGAACTGCAACCACATACATTAAAACACACACCCACACCCACACCACACACCCACACACCCACCCACACACCTAAACCACGCAGCCTTTACCTCTTCCAAGTCTGCGCCGCTTATTTAACACACATAAAGTTATTGCATGGGTGGCCGACCAGGCTCTCAACTCACGACCGCGGACACGGGTGACGGGTTGCAGCATCGGGACCAATTATCTTCTTGCTGTGCTGCGCTATACGTGCCACAGGATTCGAGAAATAATCTCGTTGATTATGTACGTCCATGTACCCCAGCTGTATGTTGACTACATGTAGTTAGGAGGTGGTTAACATTAGAATAGCCTGCATACACTAGATACACACACACGGAACGACTGAGAAAAAAGGCGTGCCAGAGTCGTAACTCGTGAGAAATGTCACCTTGGTGTAACCTCAACTCAACAACGCACCTTCCAAAAAATTGGCGGACGGCGCTCCTCTGAAGCAGACTTTCCCCACCATAACCCCCCAAATTTTGGTGATCTTCGGGCGGTTCCAAGCGAGTGTCATCAGAGACCCCGGCATATGGGTTTGTCACAAGTTCCCGAGAATGTTCAAGAGGAGTTGAAAACGAGTAATATCTAAAAGGTATTGACACATTTCTTCTTTTCTAGGAAACTACTCGCAGAGGATGTATGGAAAGAACACGTCTTGCATTTTTTTAATACAGCAAAAATTTCCGCCCAAATAAGCCGACCAGGAAGGAATAAGAAAAAAGTGTTCTGGACGAGCACTAGATGAATGGGGTAAGAAAAAATAAGTAATAAGACAGGTAATCGACAGGATCAGACAAAGTAGGTACCCGTACGATACAGTTCTGTCCAAAGAAGATTTTTTGTTTCCCCTTCAGGCCGTTCATTAACGTATCAAGGGTTCGTCTAGTGGCTTGCGTATTGCGGTTCATCCCATAATTCCCGCCGTTGTGGAAAAAGATTGCCTCATCGACATCCTTCCCGCAATGCCCCGCATCCGCCACACATCAGGAGAATAAAAAAGGAAAGGAGAAAAAAAAACAAAAAATAGCTAAAGGAAAAGCAAAAATACACATACCTTGCCGACATTGGGCGACTAAACGGAAATAAAATGGAAGCTTCCAAACAAACAAGTAGGGAAAAACGAATACGGAAGATGAAACGGCAAAAAGTAAACAAACATGTAACTCTCAGATGTTTTCTCCAAGCACTTTTCTCCTTTGAAAATTTTAATTTAGTTTAACACATAGATGAACACCCCAGAATCCGTCCATCACCATATGCCAAATGTCTATCATAGAGGAGGATGATGATAGGGCTCATAACTGCGGTAAACACCCACACGTCAGCGAATTTGTCTAGGGGAAAATTTTCATGCCACACCAAACTGGGGCACTAATGCGTGGGGGCGCAGAGCCAAGGATCCCTCGTTTTGTGGGGTAGAGAGTAAGGCGAAAAAAAAAGAAATTAAAAATAAGAAATAACAAAGACAAAAATAAGAATCCGATCAGGGCCCAGAGGCGAAAAAAGAAAGGAAATTGTGGGGAGATGAAAACACCAAAAAATACTGACCTCCAAATTCTTGCTCTCATGTCGCCGCTACCAGTTGCAAAAAGGCCCCCTGAAGGACTCGGAGCAACAGAGATAACTGTTACGATGACAAACAGAAACTCATCAGCCGCAAGCTCCATTGAAAATATAACTGGAACAGAGAACCCGGATCCACCCGCCAATCCTGTCTCAGGTCCCGAAACAAAGATTTCCAGGCCGACCAGAGGCGGGGGTCCTGTTGGGTATAATTGGAGGGTAAGGACTTACCAGAGTTCTTGTGACCCTGAAGCATAAGTTGCGCATTTGCAGTTCGGGGGTCCCAGAATTGCACTCCACGGTCTTTTGAGCCACTGAGTACCCAGTTACCGTCAGGCGTCAATGCGACACTGAGAACGAAGTCCTATACCATTCCGCATCAGCTGATCATGTTCACCCGGCCGGCTTTCAAATACGTCGGCATTAATGCGCAACTCGGCCGTGACAATTTCCCGCGTGGGGAATATTGCGACTTACCTTGTGTCCCTCAAAAGTCTTGACGCATTTCCCGCGATTCGCACCACTACCCGGCATCAAACCTCTTGCTGCAGAGAGCTCCCACATCTTGATCGTTTTGTCCAAACTTCCGGAGACCAGATCCCTCCCGTTCGGCGCAAAGGCGACGCTGTACACGCTGTCTTTGTGGCCTTCTGTACCCTCAAGTCTCTCAACAAGATAACCTGTCTGGGCATCCCACACACGCACGCTCTTGTCAAGAGATCCGGCAGCAACATAACGACCATCAGGAGATATGGCAACAGTGGTGACACCATCTTCGATGCTTAGCGTAAGGACGTTCTGACCGGTTTCGATATCCCACACGCGAACAGTGCGGTCGCCACTTCCTGAGGCAATATGCCTGCCGTTGCGGGCAAAATCTAGTGAGTAGATATCCTGCTCGTGTCCATGGAACGTGTGCTTGATGACGCGGCTCTGGATGTCCCATACCTGCAAGATAGCGAAAAAAAGAGGTCATAAGTCCACGTTCGCCCAAATGATGAGGTGGGGAAGATGTCTCAAATTTGGAGGGGTCATCAAAACTTACTCGAATTTGCTTATCTTCAGCACCAGTAGCCAAGTACCTTCCATCAGGACTGAAGCATACACTTCGGATATATAAATCACCATCCCTATCCACGGTCTCGTCCTGTAGGTGTGAGACCTTTGTGCCGGTCTTCACATCAAAAATCTGTGCGCTACGGTTGCATCCTGTTGCAACATATTTCCCATCTTGACTGAATCTCACACAACAAACAACACTATTGTGTTCGAGGGTATGTACGAGATCAACATCCAAAAGACGAGGAACCCTGGGATTAAAAAGGGCAAACCAATCGGCGCCCTCTTTTTTCTGACTAGCTGGAATACGCTCAGGATCCAGATCAGCCAGGTTATTGTTAACTACCGGGTTTGGCGGAGGAGATCTCGGACGAGGGACTTGGTGAGGCGACCCACGGTCGGGATATGTCTGTGATTGCGTGTTTTGCTGGGGAGTTGGTGGACCACCTTGGACGCCAGGCCGCCTCTGTCCTTTGTTAGGGCCAGGTGATGCAGCGGGTTGTGGAGGTTGATTATATCCTGTAATATTGTGATGCATTTGGTTAGCCCACGTGTCACAAAATCGAAATCAGATGAGCAAAAAAATTCGTGATAATTGGTTGATTACTCCATCATGAAGATCTACACAAGCGAATCGACTACAAATAGGGAAACTTGCCATTTACAAACGAACTAGGAGGCGGTTGGTATGCCGTTTGCGACTGCGCCTGTTGCGACGGCTGATTAGGAGGCCCTTGCGGGATAGCCGTTTGTGGTGGGGGTATATGATGAGGAGGTTGCTGTTGCTGTTGCTGCTGGGGATCTTGCTGCGGCGGCGCTAGTCCCGGACCACCACCACCTGTACCTGCCATGATTGTTCCAAACAAGTCTCTAGGCCCGTGTCCAATAGCAGGAGGTTGAGGCTGAGAAGGCCCAGCATTCTGAGCACCGTGTGGTTGAACATGGGCTCCCCCACGTGCCTCCAATTCCCGAGTGAGTCGGGTGATTTCTTCCTCATATCTGAGAGAAAAACGGCGATATATCAGTTTCTTGATTTCGAGAAAACCCCAAAAGAAAGGAAACGCGCAATCCAATGAATTGTGGCGATCACATGTATAGCACAACTTACTTTTGCTTCATGGAGGTGTGGGCAGCCTCTAGCTGGAAAACCGTCTGTCTTACCAGGTCCATCTCCTGGGTTTGTTGCTGGACTGTAATAAAGTCAGCAAAAACATCGTAAATTCGGTAAAACAGTCGCATCCATCAACAGGCCGAATGACTAATCCCAGAAATATGCAAAATATAGTAGATGATGGACATACTCTTATGCTCATATTCACCAGATCTAGCTTGCTGGTTTTCGAACTCTGCGCGAACTTGATCCAACAGCTCGGTCAAACGGTTGTTCGGAGCAGGTACCATCCCGCGATGTGAGTTGTACATCGTGGACATTCAGCGGTGAACGCGAAAGTATAGAAAGATTGAGTATTGGGTTGTTGCACTAGCGTAAAAATCGCGACGGATACAGCCGCAAGAAGGTGGTTGCTGTTTTATGTAGGGACGGTCGGCGAACACGCTTTGCTTTTTATGTTTTAACTTCCACCAACACTAGTGATTAGGTAGCGCGCAACCGGGAGCGATAGCGTCGAGTCGGACAAGGATGCTGCAGCAGATGAAAACAGAAATTGAAAACCCAACTTTTCAGGGGGGAGGAATGGCGATGGAGATGATGGGAAGGTAGATGGGTTTGGTAGGAGTGGAGGTAAAAGCAGTGATAACGGTTGTGATGGTTGATGATGGGATGGATAGGGCACGAGGGGGGGAGGGGGTGTGTGTGGGATTGAATGTGGTGGCAGCGGTGATGGTGGTTGGTGTGATGTGATGTGATGTGATGTGGTGGCTGTTTTTGATGGTAGATTTAGTTACAATGGGAGAGGGGCCAGGGATGAGAAGCTAGGACGTGAACGTGAACGTGAAAGCAAACGTAAACGCAAAGCTCGGGGAAGAGCGATGTGTTGTGCGTAAGGGAGAAAGGGAGAGGAGAAGGAGAAGAAGGGTGAGTGATGGGGAAAGAGGGAGAGGGTAGGAGGAAGTAAGAGAGAGGGAGAAGGACGAGGGTAAGGATGTAGAATGTGGTAGCGGCTGCGAGAGTACGCGAGAGCAGCAGAAGGCGGATGGGTGTCGTTGTTGAGACAGGAAGGAAGCCTATCTTCACACTAGTCTTTGCCTATGAGCAGGGCTGCCGCTCTGTGGCCCGCTAAATGCTTTTCGCAACGACCCGGAAGAAGCTGTGGGTGTGGGAGCAATGGGTGGGGAGCTGCATACCGCTAAGGGTTAGGTGTGCCCCAGCAGCCCCAGCTGCAACGCTGCAGCAATTTTGGCAGCGGCCGAGCTTTGGATGCTGCTTGGCGGTGCTGGGGAAACGTCCACAACCTTCCTGATGGTGTGTGTGGCTGGTGTTCACCAAACCTTGCTTAAACCTCAGGCCAACATCATCGCTCTCCTCTCTTCCGCCAGCACACCTGGCTCTAGCTCTCAGCCATATCAATTGGGCCAGGGCCAGGAAGACGTAGAGCTTTAAGTTGCAGCAGGCTTCGCATACCAGGAAACCTCGCGGCTCAGCCGTCCAGGGTATCAAATGTATCGAGCACTGGCCACCTTCATCTATGATCCTCGCAAGTAAATAAACGGAACCTCAAACACAAGCGAGCGTTCATTGACCGACAACCCGAAAGAACAGCACTATGCAGCGAAGGCAACAGTTCCCACAAAGAGTCATGGGGAGCTTCAGGGTGCAAGGGTCCGAAGGTAATAATTGTTTACCCGCCACCCATTTTACAATGCAAATGCATGGTGTTCGGCCAGTGATACAAGGCATGATAAGTTTCTCTGTCGGTACATGCTCCGTCACTAGCCACAGTCACCCACACCTTTTCCTTCAAACCGGAGCTCCCGCCCCTGCTCCGTTCCTTACGGGCGATTTCCAACATGCAGAAGGGAAGGAAGGGAAGAAAAACAAATTATGCTGTGTCTCCATGCGCCAACACTGGTGGAAGACTCCATGCCCACGATCGCTTTTCCACGCAATTGACACTCCGCCAATCGTGGGGCCAAGGAATAAATAAAAACGGAAATATGAGCAGCTGCTGGTATAAAAAGAAAATAACGACATTCACAGTCAACGCGGGTGGAAGAAGAAACGCGCAAAAAAAAGAACATGGTGAGATCGTGTTTTACTGTTGCTTTTCTCAACCTCAGCCTCGAGTGGGGAAAACAAAGGAAAAACGATATGGTGGATCTCGTGAACTGCAGTTTGCATGGAAGGAGCACTCGCGCTTCGTTTCGCGGCTACACACATCCGATATTTATTGACCTGCGAAGGACACCCTGCATGCGTCTTGTTACACTACGAGAAGGCTTCAGATCACGGGCCGAATTCTGCTTTCTAGTCTGCTTCACCTTCTGTGCTTCTTACGATACACTTGACTGTGATAGCTAGGTAGAAGCAGAGTGTGGTTCTTCGGATTTCTCCCTTTCCCAACCGATTTTCCTCGCTTCAATTATGCGCCCCTAGGTATTGATTTGTTGTTCCATCGTTCTGGGCGCATGACACGAGAAGCTGGGCACTCATCGTGGCCCCGTGAGAAAAAGCAAACAAATGACGCAAACAAATAGCCGAGAAACCTTGCCGAGGGAAACAAAACCGTTGGCTCGCCACGAGCCGCAATTATGTAATACTCCGCGCCCGGTGAAAGGTTTTTCCGTGAACCAAGATACATGTAGGTAATTCGTATCATCCCTATTCACAGCCTTTTTTTTTAGCAAAACGACTAGAACAAAGTAGGGAAGTGACTCTAGCTGCTCCATCTTGCCAAGCACCGTTAGCGTATTAGATGGAGGGTTTGCCCTTTAGATCGATCTTGGTACTCATTACTTGATTCACACAGGGACCGGTTCCACCAAAAATCTTTAGCTCCTGGACGAAAGCCCTAGCACTATCAATACGTATGAATCAATAGGGCCTAAGATAAGACTAAAGTAGGTACAAAATCGTGGAACGGGCCACATGCATTATGTTAAAATACAAGACACGTTGTGTATGGCCTCGCTATCTACGCCCGTGCATCCCACAAGCAACTCCGTTACGCAGGCACAGCAGCTGTTCTTAAGGCCCGAATTCCCTAATCTGGGCTAGGCCTCGAGCTAAGCATCAAACCTCTCGCTTACAGTGACTTAAGTGCTGTGATTCTACCAGATCTATAGGTTGGGATGCGAGGGGCCACATATGTGCATTCTCCCAGCCGAGTGTGATCGTAGCAAGATGTGGGTTTTTCTTCGGGGATCATAAGATATGTGGGGTCGGAAACTACTGGGTTCCGTGGTAAACTTTCGCAATGGGTAATCTATAGGGCGACGTTGACCAGTATGTGGTCGTTTGGTGTTGGATTCTGGCTGAATGTCTAACGCCTACCTAGTTGGGCAATAGAATGAGGCGAAAAGTGCTTCGAGGCCAGCTTCGCAGGTAGATATTTGTTGCGCACCACCGGGTCGGCGAAAACGGTTTAGACTCTAAGCTTTTAGCTTTCGATATCTTATCAAGAGGCTCTTTCCTTAGTTTGTATGGGACCGTGGTCTGACGAAGTAGTACATATGGCAGGGCACTTCTCTATGGCATCCACGCCCGGTCCAGAGCCCTATACCGAGTAACTGCAAGAGGGCTAGGAAGAAGTAGTACTCTATGAACTGACTATCGAAATACCTCTTCTCCGCCGCAGGTTTCGTGGTCTTAGTTTGGGCAGGTGTACTACAACAATGAATTTGACCTTGTGGAACCATATTAAGGAAGCTTGCGGGGTTTGATTTTGCTGATCTATTCCCAAATAATGCATTAAAAATTTACCTTCGTAGATGCTAACTTTAGTGAGTCATCCCGATAGCATATATTTGAACTTTCACCATAGCACATCTCCTTGGTTAGATAAACCGAAATACACACACAAAACCAACGTTCCCACACATTTGAGAACTGAACTATCCCTAGTCAAATGGCGTCTTCCACACCACTCACTATAAATCGTTCCACCACAGCTCTTGTCTGTATCGATACTCAGAAGGGGCTCACCCACCCCACCTATTGGGGTAAAAAGCGATCGAATCCAAATTTCGAAACCAACTTTTCTCGACTATTAAACTCATTCCGCTCAACAGCCTTACCGGTCTATCACGTCGCGCATCACAGCAGAAACGCAAATTCTCCTCTTAATCCACGTGGCCCGGGAATCGAATTTCAGGATTTCGCTACGCCCCACCCTGGGGAGGAGATATGCATAAAAACCGTTAATTCTAGCTTCGTCGAGTCTGATCCGAGTCTAGAGAAGCTATTGAGGGATCGGGGAATCGATACTATTGTGCTGGCGGGATTGACCGCCGATCATTGTGTCAACACCGCCGCGCGGCACGGGTCTAGTCTCGGATTTCGAGTTATTTATGTTGAGGATGCTACAGCAACTTGGGAAAAAGGACCTTATGATGGCGAGCTGGTTGTAAAGGTTGCAGTGGAGAGCTTAAGGGGTGAGTTTGCTGAGATTTGCTTGGTGGAGGAAGTGGAGGATGCAGTAAAGCGATCTATAGCTATTGTGTAATAGATGAAACTTCATATAGTTCTGGAGAGTAGCTTTAGGATCTTTTTAGTTAAAACAGAAAGGCACTGGTGTGTGTAGTTAAACTATTTTGACTTGTCATATACTATCAATGGGATAGTTGTACCTACTTTACACCTTTCGCATTAATTTCGGTTTGTTATACCTTATGCGTCCATTTTCGATTCGTTCTGTAGGGTCCTAGTTGGCTTTGAAATTGGCGTTTGTTGATAGGGAGTAGAAACACTTCACTTTGCTAAGTATGCAAGCACGAAGTTTCTCAAAATCTGCACCCTTTATAGAAGTGTAAAGTGCATATAGCTACTAAGGCGCCATGAAATTCTCGGGGGAAAGAGAAGTGGATATCCGCGGGCTGGAGCCTTAGCTTTCCTATGACCATTGAAATGATTTTACCATTGCCCATAGATTTTCATCAAGTGATTCGCCTTCCCCATAATGAGCTGTCTACAGGATTAGTTATGCCCACGACTCTAGGGGGTTAAAACAAGAATCGTTAACATCACCATAAACGTAGAGTACGAGGAATTTCTCGTTTGGGGCCAACTCCTATCATTATTTGGCGCCTATCGAGGCATCGATCTGCATGCGGCGTAAGATTACTAGCCATGTGCCGCTACCTACAAAAGTTGGTATCGATCATATCGACTTCTGGCTGTCACACTACAGTAGATAAATGTTAATGCAAAGCAGAATGACGAGGCAGCTTAATGCCACAAATTTGTCATAAACCTTGAACCACATTTCACTGCCTATCATAAAGAGACCAATGATCCGCTTAGGCTACTCGGGTGCGCATAAACCCTAGGGGAAACGGCCAGTTTGAAGCTTAGAGTATGAGCTGTCACTATGCCAATGCCTGAATTCAATTCCAGGCATCAATCGCACCTTGAAGCCTGGGAGCATGAATCTGAGGGCTGATCGCACCATAAGGTATGTCTTAGTTTTGGGATTCGGAAGTAATGCGGGGCTGCAAGCACCATGATGCATCTGGTCTTAGGGATGATTAGGAGACTCGAGTAAACAGAAATATCTGATACATCTTCGAGTGCTAGTACTAAGTACATGATCGTTGGCTTCGAGATGCATCGTGCATGCGAAAAAAAATAATTTGAATGAGATGAACCGAAGGAGATTATAAATAGTAATTTCGATCCGTGAGATGGCAAGCCTTTATCGCGTTTATCCGCAGCGTTCCCGCGCAGTCGGCGCAGACCCTGCAACTTCCCGTAGCATACATACATGTACCCAAGTGTGATTGCTGCCACCAGGAAATAAATGCTATAAACATTATCCATTGTAGCCAGAAGGCTGTCGCGCGTTTTTATTCCAAAGTTGTACAAGAAGCGCCTGCCTCCACTGGCGCACCAAGACTGCAGGCAGAAGAAGCGTTATGGATCTTTTTAGCGAAGATTCCATCATATCGTGCTACACAGGTACGTATTCATTGTTTATTTATCGAGTCGAAGTATCGCGATAGCTATAAGCTGCGCCCTCAGGTCCTCATTAACCCAAGTCCTTAGTGCAAGAGGTTAGCGGTGGATGCGTAGTTTCACCCAACAAGCCAAACGGAATCCTCGAGGCGAAGGCGAAGGCGAGGACGAAGTGTCTAGACTCACTCCTCCCCATCCCAAAAAACGGTCCCTTGGAAATACTCGTACGATATCCTTAATCTGTTCCCCACAACCGTAGCTTGCATATCATACCCGAGCGGTAAATCACCAGGACTTAACCCCTGCTTTGTTCTGCCTTCTTCTAGCCTTCAGTCGCTTTTTTGGGGGTTTTGCTTGTCTTTTTGCGGGTGTTATCTCCCTTTGCTATTTACCCCAGGGAACACAATCCACAGGTACACATAATACCCCTGCAGGTTCAAAATCCCATCTAGGTTTGGCTGCCGCCAATCGGCTGTTGGAAGTAATTTGCCGAATGTCGAGAAGATAAAGTAGAAAGCTTTGGCCTGCATATGCCCTCGAAACGGAATTTGGGAAGACTTATTTATACTCCTCTCATATATCATTATGGGCATCGCCCCCTCATTTAGTTGATCATATGTAAGCTGGTCTTCTCTCAAATGTCCCTCCTATTCTCATTAGTGAAGGTAGATTTCCGTCAAGTCGAATACCCATACTTTCTGCACATTTACGCCACCTAAAGAACCGGGTTTTTGTCTCTAGAGCTTTTGATATAGCAAGGATTATAGATTGTCACCCTGTTTCGACTCACATTATATTATTTTCTCGAATATCAATAGGCGCTTTGGATTCGGTTTAGGGATGGCGACGGCCCTAGAAGGGAGATCATGGACAAGAGATTTCATCTCTGAACTTCCTCTTGAGCTCTCCAGGCTTATCCTTTCACTATTAGATATCAGAGACATCTTTATATGCTCTGCAGTTAGTCGTACATGGCGATCCCACACACTCGTTGACGACTCTCTATATCTTCCCCATCTCTTGAAAAAATACAACAATCTGACTCACGGACGGAACCCAATACCCCTGAAAGCGAATATAGCCCAAGAACTACTCCAAAGATTCCCAAAGCTGTCGGCTTCATCTTACTTCTTGGGTGCGTCGTCACTCCGGAATTTGGCACTCCGCGACCTTTACCTTTTGAAACAGTGGAGATCTGGGGCCCCTTGGCGTGGGAAGAACCTCAATGTCTCTTTGGAGCATAAAGATGTGGTTCTTTCGGTTTTGGTTGACCCAGTATACGACTTAGTTGTGAGCGGGGACTACTCTGGAAAGGTGGTTTTTTGGAGCACGCAAACCGAGAAAATGGTTAGCAGTTTACTCTTGGAGGATGAGGGCAACCAGCGCTTCCCGGATCCACGCCCTGCAGCATCTGCTATGGCTTTGGAGGGTGACCATCTAGTTATTGGGACATGGGTATTGTTCCATGCTCCATGATACCTTTGAGGGAACGAGATGAGCTCGATTTCGAGGTCTTTTGCTAATATGATAGGCAATCAGCACATGATGGTGCATATCGCTCGCAGAGATCCGGAAGATAAATCTGTCGAGAGTCGAGCGTTTTCGTTGGTTGCATCCTTTCCAGTTCCCTCACCAGTCATCAGCATACTCCTCGAGGGCACGACATGCATTGTAGGATGTCATGGTGGGGAGATTTCTTTCTGGGATATAGGAGCCCCTGAAGTCGATCCGCTTTCACCCGAAAAATCATCAAAAACAGCATACTGTCCTAATTATCTTCTTAATATTCAAATTCCAAATAACGGACCCCCACGCCAGAAAAACCTCTCGATGTATTATCGCAAACCTTTTCTTTTCACCTCCTCCAACCTTGTCTCCCAGGTAACACCTCTTTCGCGGCGGATGGACCGCAACAATAAACGGGATTTGTGGGAATACGGTGAACGAGAGATAACAATCAAGGACTTCTCTGGTTCGACAACAAAATTACCGCCTGACCACCTTTGCTTACTGAGCCCATCACGTGATGAAGGTGATCTTCTAGTGGCATGGCCCGATTTCTCGATTTATAGTGTTGGGAATTTTAATCCAAGGATGATTTGGACACCAAAATCCGACTTATTAGTAGAAGAGGCACACACTTCATCAGTTAGGTGTCTAGGCACTGTAGACGGATTTTTTCTCACAGGCTCTTTCGATCATGTGTGTACTCTTTCTCGAACAACCTCACCCGCATAGTATATAATTAACATTTCAATTAGACTGTTCGTCTTTTCAAGGAAGATGGTGCTCCAGTATGCAAGCCCTTCGAGCACCGTGGGGATGTCAATTGTCTAGCCGTAAGCACTCGTTGTGTTGAGATTATCTCGCGGGATACTAAATTGTATGAGCTTAGACGGATCCTTGTTTTTTCGTTAGTGTATCTGCAGATAAGTCTGTAATGCTCTGGGACTTTATGCCGCCCGCTTCTGTGGTAAATACAGATCGCTCCCTAGTAGAATCTTCAGATTCCTCGTCATTCAATCCTGAACATCTCATTCACAGGCTACGAGTCCCCCGTCGAGTCCAGAGTCTTGACGCTAGTCATGAAAGGTATGCTGGAATTCCCCTTATTATAAATCCTTCCTATGTGTCCACGTACATATCTCCTACTTCCTGAGGCTCTTCGGGAACCTGAATCGAGCAAGGGTAGGATCTTCTGACAACAGAATATAGGGTCGGAAATGGGTATGAAAAGCTTCTTATCCATTATGATGTATAACATGCTTCCGTTGAGAAAGTGCGACTACTTTAGCGATTTATTCTCTTTTATTTATATTTATTACCACGCATTGCTTAGTATTGGGTGGACAGCTCCCCGGGGTTTTCTTCCTAAAAAGTTTTTTCCGATACCAGGTTGTTTAGTGGCATTTCTGTGACGTGGTTTGAGCTATCTGTTAGAAAAAAGTACGGTTTTACAAAAAAATTATATGCAGTTTCAATACTACGATAAGAAAAGGTTTATACATATAAATGTGGCTGTAATGATCTACACGTACGGGTAGTCTTCGATCTATAGGAGTTGATCTTATATCTTGATTTTTGGCCCGCTCCGAGGAGCCCACGCCATGCAGGTTGGTCGAGATTACCGAAATTTCGGGTAGTTAATCTCTGGAAGCGAAACAGGGATCGCTGCGAGGGGAAATATACTATAGGTCCCAGGAAGGGGACACGGGATTGAAGACCAACATAAAGACCACCGCAGGGTATGGGTCTCATAATCTCCAACTGAAAATCACACCATTTACAAACACGATAATTCCCACGAACGCCTCGAAGATCCGACAGCCATAACCCTATTCCAAGTCTGGACACAGATAAGCACAACACAGTGGGTGTTTTTGTGGGATAGTTCTTCTCGTTTGTTTTCTACTTTGCTAGGATCCCATGCCGATGGATGGTTCCCGCAGTGTAACACTAATTTCTACAATCTGATACCTCCCGTCTTGGAGATAATAGTTGACTTGCTGGTTCTGGTGAAACACCCAACACCAACAATGTAGTGATCACGCCAGGAACGTGAACACCCCCGGAAACGATAAAGAAATGTTAGAAAGTTTCGATGAAATGCCTTTCCCCAATAAGCGTGCTCGCCACACGAACAAGCAAAGCACTTATCAGCGCACTAAGGAGGAATAGCCAATTGCTCTTCGAGTGATCCCACATGACTACTCTACGCACATCACAGCTATGCACCACCTTCGTCAAACTTGATTTTCAAGACCATATAGATTATCAAATACCAATAACCCCATCACCTCCACTCCCTTCCCCCATAGCCACCAAAAGAATAATAATCTGAACACCCTTTTCCTTCCCATAAAACCCGGTGCGCCCCAAACAAGGAAACAGAGCGAGATGACAACAACGATAACTGAAACGGTACCTTTCTATGGTATTATTTTTCCGAGACTTCGCTTCTACCACCTGTCACCTCCTAGCAAAAATCTGTTGCGAGGGACAAAAAAACAAAAACAAACCCGATTCTTTAAAAATGGGTCAAGAATAAGAACGCCAATACCCAACTCGCACGCCTTGTAGCTCAACATCAACCCCTCAATATACGTTGCTCACTAGCGATGGTCGTCTTCTTCGAGTTTAAGCCTTTTTTGTAATCGAAAGAAAATTCAGCCCTATGTCCTAGGAAGAAAGAGTATTTAAATAATCACCCAAAATCACTCGTCCCGTCGGCGTCCCGATGATGTCGCGTTAGGTTTGCCACCACCGCGTTTCGGGCGTCTTCGTTCATATGTCGTTGTCTCATGGCGTCAAACTCATTACCTTTCCTCGCTAAACAATCTACACCGCCACCATCAGCCTATACCCATGACCCAGGATGGGGGGGGGGGGAGGGGGCAAAACTCACCAGCATACATCTCCCCACCCATCAACGTCCACAAACTATCCCTCCCCTTCATTGCATTCTGCAACGCCGCCTTTGCGCTCTTCTCCGCTTGCTCGCTTACGACCCCGGCGAAAAACCGGTGACACATAAAGTTCAGCACAATGAACGTCATTTGTTGATTGGTGCACTGCGTCGCTAGCTGCAGTGCCACACTAAGGTAGTTCTTCGTCTTGACGAGCTCGCCCTTCTCGGTTGCTTTAACGCTTGTGTATGCCGCTTTCAGCAGCAGATTTTTAGATGCAGTGCAGTATCGTTCGATCGATGACAGCAGAGCTTCTGCACCTCGTGGGTCGTGCGTGCGTAGGATGAGGATGGAGTTAAGTTTTGAGATAAGGACGATTTCAGCGTCGGGGTGTGGGTGCGAGGCGTAGATTGATTCGTAGAGGGAGAGTGCAAGAGGGAGGTTATTGGTGCCTTGGTAGATGATGGCTTGGAGGTATAGCACGAGGGTTTCAAGCGGGGCATTAGGTTGGGGTAGTGCAGAGTGTGCTTCCCGTAGGATGTTGAACCCTTTGATTGCGCCGTCCCACTCGGTACGGATGCAGAGCAGGAAGGTGTGGTAGAGCTGAATGTAACACTTTAGTGTCTGTCGCCAAAGCGACTTATTGGTTGAAGCTACAAGCGAGGACGACCCCGGGGGTGTGGCGTTGAACAGCAGATCGATCGAGCGGAGTCCCTCCTTCAAGAACTTCTCGGACTTGCCACCCTCATCGACATTTTTCTGAAACTTGCAGAGGCCGCTAATGAAGTAGCCCATAATGTAGACATCATCCTTCGTTAGCCATCTGAACCTAAGCATCTCGACTGGTCTTCCCGGCCGGTTGGGATTAACGGGAACTTCGAATTCGCCGTTTTCACTCCAGAGAGCCCAGCGCTCTTTGTTATCGAGCATCTGGTGGAGAACCTTCATTTTCATTTCGCTCTCTAGGCTCCGGCCAAGCTTGAGGGAGCAGATAATGTCCATTATCTGCCGTAAGACACCTAATTGTGCCAAGTTTTGATCGTCGCTTGTCTGCATCATATTCACTCTCGCTAATGCCCGTTGTGCAGCTTCAACTCCGTCTGTGCCGGAGAGTATCGAAATCATGGCCTCCATGAGGTTCGCGAGACCAAAAACACCATAGTCTCGTCGCGAGGCAGAGATATGGGATATCTTCTGGAGGGTGGTAATCGCGCCGAGGTCATCGTGGATTGGGGAGTCGGTCATGAGAACACTACATCGAAGGAAGCGGAAAGAGTAGGTCCAGTGTGGCATATCAAGGGTTTCAGACTCGGCGATGCAGGAGTTGAGCATTTTGAGGGATGCCTTGGGGGTTGTTCGGAGCATTATTTGGGCGAGGAGGTGTTGCATACTGTATTTAAGGTCCATAAGGCTGTTCTAAAAGACAGTCAGTGAATTCGATCCTGGAGGGATGGAGAGGAAGAGGTATGGTACTCTTTGAGCTAGCATTATCTACTCAATTGCATACGAGTTAGCAGGAGCCAAAAGCTGCAGACGATACAAATACACAAGGAGGTTTATACGTACACCTTTATTCAACGCACTCTCTGCCTCATCTCCATTATCCGTCTCTTCATGGAGAATTCCCGCGTACCGTAGCCGCACCATAGCTTCCATCCTCGGTTGAAGCCGACACTGGAGCGCCGCCTCCAGGCACCGAAGCCCCGTAGCAATCAGTTTGTAGTATGCCTTTTCATCCGCCCCCTTCGATGCCGCCGCGCGATATCCATTCGCGTGCGCGGCTTCGAGATATGATTCCGCGAGTGATATGAGTAGTAGATGTGGTTCCCCAGTGTTATTGTTTGGTGTCATGGGACTCCCTGGTGTAGCTGCGCTCGGGTGGGCGCTAAGATGTGGGATCCATCTGTTTGGATTTACGGGTACGGTGATTTCGAAGTTTGAATATCCATTCGTAGGTTGGCCGCCGCCTCCTTGTGTCCACCCAGGTCTCCCACTTCCTCCGCCTCCTCCGCCGCCTCCGCTTCCTCCTCCGCCTGGTGTTGTTGGTGGGTAGTTACCAGCGTTATATCCCCCGCCGTAAGCAGGACCTCCGCCCGCGTACCATCCGCCGCCGTTTGGAGTTGTCATGGCCAGATCATGTAGATTTCTGTCGTTCGAAGCTGGAAAGGTATCGTCACAAAGAAGGTTGAAGAAGCTACGCGGGTTAGGGTTGCTTTTCTGAACCCGGGATGACTAAAGGGGGGGAATCACAACGCCATGCAAGACGGATATGTAGGTGGGAATGAAGATAGCTGCCTGCACAAACGGGCCGAGGCATTGAAGTTGAGCCTCCGTGATAATTGCCTCAACCTCCAGTGTTTTAATCTCCAGCTTCATCCACATCTTTCATTCACTGTAGAAACCCCTTCACGCTCGCTACAATGCCTTTTGGTTTGCCTTCTGTACCTTCGTTCCATCACGCTGCGAAAACAATTTCTCTAAAAACCCGTGCTTCTACTACCCCCATCCCATTTCTAGACTTCACTGCACCCTCCGTCTCAACATTCTACGCCAACCCTCTCCTCTGGAGCGGTCATCTCCAAACATGTTATACCGCAATAAAACCCACTGACCCCTATGAGGTTTACTATTCTCGCAAACACCTCATCAATCCTGTTGAGGGAGGCCACTTTGCCGTCGATTTTGTAGTTGATAAATTTGATCAGCCCACTCCCGAGGATCTCCCCGAACGGACAAAACACATGACAGAAGAGGAAGCAGGAACTCTAGGTTCAGATGACAAAAAACCCATGCTTATTGCACTTCACGGATTGACTGGAGGCAGTCATGAGGTTTATCTAAGAGCTGTATTAGCACCACTGATCACCAAAGAAAATGGGTTCGCTGCTTGTGTGATTAATGCAAGGGGATGTGCCATGAGCAAGATTACTACACGGCAATTGTTCAATGCGAGGTTCACGGGAGATATCAGAGAGACTGCAAAGTTCCTGAAAAGGATTTATCCCAACAGACCGCTGTTTGTTGTGGGGTTTTCCATGGGTGCTAATATACTAACTAATGTTGGTTATCCAATGATCTCGTGATGGCTGAGCTTCAGTTGCTAACCTCCCGCAGTACTTGGCTGAAGAAGGCGAGAACTGCATCTTTAAAGCAGCAGTGGTATGCTCAAACCCCTGGAATCTAGAGGTATGCTGCAAAGCTCTTCACCGGACGTTCATGGGGGGAATCTACTCCAAGACCATGGGAGGGTCAGTAATCCCTTATTTAGTCTTTGTGTATCCTACATGCAACAAATCCCATTTCAAGTAACCCATCTAATAATGTGATGGCCTTCCAGAAGTCTGCGAGCATTATTCGAACAGTACGTGATCCAACTCATAATAATAACACCACATCTTCCCTAACCCTCTATAAGAAACATTGAACAACTCCGTCTCGATCCCCGAGTCGATGTAGAAGCCATCCGCAAAGGTGTATACCTGGATGATTTTGACCGGTAACACTCACCCCCACCGCCCCCACAAAGGGACCGCTATCTGAACCCTATTAGAGATCTCACCACTAAAGTGTTCGGCTACCTAACCGTCGGCGCCTACTATCGTGATGCCTCTTCTATCGACAACATTCTCAAAGTTCGCATCCCCACCTTCATAGTGCACGCGCGTGACGACCCAATCGCTGTAGATGAAGCTGCGCCATACTACGAAGTGGAAGCGAATCCGTACTGTCTCATGACCACAACTGGTATTGGAGGCCACCTGGGCTGGTTTGAGGGTGGAGGAGGAAGATGGTTCGCTAGAACGGTATGCAATATGTCACCTTGCTTTTTCTATCCCTCTTACTTTATTTTATTGTTTTTTTTTAATTTAAATGGTGTAATCCGCTTATTGCTTACTCACTGGTTTGCTTTGCTTACTTTTCTCTGCCACAGATTGTTTCTTTCCTTCTACGGTTTGCTGCGGAGGTGGTGGACGTCGTTCCGGTAGCAGCCGGGGAATGAGGATGTCTCACAACGGGAAAGAAAAGCTTGATAATGCTTACTGCTCCAGACCCTTGGTTTAATATTAACGATGAAGTACTCTGTTGGAGGGAAGCTCTTGTTTTTTTCTTTTTTTTCGGATGGGATTTTGTGTGGATGGGTAGAGTAGATGCAGATAAGATACCAAGAAGCCTGCTTTTCGATTTCTCCTTTTCCCACCACCCCCCCCTCTCCCACCCCCCTGCAAATTTATTCCCACATAGACCTCATTAAGCATATGTTACAGTAAAGTAAGACGCAATTTTACAATGAAAGACGCACACAGAAAAAAACAAGGAAAGGGAACGAACGAACGAAAGCAAAGAAACAAGACCTTTAGGCGAATGAGACCTTCTTCCTACTGGAAGATTTGCTACTAGATCTCGATGTGGTCTCTTTCTCTTCGCCGTCACCCTTGCCATCGTTTTTGCGCTTGCGTTTATTACGGATTGCGTCTTTAGCGGTTTCCTGCAGGGAAAAACCATTAACAAAATGAATCGATTAGAGTGGTTGGCGCGTAGAAAGGCGGGGTGAGAACGGGAGAGAAGCATACCATCTTCGATTTCCTTTGCTCGTTTCGGGCCTCTTCCTCCTTCCGGCGGGCTTCACGGATGACCTCGAGTTGCCGCTAGTGGACGCAGTGGCGTTAGTACAACCCAATGAATCAGAACGGGAGTCAATTGCATACCGATCGCTCAAGCTTCGACTGGATCTGCCCGTCCTTCGAATCATTGACTCTCGACAAAATAGTCATCATCCTATCCTATTCCACCAACAACCCAAATCAGCCTCCCCAATCACCATCCCCCTACCCCTCCTCTACCTGAAACGAAATCTACCCATACCTTATCCTCCACAAACACCTTCCCCTTCTTCTTCCCCCGCGGCTTAACCACTCCCGCAGGAGTAATCATATTCAGCTTCGGCAGCTCCTTCTCCAACTTCGCCAAATCCGCCAACCGCCTCTTCTTCGGATCCTTCTTCTTCTTCCCCGCTACCGCCACCCCAGCCGTCGTATGCGTCTTGGGTACAAACTTCCGCTTCTGCTTCGGCGCCGGTGTAGCGAGCGACCCCGATGGCTTCTTAGATCCCGACTTGGAGTTACTCCCAGCGGGTTTCGCCGCTCCGCGTGTAGGTGCCATTTCGTGTGTGGGGTTGTGGGTTGTTGTGTAGATGTGTTGCCTGGAGCTTGGGTTCTCTAGCCTGGAAGGAAAAGTTTCGTGTGAGGCTCAAAAAAAGTTCGGTGTAACGTGTGGTGGGATGGAAGGGTTACCCGGATTGTGGGAGTTGATGGTCATGGATTGTCACTCGTTATTTGTGGTTGCTGTGGCAACGGGCTAGTGAGTGGTGAGGCTTAAAAAATTTCTTTCCTCTACGTTTAGAATTAGCCGTGACGGTTATTTGTAATGACAACTTGATTACTTGCCTTGGAGGCCTTGCTAAATTGGTTACTTACTGCCTTGCTATGGTTTTCGTCTAGCTCTTGTAAGTTTTACTAGGTGCGTACGAGATCTTAGAGTGGAAGCTTTTGTTCCGAGGAAAAGTCCGTCAAGTCAAGAGGGAAAAAACTAGTCGTTTAGGATAAACCCCCGGAAAAATAGTTGCTCCAGGTCTTGAGGTAGTAAGCCGAGGTGGGTTGATTTCTTATCGGTGGATGGAGAGTTAGGATTGTGGTCACGGAATGAGTCACATCCCAAAGGAGGTTCAAGTAGGAAAAAACGCAAATGACTTTCACAGCAACATGGCGCAGCGGAAGCGCGCCGGGCTCATAACCCGGAGGTCCCACGATCGAAACGTGGTGTTGCTATATAGTTCAAATCTCCTTGGATTCATTTTTTTTCTCTTGGGAGTTTTTTTTTCTTTTTCTTCGTTTTTGCCCTTTTGTGTCTACCAACTAGTTTTCCTCAAACCCCACACCTTGATTTCTCATTATGACTAGCAAACACTACTATTCCCCGATCTTGAAGCCTTTGGATCGTTCAGTTGTGACGTATATCCAGATCTTCACCTGTAAGTGCCCCGCGATCAGGCTAGGCCAGCTCCCGAGTTTCCTGGTTTCAACTGTTACCCCTCTGAGCATCCCCGATGCTTCGAACACGTACCCCGGAGCCACGAGCCATAAGCGGGTTAAGACGTCATATTTGGAAAACTTTAACTCCACTTCCCATGTGCAAACTACACCTATCTTTGACCTCTCAGATTTAGTAACGCTTGGCACTGCATCCCTCTAATTCGTCCCGTCTCTAGGGATAGTAGGCCCACAAAACGTAAAAGTTAATGCGCCTACATTAGTCCGAATACTAATTGACTCGTTTTTCCTTTCGATCCTATAGGTTTTGCTGGGAGGTTCGGTCTGTAATGTTCTTGCTACGCGCGAGCGCGGGGGCCGACGAGCTATCTGAATAGCAACAGGAGGGTAGAGAGTGGAGACTTCGTTGATTTACATGTAGCTATGAACCAAGCGGATAATTCCTTACCCACTGCGCGTGTTGAGTGAGATGTTGCCAGGATGATGCCTGTTGTCAAGGGAGTAACGGGCCCCACGGTTGGTGTCTTGAAGATTTAGGTATAAGCTACATGTAGATTGGCGTTACATATCTCGATTAACATGCATGTTAGTATGTGGAATTTCGGTCAGCGGGAAATATATGGGTTTAGTACACACAAGAAGTGGTTCTCCTTATGACAAGTACTCCATAGTTGCTGGTTTATTGATACGCAGCACTGCGCACCTGAGGTATGCACATCTGCAATAAAACAGCTGTCTGGTGACAGGTCCTGCAGGCCATGCAGGCTGACGAAATCACTCTGGCCCTGTGACGAGTGATCTGGCATGATTCCACACGACTAATCAGGAATGTAAACAGCAATCTCCGCTTCCAATTTAACGGACCGGAGAGCATTGAAGCTGAAAAATTAGCTTCGGAGGGTTTTTTTTCGAAGCTAAGACAAGTGATTTCGCATTCCGCTAGTTCTAGGGAACATTGGACAAGGATGTCTCTTCAGTAACTTCTAATACTCGGCCAATAGTCTTGCGGCCGTGGCTCAACAGCCAAGAAGCGCTCGGGGGAGCGGAGCGATGGTCATGGAGCAGGGCATCGGCGCAACGATCGTGAACGCTCACTGAGGGTTGCTGGTGGGGGGGAATTAATTTTATTTCCTGGTATTGTTTTCCGGAGGGTGCGGTTGTTGACCCAGAATGAAATATATTTGGAATCTGTGTGCCGATACGGATTGGGTCCGTGGAGTAGCGCCCCTGCCGACGTCCCAAGATATCACCAGCGGCAGTTACCCCATGTGATGCAGAGCAGATCGATTGATTTTCCTGGTATGTATTCCATGCACAACGTGGCCCCCCATATTTCTTTTGTCGTTACACTATCCCTTTTCCGGCCCCGGTTCAGGAACTTCCACGTGATTGAAGAGAGGTTCACACTCAATCACTCGCGGAAATCAACTGCTGCATAAGCCCTTGGCCAAGGGTATTCATCAATCAAGTGGTTTTCGTAGCCGCTGTTGATATCACGGCGGTAAGCGCGATAAACGGGTTTAGTCGCGGTAGACTGATTAATTCGTACATGACGCGTTTACTTAGCTGGGCCATACGCAGCACACTGCTATTTCACGATGTCAGTGAAATGTCAATCCAAGGTTTTTCTTTGAAGTTCTGGGGCATACCTGGGGCAATCATGCACGTTGTAGCACGACTGAGTGGGGTCCATATGGATTCTGTGGAGCGACAGAACGTTGACCACGTCCGAAAAATTTGAAAAACTGAGTTATGAGGAAGAAGGGTCCTCCTTGCTTTAAACCCTTGCTGAGCTTAGGAGTTTCGAAGAGTGTACTTGAGTCAGACACTCAACTTCTATTCAGGCGTAAGATATATAATCCACCCTTCTTTGTTTTATGATAACTGGGTGGATTACGGCTGGATGCCGTTTTATCTGACCACAGCATTTTGCTTCGGTAATTCTTTCCAAGAAAGTGGTCCCGCAGCTGTACCTTGTGGTTTTGGGATTTAGATTATTCAAAGCGATGCGAGACGTCGCCTGGGATGTCTGAAGGAAATTACGCTGCAAGTACATACCAGACCCCCGGAAGGGAAATCATTTCCACTGGGTTTTCCAGCTTCATTCGCTTAGAACTTAAACGTGGTTTAATATACCTAGACGCAAATCGTTGCGTTGCTGCTGACTTGCTAAAGCACAATGAATACTCATCACATAATATATTATATTAATATTAGGACCCAGGAACAATAAGGAGATTTGATATTTAATTGGTTTGATAGTAACACATTCCAGCTAGAAACAATTGTTCAGCTTATCTAGCCCTCCAGACGTGACCAATTGCCCAATGACTTTGCCGTATTGTATATACTCTACATATGCACATCCGCACCGCCGCAATTACCCCCAAGCTCGATCGTATACCGCTGATGTTTCGTTTTCCCATGCATTGTGTTTCAGACACCTTTTTATGTGTGTGTAGGTACATGTCCACCATGTGCTCTCACACAAGTTATCATACTACCGAGATCGATGCTTCGGATAAGTATGTAAGCAAAAGATCGACAGTCACCAATACGTAAAACTGCATGCAAGCTGCAGTTGTTGTTTCCAACAATTCTCGTTGCTAAGGTATTAGGGTTCTTGAGTTGTCCAAGTTCCTGGCTATGTACTTATCAGCAGTACTATTATCCATTCAATTTCACCCGAGGTATCATAATCATTTTTTGGTGATGGTATCATTGGAGGGGAAGGAGGTCCGAACGTAATCGAACATTCCATCAGCTCCAGATTGTCGATCTTCACTGCTGGTGCGACACCTAGTAAGGAGATCGACTGGTTGGATACGTATGATAATCGATTCCAAACACTTGAGTAACCTGGAGCTTTGCTGCAGCGGAGAAAAGCGGGCTCTTAGCGGAGATCACGAGTGTGGTGCAGAATCAGCGACTCGGAAAATAGCTGGGAAGTGTGGATATGTAAGAGGAGGCTACAAAGGGAAGGGTGCCTGTCATGTAGTTATATGCCCGATGAAACAACTCTCGCTAACCGCCCGGTTTTAAAAGAAATGAGCAATTTATGGTTTGCACACTTGTCCAGACAGAAATACAAGAGGAACAAACATGTTTAAAGTACAGGAAGAGAAAAAAAACTGAAATCAGTGAAATATAATTCAGGCGGAATACCCGTACATCCCATAAAAGCAGAAGACATTTAATACCCTCTCTGATGTTACTCTGTTACCCATTTGATTCAAAGGTGCCTGGTTTGGTACATCAGACGAAAGCCGGCTTAACAGCGATCCACGCCTTCGATCGAGCCCAACAATGACAGCCCTAACCCCTTCATAGCGTTTCCTCCGCCGATAGCCAGGTCCCTTTTTTTGACCCAAAGAAAAAAAAAGAAACAAAGAAATGAAGAGACCCCGTTTTTTTTAAGGAAGTTTTTCTTTTCGTTGGCGAACACATGGGTAATCCATGACCTTGCTTGCTCTTTCGCCCAGAAACCCTATCCCAACACCAAGACAGCCCACCTTTCATGCATCCGCTCCTCAGCCCAGAGAAAAGAAAAAAATAAAATCCGAACCGGTACTTAAAATGTCAGGTGGTTTATAAAAGCCAAAGGGCCCGCTTGAGAAGTGAAGAGAAACCGTGTACAAAAGAAAACGAAAAGAAAAAAGGTAGCCGTCACACCGCACCACCCCCAATCCCAATCCCCAGAGACCACCCCAACCGTGCAAAGACAACCTTGCATACCGTACCCCTTTGCCCACAGCAGCCATGTAACGGGAAAAAAAGATGCCACCCAATTTCCGATGTGCCGTATCGTATCGTAAACCACCCTTTGTGCTGTCGCATCCGGTGTCGTCATGCCTTTTTGAAAAAACAACTGAACGAATTGAAAAAAATTGAGTTTAAAGTAAGACAACGCTTCAATCCAACTTTGCCATCATCTCGTCTTTAGACATAGGAACCAAATTATGAATATCGATTCCGCGTGCTAACAATGCCGGGCGAGCATGATGCGGTACCAGCCGCTCGTTAAGCTCAGGCGAGATAGAGAGCTCTGCCAAGTTGTCAGCATCTTCATCCCAGTATGATTCAGGGGAAAGGTCAAACATACCGTGCTTAGAAAAGTCAAAAAGACGGGGTAAATCCCTCACACCACCACTCCCACGTGAATCCGGTAACTTGGTGTTTGGGTCACGCAACTCATCGAAGAATGGGTGGCACATGGCTTCGATCGCCGAAAGCCGCTGTGTAGGGGTATATTCCAGTAATCGTGAAATGAGGTCAATGGCTTCTGCTGAAGCTTTACGGAATACCTAAAGGGATTTGTTAAACCACTATGCGCGCATATCACGGTGAGACATAGTCACATACCTTTGAAAACGGATGGGGTTTGATCTGCGGAAATTTGTGCTCCATGTAATTTGGATTCATCGTTCGGATTTGCTCCCTGGTAGGAGTTCCCAGCACTTTTATGATCTCCACCAACTGATCGATCCCAGACTCCCCGGGAAACAAAGGCTGACCAAGCATCAATTCCGCCATCACACAACCCGTCGACCATACATCTGGTACTCAAGTCAGCAATTTCGCCGAAATCAATCTCGTGGGAACGGCGATCATACCGATTTTGGGGGTATAGTTCGTGGCCCCGAAAATCAACTCAGGAGCACGATAATACCGCGAACAAATATATGATACATTTGGTTCGTTCTCAACCAAGATCTTCGCGCTTCCAAAATCACACAGCTTCAAGACACCTGACGCAGGGTCGAGCAAGAGATTTTGAGGCTTAATATCTCGATGACATATTCCCTGGGAATGAATGTACGCAAGAGAACGGAAAAGCTGATAGATGTAGAGCTTGACCTCTAATATTGGCATCGTTGTCTTCATTTTATTGAAGTACCTCGACGCTCGATATACCGTCTCGGGGACAAACTCCAAGACGAGGTTAAGGTACACTTCATCCTTCTGCGAGACAGTCAACAATCATACTTGTAAACCAAAAGTAGTAGTGTTGAATAGAACTTACCCGCTCGCCGTTCGAGTAATAGAACGCTTTGAGCTCAACAATATTAGGATGCCTTACAATACGCATAATTTGCAGCTCACGGTTCTGCAGAGTATTTTTGTTAGAGATCAATTTATGTTATGCCTGATCCATAGAAATACCAACCTTGAAGCGTTTATCCTGTAATACACGCTTTATGGCGGCGTCATCCCCGTTGGGGGATAATTTTGTTTGGAAGACAACACCAAAAGAACCGTTCCCCACAATTTTACATTGCGTGTACTGCATTTCCCTTGTTTCCCCTGTCAGGCCATCTTGCACTTTCTCCCGGATAACCTCTAATGCAAATAGTCAGCACTTGACCACCAGGACCAAACTAGAAATAGATAAAAAATTGGTTAGCTTGCCTCCCATCCGCAGTCCAGAGAAGGCAGCAGGTCTATTTTGTGACATTGTTACTACAATCCACTATCTGCAGACGCTACCGTGAATATGGGAAAACCCTGTGAGACCGGTGATGAAATTCGAAGGATGCAGTAACCGTAAGAGTGGCCGTGTTGGTGGAGAGAGAAACAGATAAGGCTAAACAGCCAGCGTGCCACGAAGGAAATACGCTAACGAAGGCGGAAATTCCAGCAAATTCCAACCGAGTCAACGAGCAGCGAACACTCCAACGACCGACAGTTCCAACCTCACGAGCTGTATAGGAGAGAAGGAAAATTCACAAAATCTAGCGTATGATTGGAAGCAGGGGACGATGGGATAAATGCTGATGATAAAAAACGAAACTCGTTGCAGAACGGCAGATGACGTGAGAGTTGAGTGGCGCAAGGAATGTGCTGGCTAGGTTGGTTAGCCAGTTGCATTGAAGATGGGTAGTGGGATAGCAGAACCTCGAGAACACAAAGGGATGTTTGGGAGAGAAAACTAAGGGAGACAGACCGATTGCCAAAGCAGAAGATAAAAGTTATTCAGCACGTTAAAGTAGTGAGATGAGCAAGCGAAGTGACTTCAGTTGACAGAAACAAGAGAGACGTGGGCCTGGAAACGAAAGGGGTTTGCCGGCAGAAAGGGATCGATGGTCTTGATGATGGAGGTGATGATGGGGGGGTCGGTGGTGGTGATGGTAGTTTTTGTGGTGGTGGGGTGAGGAGGAGGATGTTTGGCGGGGTTGACGGAAGGGATTGGATTGGGGGGGAAGAGAAAGAGAACGGCGGAGGACGAAGGAGAAGGAGAAGGAGAGTTAACGGCGATAGTGATAATGGATTGACGATAATGGACAGAGCAAGAAGACAAGAAGGAAGAGGGGGTTGGCAGGTGGATCAGGGCACTGCGCAGGCGAGAGTGAGAGAGGAGAAAAGGCGGGCGGATTTTGGAGGAGTTTTAGTGTCGGATAGAGTTTGGGCTTCTTGGGCGCCGGATGTGGTTGCGATGGATTGGTGGGCTAGCAAAAGGAAGAGAGGGGTCAAGGTTACTTGCTTGTTGCTTGTTGCGGAGAGTGGGGACCTGGACTTGACTGCAAGGGAGGAGTATCGTGTGTAGAATCTCACGACAGGGCAACGGCAACGAAGGCCTAACAGGTAACAAAAGTTTATTATGGAGACGGAAGCAAATAAAGGGAGAAAATTTAAAAGGGAGAAATGAGAAGGAAGAGAGTGAAAAGAGAGGAAAAAGGGCCACCAAGAGGCAAAATGAAGGCTGCCTGATAATGGATTGGGCAGTGGTGACCCAAATGATCTAATTGATTCGTCTAGCCTATTTATTGCATCGCCATTCAATCAAGCAACGAGGTAAAGGAATCCGAAAACAGGCGAAGCAAAAACAAAAAACAAAAAAAAAGCAGTGACTGAGGACAAGACGAGGCTCAGGGTATCTATCCAGAGATCGCTGTTCTACCGATACAAGCATGGTTTGCTCCCAGTCCATATGCGTCGAGATATCTTTGAAAATTAAACTCGAACTCGAAAAAAAATCACAGTCTGCATACACAAAAAAAAAAAAACCATACAGCCCGAATAGGCTCGAACGTTCCTTGTGTCCAATCACGAGGATGCAGGCCCACGTCTAGTTGGTGGGGAGCTGGGAGATTTCTTCAAATGGACCCGTCATCCAAATAATCTTCTGACGCTGTTTCGGGGGGACACGGTCCACGGACAAAGTTGGGTGTGCATTCGTGAAGTGTCACGCGCCCGTTTTAGCGTATCCATCCATCAAGATTCTATCTTGAATCGAACAACGCCTTCGCCTCCTCTTTTAGAGTAGAGTACATACTTAATCACCCAGCCTCAATGCCGTCATCAAATCACAGGATGCTATGATATTCACGGCCATACAGACGCAGAAGAAGACCCTCTGTTCCTCTTGATAGACATTTAAGAGCTGGCTGGCACTAGAGCAGAGTAAGAAGTGTGTAATATTGGACGTCTCAAAAGCACCCCCCTTCGGACCCCCCCTACCCTGCGACATGAAATAGGGTACTCGCATTTCTGCCTGCACCGACCCGTCTTCAACTGCAAACCAATTAGCCCCCCCATCCTTGAAAAGATATACATCTCGACTTCACACCTCTCCCTTTCTGCGTCCGCGTGGATTTGCATGCTCAACGGTTCTTTCGTAGCACGCCCGCCGTACTGTACTTCACAAGTGGTTCCGGGGAAGGGAAACGAAAAAGGACACAACATTTGCCATCACCCTTTTCGTCGGTATGTCGATCCACCACTACACATCAATTGAGTCGTCCCAGAACCATGATGCCACAGACATCGAAATCTCGTTCCCGGCCGTGTGGCTGGACGGTCCCTACATGCCGGGTCCTCCAAAGGGCTTCCCAAAAGCCTCGTGCACTTTGTCTCTGTCTGGTGTCCGCCTGTCAAGTCAGCTCCTTGGACGCTTGGCCGTTTTCAGGGGTCTTCGATGTCTGAGCATGACGACACAAGACGGGGATTAAACTAACGCCAGACCCCCGCACGGGACCAACCAGGACACACTAGCTTTATTCCAACCGCGCGAGAAAGCGCAAAAGTCGTCACGCTGCCCCTCCACAGACTCCGCTAAGGCCAACCGACCGGCTCCGAGTGGCAGCAGCGGCAGTAGAAAATGATCCCTTTCAACGGCCGGCCACCGGGATAGATGATGCGGCCTCGGTTTGAAGCGCAAATTCGATTCTCGTCGAATATTGCTAGCACCAATCTCAATGCAAGCCGACCTATCTTTACCTCTGTGTCCGCATGCCTCATGTACTACTCGCCATCACCAAATGTCAAGTCATATGCCACCCTCGCTACAGACGTGGTGCGCGCTCAAATGCATCAAAAGGAAGCGAAATCCTGGAAAAAAGCTGCAAGTGTAACTTTAAAGAGCAACCGATACGACATAGAAGAAGGATTTGATGACTGGTTATTTTTTTCCTTTCGGCGGTAGTCGAAAGATGCTTGTTAACGGTAAATAACCAAATCAGCCTCCATGTCTTCGTCCCATCACTAGAGCCGGTTATGGTTCCGAGTATCATTTCTGTATGAGACCAATCACAAGCACGTCTGCACGAGTTCATCTCATATCGAGATAAAATCGCCCACACAACCCTCTCCCGGTTATTGCTTTGCTGCGTCTGGGTTGCGTGCCCTTGATCGCCAACCAACCGAACTCTCCACCCGCCAGCTGGTGCCTGTAAATTCCAGCTGCACGTCAACCCAATACTAAGCTGAGAGCCTCGCACAAATCATGTCTCATAAACAAAGCCCGCCAGTAATAGGGAAAACTACCTACTTTGCCCGTTTGTTTACGAACGTATGATGTTGCAGATCCCCCGTTGCCGCACTGTACCGAAACATCTCACTCGTGGCGCTATTGGTACCCAAACATCTGCAGTTACATGCCACCTGCGAAACGTTTCGTCCACGGACAACGAAGAAGACATCGAAGAAGAAAAGAAAGAAAAAGAAATACTCGTGGGAATATTGTACCTTGATCCCCGACAGCCCAACACCTCATCAGCGCAGCGGTGATCAATCCCCGTCGCTTAATAGACAGCTGGTAGGGTCTCCACCTCGCTAATCGCGGTTCGCTCCCGAGCCCGCGTAATTAAGGTAGGTAGGGAGACGTACCACCCACGCACTTTTTGCACTGAGGAGTACAAGAAAGTACCAGGGCCCATACCGTACCATTGACCACATGATTGCTTTTTTTCCCTTCCACTTATGCTTGCCAAGTCATGTAAATGCCTTCAGTGCACGAGGGGACAACGTATCATATTTTTATCTTTGTACAGATGCTTCTTTTCCACTATCTCCTTTCTCTCTGCTACATATGTGCAGAAATACTGACCGCCGTGACCGGTTGCTCGGACATTGGGGAAAGGAGTTAGTTCACCGATCTAGCACAACGGGATCATCTATATACCTACCTGTCTGTCTACGAAAGAAGCGGAAAGAAACATACCCGCTGGCCGACTCTTGCAGGGCGGACATAAGGCCGCCATCCACTGTCTTAAAAGCGCCTCAAAACGCTTGGCGCGAAGTAAGGGGGATAGCACACACTTGCGCGAGAGAAAGAGAGAAGGAAAGAAGAGGAGAGAAATGGAACAAAGAGAAGAGGGAATGATGGTGCGTATATGTGCATGTAAGAAACGATACTCTGTCTGTCATGAGAGACAAAGAATCCCTACTTGTGCGTAGGCCTAGTGCTCTACGTCGTCAGTAGGCAAGGATTGCATAACTGTGTCCTGCATGAACCGCCTCTTCTTGCCAATGGTAATTTTCCCGGCCGCAGATTGCGAAGGGTGATCAGAGTGATCACCTGCTCACCTGTCTCGCCGGCGCCCTAAAGAAATATCCCCAGGGGGCCTGCAATCGCTGCCGCTCCATCTTGATCCCGTAACAAGCCCCATTTGTACATGATGCAAGCCCATCGGAACATCCTCATGAGAACGCCAACCAAGCGAAAAGGAAAGAAAAAAATAAATAATATTAAGGGTCCAATACTATGAGCTTGGCCCTACTTTGGCTGCTGCTAGCATTAAGGCTTTTCGGCGCCTGGTGGAACCTCCCTCAAAACGGCAAGGACTTCTAAACCCGCAACTTTTAATGATGTGCACAAAGAGAGGCGTGACCTTTTTTTAGGCCAGAGTACTTATTTTTTTATGGACCTTTTTACCGACGGACTTACATCCAAGACACAACACCGATACTTACCACATAGGGCGATGCGAAAGAAAAAATCCATACAATCGTATATACATAGACATAGGTCGTCCTTTCGCCGCGTCAAAAACTCACGCTACAGGCACCTACAAGAACACAAAGAAAGAGAAAAAAAACACTGAGCCCAATCCCGTAATATTTTATTTTTTTCCCGCACATGCTGTGTCGGCCCAAACCAGAAATTTCCGCATCTATGACGTGAACCCTAGGGCCGCTACAAATTCTACCACCGTAAACAATAAAAAAGAGAGACGAGTGAGCGGAAAAATTTAAGGCGTAAAAATTACAGAAAAGAATGGGCATCGAGTCTAATTTTTGACTTGGTTCAAAAATTTTGATCATGTGCCTAGAGAAACCCATTATTAGGAAACTAGAAGTGGCTATGCAGGGGTGTCATGACTTTTCGATGTTGAAGGTTAAAAAGGTACAGAGGGAGGTGAAGGCCCGGCGCCGGCTGCAGCTGCCTGTTCCTGCAATTCCTGCAAACCCTCGGAAGCAGCCTCAATGGATACTGAGAATCCAAGTTTCGCCTGGTTCTGCAGGGGTTCGAAACCGAGTTAGCTTCCGCACCCACCGTCATGGTAACTGGTCCAAGCGTTTCGTAAAAATCACTTGACCTTCGAAACGAAAGCCCGGTGGAAGATAGGCTGAGAGGTCCTTGTACACCTCCATCGCCACATACAAAGTGGGAGGGGACCCTCGTCATAGACAAGGTAGTGTGGAAACAACGGACGTGAAAGGAAACTCTAAGAATAAGACAGAAGGATGATCTCATGTTTCCCAATAGGCAAAGGAAGTTCGGTGCAGGTGATCCTCAACCAAAATAGAAGAGTAAGACATTAAGTCCCTGGGAGAATGATGACAACGTTGAACCCGACTAAGTCCAACACATGCGGGAAAGTAATCGGATCTTGGTTACGTAGGGAGTGACAAGGGGGAAGATGTGTTCGTAACCAACTGGAACTGAAAAGGGGTGCGAGTGTCGACATGACGCAGGGCAAGAAAAAACGGTGGCTATGACCTATGAACCAAAGAGATACTATCAAACATACCTTAAAGTGATCCACATCGCCTACGAAAGTCAATGATACTGTCGGCGCGATTCTCTTTTCAAGCATGCAACAGAGCCTCCCCTGCGTATCGACCTGTGCCCTAAACGTCGACATCCGGAACTCGTATTTTGCACCAATTGTCGTAACTCCTTCCTTCTTCATCCCACCCCCCATCATCCCACCCCCACCACCTCTCGCCATTCCCCCAGCAAAAGTAAGTTGGCAGTCCACACCTGCCTCCACCCGTTCCGCAATCCTACGCCAATATGTCGCTTGTAGTGCCCCTTGGGCTTGCAACTGTGCGGAAGCAATCCAGTCCTTGGTAGCGTATCGTGCAACATACGAGAGAGCTGTCTCAGGCCCCACTGATCCGGCTTGGCGTTGCCAAACAGATTCGAGACCAAGAGCAAGGTTTGGAGTGACGGATTGAAGGTATGAGCCGATAAAAATGCCAGTAAGAGTTCCTTCGAGGATAGAAGGGTTGAAGGATTTGATTCCGGCCGAAAAATCAGCGCCCGTGTACTCTGTATCCATCGTGAAGACCGACTGGTTTGACAATGAAGGAGGGGCAAGCTGAACATTCACTTTGGAAATAAGGGAAGGTGTCCAGCGGTAATTGGCACGTCCAGAGAGCTGACCCTCATTATCAATGTTGGCTTGGAGGAAAGTCTAATTCAGGAACTCCATCAGTAGACGTTCCTTATTATCGTGAAAGTTATGTGGAACACATGTGGCTGCCGTCCATATGAAATTCGTGATGGGCAAGAATTGAATGGATAATTTATCCACATAAGATCATTTCATGGTGTTTTTTTTGATATACAAGATTACCGTTAATTTTTGGGAAAATCGACAATTGGTGATGACGAGCAAAAGTAAATTCCGAGTAGCAAGGGAAACAACTAACCTTGCTATTGCCAAACAACGCAGCGAAGGTGTATGGCGGAATTCCCTGGGCACCCATGGCAAACGCATGGGATGTCTGAAATATGGGGTCCATGCTGAAACTCTTAGAGAGATCGGCACGCATGCCCGAAAAAAGAAAATTATTCAAGAATACATCCTTCAGGACTTCACGTGAGATGTTCTCAATGGTACCCGGGTTGGTCAAGCCGAGAGTTGCTCTTCGTTCGTGAAAATTCTCTGAAAGGGTAGTTATGGTGGACACGATAGGGTTCTCGGTCACGAACGAAGGCGCTTTATCCATGAAGATTGACATTGTGGTGGGGTGTCGAGGAAAAAAATTGCGGGGTTGGGGCGGAGGAGCGAATTGTAATCCTCAAAAACCGTCCAGTCGATTGGGTTCCAAGGGACCGGATCGATGAAGGGAGTGAGGACGTGAGGGGTCGGGAGAGATGAAGGCTCTTCGATGTGGGTTGAGACGAAATGGTTGACAGGATGAGCCTTCGACGTAACTTTTTTGCGACTTCTTTTTTTTTTTCCTCGTTTGGTTGCGTTGCTTGGTCGACTCTGCCTTTGCGTGGTTCTGCAGTGTGCGGAAGACGTAAGCATTTCCGAGCACGGGGAAGCGGTCGTTGACGTCGTCCACTGAGACTCCGGCCGCATGGTAACTTACGTAATAAGAGCCGCAGCGGGGCTTGTTTCGGGTCGCGCGGGGAAGAGTAAAGTGGCCAGCAATAACCTGGGATAGGAAACAACTGCCCTGTGTTCCAGACGCGTTTAGATAGCTATCGGGCAATACATAGCTAGGTTTTCTCCTCGTCTTCGAGAGCAATTCAATCGATACTCCTTTCCCTTCTCACGTCCTTTGTCTCTCTCCTGCCTACTTCCGTGTCTACACTATATTAGCGTTACGGCTATTCGGGTGCACGACGTTCGCCTCGCTTCTCCGCTGCTATCCCGTTTATCACTGTCTTCCTCGCCCGTTCTTGCAACCCGCTCCGCGTGCTGGGAACTGACATCTTCATTGGAAAACAACCATGGCTACCACATCCATCTCGTATCTCTCGTAAAGCTCCTTTTCTTTTGTATCACCTCTTTGCCCTCCAAAGGTGCTTCGTCGATGTTCCTATACTTCTCTGTAGTCGTCCTTCTGTATCATTGTCTGTCTAGAGACTTCTTCGTCAAACCATGAATCTAACTATAGACTGGTATGATTTCGCCTCCGATCACGACTATAGTGCTGAGAACAAAACCGGAGACTCTCGCTTACGTCGGGTATCCAACGTTAATGTCGATGCGATCCACGACATTCACCTCGAAAGCGGGATGGCCCCGGCCCAGCTGTATTCTACAGAGTCTGGGAGACTTTTTCACTCCGGGAAGATTGCAATTGTGACTGTTGGCTTGCCGGCTAGGGGGAAGACGTATGTTTCTCCCAATCTATCGAACTGAGAGGACGAGTTGAAGGCTAACGATCGGTGTTATATTCAGCCATGTCTCTGTGGCTCTTTCAAGATATCTACGATGGTAAGTCCGATGGCTGTGTCCTGAAATTCTGTGACCTTTGAAGATGCGTGCTGAAAGGTACATGTATGCATTTGTAGGTTGGGTGTGAAGACCCGTGCATTCCATCTTGGTGACTATCGCCGTGCGCACATGGGCCCAGGAACTGATGTCCCACATGACTATTTTTTTGTTGATGGTAAGGCTCCACCATGCGGAATCCCTGATTATTTTCTCGACGCCCATTCGTTGGGGCATATCAACTGCACGTACGCAGGCGCTGGATGCCGTCACCTTTTTTTTGTATCTGCACGTCTTTGCTGCATGTCACAACAACGACACCCTACCTTACCCTAACTGCCGACCACAAAATTAGATTAATACCTCAGTATGCTAACAGCTACTTCTTTGTAGCATCACCTTCTGCTGTCAAACTGCGTCAAACGATTCTCCAGAAATGCAGACTTGACTTGTACCATTTCTTAGACCATGAGAATGGCCAAGTAGCGATCTACGATGCAGTTAACCCTATCTCCTTGGCACGTAAGCAGCTCGCGAAGGAGTTTCTAAAGCATGATATCCAGGTATGCGGGTTTTATCTTATCTTCTTTATGTATGACATTGGGCGTTGACAGTGCGTACGCATTCTAGACGATCTTTATCGAGTCATATGTCGATGATCCGAAGATTATCGAGGAAAATGTTCGAAGTGTCAAAATCTCGTCACCTGATGTCGGTATACCCATCCTATAAGCGAGTGCAGAAGTGTTTACTAGAAACAGTACCAAGGCTGGGACCAAAACGATGCTGTCAAGGATTATATCGCTCGCATGAACGCGAAAATTCCTCATTTTGAAACTATGGAGGAGCGGGAGCTGAACTACATCAAGGTAGGCGTCTTTAGCAGGCCTAGGAATGACCTCTGACACCGAGTGATCTCAGATGATTAATGCTGGGGAGCAAATAATTGTCAACAATTGTCGTTTTGGATACCTCCCAAATCGTATAGTTTTTTACTTGATGAATCTTCACATCAAATCTCGCCAGACCTACTTTGCCCGTGCAGGAGTCTCTTCGGATGATTCCTACAAGGCTGACGCTGATTTATGTGATGAGGGTGTGAGTTACTCAATGCGCCTCGGTGAAGCCTTGTTGGAAAATCGTAATAAGGAGAGAGAAGCGTTCATTGCCGCAGGTGGAAGTCCGGAGGAACTTAAACCACTTACGATTTGGTCTAGCACCAGGCGTAGGACAGTGGCGACTGCGTCTTATTTGCAAGATAAAGGGTTCAAAGTTAAGCAGAGACCGCAGATGAGTCAATTGAATCCAGGTGACACGGAAAGGATGACCGAAAGGGAGATTAGGCGGAAATATCCTCGTGACTGGGAGAATCATCAATTGGATCCCTATCATCATAGGTTCCCTAGGGGCGAGGTATGGTTTTCGAGTCATATTCTTGTCAGGACGTTTGTTTAAGTGCCCGAAGCTGATCAATCGGGAAACTCCAGAGTTACCATGATCTCGCTGTTCGTCTTGAACCTATCATTCTCGAGCTGGAGAGGGAGAAGAATGATCTTTTAATCATTGCTCATGAGAGTGTATTAAGAGTACTATACGGGTATTTGATGGCCTGTTCAACCTCTGATATTCCTGCCTTGAGATTTTCGAGGAATGAGATTGTCGAGGTGAGTCAATTATGGATTATTTGAGTACAAGGGAAAATGAATGATTGCTGATAACATTGGACAGATCATTCCCGAAAGCTACAACAACAGAGCTAAGAGAATTCAAATTCCAAACACTAACTCCAGGGGCCTCTACGTCCCTTAGGTTTATTGATTTCTCTTCATCGACTGGAAGGCATGATTCATATGTCCTGAGTCAAATTTCGCTAGGTTTTACGATGTGATGAGGCATAAATGCGGATGTTTGCTCAGTACAGGCTTTAGTTCATTGGGCTTGATTTGGCGTCCTTATACAAGATAGGAGTTTGCGGCATGAATTTGTAACATGGAATTTTGCTCACATTTGCTGGGCGGCAAGACTACCTAAGACAAAGCAAGGAAAAGTACAGGTAGTTCAGTTCTAAAGATGGATAGAATTCCTTTTCACAGACGGTGCATTTGATGGTTGTGCGATAAATTCGTACGACTGTCCTATCGGCTACTTCTCCGACTCCCGAGGTCCCAGAAAATAAAGTTAAGTAAGAACCAACCACCTTTCGCGGGTCCTGCAAAGTTTGAGCGCTGTGACCCACGGATCTGGATGCGTCCACCCGGTACCGGTTAGGCGGTTAGATAGTCGTTGCAGCGTATGTGTTGGTGGAACAGAGTAATGTCTTCTCCTTGAACGAGAATTCTCCCACCTCCTAATAACCACATGTAATCAACTACTTCGGGGTTTATATATGGTTCCTGTATCCTATCTACGATCCTGGAATGGGCTGGCGATCTTATCACTTTGCTTGGTAAGAGGGACGCCAATGTACAGTCCCTATCACAATCAATTGACTGGCCGAAGGGTTGGTACTCTTATGTAAAGCATTCGGATTGCATTTGACAACGATTCTCGTTTATTTATGCTTTCCGTCTAATTTAACGATGTTACATTGGATCGGATCTTGAATTGTTTCCTAACGTGGCCGCGGCTTTGTGCATGCAGATTAGCACAACGGTTCTTGAATCTTGCCCCTCACTGTCTGTTGGGATGGTTCAATTTTGAGCAACTTCTACCACTTCTCCCCTTCGGAATTGATCTCTCCCCTCTATTTTTTTGGATGACATCGCTTATGACGCTCTTGCTACACCACCTCAAAATCTTCCCCATCGTGCCTGGTAGATGGTCATCGCCGGGACTTATATTGTTATTGCATGAACTACCCATATCACAGCCACTTTTTACCCTTGCGCATTACAGAAAGCGGGAACGGGAAGGGTCGTGTTACATAGCTGTCAATTTTTCGATGACGAAAAGAGAAGTAGGGGCCCGCGAGCATCCGTCAAAAACCAATCTGCTGGGTCCAGCGAGGAATGTTAGGCCCGGAACGGACAGCATTCGCCACGCTTTCCGAACGTTAAATCCTTATCGTACTAGCTGTTGAGTGAACCTTATCGCTCAATTTGTGTTGCTGGGAGATAAGTAATCCGTGGTCGACAGCAGTGCGCATTCATAGATCATCACTCGGGTTTGATCAGTGGGTTAACTGATTTTGACTGGATTTTGGGGAAACTACTCTTAGAGCCCATTCCTTATTGGAGTTATCGAGTGTGGATATCGTGGGGTAATAATATCGTATGGTGGCTACAGAACCCTTCTCGAGGATAGTGGTTGGGCTAGGCATAGCGTGAACTGTGTTCACTAAGTTTTCGTAAATATATCTGCGATATATCCAGATTCAGTCGGCTCTGGTTGCTAGAAATATTGGCCGGATGTGATCACTAGACACGGTTGATGATAGCACTGCACACGAATACGGGGGTTCTGCTCCCCACAAGACTAATTGGTAATTAACGGACGGATGACGCCCCTTAGCTTATAATAAAATCTCTAAATCATCATTACCTCACGGCATATAAGTGACGTATCTTACTTGAATAAGTAGCTAGTAGATCTAAAGACGTAACACTTACGAAATATAGATTTAGCACATGCCTGTCATTCTAAGAAACAAAAAAAACTGCTTCATCAGAGATTTGAACATAATAGCAACACCACGTTTCGATCGTGGGACCTCCGGGTTATGAGCCCGGCGCGCTTCCGCTGCGCCATGTTGCTGTGAAAACCAAATTCTGTGATGTAATTTTGAACATGAGATTTGGCGTAGGTATTCATGACTGCATAATTATTCTTGCATTTTTTTGCCTAAGTCCCCGATGGCGACGATATATAAGCGCATTGTGGTGCACTTGGGGAGATGCGTCATGGTCTATGTTTCGATGGGTTAGGGTTATTGCTTGTTCTCTTTCTCTCACTCGGTGTTTCACGCTAAAAATAATAGTAGTAGTACATGTAGTAGTAGCAGTAGTAGCAGTAGTAGTATTTTCAGTTAAAGATAATAGATTTTATTCAAGATCCCTAAGATAAGGCTTTGTGCTGAGTAAAACCTGGTATAATCCTACTAGCACAGGAGGATAAATATAGCCCCCAAAACAGCATGTGAATAAACTATATCTCTTCAACCGACTCAAAATCACGAATAAGGAACAGCCTGGAACCGACCCCAGTTATGATACCCAACCCACCCCTGAGTTCTAACCAGGCCATTCCTCTGCTCCGAGCATTTCGTCGCAAGTTTCATCATGTCACGACCAATATCCACTTTGAGCGCAGTCTGTTTGTATGCCGCGCAGATTTCAATTCTAGCTGCTCCGGGCCCTTTCACGTCTGATTCGGTGACGTAGGAGCATTTGTTGGTTATGCTGTTTTGGAGAGCGACTTCTTTGCTGTCGCCGAATTCACCGGTTAGGCCTCGTGCTAGCGTTAGGACTGCGTCGGTGCTGGGTGAGTTGTCGTTTATGTTGCATTGGACGTCGCCTGTGTCTGTGCGTGGGAGGTGGAGGTGGAAGATGGTGTTGGGGTGGGGTTTGGTGAGGGAGGTGGGTTGGATGGGGGTGGATAGAACGCCGGTGGTTAGGAGGAGGAGGTAGAGGATGGTGAAGGCGTGGTGTATCATGTTTTTTTATTTTTTTTATTTGGGGTTTGTATAATTTGTATATAGTAATATATTTAGATTATTTTTTCTAGAGCTTCTGTAGGAAGTTTTTAGATATTTTTTGTTTGAATAGATATTTGATATATATATTTGATTGTATCCGGCGTATATTTCTATAGACTAATATTCTTTCTCTCGATTTCTGGTGGGAGGAGAATAAACAGCGGTCCAGACGGAGGCAAAGCGAGTTTTAAGCCATCTCCATCCAACTAGAATACCAGCGACTATACAAGTTGAATTCAAGCAAACCTTTGTTTCGCGGAGTGTTATTGAAACTTTTTTTCCTCCATGATGTCTAGCTTTCTTTGTTGGCCGAAACCGTCGATATCCACCACGTTCCAACCTCCATCTTCCATAAACACCACGTCCGATAAACGTGAAGAGAGTGTTTCACGCTCGGGGATGGATTTCATCATAGCTGGTCTGGGTGATATGCCGTTTGAGTGATTTTTCTGAGGGGCTGGGAACGGAAGTCGTGGGACGGATGTGTATGCTTTGCCGGTTCGGATATGGTTTTTAGGAGCGAGATTTTCAATTGAGCTCTAGGTACGGTAGAGCTCTGGGGGTATTGCGATGGACGGTAGCGGATTGAAATCGGAGATTCTGATGATTCCGGGGCTGGAAGGTGGGTTTCGTTTGTTGATGTTTGGTGAAGTAAAAGACATGATTTATGGCAAACAAACTAGCCTAGGTAGATGCTCTCTGCTATGTAACTTCCCGTCGGTGCGTTTCATTCATGGATAGGCGTTCTATGTATTATACTCCGCATACTCCCGTCACACCCTATCACTCGTTGTCATAAGCGCAGAGTCTGGCGTGGGCTTGCATCATGGGTTATCATTCGTACTTTTGGAGCAAGCGCATTTTACAGTGTATTCCTACGCTAAGTACATTCACAGAAGAATAGACCCAGATTTTTTTGAAACTACTCTACTCTACACCCTGATTAAAGCGTACTGTGCAGTGGGGATAAGGGAAGACACGACCTAATAGTATACGCGCACTACAAAAAGGAGAAGAAAAAAAAACAGAAACTAATCAGACATCCCTATGTAGACGAAGAACCAGGGAGATTCAAAAAAAGGAACCAATTTACAAACAAGCCTATCCTCTTCACTTCCCAAAAAAAAACAGAAAATGCAGAAAGAAAGAGAAAAAAAACAGCAGTTTCCAACCAGAAGAAACTCCTCACCTTCAACTCAGAAAGGGAAAAAAAAGACCAGATGAAAGGAAAATGAATATGAATGGACTCATAAACGATTCTTTAGAACCCACTCAACCCAATCCACCCCAAGCACCTCTGATCCTCCTTGCTAGCTGTATATCCTTCTGCATGATCGTCACTCTCTTCGCGTGGATTGCCAGCAGATTACTGTCTTCGAACAGATGCACTAGGTAGGCTTCGGCCGCTTCCTGAAGCGCTTGTATAGCCGTCGTCTGCCAGCGAAGAGCATCGATCCCGGTGCCGCCAAGACCACCCATGTGTGCTGCATTGGTGTAGTCCATCGCGATTTCGCGAACCTGAGAAGGAAGGGATGTTAGTGACGTGGGGAGAGGTATGGAAGAGAGAGGCGTACTAGTCGTGCGAAGGGCATCTTGCGGATCAGGAGATCTGTGCTTTTCTGATATTGTCGGATCTCACGGATAGCCTTTGTTCCAGGACGCCAGCGGCGACTTGTGCGAGTAGGGACGGGATCGCCAGCTTGGGCTGTTGAGCGTTAGTGTATCAATGGAATCGATAACCGATTGAAATGGCGGGGTAGCTGGTAATCATCATAAAAACTTACCTTTGGCAGCACCAACACCACTGGACCTTCGCCTTGAGGAAACTGCTTTGCTAGCTGGCGCAGGCGCAGGTACCTTCTTCGTCTTCCTCGCAGACCCTCCAGATGCCCCTCCTCCTCCTACTGTGGACTTGCGTGTAGGTGTCCTGGCGATTGTTTTCCGGAGCTTTGCAGGCGGTCCTTTTGGGGCCATTTTTTAAATCTATTATCTCGCTCGTTGGTGGTGGGGGGGGGATTTTGGAGGGGATTTTTGTAGAATGCGCGATTGAGCGGTAACGGAACACCAGGATGATGGGGCTAGCGAGTGTTGTGCGATTGATTGGGTTTTGTAAGGGAGGGAGGGGGAGACTGCGGAATGGCGGTGGTGGGAAGAGGTAAACACGGGAGGTTGGGAAGGGCGTTGCTGGGTCGCGTTGTGTGCAGCCCGTTGTTGCTGCCAAGCTCAGCGCGTTACCAGGGGTTAGCGTATCTGATCATCTCGATGGAGCTGCGATATGGGGGATGGGCGATTTCCATGTTGGGATATCGATTGTTTGTGATATCGAGTGTAACGGGGTTCCGTTGAGCTTCTTGGAGGGAGGATCTGGTAAGAAGTTGATACAGTGACTCGCGATATGTTGGGAGGGCTTTGACTGGGGCTTGATTCCCTCTCCAAGTTACCACTCTGCTTCTCCGTTCGTGTTTGTTTGTTGTAGTGCGTAGTCTCAGGTACAACTCTTGGGTTTAGATAGGATACGTTCTCCATCCAGAATAATACGCACATCCACTATTTCGAAGTCTTGGCACACGGATCTTCGCATCTACCGGTCCGCCTCCAGAAGGCGAACAAATACATTCCAAGACTCGATATAAGCTCAGGCAAACACCACCAGGAATCAGATCTGTACCTTAGACGTCATTTCCTGCAGGGTTCGCGAATAGAGCAACCTCATCGGTAAAAGAAAAGAAAAGAAAAAAGCTTACTAACGCCGAAACCATTCCCCTTTCAGCCGCCATGGCCAAGAGGCCAAATGTCATTCTGCGACCCTACATCATCTGCGCATCCCCCCCAACAAACCTCCACAACACCTATCTCCAAACCCCCCCCCAGTTTCTGCGCAATCTGTCGACAGAAGTGCCATCTTCCTGCCATACTATCGTCGTTCTTTCCTTCCTCGTCGACTGCAGGCGCTCGAACCTTGAATCCTAACTAGCACCCATCATCGTGAAATATAATAGCTTCATAATAGCTTACCTTCCTTCCTTGCCACGATCTCACTAGCATACTTTCCCTTCCCCCGCCTCCCCCTCCGTCCATTCATCTCCGGCCACGTCTAGCGCCATGGCGGAACTCAATATGCTCGAGCAATGGTACTACGAGGTTCCCGTCGTGACGCGAGTATGGACCACCGCCGCCGTCGTCACCTCCGTGCTCGTCCAGTGTCAGATCGTCACGCCATTCCAACTATTCTACAGTTTCGCAAGCGTATGGACGAAGCGACAGGTCCGTTCCCCTCAAAACCATGCCGTGCATGCATACCGTGCAATGGTGGTGTAATAACCAAACGACTTGCTGACAAAAGCTCGATATGTAGTATTGGCGATTGATGACAACGTTCCTCTACTTCGGACCCTTGAGTCTCGACTTTATGTTTCACATCTTCTTCATGTCACGGTACTCCCGTCAACTAGAGGAATCATCGTTCCGCGGGCGGACCGCTGATTTCGCTTGGTTGATTCTATATTCATCCGTCTCGTTACTCGTACGTTCCCCACAGCCTAAACCCAAGAACCACCCCCCCTCCAAGATCCAACACTAAACCAAACCCTAGATCCTCTCCCCTATAGCATCCATGCCATTCCTCGGCTCCCCACTCTCCTTCTCCCTAGTCTACATCTGGGCCCGTCGCAACCCAGCCGTCCGTCTATCCTTCCTCGGTCTATTCGTCTTCACAGCTCCATACCTCCCATGGGTCCTCCTAGGGTTCTCGTTACTCCTCCATAACACCCTTCCGAAAGACGACCTGTTGGGAATCGTCGTCGGACATATCTACTACTTCTTCTCCGATATTTATCCCCGCATAAGGAACGGCTCAAGGCCATTAGATCCCCCCGAGTTCTGGAGACGTTTGTTTGCTCCGAGAACCGCCCCGGCGTGAGGGTGTTTTTGAGTACCAGGGTGGGTGGGGTGGGGGGGGAGGGTTTCTTCTGCATACGGTATATTATTACACAGGGGTTTGGATTTTTTTATTATTATTATGGATCGGTGCGGAAGAGTGGGGAGGGAAACAAAATGTTAAGAGTTAAAGGCTTCTAGACCTCTGTATTTCTATTCTGAGCTCTTGCTGGTTCTCTTTTACGCACTGAACTTTCCTCGTCTTTTTTTCTCTTTTTTTCTTTTTTTTCTTTCTTTCTATATATCTTTTTGTTTTATGTTGGTTCCAATGGCGTTTGGTACGATAGGCATGGTATGAGCATGGCATAGCATTAGATGCATGGATCGATGTTGGTGAGTTGGGTGTGCTGGGTCAAGGTTGGATAAAGCGAGCGAGTTGGGTGTGTTGGTGGCTGATTTAGTCTTCCTCTGTGCGAGAAGGAAAAAAAAAACGGTATGCATGCGGGATCAGGCGAGAGGGGAGTGAGTGGTAGGGAGATGTCGAGATAGCAAGTAAGGGAGAAAGCGATTCATCATATTGATATATCGAGAGGTTATGTCGATACGGTTGAATTCATAGTATGTAATCGTGTATATACTCCCTTTATATCGCTGCAGGAGGGATTGGAGAATGTTTAGTTATCACTCGCACGGTTGTTTTCTTTCGGCGTTCTGGAGTTCTTCAAACATTCGATGCCATCACTTTCAGCCATCGACACTAAACGTTCATAACGTAATAGGGTCAAATGGCATTTGGTATCCTACATTTCGCGGACATGGAATCAGTTAGGCCCGTGCGGGTAGCATTTAGTATATTTATGATCCACGAGCCATTCAATTCTGCAATTACGCTCTTTATCCTAAAGTAATTATCCTCGTCGCTGTCCTCCACGTCAACTTCCTTGCTACAGCCACGGTGCATGTTATGATAATCCAAGGGCTGGGCCAAGAGAAAAACTGTTACTCTTGTGTGATAGAAAAAATAACTAAACAATTACTACAATTACTTCGTTGTAGATGACGTAATGATAGTCGGTGGATGATATCTCTTGTGAAAACTTGCTATGCAGGTTGAAAGTGGTACCAGTTTGTAAAAACTGATAAATCCACTTGAACGCACTTTTACTCATAGGCTATAAGCTTAGCCAAGGCCATGGATCTGGGAAACAACTGATACACTGTCATACAGTCAACGTATCAGGTTCGAAACCAAGAGGTCTGTCTCGCCTGTCGGATAAAGCCTACTCACAGCCCTAACCCTAAGCGAACGCTTCAATCACACATCATCACTCTAAAGCCTTATCGTCCAAGGCGTGCCACGAGCGATACAGCGCAAATGGGCAAGCGGATCGTCACAACGGTGCCTTCCAAGAATTGAGACCCGGGTAGAATATAACTTTACTGCTGTTGATTGGGGCAAGTGGTGATCGACCTTTGCCTTGCGGCGTGTGGAAAAAGAAAGGAATTTAAGCCCCGCCGAATCAATCGATATGCATGCCAGACTAGCGAGTAAGGAGCAATGGAATAATCATACGTACCGAGAGAAGATACCGATAAAATCGCAATCGGACCACGCGGTGACCATCAACGGGTGTGTATGAGATATGTGGTATGTATGCATCCTATTTTCTCCACAGCAGAGAAACAACGTCTCGAACCGAGGAGGGGCTTGTAGTAATAGCTACCTGGATCTTTGCTTTTTTCTTTTTTTTCTGTGCATTCATGACCAGGTCGCCCAGTGTCGGCGTACTGGTGTCTTCACAGTATCCACTTGCTCTGCACTATATTTCATATCATCACTCATCGTCATTCAATGTTTCCTGTGTAGTAAAGGAAAACGAATGAACGAGAAGGAATATACCGCGATTCAATTGTTAACCCGCTATACCATTCAGACCAAGGAAATACAAACCCAGAATTACTTATATATGCCAATTATCCTTAAACATCCTCTTTCATAAACTGTGCTGTCGTTTTTTTCGTGAACCCTCCTTTTTCGCTTTTCTTAACCGATACTCCTGTCTCGAACGGTTATCTGCCCCTGCTCCCAAGGGTAATTATGGTGGTGGCGGTGGTGGGGCTGGCGACGATTGCTGTGGAACAATCTGCGCAAGGTGTGATGGCTGAAGATCTGACAAGATATCATTATCCAGGCTAGGAAGGTCGAAATCTGACAGGTCCACGTCATCCAAAACTAGGTCGGTATTCGACAGATCAACTTGATCCAGCCAGTCGGGATCCCAAGCAATCCCACCACCAGCGCCTGGCGCTACGCCTGACGTAGCAACACCCGCATTGATACCAAGAATCTCGTCAATCTCCTGCATCCCCAAACCGTCCACCGCACCTGCATAATCTTCTCCCAAGTCCATTGGCTCACCAAACGCCGCAAGGTCGATTTGCGGCTCGTACACCGGGCTTTCCAGGCCGAAAATGGGCGCAGTCGCAAACCTCGAATCTTTCACGACCTCGTCCGGCAACTCCTCAGGAGGAGGTAATAGGTCCCAACGTGACATATCCCGTATTGGGGGTAACTTCGGGGAAGGTTCTCTTGTCTGTATTAAAACAGGCGCACAGCCGGGAGACACCGAGCGGGGCATTATGTGCGAATTGGAGCTGTCAAGCTCACGCGTATCACCAGTTTTCCCAGCAGGAGTGTCGATTGATGCTGAGTCATCGTAAGAACTTATCGAAGTATAAGAAGGCTGAGGCGTACCCACCGTTGAAATCGTGGGCGATGGAGACGGAAGATGCTGTGGTTGATTTTCACAAGGCTGTGGCCTTCCCACGGGAGTCCATAGGTTTCCAGGGAACGCAGGGGGGTCATGGTCAAGTTTTCGTTTTTTGGTGAAATAGCAATATCCCTCGGGTTTAACAGGTTGAGTGCAGGGCACTTTGAGTTCTACACAACGGGGGCAAGGACGGACCAGTCCGCATTTTTTCTTCTGCTTGTTACATAATACTAGAGAGGGAATTAGATGTTAGCTGAGTGTTTCGATCGAGATGACGAGATGAAAAAAGCATCAGAGGAAGGGGAATCAGGCGTACCACAGGCGATATTACGCTGTCTTTTTTTCGTAGCCGCAGCAGCTCGTGCTTGAGCAGAGGCAGGAGTGATATGGAACATTTGCGAAGAAGGACTGGAGGCAATAGCGGGCCTCCGGGCAAATGGGACAACGGGAACCGAGAAGCCCGCCATCGCCAAGATACCAGATGGAGCGGGATGAAGCGGGATCACTGGGGGTTGATGGGTGTCATTGTGGAGACGCGGGGGTGAGAAGGTACATGTAGATATGATGGGAGGGGATGACAGAGGACGAGAAAGTTCAAACAGTTGGATCGTTGGAACGCCCGTTGTCTCGACCGTGCGCAGAAGAGTTTCCGGTTAGCGTCCACCTGCCGTGTAAAGCCTGGGCTTTCAGGCACACGAAAAAATCTCTGAAAACCACAAATCCCGTGGCCACCATCACTTTTTATTCTTCAGGAAGCTTTGAAACATCTAAAAGCTTTTTCCCCACGATAAAACAGGGACCAAGGCTATTCTTACACTCCTTTCCTCTTACTTGGTGGCTTAAAACACGTGTGACCTTTACATGTTGAGTCATAAGGTACTAAAGTCTGCATGTATTTCTGCGAAAATACATGTATTTTTTTTCCATTAACAGTACAGACTATATGCAACCAACCAACCCTAAACCAGAAGAGATGGGTTTAATGGCCGAAAACCCTCTCCTGGTTTGATTGAAAAAAATTTCTTTTCCGGAGCCTGAGACAGCGGTTCGGCGACACGAAAATAGAATGTCTGTGATTTCTGGGAATGCGCAAAACCGCATCAGAAAGCTTCGAAATATGCATATCGCATGGAAGGGGAATTCGAGGCTGCACCCGTATCATATCCATCTAGGCCACCAAAGTAAAGCTCGAACAGGCCGGGATAGGCAGCTATCATTCATACATAATCGCACAGCTCCTCAACATGCTGCCCGCCGGAAGCGGACTGTTTAGTGGAGGGTCGATACGACCGATGATTGGCCCCAGGCCTGTTTGTTGTTGTTTTTGCCTCCGTGGATGTGGGCAGTGAAGGTGGCAACCTCACTCGACATCGGGCATGGAGGGAAGCCCCTAGGCGAGAGGGACTTGCGTTGACTTTCTGGAGTTCACGCCATCCACAGTAGGAACCAGCATGCACCACGTTGCTACCGCTGTTCGGTGCCTTCCTGCCAACTTTTCCCACTCTTCCTGTCCCCCCTTCCTCTGCCCTTCTTCTCACCTTTTGCTCAAAACTCGCTTGTTCCCACAGCTCTCCTGTCCACTCTTCTTCTTCCTCCCCCCCCCTCTATCAAGCAATACATCAACCCGCCTTCCTCCTCCACTTTGACCGCTCCCCCTCCTTCTCTCCTATCTTGAGAATGACCATTATCCCCTCTACTATTCTTCTGCCAATACCTTCTCGTCTATATCCATCTGTTTCGTCGGTTTTATAATTAATCCTATCATCGTTCCACCTCTGGGCTCCTCTCTATTTGCCCTCTACGCGCTACAAAAACACAAATACTCTTTTAAACACTCTATACCTTTTCTTTTTTCTCTTAAGTTCGGCGTCACGGGTTATTCTTCGTTCGCTGTATTTTTCTTGTATTTTTCTTCGCTTGCAAGTATCGGTTTTGTTCCTCCTTTCGATTGATTGATTGAATCCATCTATCGGCGGTGTATTTTTTTCGCCTACAATGACGAGCATCACTGGGTCACCCTCCCCTAAGCCCCGAGCCGGGCGCAACAGCCATCGTCAAACAAAGAGCAGCTCTTCTATCTCGGTTCCTAGTCAGTTCAATGCGAAACACAAAACCCAACATCCAAATCTTCACTTTCACAATAATCACCAACTTCCCCCTAATTTTGTTCCCAACAACCGCGGCCCTTCTCGCTCTCCGACCGGTGTCATGACCCCACCCCAAACACCTAAAGCGCAACAATTTCCGAACGCCGACGCCTCTGGCAAAAAGAGGAAGAACAAGAAGCAGGATAAATCCAAGCAGGAAAGGGCGAAACCCAAGGATGTTATGACTCAAATCTTACCAGCCTTTTCTTCTGTTCCTATTCCAGTTGACATCGAGTCTCCCCCCATGTCTTCTGATGAGCTTGCAAGCGGCCAGATCACCCCGCCTAAACTATCTTCAACACCTCCATCAAAGGCATATGCAGGCCCCACTTTTCATTCTTCGCCTGCACCATCCGCTTTGCCCAAGCCAAAATTCTTTTCCAAGTCAGTTCCTGCTACTCCAGCAGGAAACAGCCTGCAAACTATGATGGAAAGTGACGCAAGCGATGCTACCGCACCAGCTTCGCCAGATCTAGATCAGGAACAGTCGCAGTCGCATCTTGAGTTACTGTTTAGAGCAGCTAGGGCAGAGAATATGGGAATGAAACGTCAAAGCTCAGGTTCTACTACCTCCAGCGAGACATCGACGGATTCATCGTCCGTAAATTTTGGGTATGTTGGAAATATCGTATTACTTGTAAGATGCCTGGGACTTACTCGTTCAAACCAGCGCGGACCCCGAGTCCCCTACTCGTAGTAATCGTAGAATCACTCGCAATATTCCGCTTGAATCAGGACTTTTTTCCATGGATGAGCTCGATAAGCCCGTGTCGCCTACATACAAGGAGCGCATCAACCAGGCTCGTTCCGTCACTGCACCCTCAAAGATGCCAACGCGGGCTAGCTTGGGAGAAGAAGAAGAACGCCGGAAAATGGAGACGGCTAATGCTCTCAAACAATTTCTGCTTGCCCCGCAATCACCGGCAACCAAAACATCAGTCTCCTCCCCATCGCCCGCTCCTCGAGCTCCGAATAGGTCTCCACGAGTCCAGAATCGGCCGCCACCACCGCCGTTGTTCAAAGCTGGTCCACCTTTGAGCCCCACTCAAAATGCCTATCAGGCCCGATCTCCCCGCTCGCCGCCTAACACGGGATATTTTCCTTTGTTTCAATCGACGATACCTTTTTCTTACGAACAGGAGCCGACACCATATACTGCGTCGGCGGCACATGTTGCTACTCCTCTTAGGAGACCGGCTCCTTACCCGGTTTCTTTTCAACCCTATCTTGGCCACATGGAAAGTAGATCTGAAAGGATCGACGCATATATGACTTCCTCGCCATTCCCTGGAACGTCCCAAAACAAGCTGTACCATAATGACCACAATTCTATTCTCGCTAGCAGGCTTGAAGCAGCTAAAGTCACATCAACAAAAAGTGTGACGGATTTGGAAAATGATCTAAGGAGGGTTTTGATGATTTGATCTTTCCAATTTTTTCGTTACATGGTTCCGGGGGGGTTTTTTTTGGGAGGGCTGGTTTCTTGGGTTTTCCTTGCTTCCTATCTCTTTTTTTTTCTTCTAAACTTGGGACCTGGCGAGATGTGGGTGGGCATTGTATAGCTTCAGGACTTTCGTGGATTTTGTTTCCTTCTTTTGTTTAGTTAGGTGTTTGCTCGTTTTATTCCGAGGTGGTTGGTAAGTTTGTTTTGGTTGGGACGGGTGCGGATTTTGTGTTTTTTTTCACATCATACCCCTCTTTTTCTTTCATTCCTTCTATCCCTTTGGCGATCTGTTTGTGTTTCGGGTGCTCTTTGCATTTGGGTTCGGGCATCAATTTTTGCGTTGGTCTTTTTGTTTGTTTGAGGGTATCTTCTTCCGGGGTGTGTTTGGTCTGTTTGGGAAATGTCTTTCATGTTCTATGGGGGTCTTTTTTCGGGGATGGTGGCCCTCATTGCGGATTTTTCTATTTTTTCTCTTGGGCATCTTTACGGATCTGTCTGGGGAAATGGTGCACGGTATGGGTTGGTCTTTGATTTTTTTGTTGTCTTATCCTCGACATGAAAGATGGGTATTTTATTTCTTGCGAATACCCTTCTTTATTGATGGTAGGTCTTTCTTCTATTCTCTTTCCCCCCTTTTAACTTCGAAAATCCTCTTTTAAAACGCTTCTTTCATTACCGGTATCTATTGATATTTTAACCCATTATCCCATGTGGAGGTGGTTTTTCTTCTGGCACATAGTTTCTTGTTATATTCCCCCCATTTGCCCGTTTCCCCGTTGTGTTATACCTTGTCACCTACTTTCTGGGGTTTTGTTTCTTTAGTTTGGTTCACTTGTTCATACACCACTGTCTTTCTCTTTTTTTTTCTTTCTTTTCTTTTCTTGCAAGATGTTGCGATTTTTCGCATCTGGCGCATTGGCACGTTGACTGATATCTATTTCCTTATGTTGGATGTCGGTGGAACCCTTTTCAACCAAGGGTTGTCAGGGTGATGGATGGTGATGAGGTGATGAGTGGTTTCGGAGGCGGGTGGTGGAACGTGGAAGGAAATGATTTGAAGCAGAATGAGAGTTGGGGATGGGAAAGGTAGTTCTTTGGCGACACGTTGCCCATACAAGCGCCTATGAAGAGAGGGAGAGAATGTCTATACTTTCTGGTATATACGCTTTTTTACTTTCGTTGTTCATTACTTTACTTTGAAAAAATCTATATCACATTTTTACCTTTTGATTTTACTCTTTTCTATCATGTCTTGTCGTTTTCTTCTTCTGCATATACTAGGCCGGGAGTATATATAGACACTATCGTTTTTGCTGATCAGGCATCCGGCTGGTTCTGAGAGATGGCACGACGTAGGCGTACGTACGCCTGTGTTCTTTGTTTCACTTTTTGTTTCCGATTTTGATACCTATTCTGGATTCCCCGGACTCCTTGTTTGGTATTTATGTACCCCTATAAAATTTATAAAAACCTTTTTTTTCCTTCTTCGGAAATAACCTCTCACGTGTCTATGTACATAACCAACCGGCAATAAACCACGAAATTACGTCGTTTGAAGTCCATACCATTTCCCATGGGTGATCCACAAACCTCATTCTATCTGCAGTATTAGCGGATGCATCGGCTCGAAATATACCCCTCCTTTCCCCTCTAATCTTTGAGTTTTTTTTTAATCCTGGGTTCGAGATCATCTGCAACAGATAGAGTCGTTGCATCACGATAGCATCCCGGACTGGGGTAACAGTATGTTGAACCGGTTGATCAGGCAACCGTAGGCAAGGCATCCATGATTTTGGGCATTTAAGGCGGCTGATGACAAGAAAACGTGGGGGAGGGTTTGCCTGGATGCCTTGCGGTTTAGTGTTTTGATTCAAACTCGGTGTACTGTACCGAGGATTTTAGCGATGGTTAGTTTTCTCGCTTCGGGATACATCCGGAATGGGATCTACTCCGAGGGATTCTTTTTGTGCTACGGTCATGAAATGCGATTCGGCTGTGGGGGGGGTGGTGGCTGTTGTGATCTCCAGGCTCGGGTTCAAGGGTGGTGAGACATTGGCTTTTTTGGTTAAGGTTGGAATTTGGGTTACCACGGATTGCGGCCCGCTGGTTATCGATAACAGTTATCGTGGGCGTGTTCTTAAGATCGGGGAGTGTGGATGTCGTGACCCGGGAGTATGGTCCTTTTTCTTTATCGCCTTGTGTCAGGTGTAGTGGTGGTGGATGGACGTGGGGTTGTGGGTGGGTTTAGTATGCGTCGATATATAGTATTGTTGTTATCGGTTGGGTGGTTCGTGGTAGGATATAAAGCTTTGTTTGAAGGACCCTTCTGGTTGAGGTTGTGGGGATGCCAACGGTATATAGCACTCAAGTTAGGATTTAGCGGGGGGAATCGTTCTGGGCCGTAGACTCAGGTTTCAGCTGATTGGGGATTTCAGTATACAAAAAACCAGGCGGTGTTGATATTATAATCACAATTTATCACTCGTAGAATTAGGGCCACACGTCGGAAACCTCCTTGATTGATAATTCGTACACGCATCTAGCCCTTTGGGCTATGGTGGAAGCCCCCTTAGATCTCCCACATACTAGATAGTTGGTGAGTATATGCCGTGGCGGTTTGTTACTAATTAGCAATGATTGAATTAGCGTAAATAAGTTCATCTAACCATAGCATTTAATAGTTCAGCTCGATAGATAGCACGAAGGGACTCCTATAGACTACCGTGGGGAACGGTAAACAGAGTTATAAGAAGATATATGCACAGGAGATGGTGGAACCAGACCTTAATACCAACCGAGGAAATTATCGAGCTAAAATTATTGGAGTCTTATCCCAAGCCCGGCCAGAGACCTTTTTGGCCAAATCTGGCCACGTAGGGTAGTAACCGCTATATGTAGTCTATAGGTAGTGATGGGCGATTTGGATGTGATTTCGTTTGGCCCGTAGTCTATAGGACTGTTTTGTTTTTTGGTATCCGTGTGGTTATTCCCTTTCTAGCTAGCCACGAATAACAGATGAAAGTATATTCGTGAGAGCCTCTGGTGTTGGGCGGGTCCCCTAGCGTCCATGCGGTCTGGCGATGAGTGCAAGATGGCTTATGAAACCTCATAGTAATAGGTCCTGCAAGTATTAGCCGAGCTGTTACTGAAATTCGGGATTGTAGGAACTCACAAGACATCTCATGCTATCGCCGATGCAATCCTAAAGCCGAGTAATATAAAATTATATAAACTACGTTCTAGAGAAATTAAGTAGGTCTTCCAATTCGTACGTATATTTTGATCTGTGTGAGTAGCTAAAAATATAGTTTAATCATTAAAAATCACTCGTGAAATTTCAAGTCACGTTTTTCGAAGCATTCTTTCTGATGATTGATTGATTGATTGATAGTTCATGTAAAACATACTTCCTAATTGGTACTGCCTAGTGGAGACCCCGGAATAATTGTTAGTGTATCCCTGGAAACGATCCCATAAGATCCTCAGGTAGAGTCTAGGAATGGGGGAGCCTGCTCAGCAGCCAGTTTAGAGGATGTGAACTAGGAAAGTGAAGGTGTAAGAGAGGCCCTAGAAGCGCCTAGGGTACAATTCATTTGGGATATCTATATTCCCCATAGTTCGCGTTTCCGACTCACTTCTGAAGGATATCTTAATGTTAGTTGTAATGGATAAGAGGGAAGCTGCTAAGAGACAGGGGATGACTGGTGGTAACGTGAAGTACTCGGTACAGATGATAACCAGATCAATAAAAGCACAAGAGTACGAGCCCAAATTTTGAGTATTTTTCAAAGCACTTCACCTCTCAGGATGTAATAAATCACTGTTGGTTAAAGCTCAGCTCCTTAAGTTGCTGTTCCTGAACCTTGGATGGCTTGCGTCAGCGTTCAACTCTCACCGTAATTCATAGACACGAGATGTATGGTAGCAAATATCGCGTGCTTCGTATACAAGCTCATGTTCAATAAAGAAAAAAGAGCCTGACTCCAGCGTTTCTGGCCTGGGCGTAACCCCCACCCCAGGCTCCTCTTGCTATATTCCCTTTTCTCGCCTTCTGCGCACCTTTAAGTGTCCTACACTAATCGCCTGACCGCATCCAAGTGTCTTGTGCGTGACTAGTCCGTCTGCCTATGTTTGCTTCGATGTTTTAGTTCTCCTATCTCGTAACTATCGCTGTTATTGCATGTCTAATTCATGTTGCGGCCAAGCAATGTTCAGGCTCTAATCTCTGCTTTAGTCGAAGGTGAGACTAGAAGCGTTTAGTTAGTAGAGTAGGGTTGGAAAGCATTATCACGTTTTTATTCACATCACATCACTCGGTGAAAACAATACTGAAGATTTTGTTATTTACTTCCTTTCGTGCCGCTTCTGGCCTTTCCTTACTATTTGACTCTATTCTTTATTCAACCTACGTAGGGCTTATTCGGGGGCTGCTTTGGGCCTGGAGGCGTTGACCGACGAGGTATATGGTGAAGCACGTTTTATTGGCTGAATACCTGTATATATACAGAGGTTTTCTGCCTCTTCTTCGTTTCTTTCTTCTCCATCGAATATCTCAAGCCTTCAGCTGAAGCAACGAATATCACCTCTTATTACTTCAGAAGATTGTACCCGGGGTAAAAAAGTCTGGATAGTTACAAATTTGTGACAGGTCTTTTCACTACTAGGCAATCAAGCTCGGTTAGGCTCAGCGCATATTGAGCTCCAATACCTAGAAAATGACGTCCGCTGCGCATGTATCAATAATCTTTAAAACAAGTTTGTCTCCAAGTCCTATCTCGATCTTGGCAAACTCTATGGGCAAGACTCGTGACTATCCATGGTCCTAGCTTAAGGAATATCAATTCCGTATCTGGCGGGATTTCCTTAGATATCTACCGATCGCATACCAGGATTGATTAGACCGGTCTAGATAATGGCACACTTTAATTGGAACACCACTAATTTATGAAACGCCTATATTTTCCAAAGTGTCGAACCTGTAAGGATGTCCTTTTTTTCCTTTTACCCCCACCATGGTTAAGGTTGTAGGCGAATAAGCGAACCCAAGAGGCTACTATCAAAATTGATCCTCATCTTAAAAAAAATCCCCAGGGATCCGTTAAAACATGCAATTTCGGATGCGTATGGGTATGATGGTACTTTCACTTTATACACTTACTCTATAGTAGCTTATCTCATCTATATCCGGGAAAATAATTGACCAAGATTTTCCACGAGCAGGGAGGGGGGCTCAAGATGTATCTTCCTCCAAGGTCGCAAGACCTTTAACACTATACCCGCCCTGTGGCGTTTCTGCCCATAACTCATATGACTTATCGCCAAGTCGGCGGCCACAGATTTTATACGGCTATAGTGTCCCCGCTCCCGCCGGTGGTTTTGTTAACGGACTCGATATGAAGTATGGAGGTAATTACAATCTCCGTGAGAAAACGCAGAAGGGGGGGTTACTTACTTGATCAACATACATCGGCGCTAGACACCTATAATCGAATTGTCTCACTGACCACTTCCTCTCTTTGCCGGTATCGAGGACATTGATGCGTAGGAGTTCAAGAAGCAGGACGAGCGACATTGGGCCGTGACATAGTAGCCCGGGATATCGCTCCTTCTGCTGCGTGAATAAAGGGTCAAAGTGTATTTTATGCGCATTAAATGTCAATGCTGAGAAACGAAACAAAAGATGTTGCGTCGGCGTGAACTCGAGCGAGAAATCAGGTGGGTTTGGCGCTGCGTGTGTTAGTTTCCGTTAGATTGGATAACAGAAGGTATAAAGTTACGTTTCACTACCCTCGTGACGACCTTCTCATCCTTCGGTTGTTTAAAAAACACCAAACACCTTTTCTCCACTACCACTGCATGATTATCCTCCAAAACCTCAGCTACAATCGGTTCCTTATCTGCCCACATTCTCCTCTCGAACCACACAAACATTTTCTCATCTTTACTCCCCTCCTTCCCCCTCATCTCCACATCCGTCACCTTCTCTTTCAACACCCCATGATCCATCAACCGCATCTTCCTCGTTGGGTGAAAGTGAACTGACCCTCCAGCCCACATCCTCCGCGTCCATTCTTCTCCTGGCGCCTGCTCGGCGTCAGAGCCGTCGCTTAGGAGCTGTGATTCTGGGAACTGAGGCGGGAAATACACCATGTGGTGGCCTGGCGGCAGATCACCGGCTACCGGGAGCCGTGGTGGCGGTAGAGGCGTTTGTAAATAGGGTGAGAGTGAGAGGCTGAGTAGGTAGGATGGCTGTGGGGAGATAAAGTCGTAGATTGGTGGGAAAGCACGGGAGTAGAGATGGTGACTACGGGTAATGATTCGGACTGGATGTCGGGCTAGTGTGCGGGTGAAGGTGTTGAACATTTTGGATTGGACGGATTATTGCTGTAGAGTTAGTTTTGGTGGGGAATTGATATCTCGTGAGATGGGATGGATGAGGTTGAACTTGGCGAAGCTTAACTAAGAGCCGCTCGTTGGCGAATCGGATCAATGCCTGGGGAAAAAAGAAAGCGGTTCACGAAGGGTCACTCGCGCTTCTATTACCGATACCGGGCCGACGTCTGGCCGTGCCTATGCACCTCATCATATTCGTCCCAGTTTCAGCTGAGCCGCTTGGTGTTTCTACATGAACGCTCTTCTTTGCCACCGCAAAGGCACAGAGAGCGCTTATATTTAGCCGAAACTGTGTACTATTCTTACTTCACTTTCAGTGGCACACGTAGCAAAAAGAAACGCTAGAACAGGTTCGTAAAAAGTATCTTTGGTAAGGTTTATCATAACAGTCTATAATCATATACATTTCATATAATAAATTATGGTTAGAGACATTAATAAAACCAGTTGACGCTCACGATATAACATGAACTTCTTTCCACAAGCTTAGTCAATCCAAATGGAAAAAAGAAAAAAAACTCCGGTGAATGAAAAGCGGGATCGGGGTCAGATGAAGATGACACTACGAGAGAAAAGAGCTCACCGACCAGCACGAGTTATAGAAACGAAAAAGGCAAGGGATGTAACCCGACAGCGGGTGTATACAGGAGTAATGATCGTGAAAGGGTAATAAAGGGTACTAATTTTTCTCATATCAAACAGCCCCACACAACCTTCAAACTAGCTTAGTAGAAGAAAACATCAACTAATAGTACTAGTAATAAGAATGGAGGGAAAAAGGACGAACTCAACGATGCAACCTTTGTGAATTGTACTATACCACCCGACAAAAGAAATAGGAAAGGGGGAATATTAAGACACAGTTCTCACCCAAATTATCGAATGGCTCCACCATAATCACTCGCTCATATGCAATTCCCACTTGATATTTAGTCGACACAAGTCGAATAAAAGAAACAAAAAGGAGAAAAAAAGGAAAACACTCGTAAGCTCTATAATGAAAATGCTACGCGACTCCAGCTCCACTCCTATTCGTCCTATCAAACCTCAATGCCTGCTTTTTTGACTGCTGTTGGAGGCTGTGAGATTTCTTCGCTCGAAATCTGTTTCTTTTCGTCGTCCAGGGCAATTTCCTCTAACGCTTTCACTGTGGAAGATGTTCGGTCTTCTACCAGATCACCTAGGAGGTTGTTGCTGGAAGCGTTCCTGGATAAATCATTCTCAATCTTGGTGTGTACAGGAATTGGGGCTGGGATCTCTTCAGCAACGCTTCGCAGAGGCTTCGAGGATTTCTTGGATGGTGGTTTGAGGTGATTATCGGACAGAGTGCTTTCTTCCTTCGGTGGTCGTGTCAAACCACCTCGGCTCCCGTTTGCTGAATTAAATGCATTTGGTGGAGGCATTGTATTTCTCGGTGATCCTGGGAGGGAGCCAGGCCTTGGAGGAGGCCCTCGGGAAAAGCGGCGTCTTCCGTACTTGCGTTCGTTTCGCACACGGAGGATATCCATGTACCCTGGCTCAGACCTTGGCGCTCTCGGGTCCTTAAGCTTCAGGTCCTGAGTTTCCTCGTCCACATACCAGTGAGGACTTGCCATATCGTCTGCTACCATCGCTAGGAAGTGTGCCCATGACTTTGAAACGACGTACTTGCAATCGTAATCTCGACCAAAGAGAATTACCTGACCCCATGTTCCATTTGGACCTGGTGCCAAATCAACAGCAATGTTGTTACCACCCCAATCCCTTGCCATAGGAATCCAGCCTGGGTGGGCATATGCCTTTTGAATCGCACCTTCAGGCTGAGAAGTTTGGCGAGACTGAAGCTCCCGACGTCCAAGCGTGGCACTTTCCGCTTTCGAAGGGCCAGCTTCGCTAGTTGAGGGAGTTGAAGCTGGTCCTGGTATCGGCTGAGTTAAATAATCTCTTTCGACTATTCTCCAATTCTTCCACTCATCCAACATCTCCTCACAATCCAGCAACATTGCCCCGAAAATGACGCCTGTAGGTGTTCCACCACGCTCCTGGCCGTCGTGGATCAGCAATGATTCCCGCACTTCCATTGGTAGCGAGCAGTCTAGGCTGTATTCCAGTTCGTTGATGTCGTTCACAGTAGCAGGTGTACAGATTTGATCGAAAAGTTCAGGATAGTTGTCCTCGCACCACCTGTCGATTCGGCTCCAGGTATGGCTTACTGGGGGCGGAGGAGGCATTCCATCGGCACCAAAATCCTGCATCGCTATTCCTCCTCCAGGAGGTGCATCGCCTCCAATTACAGAAGATCTCATTCCAGGGGTATATGGGGAATTTTGACCATTGATGGAGCCAGCTGGAGAACGAGGGGAGTAAACTCCTGGTGTGCCGGATAGTGTAGCTGTAGAGCGGTTTTCTTCATGATATGTCATGTTGAGGCTTGCATCCATTCCTGGCGATGAAACTCCTTGTAACTGGGGATTGCGACCCACTCCAAGGGGCTGATGCGTGTTGCTCGCCAAAACTCGATAAGGAGAGTCATGATTTGCATGCCTATCGTTTGAGGTCATGGCATGCCAGAAGTTCCGGAACCCGGATCCGAGCCTGTGGGGTTTAATGATGTCAACGGGGAAGTTCACATGGAGCAGATTGGTTGATGCAGGGAAAACGTACCCTGAATTAGCAGCCATACTGGTGATTGGGGAGACGTAGGTTTGGAAAAGCCTTTAAATTTGTTCTGCTTGCAGAAAAAGGGGTATTTGCGAGGCCGGGTTGGAAAGGGAGGGAACGTCAAAAACACGTGGGTAGCGGGCGTTGCAAACAAGGTTTTGAGATCTGATTGTCTAAATAGGAGACGCGTAACGTTACGCTCGACTTGCACGGCAACAAAACAAGCAGTAAAGTAGAGGATAGTAAGGGATCGAGTAAGTGCTGGGAGAGAGTGAACGCAGGACCGCTGGTGACTGCTTGGGAGAAGAAGAACGAAGGAGGGAGGAACAGGAGGAAGACTAGGCGAGAACGAGGGCAGGCAGGAGGAGCAGGAGGAGCAGGCAGAGGAGCAGCAGCAGCAGACTAGCAGAGAGGCCGCAGATGGCAGCAATAGAAAGAAAAGACAGGAGACGGGAAGAAGAAGGACAGCGAAGGGAGGGATGGGGGAGAGGAGAGGTCAGATGTCTGATTTCTTTCCCATGCCCGCTTACTTTACACTCCTAGTCCTGGCACTTCCCTTTAGGAAATTGAAAGTGTCAAGGCCTCTTCTAACAGCAGCAAAACGAAGGTCCGCGGTGTCTTCGAGAACGGAAGGGGAATGAACGAAAGCTTAAAAGGCTTAGGGGAGAAAACGAGCAGAACGGTAAGGTGGGAGGAACAGTCGACAGGGGTAAGCAAATATGAATGCGCATCCACCACCAGTGTCCACCACCACATGCACCCGAGCAGCCACTGCTGCACCACTTCCATCACCACCCGCTACTTTACAGCCAGGTGCCACCCTTGTTCCCCCACCTTACCGTTGTGAAAGTTTCCTCTTTCGGTGTTGCCCCTGATATCTTGTTTTGCAATTGGCTGGCCCCACTGCTTCACTGTGCACCTATACGTGGCTAGGGATCTTCTTATGAAGATCACACTAGCTCAAGTGCCGCTGTTAAAGTTGTTTGGTTTAAAATGCAACGGTATCTGTATTTAACGCCCTTGAAATAAGCGCGATGACCATTTTTATTGGTTCTATATCTGGTCGTATTCGTTCTCGCCATTATGGTCCCTACATGGTGTTGACAAGGAGGGGCAAGTGTTACGATTGCCGACGCCAACCTGGGAAATCGGGTGTACCAGCGCATCTGTGGCAGCGTTTACAGCCATTGGGCTTTTTTCCTCCTGCATAACCGTATCTACTCTACACACGCTACTGACGTGATACGGAGATCGCAAGGTTTCGCCGAACCCTATCTACGGTATAATGCCAACCCGCTGAATTCACTCGGGAGATACCGTCCTATGTAGCTTCTTGTCACCACATCTATCCTTTCCGAAAGCCTACCGGAAAGCAAGCGATAATCATCCTGCGCTGCCAAGTGCTGCAGGGTGGGTGACAACGTGTAGAGGTGTGTCCCTGGCAGTAGAGATATCAATAAGAACCATTCTCGGTTCCTTCTCTAATGGGAGGGTTGTAAGAGTTTTCTTTTTTACTACGGTAGTACAAGACCATTGCCAAGCATCTACTATCTATGAAATCCTCCCAATAAGTTCTATCATCGTCATCAATACCTCTCTCGAAAAATCCATAGTTCTGTCTCTGTTAGTGTGAGATATGACGTGTAGGTACGTCTGAAGGGCGCTTAAGGCGTGTTGCAGCTTGCAGGCTGTCAGTTTCTCTTTTTCCCGTCGGATGCGCCGCGCCTGAGGGATCCAATATGCAATCCATCTAGATTTCTATCCTTCTTCCCGGTTTATCTTTCCTCGCCTCTGCACTTTTGACAGCTATATCCGAAGATGGGGTTTTCCGGTGTGTTGGGGCTAGGTTTTGGCGGTTTCTGCGCAGCAGATAGATAATTCATTGGGTTTGTCTAATCACCTGCCGTGTGGGGTATTGTGTAGAAGCACATCAGATATACCTTTTCGTCAAAGGGCAGAAAATTCTTCTGGGAGGTTCTCTGGTGGATCCTATGTTGGTATTACAATGATGTACTGGAGATAGAAGCATTGAGTTGAAGGAGAACCCATCTGCTAGTTGAATGTTTCCTATACTTTCAAACGTACATAAGGTGGGGGGGGGGCTTTTCTGGGATATCTTGAATCTGGAATATCTTGAATCTGTTACTCTGCTTAGTCAAAAGTAGGCTTCGCGTAACATTGTTATTGATAGAATAGAATGCCGCTAAAGTTTTCTGTCAAGCTTTGTGGCAGCCAGCCAGCACGTGTTGGGCTAGGGTACAGGCATGAGGCTGGAGATTGTGGCATCAGCTCGCCATTCGGTAGGTGGGATGGGAGATTAATCTTTTGAACATCGTGTCGTTGAGGAATATACCCCTAACCCCTCGAACATCACTAAAGGCCTTTACTACCCTAATATATTGGGAAATGCTTTGTGGTAATGCGGGCTAGGGGTATGATTGCTGGATGGGGCCCCTTCAGTAAGATCTAATTATTTGTGTGTATTACTTATCGCTGGTTGATGGCGACGACGAATTCACTAAGTACATGTGCATGTACATTCAACCACCTGGCTTATGGTGTATTTATCGCTGATGATGTATTTGCCCCTCTCTCAGCGAGATACATAATTTGTTCTGTCTCGAGTGTGACTGATTTTTTCTAATAGTTTTGGAGGGCTGGGAGAGCTAAACCTAGTTATTTTAACAGTTCAGTGGCTTCTTATCGCCCATAGGTTTCACACATTTCTTGTTTGGGGTTTTCTTTTATGTTACCCTCAACCTTGCCACACACCTGGTTCTCTCAGACTCTCCTGTAGTGATAGCGGAAGTTCTGGGGGCAAAGCCCCGTGGCGAGGAAAGAAGCTACAGAGGTATGAGAGTACTAGCCGTGAATTTTCCAAGATATCTAGGCTTCCCAGCGATCTAAAACGAGGAAGAAAATAGCTAGCGCTGACACGTCATTATACAACCTCAAGGCCAAAATGTCGTATACCGACGCTTCCTGAAGACACGATAACATAGGGTTAGCTGGTGGGGATGGGGTCAGCCCCTCAACCTTATACGACTTCCCAATTTAACCTAGGCCTGTTAAGTTGGAAAGAGGAATACTTGATCGGGCGTTCCGCAAGATGTGTACTAAGCTGAATGTAAAGGTTGTGGGAGGAAGTGATTTGTACTTTACTAGCGGTGGATTCAATCTGGAAAATCCTTGGCATGAGCTGGGTTAATACAGAGATCACTCTGCTATCATTTCGCTAGCATTTCTGTTACCTCACTTATCATTCTGCCAACGACACAAAGGTTCTTCAGTACTTCTTATTTTGCATACCAATTACCATAAGAGTACCTATATTATACTTACTATCATAATACTAGTTCTATACAGGTATGTTACCGCAGAAATCAGCGAGGGCCGGAATGACGCTAAGACGTCTAAACAGAGTGTGGCGGGGAGACCTTGCTGAGAATGATTTGACAATATAGGGGTTTGCCACTCGCTGCACCGGTTGAGGGGAGTTCTTTGTTTTCCGAGAATAAAAGCTACTTATATGAGTTAGTCATATCACCACTTCTTGTTTCAACCTCTTAGTGTCATTTCGATTCCCGTCAATTTCTATGATACTACAGGTTCTTAATTACTACTAAAGGACTAGGATGAGAGGCTCAACACAAAGAAAACTGTATGTCGATAATGTCCCTCCATTTCGCTACATTCACAAGGGATAGATTCCCCGTACAATGGACATCACCTTGCTCATGAAGAATCACTCGCTCCATAAGACATCACTCGCTCCATGAAACATTACTCATGTTAGAAATACTCCCTGATATCTCGTAGTGCTCATGCATAGGCTCGTGCTCCTGTGCGTTCGTTTCCCTTGGTTTTTCTTGGTGTTTTGGTTTTCGGCCCGTACGGCTCTTACCCGGCCGAGAATACCGTCTACCAAGCAGGAAACCTAGCCTAGCAACGCCTAGTAGTCTCGTGCCCAGCCCCATGCACGCAGCTTGCTGCGTACCGTAGGTATTTCGCCCCAACACAAATCCCAATACAAGCACACTCTTTGACGATAGGCTTGATTGTTGATCCTTTAGAATTGAATACCCAGCCTTATTTTATAAGAAATGCGCATCTCAAGTGGAGATTAGCATGGGGATTCAACTAATAACAAAAAAGCCTTGCAATGATAAGTAACAGCAAATCTTATCTCAATTTTCTTACTAGATTTAGATTCTACGTAGCCTAATCTCCCATGTCAATTTTTATCCTACTAGCTAGTGATATGGTTACTGAGAATCGAGAAACGTGTATCACTTTCCTGCAGCCCTTGGTACAGAGGTTTATTTGACTCCTCTCTAATTCACTATTTTTTGTTGTGTATGTTCAACAACTCATGTTGGTAATATTTACTTCCTAATATGCCGTATGTGGCCATTCCTACTATTTGGTATTATTCTTCCATATCGCGTATACTTTCCTAGTGTATTCCTTCTGTCTCACGCGCTTCGTTGGCTTCAGATCATCCAGGCAGCTACCCAGCGTATTCGGAGTACTCGGAGGCGGCAGAGTGAACCCACAAACAATTAATATCATTGCTTATTGCACTATTGAGGAAGGAGTAGAATGCTTAGGCTATGTGCTGCGCATGAACACTGAAAGTTTCAAAACTCATCGTCTCAGCAGACATACTCATGGGTCCTCAAAGTCCCCTCCCAATTGTTGAAAGAGGAATGCCAGAATATCAAATTTAGATCTTACCTGCTCCGCCCATGGCTTTTTCCCCGCTCACGAACTTGAACTCGCTCTTCCAGGTAATTATACTGGGTAGATGAGAAATGGATTTCGGCAGTAACTCTCGCGCCACCATAGTAATGAACGGCATTAACAGGCTGCGGATATCCCAAAATACCAATGCGGTAATCTTTTACAACTGTATCTGCATTTTTAATATCTCCCTTGTAAAAAGGGTTGTTCACTTTTCAAACTCGATTTGTTGGCAACGAAATGATTCCTCGGATGGCGGACCCTCTGGTATCTCTTGGCTAAGGCGTTTCAACGTTCGTTTGTTAAGGACTAGAGGGTAAATATAGTATAGTCGTCCTATAAGATTATGAATTCGGAGCAAACCTATAATTTTATAAGTTAGGCATTCTTATAGGAAAGTACTAAGTGAAACCAGCTGTCCCGAATTCAGACGGACAGGCTTGAACTGAACCAGGCTGACTGGGCACCATCTAATTACAGCTGACTGTGGTCGCTGCTATTCAGTTTAGCAGACCGAATATTGTGGCTCAATTCTAGCAGTATAACGCCGTGACCCATAGGCGGAGCAACACCGTTGGTGTAGAAATCCTTTTCGGGTTGTCTTTATCCTCGTTTTAGTGGACTGCGGCCGACTGCGGCCTCTGTATTCCATGGACGGACTTACTTGGCACTGTCTGGCTCTAGCCCATTGCAGTTAGACTAGACTATTGGTAGTGCTGGTACTGACACATAAAACAATCCCTATCCGGTTCGGTCCGTATATTCTTATAAGGCGGATGACCCGAATTCTTATAGGGACTTGTTCTGTGGCTGCATGTACCTTATGTATAAGGCCTCGAGCTACAGTCTGGGTGCAAGGCACAAAGGCAAGTGTATACGTTAAATATGAAGACGATAAGAGAAAAGAGGGGAAAGAGAAGAGAAAAGCCGAGTAGAGGGCTATACATACCCCTCTGGATATCGTCCCTGACAATATGTTACCGCTGGTGTGTATAGAAGAGGCCCGAAGGACGGTTCTTATTAGTTTCTTTGATCGCTCTAAATCCTCGTCATGATCAATGCATCTTGTAGCGCTTTAGGGTAGGATTTCGGCTCGTTTCAATTGGAGCTAAACGTTAGCCATGATTGCCTAGGTTTATGTGAAATTCGCAGTAGATGAAATCTAAAAATCAATGATATCTACCGTGTTGGAAGCCATAACCATTAAGGCTGTACAAAGAGGTCGGTATCTGTGAAAGTCGGTAGATTTGTGACTTTGCACGGAAAGGATGATGAATACTGTAGAGGAAAGTGGAGTTGTGAAGTTCGATGAGCAAGGTGATGAATGCCGCGGGGAGAGGTGGAGTTGTGGATGGTTAATGCAGTTGAAGAAGGTAGGTTGGGTGGCCTACGGTGCGCAGCGGCCATAGGCAGTAGGGGATGGGAACGAGCCTAGTTGGGTGGTTGTGGGGATGGCTACAAGTCATGGGGCTAGGGCAACGGTGTGGCATTCAGCGGCTCCAAAGGCGAAATTTTATTTTTCGGCTACCCGGTAGAGAAGTCTTACTGAAACCGGTACATACCATAGACAGTGGTTGCTACTACTCGACACTAAGCTAGAATGTGATGATTTGCCCTTAACCAATCGTCTTTCACTATAAGTATCGCTCTCCATCACCGTCTATCAAAAATTGCCCTGGGGAAGACCGTGCTAGGTACCAGAATTTATTGAACTTGTCACTCTTGCTGGTTACTGAGGAAAAGGGCAACGTTGCAGTACTTGTCCTCCCTAGTGGTAAGTTTTCATTCTACTATTGTAAAAACAGGCCATGCATCGACCAATTCTTCAAGATTATTTCTAACCCTGGTGACCGTGCCGTTACTGCCATGGTCAAGATGGCGCTCCAATTGGTCATTATTAAATGTCGGAAGAAAATGAAGAATATTTTACGAAAAGTTCGTGGACAACTAAAGCAGTTAAGACGGAGGATCCAATCTGACCTAGCCTAGACCAACTCATAGAAGGGGATCAAGGGAACGACCCTGGGATCCGTTATGACATCTGTAGTACGCTTACTATTAGCCGCCTCGGAGGAAGCGGAATTTCGACAATTTGTTGGAACTAAGATCTTCCCTCGTAGGGTCCTGCTCTCCGAATTCCTACAATGTTGGTTTGTGTTCTTGGCAGATGGCCTGCCATTGCTATCTCAGACTGGTCCAAGACCCAGACTAACATGTTCCATGTTCTCATCGTGGCGCATGGGGTAACTAGGATCCAGAGGATCGAGGATATCCTTGACGAAAGGTTGCTTCACCGAATACGGAAACTGGAGGATTATTATAACGTTATTGGGACCTTGATGAAGTCTACAAGACATTAAGGCAGGAAACAACAGGATTGTTAGAACATCTGACCATCAGAGAAGTAAACTAATTTAGAGTCTACTAGATGAGTGATCCTAGCATAAGTTTTAACAGATACAGCCAAAGGCACCTGTTGCTCTTTTATTGTTGAACTTTCTTGATACTATAAATAAGTAAGCTAGGGTCTCAGGGGGAGACCTCCGTAAGGCTTTCCCAGCAATAGTGAGCTTCTTACAGACAACGAGTTGCAAGCTATAACCAGAAGCGTCCATTCCGAGTATACATTGGTATTGGAAATGGGGCCCTCACATCTGATGCCTGAGATTAGTAATATATGGGAAGTACTAAATCTAGTCGTTTGCTACACAATCACCGTAACTAGGATAAAGTGGCTTCACTAAATCGAACCGGGTGTAGTACAAGATGTGGTTGGAAAGTCCTCACTCACCCCCCAAAACACACTAAAAGTAGGCCACTTCACGATTTATTAAACCATACTTCCTGTTAATAAATAAAAAAATTAACCTCACTGCTGGATCAATAAGTCCATAATTATCTACTCTCTAGTCCTTTTTCTACTCCAATTATTGTTGCTGAAGAAATGAGAGCCAAGAACTAGTGACTAAGCGGTTGGTACTTGTAAATTTGTATAGCAACCCCATACAAAAGCTACATTCCTCCAACTTCCCCCTTGAGCTTTCCTCTACTATTTTCGGTAATTTGAGTTTGAGGATAAAATGAAGTTAAAGAGTAGGAATCTATGGATCTCCTAAGCCTCTGGTATAGCTAATTTATTTATTTATTAATAGGAAGCGTGGTTTAAAAAGTCGTGAAGTGGCCTACTTTTGGTGTGTTTTGGGGGATGGGCGAGGACTTTCCACATCTTGTACATGCATGCAATTAGGCTAGGTGCATGACAGACGGACGAGCCTGCGGTAGCTCCTGGCTCGGATAGCTAGACCTAGATGAAACATCTGGCTGTTGTATTCCGATCCCCCTATAAATGCACTTCTTTACGGGCTGAGTCGGACAAGTGAACATATATGCTGCGCGTGTTGGTCGGCAACATGCGATCGTTTGATGAACTAGAACGAGGCTAACATGTGCTCGGGTCAGGCATATGGAGATGGGATAGGTCTCAAAGATTTTCTATGGTGGTCCCACAGAACGGGAGATCCCGATGTTCCATCTCCACACTCACGGCCCGAGCATTGTCGAACTAGTTTGTTTAAAATAATTTGCTAAACTTTGCTTATTGTACAAAAATAAATAATTAGCTGATATAACTGGACACCTTCTAACGGTATACCCCAGCTAATTACCAGTAGTGAGGTAGACCCACCTCTAGGCTGGTTTATAATTTATCTAGGAAAACTAATCCTAAGTCCATTCTCAGAACAAACTCGGCCGCATTGGTGACGTGATCGGCTTCGCTTTGAGCCGTCATGCTGCGCTGGCCTAGCCAACCCACAAGGAGACTCAAAATGACTCGGAGAAGGGGAAGAATAAGAGGAGTCTTTAATGGGGAAAGTAGAAACAGTCCCGTGCTGGAGCATTATTTGGTTAAGTGACTTATTGTTTAGGTGTTGTACTTCCCTACGTACCTAGTAGCGCTCTCTAGCTGGGCTTAAGTGGCATCGTGGCATTTTGACCAAATGGCAGCCCCAGAGTTTTCCCGATAAACATTGACAGAACATTAAGTTTTCGCAGAGTGGTGGTATAAAACCGGGTGTGTCGTCTGCTGGTTTGAGTTGTAAATCCCCGCATCTCGGTGCTGGGTTTCTGTAGTACGTAACACCAAGGGTACGTGATTTTAAGGATGAGATCTAGAGTACGATGTGTTGTAATTGGCGAGGGCTCGGGTAGGCCAAAAGATTAAACCTTTGCTCGATCTAAAATCGTCCGCGATTCACCGCACAACAAGAGACTTTATCTTACATCGAGTCCTGCGATCAAGGGTCAACCAAGTGGCTGCTGCAACAAAGAACAGCTGCATACGTTAGATCCCTTTACTGATGCTATTCGTCAACTTGTTTCTCCCTCAGTTTTTTCCTCGGTCACAGGAGTGCTGTGACTTATATATTGTATGTACAGTAGAGTTTATTGGCGTGGGAGACCTTTATATTGCAGCCTGGTCCAAATCAGCCTTTGTGATAGACTATTGAGAAACGGCGCTAAACCGGGGATAGAAGTGGGGGCCTGGGGCTTAGCGGTGACCCAAGTTGAAGGGGGAGCGCATGATAGGTATGGTTAGTAAGCGAGTTCTGATGGGCTTGGTCGGAGTACAAGTACTACGGGTGCCAGGGAAAATCTGTTGACACCTGGCGGTGGCGGTGCGCCCACTGGAGTAAATACATACCATAATTCACCTTAAGCTTCAATTAAAGTCTGTAACTTGCCTGATATGTTTCTAATCAAACTCTCCAAACAAGACTCTTATGCTTTCGCAGTAGCTATTCTTCCCAGCTTCATCAAGCGGGTGGGAGGGTTGAGTGCTTCCACTGCCACCACCGCCAGGTGTCAACAGATTAACCCTGGCACCCGTAGTACTTGTAAATGACTGATGTTTGTGCACCGGGCTGGGTCCGTGCCCTATACATTTCCTATGATTTTGTATGGTATGCAGGCCCAGCCCGGTGCACAAACGTCAGTCGATTACGGGTGGTTATGCTGTGCTGTGGTGGACTATGACGTCATGACTATGAAAGTTTTTTTTTAATAACTATTCTGATTTTGCTCGGCTCGGCTGTGTCCATTAGGGGATATTTTTGGTATTACTACGAAAGGAGGCAATCCGCTACCGTAGTGGTGTGCACTCTTCGAAGGCCAACAGTCGCTAAAGGTGAAGTACATGTAATTAGACGTCTTGCAATTGGACGCGGGAAATTTCGAAAGTACATGCAGTTACTATTATTGCTTGGAAATACATGAAATTCCAGGACTCACTTTATAGAGAGCGGCTTACTGGTCTTATGAGTCCATCCATACGTCTTCCCTTGGGGAAAAGGGTGTCGAACCTGCACCTGTGACCCTGGGTCCTGGGGGTTTGAATATCACCATTAGCTTCCCAATAAGAGACACCCCGCCAGGTGGTCTGAAGGGTTTCAGCTAGCAACGGGGGGAGGCGAAGAAAAAAGCAAACACTGACATCGGACCTTGAGAAGCCATTTAGTATAAAACCCACAGAACCCACCCCATCCTATAGTACTCACATATCTGCCGTCTGATACTGCCCTTGCTACCTCTTTGCTTAAACCCTCTTTCCAAAATCGAAACTCAACTTGAGTATCAAAACACTTATTCGATGGCTCCAATTCAGTTCCAGCTATTTTCGTGTGATTCATTCAAAATCTTCTGCTGTCCTAATATCACCCGGCCGCAAGATACCACGGCCTCTCTGACCGACACCTCCAGTGGAATCATCACAATACCACCCCAAAAAGAACCAGACATGAGAATGCCTTCAGCACAAACAGTGGAAGATAGAGACGCGACTGAATATCCTACAATTGAAGCAACTTGGCCGGCGTTGTAGGAACGGGTTAGTACTCTCTTCTACGCGGTTATCGTAAATACATGTGTCTTTTAAAATCTGTTTTTATTTGACTCTTGTTCTTCCTAGGCTTAGATAGCGAGCAATGATGGGGGAGTTTGGTTTGGACTCATAAGAACAAGGCTCTAAGGACGACAACGATAGTATAGATGCACATAGGTTCAGTGGTTGGGATTGATATTGGAACTGAAATTATCTCGATTTGCAATGAGTATTTGTATTAGAGTGTAAACTGTAGCACGCATAAATTGTTAGTTTTTGACCTTGAAAACCCCATTCGAGTGATAATATATGATGGGAACGAGCGCAGAAAACGGCCGCTGATGGCGTGATCTAGTCGCTTACCGACCCACCTAACCTTTGAACCTACATGTAGTAGAACTTCAATCCGAGCCGAACGCATTGAATTGCCATGAACAAAAAGAAAAGAAAAACGAACAACCTTTGTCGCTAGTGACAGAGGGAAAAGTGAGGGCAAAGAGAGAAAAGGGAGTCAGGGAATAAATGGGGTATACATAATTCGGTGGATGGAGGTTACACAGAACCATGGAATTGGAATTATAGCCAGCAAAGAAAAGGGACTCGGTGGATGGATGCAACCTGAATCACGTACACTCCATTCCGCCGAGTCCCTTTTCTTTGCTGGCTATAATTCCAATTCCATGGTTCTGTGTAACCTCCATCCACCGAATTGCACCCATCCACCGAATTGAATCTGTCCGCCGAGTTGCACCCATCCACCGAATTGCACCCATCCACCGAATTGCATCTGTCCGCCGAGTTGCACCCATCCACCGAATTGCACCCATCCACCGAATTGTATCCATCCGCCGAATTATGTACACCCCATTTATTCCCTGACTCCCTTTTCTCTCTTTGCCCTCACTTCTCCCTCTGTCACTAGCGACCGGTGTTCGAGTCAGGCCGTTCTTCGCGGTCACTGGCAGTCTCGTGCCTAGCCCCATGCACGCAGCTTGCTGTAGGGCAGCAGCCATAGGAAGTAAGGGATGGGGACGGGCCTACCGTAGTAATTGGCGAGTAGCCTCATGGGGGTATTGCAAAGTATGGGAAAAGAACAGCATGGAACCTTCCTATTCCGGTCTGGCCTACCATTTTTTGGTGGTGTTCTTTTCCCATACTTTGCCGTGAGGCTACTCGCTAATTACTACGGTATGTTTCCAGTGATGGTACCCATGCTGATGTTTCATTTAGTCGAAGCAAGCTCTGTGCAGAGCAATATTGGTGCGACACGATCGGTCTCTTCATGGTCAGCCAGGCGCAGACTTGGCTGTTTCTCGGCAGCGACGTGAACAGCGAAGACTAGGGCTCCCTCGCATCAGCTCTTTATTCGGCAAATTTTTTTCATCCAAGCACAACAATCCCCAAAGCCTAGCCCAACACCCAACCCCAATACCTATCTGCCCTGGGCCGATTGAAGGTGTGGCAATTGCGCAAAGGAGCCGATAGTCTGGCTACTTGCAAAACCCTAAACCTTAGATCCTCCAATTATATCTTTCCGTTAGGAAAGGGTGTTATTTATCCTACATGTAGCTATGGCCTAATAGAAGGATCATGGAACGTTCCTCTGGCCCTTTACACAGAAAATTTTCACCATATAACACGTATAATATACTTGGAGCATAACAACTGCCACAAAGCCTTGTGCCGCCTCACTTATTAAGAGTAGTTAACGGTTATATGTATCTTGCCTACTAGGAAACAAAGCCTTTCGGTTTTTATGTGTTAGGCCAGGCGTGATGGAAAAAACCGTGTTAAAACGGGTCAACTAAAATTTAAATGTAATAGATTAATATTTCATATAAGAGAAGTCCAAGAAACGAACATAGGTTATAGTCCTGTGCGCCTGAATTCAAACGTCAAACGGCTGTCACCATTACTGAATTAGTATCTGAGTCTTATAATCTGAAGTGAGCCTAGCAAATGGTATTTCTCAGAAAACACGTGTGGGTCTGTGGGGCTTCAGAATAGTCTTTGGGTCGGCTGGGAACCGCAGAATTTATTCTTTACAAGAAAACTAGAATACATACATGCAGTCTCTATTATGAACCTAGCACTCTTATATCCTAAATAATTCTTCCGCTATTCCAACTTGGTTGGCTATAACCTGGGGGAAGCAACTTAGATATCCCCTTTCCAAGCAATATATGAGCCAAGTACCTATTCTTTTGGGGGTTTTATATGTTTCTAAAGGCGTAGTGGCGTTTACGTTGCGCTCTTAGTCCAAGTGTATACCATGCCTAGTCATCCCGGCTGTAAACCTCTACCGACCCAACACGGTAATCCGGGTTTCCCAAATGCGGTAACCCGTATACACACAACGTTAGCGGTATATACAGTGACGTATGAAATATTAACGGCGATGCCGTGTTGACGATGTATGCAAGACTTATATAAAATAAGATTGGTCCGAGACAATCTAAGACATATTGCCTAGGCCAACTATGTCTGCCTCTACCAATCCATTTCCACAAACGCTCAGCCTTGAATAATAAGAGTTTTCTCTCACTTGAATTTCAACGGAAAGAATCGTTCGAGGTGCACATGGGGGCCATTAGCGCAGACAGTCACATCTCAGTACAAATCGCTATAAGAGTTGATAGTTCCTCCCTCTGTATTTTGGTTCCTACCTGATCCTACCCCAAATCAAGCAAGTCTCGGAAGACGGGAGTGAGTCTTCCCAGATATTTTCAACCCTCTTATTGAGACACCGAGTTAACCACTAACAGTTTATCCAACCAATGTCTCCTATCCACCTCCACCTTTTTACGTGTGCATGTAACTCGATAAAGATTCTTTGTTGTTTGGCCAGCGAAGACATTTCATCTTTACTTCTAGACTCGGACCAAACGTCCATAGCGCCCCGACCGAAGAAGCTACTGAATATGAGCTATCCAGCAATTCAAACACCAGAGGTGGATGCAAGTCGGGATCCAACAAATCATCCAGTTGAAACCTCACCTGATATAGCTTAACTGGTATATTACTACACGGCAACGTGACTCCTTGAAATTAGATGTTCCTCCCTGGGCTTATATTTCTCTAACTAGCCGTTCAGGGCCTAAAGTAGAGAGGCAGAAGCAGAGAGACTTGACATCAAGAGAACCATGAACGACACGGCTTTAGTCAACGAGAAAGAAAAGCGAAATTTAGAAATCAAGCACGTATCTAGAGGGAGGAGCTCTGTGCGATACTTTGTATTTGTAGTGACGATGATCGACGATATATGTGATAAGGCGTGGAACTTCAAATACTCGTCACAATATTAGTCCACATTCCTCAGGAGTGATGATTTAGGACGTGCATACATCGCTCTACTCCATAGCTGAGGGATATATGTAGCGGTTTGGGATTGCGCCTTATCTATCAAGTAAATTGGAAGTGGCGGGTTGAGGGAGTTTCTGCATGCTCTAGGATACGGGCTGCGGACGACTTCCACCTAACATGCATGGTGTCGGCCAATCAGCCTGCCTTCAGGTTCGTCCATCCGGCAGAAACGACCTCTAGCTAGCGATTACTGAATCTGCCAGTAAGGGTCACTGTTACCTAACCAAAAATGGCTCGCATTTCCTATTTAAGAGTTTTATGAGGCGAACATCGCATTGTCTAGGAATCTGGACACATACCAGACAATATTAAAAGTGCCCTAGCCGCAAAATCCGGGTTCTAATACTTGAGATGCTAAGGATGACAAAAGCCTGGCACAGAGCCTTATTTAAACGTATATAGTCCGGAGCTCGACATACCATTTATCATTAATAGCGAAATGGCCTGGACTAGACTGAGCTGAAAACCTTACTCAAAACTACCTTACTTGGGAAGCAAGTGATTGACTTTGACAGCAACCTCTCATCCCAACAACTGTTTTAGCATTTCTCCCAGCTTTTCCGAGGGCTGTTTTGGGATTGCCATCTCGTCATTACTAAGAATATACGGTAGTGAGAGTCTTTGGGTATTTGAGTAGCGGAAAGCACATGTGCCCCCGTTCCCCTCAGCGACTGCCGATAGAATATCGTAGCATTTTGTGAAATTCTTTCTGTGTGCAGGTGCGACATGCATAATTATAATACAGTGCCAAAAAGGGGGATGCGATTGGTACAGCATTTTTACAGTATTCTAAGAAATGCTGGATTAATTCCGCAGTGCTACGGGATTTATCAGCAAATGCAGCAGCGCTCCAGAATTGATACAGCATTTTCTAAAAATACGGTAGTAGATCCACCCCATTTTTTGGTACTTTACTCTTAGCTCAAGATGCCGCTAGGAGGGTTTTTGGCATCGTGATAGAAAACATGAAACATTAATGTGGTTATGTATGTTTTGCCCACTAGCGCATGGAATGAATTCCAAAACAACAACCGCTTTATTAATACTAATCATACATGTACGGAGCTGGGCTTGGCTTGGTCGTTAACCGGACATTATCTCCGGTCGCGATACGATTTGGAGGTTACAGATTTATGTGGCACAAAAATATCATGGCGCTGCAACGAGATGCCTGACCCTGAAGATGGCTGTGCGGCTCTGCGGGCTTCTCCGACGGCTACGGCGTGCCCAGAGATTTGCGAATCGGCATCGTGCGTAACCCCGCGTCATACCGAGTCCCTGGCCCCTAGTTCCGAGTCCTAACGTCCTCCCATCCATCTTAAAAAAACAAATTCTACATCTATTCACCTAAGCGTTTCCACTCTTGTCCCACCCTTCACGTTTCAGAAGTCTACCTGCGACCCTAGAAATGGTTGTCGAAGCTCCATCGATCCATATTAAGGACCTCACGTACAATTTTCCTGATGGCAGTGAGGGGCTGAAAGATATCAATGTGGACCTTCCCCCAGGCAGTCGGACATTGTTGATCGGTGGTACGTCTAGTGTTGTAGGGAATATGTGGATTAGGAACAACGAGGTACTGATAGAACAAATGGGGAAATAGCGAATGGGGCTGGTAAAACGACTTTGTTGCGACTCGCTTCCGGTACGTAAGAAATTACCTGGTTATGTAGAATATATCCCCGACAACAGCGGATAGATGCATTAACGGCCCGTGTCACAGGCAAGAAGCTGACTACGAACGGAACATTGCTGATCGGCGGTGTGGACCCGTTTAAGATGGGTCTTGAAGGCGTGACTTATCTTGGTCTTGGTATCATTACCCCCCCCTTCCCTCTCATTCATCACCACTTCCCTCCATTAACTAATCAGCGGAATTTAGAATGGGTCCTGAACCCAATCGTGCGTAACGACATCTACGTGCACGAGCTCCTCGCCAGCGTCGGTGGTGACGCGTACCCCGCACGCCGAGATGAGTTGATCCGTATACTAGATATCGATGTCGACTGGCGCATGCATCAAGTCTCCGATGGTACCTCATCCACCCTTCAATAAATAACCCCCCATCTAACCCTCTCGCAGGTGAACGTCGTCGTGTTCAATTAACGATGGGTCTTCTTCGCCCTTGGTCCATCCTCCTCTTGGACGAAGTCACCGTCGATCTAGATGTCTTGGCGCGTAGCCGTTTCCTCTCCTTCCTCGCGACAGAGACTCGAACCCGAGCTTGTACGATTGTCTACGCTACGCATATTATGGATGGGTTGGCGGGGTGGCCGACTCATCTGGTGAGGATGACGTTGGGGACGATTAGGAAATACGGACCTGTAGATTCATTCAATCTCCCTGCGCACCCAACAGGAGGGGAGGCAGGCGGACTATTTAGAAATTCCGCGTTGTTGGAATTAGTGCTAGAGTGGCTTCAGGAGGATCTAGATGAGAGAGGGCCGAGGAGTAGGAGAAAGACGGAAATGACCACGTATGGTAATATTGGACGTGGGTCGTGGTAAGAGGGGAGGGGGATGAAAAATGAGAGGTAGGTGAGAGATTTGATCGCTGGATGGGTGTTGGCTTAACACAGCACCCTCAGCGAACGGTAAGGCTATGAGTTTCACCTTTTTCCTTGGCTTTTTTTCGGTTTTTGGCTTTGGCAAGTATGCTTCGTTTGAGCGCTCAATTGGTACGTTACAGGTAGGAACACTACATATTACTATTGCCAGTTAGAGATATGCATAGCAGACAGGCGTAAACGGTGATTCAACAACACCTCGTAGTTTGTTTGGTTTTTAGAAAAAGAGTTAGAAAAAAGAGAAAAAAGAGGGGGGGAAGGAGGAAGTGCCGTAGTTGGAGAGTGGTAATGGACCATGCCATACCAATCCGGCAAGGGAAATTAGGGAATTCGGAGATCTTGATACATTGGCACTGCAATAAATTCAAGTTGGTCTGGCTTCAAGTACATTCCATGCTAACGTTGCTACATCATCATATCGTGATGTGTATCACCATCTTTCAAGAACCAGTATCCTATATGCTATAATAAGATACTTTATAAGACATGACTATCGTCTCTCTCAATATTTTACTCCACAGCTCTATCATATCATAATCTATCCTATCTACGGCCTGATTGCTGATTCCACGGAGATGGTCAACATTCTAACCCATATCTTTGCCAAAAATGCAAAACCCACTGACACAGAAACTACTGACACAACTCCCACCGACAAAAACCCCACCATAGCTCTCTCCGGCACCAAAACCCCTAACCCAACCACAAAAACCACACCCGCACCCACAAAAATCACTACATACGTCGTAAGTGCGCCCCAAAAGTCACTAGGTACCAGAGCGATCTTAGGTAGTCAAAAACCGAACGAGCAATATTGCGGGGAGTAATGGGTGTGATATGAGCGGCTAGAGTCTTTTTCGATTAGGTTAGTAGGTTAGTTGGCCGGTTATGCCCTAGATTTTCGTACATGTTACTTGCATGTATAGGGAAGGGGATTACTATGATTTGATAGGTAGATCACGGGTTCAATAAATAGAGTATATTTGCCGTATTAGTCAGCAAAAGTGCATCATAGCTTATCACTCGACAAACCACCTTTCTGATGCTCTCTTCTGATTTCTTCAGGTAGCCAAAGCCCAATTACGGGTAGTCGAGCCGATTTCTTACAACCCACCTAAACAGAGCATCACCAAATTCCCAACCTAACCACACCAGCCAAGAAGCTTGGCGTCACAAAAGCGCATCACGGGATCGAACCAGCCCAAGAAATACACGAGTGATAATCTATGATGCAACTACAAGTTCTCACCATTCTAAGCCCACATTGACATCATCCCTAAACCACCCCTTAACCGACCCCACCCACTTCCAAATAAGACAGAAAAAAAACCAGTATACGAGAGCGAAAATGAATCGAAATTAAACCATGCACAAGAACATATTTCCTCACCACAGACCAACTATGAGAAAAATAAATATAAAAAAAGAAACAAAAAGATATTTCATTTTTGCGCCAGATGGGATAAAAAAAAACTTCAAACAACCCTACTTTCTTCCTCCCCTACAGCATCACCTTTTCCCTTCGTTCCTTCTATGAGACGCCTTCATAAAATATCCTGATATGCGGTCTATAGCAATTCGAATCCCACAGACGTTCTAAATTTATGCCTTCCCGCCAAATCCATCCCTCATGCTCTGTGAGCTCGCAGATGTAATTGGGTTGCTCACTGGCAACACTCCGCTCTTGGCCTTTGATTGCTTAACCTTTGCCAAAGCATACACGATTCCAGAGAGAAAACCGATAGCGATAGCCTATGTCTCATTAGAGCTTTTTCCTCTGGCCCTCTTAAGGATAGAAACTTACAGTAACACCGGCCAATGTAACTGCCGCATCGAAGAATACCAGTCCGGACAACGCAATTGGAAGCTTGTTAAGCGCACCAACCATGCTGTAGGTCGTTGAGGATGTAACACGCACGCACCATGCGGAGGTGTAGGAGATGAAGACGGAGGACAGACCGGAGAAGATCATGGCGAGGATAAGGTTGTTGCGACGGTCTTCAGGGAAGTTGGCAGAGATGTTGGCGGAGCTCCAGTCCTCGAGGAAGAGAGAGCAGGCGAAGAGAACAGGAATGGAGAGGAGGTTGTTGTAGAACATAGCTGGAGGACATTAGCAGGGTTCTGAGGAATAGAAGGAAATGCTACTGGGATTGAAACCCCACTTTATTTAAAGGATGACGTACTATCAAAATCCTTGAAGTTGGTGAGCTTGATTCGCTTCCTCATTCCAAGAACGTAGCTTGCGCTCGACAAGCAGTTAACCAACACCCAAATATATCCTGCATTCAGCGTGCTCAATGCCTGTGCCGTCTCAGTGCTATCATGGCCATACGAGCTCAAAGCAGCGCTGATATCAGCCCAGGCGGCAACGACACTCGACAACACCATAAGACCGAATGAGAACAAAGCCATCCCAGACACGGATCCACCGAACCACAACACTTCACCATAGGCAATCAAGATGATAGTCAAGTTCTTGAAGATGGTGTAGACGGGGATGGACAGGAACTGTAGGGCCTTGGACGACGTGTAAATCATAGTGATGAGCAACAACGAGATGGGGAACCATTTTCGGGCCTCGTCAGCGTTGAAGTCGCGGTAAGTAATGATATTTGCGGATTTGCAGAGTTGGATAGCGACAACACAGACAACGTTCTGTTCTTGTGGATCAGTAATGTTTGATATTGTATATGGGAGGGAGCTAACGAACTTACCTGGATGCATAGTAGGAAAAAGTTCAGGTTAAAGTCTACACCACCCAACACGTATTTGTTCGTGACAGTCATGAGGATACTCGCGCCACAGTACGCCAAAATTGGGACCAACGGGCTTGAGGGGATGGGGGGCGCGGAGCTACTGTGAGATGGCCGCGGGGGGATAAACGGCTTGTCGTCATCGCGGTCCGAGCCAATGTCGACGCGGAAGGAATCTTGTTTCTCCTTTTCAGCCATTGCTAGTTTGTTTCTTCGGTGGTGGTGGGAAGGTTTATTGAGGAGGAGGCTCGCCGAGACACTGCCGAGGACGTTGAAGAAAGAGTGACTAGTGAAGGAGAGAGGAGGGAAGGAGGGAGGAGGGGGAGTAGGATGGGGGATAGGATGGGGGTGTCTAATAGGGTAGCTATGTAGGGGGTTGTTGCTGGCAGAGTAGGGCAGGGCAGTCAGCAATGAGAACTGTCAAATAGGAGGTCAGACTCGGTGGAGACGAAAGATAGGAGACACGAATAATTAGGTACCGAAGCCCTAAGAATAGATGGGAGAAGAAAGCGAAAAAAGAAAAGAGAAAATCAAAAAGAAGCCGAAATTTAATCGACACGGAATCGGGCAGGGGAGAGAAGCTGACGCGGAAATTGACTTAGATCCTGGACAAAGATCCGATAGATAAAAAACGAGTTTGAGCGAAAGGGGAAGAAAGGGGCCTGTGGCTGACAACTCTTTTTTTATCTGTGGCACAGCTATCTGTGGCGGTGCTCTCTGCCCCACGCCTCACCCCGCCAACTCCCCATCACGAAAACTCACTCAACTCCTCCTCTCCTAACTCACCTCTTGAAGATGGTATCTGTCGACTGTCCCTTCATCTCTATCGGGGCAAATAGACATCCCTCTGCTGCCGACTGGTCTCCTTCAGGTCTTCTTGCTTTTGGTGCTGGTTGTTGCGTAGCGCTATGGAATCCGCTGGTACGTACCCGTCGTCGTCATTCTCCACATAGCTTCCCCTGTGTAATATATCTAACACGGATCGTCCAGGACCCTTCTCTTCGTGGCGTCCACGCAACCCTCAAAGGCCACGCTGACCGCGTCAATGCTGTCCGCTTCCTCCCCGGCCAGTCCCCCGACACCGATATCTTGCTCAGTGGCTCTGTTGATCAGAGCATCAAGGCATGGTCGAAACGCTCTGGTTTCAGCACCGTCTGGACTAGCGCGGAAGGTACGCATAGGGGATCGATCAACGCAATTGCAACGTGTGCTGGGGACCCGAGTGTCTTTGCTGCTGCTTCTGCTGATGGCACTGTTGCCGTTTACCGTATCACTACCACCGAGGACGCTGTACAGGTTACACACCTCCAGTCTCTTTCTACTGCACCGAAATTCTACCCTCTCACGCTGGCTATCGCAACTCTCCCATCTACGGCCTCTACCGCCCCAGCACTTATCCTAGCTGTTGCTGGTTCTTCAACATCTATTTCCATATACCTCGCTGCAAGCTCAACCACCCCATTTGCACATCAAGCCACACTATCCGGACACGAGAACTGGATTCGCTCTCTCTCATTCACCCCCGAAGACCCCCTCAACCCACAAAACTCAGACCTACTCCTCGCCAGCGCCTCACAAGACAAATACGTACGTCTCTGGCGAGTCCATTCAGGGTCTGTCCTCCCACCAGCCACAGCAAAAGACGACACAAAGACCTACGGTCTATCTACACGACTTTCAAATAAAGCACACCAGCTACGTATTGATGCTGATAATGTCTGGAGCGTTACATTTGAGGCTCTACTCATGGGCCATGAAGACTGGGTATATGCTGCTGCATGGCGTCCTGGAACACTACAACTGTTGTCTGCATCTGCGGATTCATCGCTCGGGGTGTGGGCGCCTGAGGTGGAGAGTGGGGTTTGGGTTACGACAAGTAGGCTTGGGGAGATTAGTGATGTGAAGGGAGCCTCGACAGCGACGGGGTCGGTTGGTGGGTTATGGACTGGGTTATGGAGTCCTGATGGTGGGAGCATAGTCGCCTTTGGGAAGACTGGGAGTTGGCGTGTGTGGCGGTGTGTTGATGGTGGGGATCGGTGGTTGCAGGAGGTGGGAGTGAGTGGGCATGTTAAAGATGTGATGGGGTGTAGTTGGGGGAAGGAGGGTGCTTATTTGTTGAGTACGGGCTTGGATCAGACGACGAGATTGTTTGCGGAGTGGGTGAGAGAGGGTGGGAGAAGTTGGCATGAGATGGCGAGGCCGCAGATTCATGGGTATGATATTAATTGTGTAGAGGCACTGGGGGGAAGTAGGTTTGTGAGTGGGGCGGATGAAAAGTTGGTGAGGGTGTTTGATGAGCCGAAGGGGGTTGCAGCTCTGTTGGAGAAATTGTGTGGGATTCGGGAAGAGTCTATGGTTGGTTATCCCTCGTTTTTACAACTCTGGCCAAGCCATTCACGTGATCACCCATCGAGTGATACACTATGTCTCACATAGGAAGATTCACCGAGTGATACTTAATGATCTATTAACATCTACAGTCCTCTATGCCCGATGCAGCTAATGTGCCTGTTCTGGGCCTCTCCAACAAAGCCACCGACGATGAAGCCCCACTTCCACTTCCCAACGGCCTTGTACCTGACGAATCCCTCCCCCCTGCGCTCGGTACCTCCTCAGGTATCCTCGACGCCCTCTCCCACCCCCCTCTCGAAGACCATCTCTGCCGCCACACACTATGGCCTGAACACGAAAAACTTTACGGCCATGGCTACGAGATCTCCACAATCGCCGCATCACCCGACGGCACTCTCGTCGCTACCGCCGCAAAGGCCAGCACTGCTGAACACGCCGTCATCCGTCTCTTCGAGACATCTACCTGGCGCGAGGTAAAGCCGCCACTCGCAGCACACTCACTCACCGTTACAGGATTATCATTTGGCCCCCGTGGAAGACTATTGAGTGTTGGGCGAGACCGCGCATGGGCCGTGTTCGAGAACCGCGACGGATGGAAGCTAGTCGAGCGGCGTGAGAGGGGTCACGGGAGGATGATATTAGACGGATCGTGGGCACCGGAGAAAGTACAAGGTGATGTATTTGTGACCGCTGGAAGAGACCGGTGTGTTAAGATCTGGAAACGGCTAGAAGGAGCGGCGTGGGAGTGTGTGGGTACGGTGAAGTTCGAGGTGCCGGTTACCGCGGTTGACTTTTTGAGTGTTGTGGTAGAGGGGTGGTGTTGGTTCGCAGTGGGGCTCGAGGATGGTGGGGTGTTGATTTATAGGTTGGCGGTGGAGGATGCGGCGAGGGTGGAGGAGGTGGTGAAATTGGATGATAAGTACGTTACGTTGTGTTGTGGTGGTGATCGGGTGGCTAATTTTGTTGTAGGATTACGCCGGATAAGGCGGTTACGCAGATTGCGTGGCGGCCTGTGGGTGGTGAGGGGAGGTGGGAGATGGCTGTGGCGAGTGAGGATTGTTCGGTTAGGGTTTATGGAGTTGGGTTATAGGGTTGGTGTGGGAGGGGAGGGGAGAAGGAGGAGGGGGGGATGTAAATAGTGGGTTTAAAAGTATTGTTTGTAGTAACTAAACTATGGTTGGTGAGTGTTTGGTAATCGTGGTATAAGTGTTGGGCTGAGGTACTTTTACAAGTAGTTCTAAGTTGTTGGGCCCTGTCACTTGGTGTTAGAAGGCTAGGTGATAAAGATAGCTGCTACAGCTGGGAGCTAATTTCTCTGTACAGAGAAGGTCATCCGAAGATCTGGGGATCCTTAGGTGCTTGGGCTTGCTTTACCTGGCACGGGATTCACCACTTCGCACGGCAGATCGTCGCTATACGGGATCCTGTCTAGGGTACAGGCGAGATTTTGACAACTGCAGTCACCTAAACTACTCGGCGGGGGGTTTAAAGCCTAGTGAGATGGCATACTAAGCTTAGTGAAGCGTGGGAGACAGTCATTATGGTGGAGTGGGGTCTTTTTTTTGGTTATGGATGGTAGAATACGAGGCGTTCTGGAGAATACTCAGTGTGTGATTAGATATACACAGACACTGTTCCTGTACCAAAAGCTCCATCGATCGATGGATCGCTTGGTTAATTCATCAAGTACCAAAAGCTTCATCGCTCATTGTTAAATTGGAGGCTCATCACACTTTTTTGGTGAGGGTCCTCGTCAGCGATATAGAGTCAGCGATGTTAGCATACCTCCCTCGGAAGTGGTGCCAGATTAAGGAGGTGTAATCTGGAGTCCGATACGTCGACTATTACTATAAGCAGCAGATTGTGACTGAGCTAGTATTTCAGTAGAGTTGGTGGGTGTGACCTACTACTTGTGGTCATGCGGTCGTGTTTGGCCCTGGAGGCTGAAAGCTAGGATTTTATCGACATATAAATCAGTACTCCCCGCTGCTCCCACTCCCACTTTCATACTTCCCCAGACCACTTTCCACAGGGCTTTATGAAACCGTTCACTTCGACTATGTAACTTCGAACCGGATTACCAGCTAGGAGATCTCTGGGTTAAATGGCTAGGACAGAGCCTCACAAGAGGTACATTAGGAAAGTCAAGGAGGGGCTTCTTCGATTTCAACCAGTTGATAGATGAGGTTCATTTGAACGAGAGAGCTCATGGGTAATGAATTAACTAAGGCGTTTGAGGAGTTCCTGGAATAGAACATTGTTATGTCGAATCAATAGAGGTGATTTTGAGGTAGGGAGGAAGATATTTAACTGCAGAGAGGTACGTAGAGGGATCTATCTGTATGCTATTGCACTAGCTTTTCTAAGGGAAATGGGATTGCTGACACTCTGCATTACCTGTTGATAGGACCCTATTGGTTGTAATAATCAGTGTGTCGATGATGTTTTCTCGCAGGAGCGAAGTCGGGTTATAAGCGAAGACGGGTTGGATAACATGCCGGATAGCATCGTGCTGGAAGGTGGTTTTTTCTATTAGGGTTGTCGATCATGAAGGGCTTGGATCTTATTTTGCGAGAGCAATCGGAATGCCAGAGTCTATTGGGCTAGTAACTATCCGAGGCCCTGATAGGGATGCCATCTACTACCGAGGAGAAGCGATCCAAACGTCGGACAACTAAAGAATAACCGGGGAACGGTGTGGTAGTATTTGGTTTATTGATGGATGGGCTAGGAAAGACAGGAACTTGGCAAAGGGGGGATACTAGATGTGTGGGTATTCGCCAGGTTGGGGGGGTTGTGGATAAAGGGACATTTCGATAGGAATAAGTCAGATTCTGAGGGTTAGAGATTCTGTCAGGCGTGAACTATTATTGAAGGGGTGCGAGAACTAGATTCAATCCTGGAAGACTCAATATTATTGAAACAAACCTGCATCTTAGAGGTATATTGGTGGTTATGATAGAGGATTCGCTAGAGTCGAATAGTGGCTGTTAAAAAAATTTAAGTAGGTGTTTTGATGATACCGTTTTGACCTTTGAGACCCTTACTTGGTTGTGCATAGAAGGTAGTAACTATGTTGTGATTGGAGTTCCGATAATATTCAGAGGTAGTGATCTTGGTGTTGTGAGACTTACTAGTATACGATTGTGTGGTACGGCCGGATATGTTGGTCGGTTGGTTTAAGTTATCTTGAGTGATTCGGTCTTGCAGACTTTGTTATTAGGTGTCATATTGGGGGTGCTTAGGTCGCTTCGTTGTAGCATTAAACTAATCGTAAAACTTAAAGTCTCACCTTAGATAAAGTCTGAGGTTGCGGGTGAGTGTTCATGATGAGGTCATAGATGTTTCTGCGCTGGTTTTTGGGAACTTAATTAAATATTCCAAGGAACACTTTTCAAGATGAGATTTATAGGCAGGAATTTTGCTTTTATGATAAATTTGTATTGCGTACATTTATGTGTAGGACGTAAGAAAATCTAATTCTATGACATAGACAGTGAAAACAAAAAGGAGAAAAGGAAATCTAAAAACCAAAACCAAAACCAAAACCAATAGTTAGAATCTTGACCTATTAGATCTCTGCCTCAACCTCGCTGAATGCTTCTTCATCCAATCTACCAGGCCTTCCCACTCTGCTAACTCTTCAGGCGTTCCTTTCAGCATTCTAACTTTAGTAATCTCAGCGCGGCACCATGGGCATTTGACCCAGCTTGGATAATGAGAAGAAGACGCGACCCTACTCCACCAAAGATTCTTGAGGCACCCTTTGCATGTTGCGTGCGTACACTCTACGAACTGAACGACGATCTCTCGATCGCAGAGATGGCACTTTAGATCATCGTTGATGTTAGTATCTTCCTCTCCATCATTAGAGGTCTCGGACTCAGGAAGCGTCGGGGTATCGGGGCGTTCGTTTTGTCGGTATTCTCTCGCTCGGGCACGGATCTCATCTTCTGTGGGTTCAGGGAGCCTTTCTGTGGGCTCATCCAATGGTACATTTACAACTGCAGAAAGGGGGCCGATTCCGAAAAATCCTGTCTCTACAAAAAGAGCTGGAAGTTCTTCACCTGTATCTTCTGTGTAGTTATGGGTATTTTCATTAATATTCTCTAAATCGTATTGAGACACCACATTGAATAGTGCTTCGCCTAGGATATTCGCATATGTGCGGTTGCGAGACCAGACTTGCATCTGCCGGAAAATGTGCATTCGCGTGTTAGGTGAAAATGAGGAAATTTCTCCATCTTCGAGAGAACTAGATTCTAGCATATCAAGCAAGTCGTCAACTGTGTGGCTACTGATGAGATCAGCATCCTCCGGATTTTCGTTCTCGTTTGGGGTGGTGAGGAAAATTTGGTCTATAAAGTCAGCTCCTTCCCGTATAATTGCTGGAGGCATATCAGCATCTAAGATCGCCGCCCACAACAGCTCGGCTGATTCTAGTGTCAGTTCTGATGTAAAGCTTGTGTCGATATCCATTTCATCTTGGGCTTGCCCGAAAGATGCATTGTTCTGATTTTGGTTGCTCATGTTTCTGCTGGTAATTATATGTGAAGTGAAGTAGCTATGTGAAGTGAAGCGGATCTGTGAAGTGAATGTTGGTTGGTATGATTGGAAAAGGGTACAACACCTCGAGCTTCGGTATATAAGTGAACTATCGACTCTCAAGATGGCATCTACATAGGGGGTGAATTTTTTTCAAGAGTAACCATGAGGCATCTAGAGTCGGTTCTTGAAATTGTTTCGTGTTTGAAACATTTACTAAATCAAGGGAACCCCGAGTTGAAACAGGTGCCATTAACCACTTAAACCCCAATTCAGTTAGAGAGTAAGAATCAAGTTTTGGGGAAAGATGATGTCGCAAGATATCTTGCCGAGTGATACGCGGATACAAAATTAGGGTATAGCCTCAGCATGGGTTCCATATCGTATTCTGAATGGGCTTGGGGTAGGCTCGAGTCCCCAGGCCAGCTTGAAGACTTCGATCCTACCACCTGGAAAAAGGTTCAGGGGAGTGTGCTAGTGTTTCTAAGGCAAAACTCAGTTCATCGGCGTATTTTAGGTCACGCTAACGAGCGTGTGCCAGTTTGAAACGAGGATACCAAACTAGGTAGACAAAGACTTTCTACTGTCTAAAGTCTTGTGTCCGGATTTATTTGGGTACATGTATTAACTAAATTTTTGGCTCTAGTCTTCGATAACACTAAGGAATGTAGGGATACATGAATCTCATCCACTTATAGTTACATGTATCTACTGTTTTACGGCCCTAATCGAGTTTGCAATATCACCGCGAATCAACAGAACTATTAACTCGTGGTATGAGAGCTAGTCTAGTTGGAGAAAAAAACCAAGGCCTAAATGATAAATAGAAGGCTAGAAGACAACATATGTGGAGAATCACATAGTACATGTAATTCACTAAAAATATCTTAGATGCAAGAAGCATTCTGCCTTACAATTACTCCTACTACTCTACAAAGCCCCCGATGATAGAATTTAAGCTTTATAGCTTGTTTCAACACAAAGACGCAAGTGGTGTATGCGCGCTACAACTTCCTCCAAAATGCCCCTTCGAATCTATTAATATTCTAAGGGATATTTTATGTCTATTTACAATGTCGCATCATATTTCCGAGAGGAGCTGCATTCCCTACTCTATTTTTGGCAGATTACCAGGTTTAGCGCCTTGTAACAGGTCTCGGGCCTAAGGCTCTTGTCATCGTGGACTTTACGCCACTCGTGATCGCAGAAGTAGTGCCTGCACCTGTAGCATTCGGCCGAGCTATATTTGGGCCTGTAGCGCTTGTTTGAGCTGAACCAGTGATGCTTCCACAAACATATTTTACACCAGAGTGGGAGGAGGCAGTTTTTGGAGACATTTTAGTATCGTAAATAGCTTGTTGTGGTTTGCGAACAGTATGTGGTATATATGGCAATTGAGATATGACGAGACGGTGGGGAAGTGGGTGGATAGTTAGGTAATCATATCTTTTATATTACCCAGTTAGCTTCATAGGAAATCTTGAAAAGTGCAGGGGATGGTCATCATCTGCGATAGGGTGCAGTGTGATGATGTACCGTAGAAACTGGAAAAATCCACTATCTCCGCGTAAGGATTTAACCCCGTCGCTAGCCTTGAAGGGAAACTTTCAAAGCTCGAGTCAGATCTCTCGGCTGTGTCTATACCACTTCAGGTACCCCCTAAACCAATCGAAGTTAGAATTAGATAACAATCCCTACGATCCGATAGTGGATTTTTCCAGTTTCTACGGTAGTTCAACATGAAAATCCCTTAGGTCTGGGCCAACTCGCCACCGCCTTGTTATGTTGGTTTGGCATCACAACATAGTGATTCATAGTATGTACCCATAAAGTAGCTCGCCTAGGTGGCCGTGTTTTATTAGAGAAGCTTTCTAATATGGCTTTGTTTGGGCATGGCTTCGGAGTAGGAGACGAAAGAGACGAAGGCACCTGGCATACGGGTATTTGAGAGGCTATTGCTCGAGATTATAGTTAGGGAAATTTCTAGCCTTTAGGGAACAAACAATCGATCCGTTTGCTGTCACCCTACTATTTTCAACAATGTTTGTGAATTACATGGCGAGTGATCGAACATGAATTTATCAGGGCGAGATGACAGGGAATAAACTCGGGTGCGGCTAAATTAATTGAATAACGAAGGGTTATTCTCCAGGTAAGAGCTATCAAGACGAATAGTAGATGCGCATATGTCAGAATACCCTAACAGAGGAGACAGGCGTCTGTATGAGTGACCTAGAGGTGCCATCTTCTACACCCCAAGAAGTCTAAATCTACCCTCAGAATGCCCTCTATACTCTCCTTTAACTTAAGTCCACATTAAGCCCCCAAAGAAGCGTGAATCCAACAAGATGGCTATTGAAACTTGTGGGTGAGAGCCCTTGCTTGTTGCTAAACACGTGATGCTTGGCGTATTTGTTCCCCGCCGACGTCATCCGCTGTCACCCCTCTAAGACAACCGGGTCCTTAACGTCGATTCTATTTCACTTCAGCGGACACGATTCATTCAAATAATCATGAATCGGTGTCTTTCGCCGTATCTACGGCAGTCCGCCGTTGGTGGCAGCCCGGCATTGAGGGCCTATTTCAATCCATTACGTCCTCGCCCTATGCCAAACTCTCGCCCGGGATCATGGAAAAGGTCGACAAGCACAATTGGGATAAATAAGACTGGATATATCGAGGTGGGACCTAATGAGGGGCTTTTGTTCTTCGATAGTTTGTTCCCTTTATTCTATTTTCGAGCTTGTATGTGTCACAGCAATGCTCACTGATAACCTCGGCAGATATCTTTCCCTTAAAGACAGCTGTTTTCGACTTACGCTACCTCATGACACGGCTAGACAAAGTCTCCTTCGAATCACGCATTAAGAACAACTATATTCCTCCTACGCTCACATCACCAGAATCGCCTAACAAATTTCAAATCACTTCCATCGTCCCTCGGATCAAAGATGGTGGGGCATTCGTGAAATTCGAATCAGCAAACCCGGAGGAAGTAGAAGCAGCCGTATCAGAATATCTTAAAGAGCACCGAATTAAACCCTGGTATTCACCTTTCAAACGTGTAAAAGCGTTTGGGGTCCGAGGAAAACCATGGCTAGAAGATCTACGCATTTTTCCGAGCCCACGGCTTAAAGTGGAATTTACTGGTGGCGATGGAGTATTGAGTCAAGAGCAACTATATGTCCTCTTTCGACGGTACGGAAAGATATCTGACATCACACCCCAACCTCCTGCGTCGAAAGACTTGCCACACTATGCCATCATCCAGTACTCGTCGATTCGGAGTGCAACAGCGGCTAGGAATTGTTTACATGGGTTTACTGCACCCGGACTTCAGGCAATTGCAGGAAAGGAAATTCCAGTGACAATGAGGATTTTATATGAAAGGACTATGAAAGTTCACTGGATCCGCGACTGGGTGTTCAGTCACCCTCGAATCGTCATTCCCATCATCACAGCAATCGTTGCCGCAATAACAGTCGCTATCTTTGATCCAGTGAGGACCTGGTTTATTGAAGCCAAGATCACCCGCTCGCTCAACTTTACCGAAAGTACATACTGGAGATGGTTGAAAAAGTACACGATCGGTAGGCTTCCTATCGGTCGTCGCCAGGCAGAGATAGATGACCTCTGGGCCGTATGGGATGAGCGGAAGGAATCTGTTGAGCAGCTCCAAGCCTGGCTAAGAGAGACTGTTGAGACTTTCATTGTTGTTCAGGGCCCACGTGGGTCTGGGAAGAAAGATCTTGTGGTTGACACAGTTTTGAAGGGTCGCAAGAACGTCCTTGTGATTGATTGCGAACCAATCGATGAGGCCCATGGCGATAGTGCCACCATCGCTGCTGCTGCTGCGCAGGTTGGATATCGACCGGTATTTTCATGGCTTAATACCATAAGTAGTCTTCTTGACTTTGCGGCACAAGGAACTCTTGGAACATCTGCAGGATTCAGTCAGACGTTAGAAACTCAGTTCAACAAGATCCTGCAAAACACAGGAACAGCGTTGAAATCAGTCGCACTCAAGGACAAGGGTGATTCGGAGAAGGATATGGGGCTTAGCGATGACGAATATTTGAGCACTCATCCAGAGAAGAGACCTGTAGTTGTGATTGACAACTTCTTGCACATGGAAGGGAACAGCGTCATCTATGAGAAATTAGCTGATTGGTATGTTCTAACTTCTCTATCCCTATCATCTTTGGTTTGTTTTCTAACGCAATTTGTGATTATTTAGGGCCGCTCTCTTAGTCTCTGCGAATGTCGCCCACGTTATCTTCTTGACAAACGACACTTCATTCTCTAAGTCCCTTGCCAAGTCTCTCCCTGATCGCGTCTTCCGTTCTATCCTCCTTGGTGACGCTCAGCCTGAATCCGCAAAACGATTCGTTCTTAAACACATCAACGACGAGCTCGACGGCCAAACCAACGAAAAGTCTCTCTCCGAGCTTGACGATAGCATTCAGGCTCTCGGTGGTCGTCTCACAGATCTCGAGTCTCTAGCTCGTCGTATTAAGACTGGCGAATCCCCTAAGAAAGCAGTCCAGGAAATCATCGAGACATCTGCTAGTGAGATCTTAAAACTTTACTTCCTGGATGAAGGGCACGGGAAGAAACGGGGCTGGACAGCTGCGCAAGCGTGGTATCTTGTTAAGGTGTTGGCGGCCAATGGGCAGTTGCCGTTCAACCAAGTTGTGATCCATGATTTATTCAGGCTTGACGAAACGCCAATCCAGAACCTAGAACAAGCGGAAATGATCACAGTTGTTACCCAGAACGGGCGACCGTATAGCATTAGGCCTGGAAGACCCGTCTTTCAGGAAGCCTTTAAGAGGTTGTTGACCGATAAAGTCCTAACTGCCAAGTTGGACCTACATAGCTTTAAGTCGCTCATCAAGGGCGAGGCGGAGATTATTGAGAAGGCTGAGAAAGAACTAGAGATGCTGGCTACCTTACCAAAGCAACCAAAGGGGAGAGTTGAGTACTTGCTGGAGAAAGTGAGCGTCTCGCAAAAGAAGGTTGACGATTGCGAGAAAGCTATTGTGGCCTTGAAGAAGACATTGAAATCGGAGTATTAGCATGGCGGGAAAATCTTGATTTAAACAATAGCGGAGATACCTTCTACATTTTTAAATATATAAAGTTCGAACATGGAATATCCCCTAAATCTCTTCTTAACTTATATTATTTCCATTCATTCTCCTTTTTAGTTTCTTCCCGCCCGCCTTTGTAGCGCTATCCTCGCCCCATTGACGATCTCCACATGTTCGACTTCGTGTATCCTCTCCTCCAGCTCTTCTAGACTCTCTCCAGCTTTCAACTCAATTTCTCTCACGATGATAGGCTCCCCTCGATCCACTGCTTGGATAACATAATGAATCATGATACCCGTTTTCTCAATTCCCCCCTTCTGGAATGCTTCAAACGCCCTCCCAATCGCACCTGCACCGTCGAATTGTGCTGGCAAGGCCGGATGCAGATTAATGATATCGACTCTAGCAGCCTCCAGCGGATCCAACGCGGGTGGAGAGAAAATATGCATCCACCCAGCACAGACAACCATATCAGGTTTCTGTTGCAAGATCAATTGCGCAAGGTCCGCATCGTACGCTCTACGGGCCTCCTCGATAGACTCTGAATGTCGCTTCTTATACGGGATAAGGTTATGGTATGAAGTCGGAATACCAGCAGAAGTGGCTCTGGTTAGACCGTAGGCAGCTTTTTTGTTGGAGATTACATGGATTATGGATGCGTTGAGGGTAGGTGGAGAGGAGGTGGTAGCATCAATTAAGGCCTGGAGATTAGACCCATTGCCAGATATTAGGACAAGAAGGCGAGGGAGACTTAGTGAGGAAGTCATTGTAATATGTGAGGTGTTTAGATGTGTTCAATGATGTGTGGCTTTTGCTGGTGGATAATAGTGCCCCGCGTTTCAAGAGTTTCGAGGTTGCTTGTTCCCCTAACCCTAAGTGGCAGAGTCGTGAATAGCCGTTGCTTTAGGTTCTCAAAGTAATGTTTGCCAAGAAATGGCATTCAAGATATTTCTCAAGAAAATGTCCATGATTATAGAGATGCCTGTTAACCTCCTCTTGTCTCGCGCTACTAGATATACTCCATATCTGTTAGCTGTAGTATGATTCATTGCCAAGGTTAGCACAATTCGTCGTAACCAGGCACTTAGAAGACAACATACAAACCATCGACCGTAACACAACAAGTTGACAAAGCAGTTTGTACTCTTGCACGGCTATTAGCTAACCTCTATATCTTAATAGTCTGAAACCTACTGGAATTTGTATATCAAAGAGCACGTACTAACATTTGAGGTTTCTCTCCGCGTGGGTTCCGAGCACGAACGTCTGAACCATGTTCCAAAAGTACTCCAATCATCGTTTCGTATCCCCGATATGCCAACATGCGAAGTAGAAAGTAGCTCTTAGTATATGAACATCGTAACAAGAGTGTAGATGGTTTAGATGACAAGAGTGCACTTTACATTGGGCTGAGAGAGCATGAGAGAAATACTGTCAAATATCATAAGTAGGCTGATGTGACACAGGCTAGGTAGCACATAGCATATCACACAACCCCATATTAACGCAGCCACACTTCACCACCCCCGCCCAGAATCTCGATAAATCCCGTCTTTCGAAGACCCAAGTTGTACAGCCCCGCAAAATGAGAGAGTTAAGGGGAAGCGAAAATTACACCGATGTATGGGAGACCTCATTGTCTCATCGAAAATTCTGATGGACGGCCCAACCGTAAATTTCTAGGGTCGCACGCAAGTTACCAATATACCAACTCTCAAACCTTGTAGGCTAACTATTCTCGGATTAAAGAACTAGATTAATGAAACCGATTTGACCAGGATCATCGCAGCGCTCAGCATCCAGTCTCATCTTCATGCGCTCATTATTAGAGCTACGCAAAAGGAACGCCCGGATCCCATTCCCCTAACATTTCAGACATACACGTTGAACCAGCAAATAGAACATAAAAGAAAACCAAAGAAAAGTCCACAATTGTTGTTACATAAAATCTCAATTGTCCCCCACAACTCCCACGTCTGCGCCAGTCGATAAACCATAACTGCCACAGCACTGATAACTGATTGGACTACTATGTCTTCCTTCCACTTTTCTGCCTTGCCCATTATGCTTCCATCGGGTATAAATACTTCAGCAAACCCTAGCCATTTTAATATTGATGTCGCGAGAGGTAACTCCCTTTACAAGGTCAGGTTGTAGGTATAGTCTTCTCCCTCAATATTTTGCGATACCCAGAGGATAATACAGCTATCGTAAAAGTACGGTAAGAACGAGGCATTTGATCACTCCATGGAATGTTTAAACTAACCTAAGCATGATGAACGAATTTGCGATGACGTTTGCAACACCAAAGTAGAGCGTCGGGAAGGGATATTGTGGAACGATATATTTAAGGATCAAGAAACACTATATCAACCGCGCACACATTAGTTAGCAAGGAATGTAACCACATACGTGAGCATGTATGAAACTTACCACCGACCCGGCCAGACCGCCCGCGATCAAGGTCAACCCTATGAACAACACCAATCTAGCTTTCCATGTCACATTGTGACCGCTATAGGAATAGCTGTCGGCATTCAACCTTGACTTTTCGATCGAGTTGATTCTGAACACCAAGTGACATCAGCGACAAGTCCCGATTCATATTCCCCAGTCTCAACCCGGATGTGGGGGCGGGGGTACGTACACTAGCATCCCCAGGATGCTGCAAATCAACGGGATCCACTCGGGGAACTTGATATGGACGTCGCTTTCATTTGAGACCCTGCTGTACACCGAAGCATCGATGAAGAACCAGAATCCTAAGGCAAACTGTAGATACATACGTCAGCACGAAATCTTAGACGACCTAGAAGGGCTGGACTGACAAGAGCCCCCGAGCTGTAGACGCCGGCCGTCCTACAGGTGGATGGAGAGGGGAGCTTGGGTAGTGGGATGCGAAAGAGACTGGACATGGCTGTATAATTATCGTGAGAAATGGACTATAGGCGGTGATGGTTAGCAGGATTCGTGAAATCGCTGTCGTTCCCTGATTGAGGCTGAGGACTGGAGATGATGCGTCGCGTCGAATCCTGTCACAGGACAAGGCAACAATCCTATTGTTTGGCTATAAGCCCTAACCCTGGAATCCTTGTACAACCATGCTGCGGTAGGCATCTATATTGGGGGATTGAATGGAGCAGCTAGGAGCTCATTTGTATCCATAACTTGGGTAAGGAGGTAGATTAGGACCAGGATTAATGAAGGATTTTCGAGTTTGCAAGTCACATCTGATCACTCAATTGCCTCTCGTACGCAGATGCTTCAAAACAGAGTTACATACTCATAGCTCACAAAATCTATCACTTTTCACTCTATCTTTGACCTTTAAACTTTTGTGAAATTTTTGGCACAAATTCGCCTCTAAAAGCATTGTTGACAAGGACTTGATCAGTATCCGCCAATGACTTAGGGGTCTGGGAAGTCTCGAATGACCACCCGTCACTTTGTTTTGGGGGTTCTGGCTATATCTTACTAGTAAACTCTCCCATCAGAGGAATAATTGGGGGACCCTTTTATCTCAGGTGTTGATTCACGCTCCAATTTTCACATTCCCTTAAATTTAAGACCCTTACTGTTTTAGCCTCACAGCGCAGTCAGTAAAACGAGGCTGCAGTAGTCTCCCAGAAGCCAAGCATGTTCCAGGTATGGCTCAAACGTTGTCCCAAGCGGTCTCGTGGACTATGCTAACCGGAAAACGTGTTGGGTTATAACTCACCGATTACAGTTCTGCGTCATGAGTGAGCTACTACCTTTCCTGGTAATGGTACAACATTTTTCCTAAAAGTTTATTGACAAGTAATTTTATATGGGAGAATGCTTCCTACCGGAGATAAGCACTCATTGGAGGCTTTCTCTTTTCCTATGAAACGTGGTTTGCTGAGAATGTCCTCTTATGACTCACGGTTAGCTCTGTTTTTACCGTTTTTCCCCACCTTTTCAGAAAGTAGTCGACGTGATAGAATAGTTGAATCTCATTGGGCTTTCACTTAAAGGTTGGCGAGGGATATATACACCTTAGTCAACATATCTCACAGGAAGAATCGATCAGCCTAGGTACTTGCTTGCGGTGGTTGAAGTTACCTAGTGAGAGATCTAAGACATGTCTCATTCCTGGTCCTTGGATTACGACACTATCTAGATCGATGGAAGTCGAACGTGCGTATGTACAGTATGTCCCAAGCTCCGGTGCTTCCCGGCTATGTGCACAGTGTTTTAGCAACAAAACAATACCGGCCACATGGCTATTTATCCACTATTATTACGTTATATATTTGCCTTTACAACTAAGGAAAGCGTCTACTTCCGCGCTTTTCACAATAATTTTAGTCATTCTTAATCTACCTAGGAGGGCATACGTTGGACGAAATTTCTCCAAGAACAGTAGGGCCTAACGTTCATATACCCCGCGGGTGTGACTAGATGATCTCCTATAGTCTCTGGTACTGGAATTTTTAGCCATTACTGTTTTGCGGGCAAATTGGTGCATCAGCGGACAAAACACCGGTAGCTATAGATATGTGCTCAGAATGTGGATATTACGGCACAAGAGACGTGAGATCCCTGCACATTGCGAGATAGCGCTACGCTACATACACAGCCACGTTGCAAAGGTACTTACCACGTGAATGAATTATCATCATCATCATCATCATCATCATCATCAAGGTACTTACCACATTTTATCATGTATCGTGGCCGATTATCTAGAATTCCAAGTTCCGAGAGGGCCTGTGGTATTAGAGGTCTGTTTCCCTACGCCAGATGGGAGAGTAGGCGAATCAGAGAAACAGCCCAGAGATTAACTCGTTTCCAGGGGATTAGGATGAGTTCAGTAAATCTTTAGATGGAGACTTGGGTATGACAAGATAGCTGAGTTTAAAAAGTACCAGCCTGAACGATCAAAATGCTTGTTTTTCAGAAACCGTGGTAGCTTAGCCATCGCCAAGTGATAGAACTAAAAGAATAAAAGTACGCATCCGATTGGCTAGGTTCTCACTTCTCTTCCTTCAAGACCCTAGTTTTGGTGGTAACCCCGGACACCTTCCCGAGGTCGAATTATATGTAAGATAGTAAATACTCCAATTAAAACTCATACATCTACTCAAGCCTACAACACACCTCCCGAACGATATTTTAGTTATCTTATAATGATACAACCGTATATATTAGAATTCAAAATCCCCCAAAAGACTACTTCAAAGGCCTATCCCGAGCACACTCTATTGTCTCTCATCTGGGTGGCTCAGCCAAAATATGACACAAATGACATACCGAAAACTTCAGTGGAGCCTCCAAAAATAAGGCCCATCCACCAGCTATTTATACACAACTGCTTTCCACATCTGCATCATTTCCATTATTCTCCTCCTCAAATATCCCAGTGTTTTGGCCTTCAAGATTCAAAACTTCTAAAGTTAGTTTTGAATCTGCCTCTAGTAACAACTCGATCAATCTCTCTTTCATCCCAACATCCATCCCAGCCATAGCAGTGATAACCTCCTGCGCAGTTGGCACCTTTACTAACTTCTCCGACCAGTTTCTCCGAAGTTTCCTATGACCGCTAACAAAATGTTCTCCCAAGGTACCCCAGTTAAATGATTGTTTGTCACCCTCTTTGCTTCTGTTGTACCATATGGAACACGCCCCACACTTAAGAGTACCGAAAATCTCGTTTATTTTATCTTGACGAAGTGTGCTAGCAGCAGTTACAAACCCCATAATGTCTGGCAGGGAGCCGTGCTCTCGGATGTATGAGTTGGTGCTAAGTCGAAACCACAAAAATAGGCGGATTGGAATCGGCATTCTAGGATTTGTGGTCCTAAATAATTCTTTGTCCATTGTATTTCTAATACGGCGAAGGGATAGCGGGCTGGCCTCAATTGCGGGGACCGATTTCTGATCATAGTGCGCTTCTATAAGGCTAGAACGCTCTAGCTGTGTGGTGTGAGGTGAGGGATCTGAGGACTTTTGTTCTGATAGAGGCTTGAAAACGGGCCCCAAAGCACACATAGGGAAGCTATCGAGCCACTGAATATTATGACAACGTTCGGCGATGATTACCGCGGGATAAAATCCCATTGAGCTCCTGCTGGACTTAAGCGGAAAGCCATCGACCAGCTTCATAGCTGACTCTAGCTTCTTGTCACTTTTGTGACGTGGTGATAGTAGATGGCTCAATAACCCTTCAATAGTAAAGGTTTTGCTTTTTCCGCATAGCACACATGAAAAAATGTTTGCCTGCCCGTTGCAGACCCTAGCCAATTTAGTCTTCATCAAGTGCGGAATCATACCCAAGGGTAACTGTTTCCCTTTGTACTCTTCGATTTCGGACCATTTCTTCCGGGCATATCGCAAGGCCTGTATGGCGAAGGTGCCCTCAAAGCCCTTGTTCACTACCCCACCGTTCTTACTCAAGAATTCATCGACATATTCTTCCAATCTCGACTTTGTTGGTTCCCAGATGTATAAAAGCTCTTCCAACATAGCTATCTCCTCTTCCAGCAACTGTTTCTGCCTTTTTTGCTCCTCTTCCTCTTTCCGAACGATCTCTTCTGCCTCCCCCCTTCCAGCTTCCAGCTTCTCACGTAAAGTGTTCCATGATTTATCTGTGAGTGGGTGAGGGATCGAGATCGCCACCGAGTATGCACAAATGTGGCGGAGGACCTTTTTCTCTAGTGGTGGACTAAGGAAAGAGCATCTTTTCACGATTTCCTCGTCTCGTTCTACTTGTAAACGATAATTTTCCTCCATTATCTCGTTCTTGACTATCAGTATTTGGTTAATAATCGTAAAACGCAAACGCATGGTCTCGTGCTTAGGAAGTTTGTGAAAACCCACCTTCGGACTCAAACATTTCCAATTCATCGCTGATTTCCAAAGCAATCAACGCCTTCTCCGTTAACATATCCGCATTGATTTTAACCCAAGCCCGGCCCTTGGGTGTTTTCATCTTTGCCTCGAGCGACTTAACATCCTCCAACAAATAAGTATGCCAACCAAACTCAGTCCTATAGTAATGTGTTGCTGTTGCGAAGTTAGTATGTCTTATGCTGTCATCTCTAACTCCCAAGGAGCCTACCGGGTTCGAAGTATCCATAAACTAGATAGTCTTTCCACTCCATCTTAAAATTTTTCCTCTGGAGAAGGCGATGGTACTATTCCCAAGCCGCCGAAAGTCAGGTTTTGATTTCACATACAGGATCTCTGGTATAGCTGGTACATACCGGAATAAACTTCTCCCTTAAACAGCTCCTGCAACACTTGACCTTGAATTGCCAAAATAGCACCAAGTTATTCTTACGTTTCGCTCCACAAACAGTACAGTTGGTGGTCAGACGCAGCTCCCACATCTGCATTTCTGTCAATCCAAATTCAGGCGCCGGATACTCCGGGAACCAATGCTGCCGGGATTGCCGCCATATTTTTTCGCTATCGATAAGCGACTTGAAGGCCTTCGACACTCTTCGTGCTCGTGCTAGCCACATTGGCATGCTGACGGCAAAAATCTCCAACCAAATCTCTAGTGGAATAAATGCTCGTACTGGCTGCATTTCTGGGGTATCAGCTGGTAGCTCATCATCTTCGTCGTCCTCGTCGTCCTCATAATCTAAATTAGAACTTGAACCGCGCCCTCTTCCCCATTCCTCATGATACTGGGCATATTCCGGAGGTATCCTGTGATACTCTTCGTCTGAGCTGTTGCCGTCCTCCTCGATGTCAACATGATCAAACAGTTGGATATCGTTGCTAACTCCGGACCCTGCAGCTGGAGAGGCTGGGATAGTTCTTTGTTCCATAATTTCAAGCTCCTCCATTCGTAAATCTTGACGATCTCGTCAAAACCTAAAGGGGAGAGCAAGTCGGTATAAGGGGGGTTTAAAGGGGGTACCGTGAAGGAGGTTTGACAATAGGTCTGAGCACTTTTGTGGCGATAAGACCTGTAGCTGGCGATAAGGTAGCAACAAGCTCTTGTGCCCCATACTGAGGGCGGACCCAACAAGGGAAACAAGTGCTACTCAAAATATATATTAAAGAGATCTTGAAATTACCTAGAGATCAATCGGCAAGAGATTGATAGGCTTTCACACCCAGGTATTTTGACCGCAAAGTTACATGATCATGCAGCTGAGTAAGTAGAAACCATCAGAAACAGACCCAATCTGGCGAAAACTAGGGGTTATGCACGCGCCTAGCGAACGTGAAGAATTTCCAGATAGTTTTCTCGCAAAAATCCTTACGCAGAGAGGATAAGTAACCTTAAGAGCTTAAGATTAAATCTATACTAAAAGATCCCCCTGTCGAGGTCACAATCCTCGCAACAATGATAGTCGAGATTCTCCATGAGTAGAAAGATTTAATAGGGATGGGAGAAATGCAACATAACGATGATGTATTGATTCAGCCTTATCCAGAAGGGGAAATGGCTGCCAAAGAGCGGTGATTAGATGTGGTCTCTCCAGTGTCCTGACTGGCGCTTTTGTGGTGGTTATAAGGCGAAATTTACTGTTCGCGATTTCGTCAAAACCAAATAGCAACCAGTAACTCCACGTGGGGACATTTCTGCTTCCTATTCTTCCATAGCGTTTTCGTTCTTTCAAAACCTACCCCTATGTGGCTTGTAGTTCGTGAAAGACTTTGAAGTCTGCTTCGTGTTCTTTACGAGATGATTTTCTAAGAACCGAAAGCCCAACCACAGGAACCGAAACACAGGAACGTTAAAGATAACAAGACCGTTACAGAAATGAAGACGAGTGGGTCCTTTCTGCGATTTTTGTATCAACTACAGCCTTGGGAATAGATCGTTGCTACATCATACAAAAGCAGCACGAAGATCAGATGAAAACGGTGAACGAGACGAATAGGGTTCGGACGAATTAAGTTATTGACCAAAAAGAGGGTATATTAAACACCACCAAAAACTATACAACTCTATACCCCCCACTTTTTAACACAAGGTTTAAGACATGAGTGATACCAACGACAGCTCGGGAACTTGACAAAACGAGACTGACACTAGAATCGATAACAGAAAAAAAATCAGGCTTAAAAGCACGCATACAAGATTTGATAATTCCATTTAACTGCATAAACCAAGATCTATATTCGACCCTAGCCACCCAGGATCGAATCGTTGTCGTCGTCTTCGTCGTCTTCCTTGACCGATTTATGAATCTGGAACCCAAAAGGGCTCCTCGCAGCGGCCTTCTCCTTTTTGTGAGATTTGTGAATATCAGGAGGAGCCGTGATCTTTGGAGAAATCGGGGTGACAGAAGCAGCAGCCCGAATTGCCTACAATAGCATGATGTTAGTATTTTTAATTATGTCATGTGGTTGAATTAAGGTCAGAATGATCATTTACCCCAATTCTGTCGGCACTGCGAGCCGGACTGGTGGAACTCCCCTGGACAGGCGTTCCGGAGCCTCTAACTGGACTACCAAAACCTTGAGGAGATTTCAGAGGCGACCACTTAAATTGGCGACCAGCTTCCGCAAGCGCAGAAGAAACTTCCGTGGCCGTGGCTGAAGGTTTCTGTGGAGTTTCCCACTGTGGCTGGCTCAGGGACGAAACAACGGGCATAATAGAAGCCGATTGAGAAAGACTACGCGACCTAGAGGAGCTGCCGAAGTTTGGAAACAAAAGACGAGGGGGAAGATCCTTAGGCTCAAGCGGATTGGAATTAGTATTGCCTTCCATTTCAGCTGAAATTTATTGAGAATTCTCCTAAATTTAGTGGTGCTCAGTCTGAGTGGTTTGAGGAAGTGGAGGAAGTGAAGAGGAAGAGGAAGAAGGGATGAACAGAAGAAAGAAGGGATGAATGGCCCTATATATGGGGGGGAGATCGGTCAATCATAAAAAAAAGTCAGGCCGTACAGAACAGAGCCCGCGGGGATCATGCTCGCAATATCCCATAAACACCACCCCCGTACCCTCCCAGATTCTGCATGTTAAGCATTCAATATGTTTTTTCCGTGCACTTAGAATAGGTATTATTGGCGGTAAGTCGTAGCCCCCCCATATCCTAGTGATAATCGTGGAGAATAGCATACTGCACACGGGTAGAGTGGCATGAAAGGCTTGAGTACAAAGGAAAGTGCGATCTCGTCCTTAATTCCACTCAATCGACGTCCGTCCCTCTTTAAAAAGGAAACTAAGAACATTCTGCACTAGTCCTAAAGGCCATACTGTTAGCTAAGGAGCATCGTAGGAAGAGTTAGGGGGAAAGTGGGGGATTTAGTGGTGTTTTTATTACCCTCGAAGCTCTAGAAGAATCCATATCGAAGTAGTAGCTTATGCGAAGAATTCCACCACGATATATACCGCCCACCCTTTTGCCAATACTCGTTTCAACTTGCAGCAAGTTAGAGTTGGCGAATAAAAAAACACATAAACAGGGTGTCGATTATGAGTAGCTACCAGTGTTCAGTATTTGCTCTTGCAATAAACAACCTTAATAGTTCACTGGTGCCAAGTACGGCATGACACCTTCCCTTGAACCTAGTTTTCTTCACCTGCTACTGCCAGGGGTTGGCTCCGCCCTATAAATTCGCCGGTATTTCAATTGTTGTCTGGGTTCTCATTATTGAAATATGGAAGCCTATATCTTCCACCGCTGGGCGAGAAACACATGTAGGTTCCACAAAAACCCAGAGTGTGTGGAGTGATCCTCTATGACCCGGTCTGGTATGTACTCTCTCTTGTATGTAAATCTCATTTCCGGTGACCTAAATTACCCGCTCGTTCCAGACATTGCGGATGGGCCAAGCGCCATAGTGCACAAACTATAGCAAGCCGCGCGTATTGCAATACAACACACCTTCGCAATCAAAACCACCTTAAATAATCATGGAAGACCCGCGAGGTAACTACCCAATCCCATATATTCCGACTCAAAACCCCTTGCTAACTCTCGCAGGAATCGCCTGGCAGGATCGCTGTGACTACCACTCACATATGAACGCGATTCGCGTTGCCTTCGCCGCAACATACGCCCAAGCGATCCCAAATATGCGCCGAGCACAATACTATAGAGCCAAACTTCCCTCCATGAACCAATGGATAGCGAGGAAAAGTGAACACGAGAAGGTAGTTCACGCAGCTGAGGAAAAGGAGATTGCTCCTGAGGAGGAAATTCCCCAGCCCCAGATCGTCCAGAGCACGACCCAGAAGAATGTTGTCGCGGATGACAAAGGAAAGACCAAGAAGCGGAAGGCTCAAGGTGGGGATACGGGAGCAGCCATGCCTAAGAAAAAAAGGACAGAATTGCAAATGCTGCTGCGTGCGAGAGGACTAGGTGCGGAGATAGATGATTCAGGCGTATTCGCGGACGACGATGAGGAGGGTGACGCAGACATCAGTAGCGGTGGTTTGGCAGAGGATATTCCTCCGATTGCTTCTGCTGTTGCCATCAACTCGGTAGGATTGAGTCCTACCGAATTGCCACCAATTGCCACAGTTACGCAACCAACAAAGAGGGATAGAACTTCAATTCCACCTCAGGCTTCATCTATAAACAAGAAGACTCGCTTCTCATCACGAGCTCAAGTCAGTGTGGTTTCATCTGATTCAAGCTCTGGCGCAGGATCTCTGAAACTACCCAAGCCTGTAAAGGGAGCAGCAAAATTGTCCACCTCAAAAAAAGGAGGCGCTGGAGACAGGCAAGAAAAGAAGGATAGAGAAGCTAGCTATGAGATTCTCCCATACTGGCCGGGGACAACAGAAGTTATCTTCGATCGATACCCTGCACTTCATAAGCTAGCTATTGTGAAAAGAGGGAAGAAACGTGTGTCGAATAGCGCGAGTAGAGATGTCCGTAAGATGCCAGATATGAGTCGGCTTATTTTTCTGTGTAGGAAGGCTAGTAGCACTGTTGGTCAGAATAAAGCTATGAAGGCTGGAACCGAAAATAGTGTCATGAGTGGAAGTAGGCAACTGATATTTCTGAGAAGAAATCTAGCAAGATCAGAAGCCCGGGCAGAGGTTGGGGTGTAGAGTGGATAAGGAGCTGGTGGGGCGTGGATTTTTCTTGTGATACTTGACTTGTTGGAGTTTTGCGATACTCATTATTATAATTTTCAGAAACAATGTAAGCTTAAGCGTTTACTATCCTTTGGGTCGTGCTTAATCATCTCTCTACCTCAATCTGGAACAGCACCTCCAGAGAAGTCACGCTTATTTAATATGATTGGGGATAGTAGTTACGATCCCTAACAAGGGCCACAGGTTTAGAGCTCAATTAGGATTGAATATTAAATATAAGATAACTAATAGAATTATGGCCTCAGGCTTCGCGAATACAGTCATGGGTAGCCACCGTTGGCATTGTGCCCTTAACGATAGCGTTTGATGAATTGATTGGCTATGAGTAAGGAGACTACTCGAAGCTGGCTATGGATAGGATAACAAGAATAGATCTACGAGAAGAAAGGCCTTGGGGATAGAAAGGTGGGGGGGGGTACATGTAGTTCTAAGGACCTACATGTAAATGTAGGCACGCCCATCGCCTAGGCCTCCACTCGTGTAGAATATATTGATTTCAACCCACAGCCCACTCTAAGTACACCCAATTCCAACGTACGTGGAGGAACACTGAGTTTCTCAAGCATATAGCTCAGACTACAGTAACGACCTCACGCAGGTTGATGCCGAGATCCATACTCCTAGCCCCCGAAGTTTTACATAACGCCGCCAGCAACCAAAGACAATCAGGGGCAAAAATAAACCTACCTAGATAACCCCACACCGAACCACCGCTCCCCAAAAGTAGCTCAGATGATGTTCGACTCCCCCCCCCACACTCCTAAATCGCCCTACCAGACAGCGAGCCCTACCAAATAGGTACTCCCGATGATAGTCCCAACGTTACAGGCTCATCCTGCAAAATCTCGAGATCGTTGCTCGCCTCGTTTCAATGGCCCTATGCCAACACTCACACGAAGAATAAAGTGGGGGGAAAACCCGACGGCTGGCTAGAGAGGGTTTAATCCCTCTATTGGCGTGGGTTGCCTCCCATGATGGTCAGGAGGATGAGTATGCATTAACTTGGCAGCAGCGGAATGGTGGGGAATTTCCGGTCATGACAACGGATAAACACGTAGGGTTTCATCAACCATCAGTTGGCTTCTTGGCGGCCGGTAGTAGCTGATAGCGATCAAGATGAGCAAAGGTTTAATATACCCTTGATGGATAAGATCTGGTTTGGTCTACCCTTCGGGTTTAATCTACCTACGAGACTCACCATTTTTATTTTATTTTTCTAGCTACATGTACCGTGACTTCCACCTAGGCTTGTTCCCATCCCCTTCTGCCTATGGCTGCTGCACAGTATAGGGCTGGGCACGAGACCAACCTCCCCCCCCAAATCTCTAGCTACTGTAACGTCCTCCTAGGCTCCAGGTAAAGGGACATATTTTACAAGATTGCCAGGCTGCTTGCAGCAAGTACACACACACCCTACGTTCCTACATGTCTACCTACGGTCCCCGGTTCCTCTACCTGAGTGAAACATCTTCTCTTCTGCTGGTGGGGGACGGGCTTCGTCCCCAGATACGAGGTCTCATTGGAAAGAAACTACTGGGTTTTTTGGAGGGCAGCCATGATGGGAAGTGACGAATTGAGTTGAAAAGGTTTTATGGGGGTAGATTAAGCCCGAAGGGTAGATTAAACCTTTGCTCAATTAAGATTTATTCACCATGACAGACCAGTACAAATGTACAGTTTCTAGTGTTTTGCGCCTTTGAAAATGAATTGAGATTTCGGGAACAAGCAACGATTCAAAAGATAAAGATAAGGTAAAACTCCCTGGGACATGACTTGATACACAAAGAAAATTAAGTTCAATCCGCTACAGAAAAAAATAAAATAATTTACGCGTCCTCATATACCTCAGACCCAGCATCTTCGTCCTCGTCCTCAAAAAGCCTATCCAAGGCATTTACCACCGCAATACCAACACCCCAATGTTCCATATCCGTAAAAACACTCCTCATCCACCTAAGAAATCTCCACTCCAGACTTTCTAGCCCATCTTGATCATTTCGTACCTCCCAGTGCCCAAGAAGTCCTGAAAGCTCGTGACGGAATTTGTCCACAGGAGTCAACTGTTTCACAGATTCCTGGTTCGTTTGAAGAAGATCGTCCCAGTTGACCATTTCATCATCGACCATTAGCATCCAATCTTCACTTCCTTGTGGTGGGTCGAGCCCCCAGGTATACATCGCTATGTTTTCAGCAGTACTGTATCCCACGGAGCCGCCGTCGATTTCTCCGATTCGGAAGAGAACCTCCCAAACAACCATCAACGCTTTAAAGATCATTACTGTAACAACGGGGAACTCTGTACTTCTAGCACTCTCTTGATATGCAGAATGAGGGGCGGCTAGGAATCTGAGGAGCGATAACAAGTGTAATAGTAGATCACTGTCGTCCAAAACCCTCATAAAGGCCTCTCGGGCCGCTGCGTTTGCTGGGAATACACGTTCTTTGGCTGCGTCCACAATATTCCACAAGGCTGTGTCCAAATCCATTGGTACATCTTTCTGACAGATGATTACGCGATCCGGGATCACTAGCTGGATTGAAGCCAGGTGCATCGACAAGTAAAAGGTTCTCTCGCAGCCCTTGAGCCTAGAAGGTTGTAATGCGGCCTGATTAGCGTTTAGACTTGACGCAAGCCCACCCATAGGTAAAATTGTGTCGGCTCCATATCCAGGATTAACGAACAGATTGCCAATTCCAGAGACTTGTCTAAGAGTATTCAAAGCCTGCCGTAATTTCTCTAGTCCAAAATAGCTCTCCTTGGCAAAGAGGTCCGGTAATCTCGCAACATCGCCAACCTGGTCCAATTCAGGCTTCCCATCGTCGTTGAGTTCCACAAATTCCTCTGCTAGCTTCCTGGTCGTATCGAGAATTTCCATGTGAATCGCTGCAGCCAGAATCAGTGCAGAGAAATTACTTCCAAGACCACCAACTTGCAGCAAATCTTTGTGTCCATCCCCCTTCAACAAGGTGCGAAGAGTCCTACCGAACGATGGCGAAGGAAGGTTTACTGAGCCATGCAGGTGACTTGTTTGCCATAAGTGGTGCCAGGACTGACTGGTAGAGGCCTCAAAAAGCTGAGCATCGCACGGCAGCGGAAGGTTCCGAAGCTCTGTGGAGCGAATGAGACGTGGAGTATCAAATACAAGTGCCATATAGCAGTCAAAGAGGAGAAGAGTAAATGCCACTCTATTACGGAGAAGTCAGTAACAGTATAGACGACCGCAAGGAAATATTTCCTACCTTTTCCTTGACTCTTTGTAAACAAAATGTTCCCATTGATGTTGCACGGAAGTATCCGGGTAAATACAACGCTCTTTTTCTTCGCGGAAATATTCGTAATCCCTCGCGATCTAAAAGATTAAAAAGAGTGAGCTGGGATTTCAAGGCTATATCCATGTGGCGTAAGGCGCCTATGATGTAGCGCGAGTGATGGGTTGTGCATGGTAGAATCTTACCTCCAGAGATCGCACAAGCAATCGTCTTCCTTTATTATGCTTTTCTTTATCATCTGAGAACAAAGCGTAAATTGAAAACAGAAGTAAGCCCTGCAAAACGCAAAGTTCACCTTCGCGTTCTCGCCTTTCCGCGTATCGGTCTTTAGAACCCTGCTTCTGAGGAAGTGGAACTTGGTAATCGCTGATCGGTTCACTGGGCCTCACAAATCCCTCGGGGATTACATAACCGCTACCCCTTCTTGACTTCTTTTTTAAGACAACCGATTCTTCACTGGTAGACTTCTTTGACTTCTCGGTGTCGATCTCGTCAGCTTCCACTGGGCCCCTTTCGATCCACCGTTCCATAACCCTAGGGAAACAGTTAGCTTAGTGATCTGGGATAGCTCAACGGGACGAAAGCCCCCAGAAAACACTTACTTCACACCACTCTCCCAGAGCTGCGAGCTTAAGGTCTTATTGGTCGGATCATACTGGCCTCCCAACGCACAAACTGCTCTTAGAAAACTGGCCAAAACCGATGAAGGCCTGAAGGTGGCCTTGTGGAGAAGAGGGAAAAGAGGATGGAAGGCATTGGACGAAAAGTAGTAGTCTGTGTAGTGGCTAAGGAGCTCTGGAGGGAGACTAAATTGAATTTTTGCATCAGTACCCAGTTTTAAGAGGAGAGGGAGAGGGAGAGGGAGAGGGAGAGGGTACAGAGCTTACAATGGCAGTACCCCATAAGTATAATACCTTTCGAGGCCAAAGCCAGGTTCCGGGTTCTTCGGGAGCTGTTGATATGAACGTCCGAACCTTATCAGTACCCATGATCTACGGGATCCAATAGAATCTACTCAAACTTTGAAGAGATAACGTGGAAAGTAGCAGGTTGGATGTTGATTGGAGGTTAAATTGCGCTAAAAAAAAGTAACATCATGCAGGTCTTATAGAAGCATACGCACATCGTCAGCACTTGGGAGAATCCTCCGAAACTCTGCAATCAGCTCTTGAACTTCCGGCGAATCATCGCCTTCACCCGATGAATAGTCCAACTCCGGATGGTGCTTTTTTTGATGCTTGACTAGATTGTCGCTGAATCGAGAAAGGAGAATCGATGACTTAATTAACTCAAATCTAGAGATGGAAACAGATATAGGCTATACGAAAAGAATGAATGAGTATACCTTCGAGAAAATGCGAGCTTGCACCCTGGGAACGGACACCGAGTAATCTTCTTGACAGAGTGTTCTACGGCAAAAATATTCAATATTACATTCATCTTGAGTATACTCCAAACCATAACGTACTGTTCAATTTGTGTCGATTATTGTTGTACTGCAGCCTCGAGGTCTTAGTATTAATTTCAAATGATTATGAAACGTAGGAGAACAGCTTTCTACACACCCGCGTACTAGAACGCTCCATACATTGATCACATTCGTATGGTTTTGTGGTCTTCCACAACTTATCATCTTCCTCAGTCCAATTGCCTCTAGCCATTTCCTCGAGGACATCCTTGAGCTGGATATCGATATAACGCCTCTGCTTGAGAGCCTGCGAAATGGCCTTCGAACCAGGACGAGTGACGGAGGAAGCCGGGAAGCCGGAGTTCTTCCGGTTACTCTTGCGCGCCATGAATACTCGCTCAAGATAGTTTCAAGATATTGGAGAGCCGCTGATTAGCGAAAGAAGAAGTCTGGATCTTTGAAGCTTGTCACATCTCTCGTCCTAGTGGAAACAACTCTTCTTTATACAACAGACACGACATGTTTTAGATGAGCTCCTCCATTCACTCGAGGAAAGGTATGATTGTGGAACGTTGATAAGGCTTCTCGATGAATTGTTTTTCCAAAACATGCATGAGGAGGTTGGTTGGGGATGTGTCACGTCACGTCGTCTAACGTCGCGAACCTTGAAGGTTGAGGCTCAAATTAACTGCGGGGCTATATTACAGGGTTTGGCTGGAGGAGCACCAGGAACCGACGCCCGGCTGCTGCGAGATAAGCATTTCGCCAACCAACCGAGTCGACGTCAGCGACACCTTTGAAACTTGACGCGCTTGGTGCCTCGCTGGCGGAACCCTGATCGATCACAGTGATAAGACTTTTATTTCCATACACAGCCGTGTCGTGTGCTCAGTAGAAATCGAGGCAGAGCTCCGATATTTCTGACTTTCTCAAAGTGGTGTAACTTGAAGCAAACAGGATAAGGCAAGGCTAAAGCCAAGGGACCCAGGTGTTGCAAACGATACAGATGGCCTTCGCAGTAATTGATAGCAGGCTAAGTACCTTGTGAATCAGGCTAGGTGCGTTCTTTTGTTGTACAGACAGTTATAGAAAAACAAAGGAAAGCCTCGAATATATTCTGCCATAAAAGTACGTGATATTTCCATTGATCATTGCACTAGTAAATCTTGCATATCCCAATTGCATAAACATTCCTTTTCTGAACGAAAATGAATAGCGACTTCAATCAACTACAGTCGGGTTCTTTCAATACATCGGCAGAAATGCCGTCCGGCGCTCATATCCCTCCCCAGATGAGAGCACAAGAGTATGGAAATCCGCCCCAGCATTTCGTGAAAGCAGATATCTTGGTTGAAGACCAATTGAAATACCGACGTCATCTGTTAGTAGATTTTTCCCAGTTCCTTCACACATCTTCGGTTTAAGTGGGTGGTTCTAGACCTAGCCTCTGGATGCATAAAAGACCTTCTCAAGCCCCCTGAGCCCTGATAACCACAGCATCAGTTGTAAAATCCCACATTCATAGACTACACACCGAATACCCTCCTGCCCTGAAAGATAGCTAACACCTGTGATAGCCTGATTGCAAATAGACGTACGTTCGTTGGATTTAGTAAGGAGAACTTAGATATCATAGCGATAAGCTTTGAACACCTTTGTTTCTCTGAATCAGAGAATAAGGTATTCCCATGCTTGCATAATCAAACTGCTTAGGTGATTTGGGGCTCTGACTATTTGCTGGTCTTTTCAAGAAAGAGTACAAGGCGAAGATCCGCAAGAAGCTGAAGGAATGGAACTACGATGATTTCTCAGAAGACGACGAAATTGATCGCGCTTTCCAGGCAGTGGGCCAAAAGTAATTATTACAAGGGCTGCTCAAGTAAACTTGAAAAAGCTAACATAGCGTAGCCCTGACCAGATGGAAGAAACCTCTGAGGCCTTTGGCGAAATTCCCTCCACGGCACCAGGTGGGTTCGTCACCATGCCTCCTAACCCGCTAAACGCAACCCCCAAAAGCGGGGGCTCCTCGAAGGGATCCTCTAAACCAGGCGTACGCTCTGGTTCACGAGCGAGAGGGGCATCTCCTCCTCAGCAAGTACTCCCGCCTTTCTCCATATCGCCTGCCCTTTTCGACCCTACGTTTCTGGATAAGATCAACCTAAACGACCCAGCCCGGCGAGCGCTTTGGGTCGAGGCAGTTTGGCGTTTTTTCATCAATGGAGGTCGACCATCCTCAGATACCAGTAGCATCAGAAGTGCTAGTTTTGCCGCGGCTCCTTCTCCCACTTCCCCTACTACTCCCACGATCCCTCACTTTCGATCCATGACCTTTCAGCACCATCCGCAGGGAGGCAGTGAACACGAACTTATGGACGGCTTAGAGACCTACTCGCAAGAAGCCCAGTCGACCGAAAGGGGGAATCGTAACTCAGCCATATTAGACTATAGTGGGCTGCCCCAAGGATCTCTACCGTATGCCCAAGAACAGTGGAGGAACATTTAAGATTATAATATTGCTTAACCAATCATATCATAGTCTCTTGATGTATCTCAGTTTGGAAGTACATGCCTCGTATAGCGGGGCTTTAGAAGTATGCGTATTGTTTCTTGTTGGTTTATGTTTTGTCGTTTATAGCACACGTGGAAGAAGGCAGTAGGCTGGAATCTACTTACAGGCATCCTGGAGAAGTCTGTTCTCTCTATTGTTAGCCTTATCTTTATCAAAAATTTCCCAACCACACCAGCTAAGGCCATAACCTATGACTGTTTGCAACTTACCGTCATGTGATATCACTCGGCGTTAAGCCAACAATAAAACCCGAAACACTGCTATCCAGCTCAATATCAGATACCACTGGGGCTTAGAACTGTCATATGGCTGTTTGTTGTTATAGAATTATACATTACGTTGAGTTCTTATAAATGAATGGATAGGGTCTGAAGTGACACACTGTGTATGCATGTTTCGCTTCTTTACCAGGATTAACGTGGGGTCCAGGCCTCTAGGCACCCATCTCAAACTCACCTCCAAAGAGCTCCTACATACTCAATTCAGGCTCTGAAGTCCTGAGAGCTCCTTCACGTCCCCTAAGTAGAGAAACCCCCCAAGACAGCGCCCACCTACTAGCCTTATTATTTCCCCCCCTGCACGTCATAGCTCGGTGATTTGCAGCGAGCAAAGTGATACGAGATGATAAAGTCTCCCGAAATAAAATCGCATGACTATTCGTTATCTCTTGTATGTTATGGGTTAGCTAGCCTTGATCCAAAAAAAGACATGATACCGAGTGATGGCCTATGACTCTGCTTTGCCAGTACATCAGCAGTAATCACAAATACCCCTACCTCATCGCTTCTAGACCATCGCGTATAAGCACTTACCGCTCTGTGAGCCATGCGGAATGCCTGCATATCGATCTTGAAAGGTCGATGGCCATCCACCTTCCAATACCGGAATTGTGTGTACCGGATGCAGTAGATCTAGATGCGCTAAAAGCCCCTGCGCAACGACTCTGGGTGAAAGATCTTAAAACATCTGACAAGCTTTCGGGTGGTGGGGTATGGTGGGGTATTAAGGGTTTTGGGAGACGAGTGATCTCATCATTGCTACACCAAGTGGCGTGCTTTACCAACTCCAAGGACTCACCACTAATTTAGTAGGTACCATGCTGATGTACCGAACTACCCCTATTAAATTATCGCCCGGGTTTACCACTTGTTTGGAACGAATATTTCTGGGGTATGATATCATAACGGTGTTCTCAGAGGTGCACAGATGAGAAATTTGGGTTGAGGTCACGTGAATGTCAATAATAGGCAACCCAAATCAAAACCCAAGCTAACCTTGAACGATTCACCACCAAGTACACATACGCATGCGCATACTATTTTTCCATCTACATCCGAATCCTCCAGCTCTAAGTTGCACGAACCTATTCCCAGCCAATCTCGCGGTCATGAAACGAGTAGGAAGTGTAAGTTCAAGTATGGGCCGTAAGCGATACAATTATGGATTCCGCATCCAACGTCATCTATCTATTTACTCTTCATGAACTGCAGCGAGAAGAAAAATGCTGGAGTTTTCAAAGCTGTCAAACACTCATACTGATCTGGCATCACTCCAATTACAAAAGGACCATCAGGCAAGATTCAACCCAATAGGTAAAATATGAGAAAAAAAATTCAATCCACAGTTTTAATCGAACACCGAACAACGACCCCAGCAGCCAGAGAAGTGAATATATCGATTGCATAGTTGATTGCAGAGCAGAACCTAAAGAACCGAGACAGGCATACCATGACACAACCCTCGCAATGATGATGAAAGAAATGAAGCACACAAAAAACGCCCATATTTCCCCGCCCCATGAACTGAACGAAACACAAAGAAGGAAAACACTGGTTCGACAACCCATCCCACTAGCTTCCGCCCTCATTTGGCTCTGTTGAAGTAGGCCCACCGCCCCCTTATGCTTCCTTGCTATTGCTCCCCCCTATTATCCTTTTGCTCTACGAACTATACCTCCTGGCTTAGTCCGTCTTTGGAGAAAGGTATTTCGCATGAAACTCCGTTCTCACATCAAACAAACTCCCAATGTCCTGTTCGTTCCGTCTAATACGGAAAGTTTTAAAGGCGTTGCCATTAGGGAGCTTCGACGGGGCTCTGCCATCCTCCTTACATAGCAAATTTTCAAGCGCTGTGACTGAGACAATGTTGGAAATGACTTTGTCTGGCTTCTGATCACTAGAGACTTGAAGTTTACCCGGAGGATATGAGAATGTAAGTGAGAAATCATCAGGGTCGATCGCAATAAGCTGTGTAAATATCGATTTAGTCCACGAGAGTAAGCAGAGTTTAAGGGTGGGATATTCGTACCTTCGCATCCTTCTCCACTGTTACACCACCCCGACCAAACGACCGACGAAGCGAAAAGACATCGCCAACTCTGAGCGCATGATGTTTTGCGAGGGTCTGAATCTTTACACCGGAAGTATCACCTGCTACTGCTTCAGAGTTGACCCTTTGCTTCTGCCCCCAAAATTGTTCAAACTTATTATCTTTGAATTGGTTGAATTCACCAGCTTCAGATCGCTTGCGTGCTGCGACAATTGCGGCTTGGGTTTCAGGGGTGTATTTCCCGTCGGCGATATCGGCCTCTACGTGGGAGATGCGGGTGAGAAGTTGTGGATTATCCCAGAAATCTTCGACAAGTCCTGCCTTGGGTGTTGTGGGATCAGAGGGGTCGGTGCTGGGGGGATAAACTTTATCGCATTCGGGGAGGAAAGATATTAAGTGTGCTTTTTCGGATTCAGAAAACTGATTCCAGACATCCGGGTTAAAAAAGTCCTGTAATTTGAAAGATCAGTAAACTTCCACATAATTAAGTAAAGTGAAAATATGGATGGGATAAGAAGCGTACTCCTAGGCTCCTGGCATACACGCTGCCTGGGTTCGTCATTAGATATTCTTCCTCCCACTCACTATCCACATCATCAACATCATTACTCTGATCAGATGCCTTCCACGTATTGGCTCTAGCCCCCGCCTTAGTTTTGACAGTTTTCCCAGCAACTTCGTCAAGCACAGTCGGTGCTAAACGCTTCCTTCCGGAACGACGAATTTCGAGATCGGTATCACCCTTTGGAGCCAATGCAGCCTCAGGCCCCCCGATTTCTGTGCCAGAGTTGAGTGCAGCCTGGGGCGACCTCACAAAACTCTTGCCTTTCTGTGGGGTTGAAAAGGAACTAGTCGTGATCTGGGTTTCGGTATTCGTTTCACCCACGGATTTTTCGGGCTCCTCCATGACTTTGTCCACTTCGACCATTTTAACAACCACCGACTCATTCGTATAATCGTCGCCCGCGTCATTAGCTTCCTCCATAATCCTATCGACTTCGTCCGAGACTTTAGCTATCTCTTCCAGTTTAACATCGTCGATTCGCTCGTTATCTATGAATTCATCATCGTCAGACCAAATTTCAACATTACCGCACTTCAGCGAACAGGATTCTAATCTCACCAAGCTCCATCTTATCACCAGCTCCATCCACTCCAACAATTTGCTCGTTCATCTCCCCATTTTCGGCAGCTATCACCTCGGAGACCTCAACTGCTTTCGCTGGACGCTTCCTCCTCTGGTTCCTCTTTGGTGCTGCAAGCTCAGCTGGCGTGTTCTCAGCGGTCGTGAAGGACTGAGGCCTGCTGCGTGTACTACGTGTACCGACCATGATAGGAAGGCTTAAGGTCCGTACTAGTGGGAGTCAATCTTTGTATCCGCAGATGGAGCGAAATAGCAAGGGCACCAAAAGTTGAAGGAGAACCACTGCTTTCGGAGACTGTCAGACGTCGTGCTCCCAAGAGAGACGCGACGTGCACGTGGGGTAGGCGCTTTACCATGTTAGCGTCTCGCTTGGATTTAGCGTGAGATAGAAGTGGCGGAAATTGTGGCGGTGAGAACCTGTGGCGGGGCATTCGCTGAAGCCAAGGATTCACAGCCAAGATCACGTGTTGAAGGGGAGATAAGGAATACTCCCGAGCTCACTAAATCTGTCACTATCTTCAGGAGCGCCTACAGCGGCAACTTGTTTATTTCATCTTCCTTAAAAATGCTAGCTGCATATAAAGCACATTGCTTTCTCTCCACAATTGATAGAGAGAGTGTTTCATTTCAGGGGAACTCTAGGAGTTACAGGAGACAACAAAATAGTGATTTTGCACTGGGAAGCTGTGTTTCTGGGTGACGAAAGCCGCATATATCATTTTTTATGCAAGGTCCATCCGCCCCAAGGGATAGGGAGATGAGAGGAATGGTTGTGGAGTCTGACATGGGCAGACCGGTACATTGAGCGTCTCACTGCATAGAGTAACAGGGTATCCTCTTTCCAAACCCCGCATTCTGAATTTACCGGTACGTATCATGACGCGTTTAGGAGGGAAACATTCTACCGGTCCGGTACTGGTACATGATGGGTCGTTGAATATGCCTACACGATGAATCACTATTCTATCGATCAAAATTCGAGATGATATGGTTTTTTCTCGGAGACTTCGACGACGTTGCGTTGCGTTGCGTCGCAGCCGTCGCAGGTTTCGGATTATTTGGTAAGATTTTCCTCAGCACCAGGTTCAGCACCGGAATATTTGCTAAGATTTTCACTATTGACAGGTTCGCGCTCTGGAACCGAACCGCCTGCCGCTGCTGGCGCACAGGCTAATATTTGTGCTAAGGATTTCTATGATATCCTTTTAATATGTGCAAAAAACGAAGCTATCAGAACCTGGGACCTGAAAAGCATACATGTATTTCTGCCTATGCCAGTGCCGTGATTGATGTACAGTACCGCGGCTATGTATCACTACTACCGCCGGTAAACTCTCTCCAAACAGCTGATACTACGATCGCTGATATTAATGATGTGCATAACACTGCATATAAGACGCTTTGCAGAAACTAAACCAAGACAAACAAAACAAAAATACAAAGACGATCTTCATTGTCTAGAGTCCCAACTGCCAGCTGTGACTTCCCTCAAGGGCTCCTCGGCTTACCAGTGCTCCTACTCCTCCTTCTTCTCCGTCCATCCCTGTCATCCTGTTCCCGAGCCCTATCACGCACCCTGTGCTCGCCCCTGTCCCTGTCCCCACGCCTTTCCCTTCTACCGTCCTTGCCGTCATGTTCTCGGCGATCACGATGGCGTCTTGGACTCGCAGAGCGGCTCTTTCGATGCCGCCGCCGTTGGCTGTCATCACGGTCTCTCCTGTGCCTGTGCCTTTCCCTTTCCCTCTCTCTCTCACGGCTCGGGCTCCGTGTTCTACTCCCATGCCTCCGCCGATGTCCGTCCCGATCCCGATCTCGATCCCGATCTCTCTTTTCCCCTCTGTCCCGCCTCGATCTGCCGTGTCCCTCCGGCCGTTTTTCTTTTTCCCCATCGGCAGTTCTGTACATTGCGTTTAATTTTGTTCCCTCGTCGGTTGTCACCCTAGCACCCTCTTCACGTCTGAGCTGGCCCGCAACCCCCCTTCCACCACGGCCAAAACCGACCCCTTGGGCTTCTTCTTCCTCTTCCTCGCCATCTGGCTGGCCTCCTGCGCCAGCTTCTTTAATGGCTCGTCGAACGTCGTCTTGGTTGACAGCATCGGTGTGGCGACGAACAACTTTGAAACCAAGAGCTTCAGAGAGTGCATCTTGTTCGGCTTCTTTGATGCGCTTTATTTCGGCGAGGCGTTGTTGTTCGGGAGTGAGAGTGCTGTCACTATCACCTTTGGCATACCAAGTCAAGTCTTTGCCTTTTTGCCAACGGCCGACGGCTATGAGGAGATATGTTGGTTAGGAACGCGTAGTTTGCAGATGAGATGACATCGAAGAATGCAATGAGGGCGATGGAAAGAAGAACATACGAGCCATTAGAGAATGCCCAAGATAATTCTCACGATCTTTGTCTTCCTTAACATCATCCCACTTGAATTCAGCACGCCCCCCTCTCGAGCTATCGCCCTTCCTGAGGCCTGAAAGAAGATCCATAGTGTCTGCCCAATTTCTTCACGAACTCGTAAAACGCGTGCAAAGGCACGATGCAAGAATATCACCTTAGTCCGAATGCGAACGCGTGGTAGGTAGACGTAACAGTATAAATTATCCAGCGTGTTGGTCCTACCTGGCCGTCGGCGCAAGAGATGAGGTCACAAAAAACCCTAACCCTTAGCCTCGACCGTGGCCTTGGCGCCTAAGCAGAGCCGCAACGCCAGTGCTCCCTGGTTCCGCGCTGGCTCGATTGAGAATTCAAGTCCTTGTCGCAGAAACCGGCAAGCAGGGAAAATCAAGTGAACCCTGCGAGTCATACGGAACGCCTATACGCCTATACGCCCCCTGCCCTACCCCCCCCTCCTCTGGCCGGGAGAGTTGCGAGTGGCATACTCTAACACCATCAAAAGTCTTGAGATGCCAACGTCGAGTCATGTATGTGGTTTAATAGCGGGCTTGTTATGATATAGCGAAATGATACGGCGGCGGCAACAACGCTGGGGAATGAGTGCAGGCTAGCCGATATCACAGTATATTTCGTCTGATCTCGCCTCGCTTCTTTTGTGATTAGGTTGAAAAGGAAAGAAAAGAAAATTTGCATCTTTCTTTTTTCGCCACTCCCTCTCCCCTCCACACCCACCACCTCCCTCCCTCGCCTCGAGCACGCACTCGCCCGGGTATGGAAATAGTAATTAAACTTTAGGGAATATCAGATATCCGAAAAATTTGCTTCCCCCCTTGCAAATGCCCCATTGTTAATAATGGGAAAGGAGTTCAAGATCAGGAAGTGGCATGCGATCCGGGAGTCCCTTTTCCTTCGAAAACGCAATCCAGCCTATTTTTATTTCCCAATTTTTTCATTTGCCTGAGCTTTGGCCCAGGCGAGGGATCAGCTTTGTGGAGCTCGCCAAAGCAAGCAGCTCCACTTGTGGATCGTGAAACGGTCAGGGTGGTTGGACTTGTGACCATTGCCAACCATGTCCTCCATGATGTGTGTAGTGTAGTGTATTCCGGTTGCGTAGCTCTCTCTCCGCTACATCTTATGCAAGACGCGGGACTTTGCTTGGGGTCGGCAACCGGTGGTGCTGCCAGTCAGTTGCCGGGTGGCTAAAAAAGAAAGGAACCAGCAACCAGCGCCAAAAAAAACCGAAAGGAAAGGGAGAAGAAGAAAAAAAAATGCACCACCGCGTGAAACTGCAGTTGGCGGACGCTGCAGGTTTTGATGCGGCCTACCGTACCCCAGCTTTTGCAAGAAACTGAAATTGAGGGTTCTACAGAAGGGCTCGGCACTAGCATCGTCACATTCTTGAGAGCCAGCAGTGGAAAAGCAGCAACGAGGAGAGAAGGCTGGGTTCGCCGGGCCAACATAAACCTATGCTACTTTACTGACCTGCAACATGCATGTTCGTCACCTCACCTTGCCTCACGAAGGGGGTAGAGGAGGGGGTCAAAAAGAAAATAAGATTAACAGCATAGGAAACAAAACAAATAAAAAATATAATATCACAAGGGAGAAAAAAGGGTTCCCAATACGAGGAATATAGCACGAATGCTCGGAGGACATCGGGAGATGCCAACCCTTTTTTGTGCCCCAATCCCGTTGCCAAATTCAGACAGTTGGAGGAGCAGGAGGAGGAGCAGGAGGAGGAGCAGGAGGGGGTGAAAAACGTTGATGTCATTATTCACGAGCATCGTTGACGAGTATGAGGAGACGGTGTTTGAGATCTTGGCGTTCCAGATTAGATCGGCACAGGCGTAGGACTACGATTCCTGGCTGCCTCTGTTAGGGTACGGTAGGTACTACGAACTGAGGAAAAGAAAACTGGTGGAACAAGGCTGGAAACAGGCGATGCTGAGGACAGACGCGCCATAGCGACAAGGGAAGAGTCTAGTTTCTTCGAGGGAAGCTGGATTGAAGCTCCTTTCCTTACTCATTCACTCACTCACTCACTCACTCACCACTCACCACTCACCACTCACCACTCACACTCACTTGACTTACTACAGACCAATTCAGTCCGTGTCTTCCCCTGTAACCAACCTGTTAATTACGGCGGTGTAGCATGGGGTTCGTGAGCTGCGAAGGATGGGGAACAACCCCTCACTAGCCTCCTTGGGTACGATGTCCCGTCGGAAAGCGTCGGCCTTCCACAACAGCAAGCTTTTTTTTTTCCTTATGCTTGCTTTGGCTGGCTGAATATCTGTTGGTTATGTCGCCTTAGACATCAGACGCATATATTGGGAGCTTGGAGGGTCCTCTCTTCCTCTGCTTCTCTGTAATTTGCTCCTTTGCTCTTCATCTCTTGCACAAACTTCTGTCTTCTGTTTGTTTGAGTCTGCTTGCTTGTTTGCTTGCTTGCTTGTTTGCTTGCTTGCTCTCTTGCTTGCTTGCTCTCTTGCTTGCTTCCTTGCTTCCTGCTTGCCTGCTTCTTGTTCATCTTCTGCTCCTTTGCTGGTTGATTGAAGGTTCTTGGTTTTCTCTTATACAACACTACCGTTCTACAATCAAAGTAGAACAGTGTTTGATACGAATAAGCCATGACTTCCCCCAGAAGGGATAATCTCGAAGACTTTTCTTCAGACAGCCCGGAGCCAACGCCATCTCCTACGTACAGAGCTTCCTACTTTCAAGATGTGAGGAAGCAGTCTGACGATCCGAGTACGTCTCCATCTGCCAGTTCTCCGAATGTTGTTATTCCTACCTTGCGGCCACGACGGTAAGCTTGTTGAATTTTCCATTTCTCCCGTAATTTTCCGCTTTTCACGTTCTTTCTTATTTTCAACTTTCGATATTTCACTCTATTTCCCCTCCGTTTTGCATTATCAGCAGATGTTTTTTGCTTTGCGAAAAAGAAAGCTACGGTTGTCTTTCGTATCCACCTATCAGAGCTTTTTTGTAGATTTCAAATACCACGATGTCAACCCCGATGGCGTCAACCTATCAAGACCAACCCGGAGATCTCCCAACCAAAAAACAAAACCTCGAAAAAAATAAATACCTATCAGAATTAAAGCTAACGTTCACCTCGCAGGTCTTCACTTTCGCTAGGCTTGGATGTAATTCGCTACGCTGGCGGTGTAAACTCGCTCGACAACTTCGCTCGTTCGTGGACCCGTGCTGCCGGCTATTTCGAAATCGCTCCGTCAATCCAATCTTACGTACCTGTTTCCGGTGCTGGACGTGACGAGGAGTCCCCCGAAGACAGCTCTGCCATTGACGATGATTACGATGAGTATCATTCTGACCGCGATGCCACACCAACTCAACGCGGTGGGGTACGGCATGGCATGGATGGCACTGCAGGCAATATGGGCTCGTATGGGAGCTTTACGGCCCCCCTAGGCAGGTATGGGGCTATGGCGATGCCACAGGCAGGGCTACCAATAGGGAGACTTGGTCAGGCAACGAGACCTGCAGCAGCAGACCTATATTTGCAGCAGCAGCTACCAGCAACGGTAGTGGGTGTACCAGACAAAGAACGGGAGCCTTTGTTGGTAAAGACTGTGAGGACAGAGGAAGGGAAGGTTGAGGTAGTGGTCGTGGGGCAAAGCACGCTCCCGCAGACGGTATTTAATAGCGTTAACGTACTTATTGGGATCGGGTTGTTGAGTTTACCATTGGGTCTGCGTTATAGCGGATGGTGAGTACTTACAGCACACCTTACAGGGACTCAATTGCATCATAACTAATGATTGGTTGGTGCAAATAGGCTCATCGGTATACCGTTCATTCTCTTCTCTGCTGGTGTAACGAAATATACCGCCAAGCTTCTCGCTCGCTGCCTCGACAAGTCTCCGGACCAATCGCTCGTCACCTATTCCGACATCGCTTATATTGCTTTCGGGCACAAGTCCCGCATCTGTGTCTCGGTTCTGTTCTCGCTTGAGCTCATGGCGGCCTGTGTAGCGCTTGTAGTCCTCTTCGCGGACTCCCTGCATGGGCTGTTTCCAGAGATCTCAAAGTTTGAGTGGAAGATCATTGCAGGGTTTGTGTTGACTCCATTAAGCTTTTTGCCATTGAGGGTGTTGAGCTTTAGCTCCATCTTGGGAATTGTTAGCACTTTTAGCAGTGAGTACCCCTAGGGTTCTTAGGGGAGAGGTAGCATGAGCTAATCGCAATGGTTGGATAGTTGTTTTGATTGTCTTCATTGATGGCTGGATTAAGTTCGAGGCGCCTGGGAGTCTGTGGGAGCCAATGCCAACTTATATGCTACCAAAGACATGGTGGACGGTTCCGTTGAGCTTTGGGCTTCTGATGTCACCATGGGGAGGCCACAGCGTGTTTCCAAATATCTACAAGGACATGCGGCACCCAAAGAAGTACAACAAGGCAGTGGATATCACATATGGGTTCACCGTAAGCATTCTCCCGCCCCTCTCCCCGCACAATTGACTAACAATTCTATAGTTTTTCCTTGATATGTCTCTCGCAATTACTGGAATCCTCATGTTTGGAGATGGTGTTGCCGATGAAATTACCGTTAACATTCTCAAGCTCGAGGGGTATCCGAAGGGTTTGTCTGTGGCGATGGTGGTATTCATTGCTATGATCCCACTCACGAAGACGCCGTTGAATTCGAGACCGATTATCACAACTATTGAGATCATGATGGGAATCAATCCTCTCAGGGAAACTAGCTTTAGTGACGGTATTATGAAAATTGTGATTCGAAGTACGCTCCCCCTTCTTTCTTCTGCCCTAGAGCAGTTTCTTACAATTACGCAGTTTTGGCCAACATAGTCTTTGTGATAATCGCGATCCTCTTCCCGTCTTTCGATCGGATCATGGCGTTCCTCGGCTCCTTCCTCTGCTTCAGCATCTGTGTGATCCTCCCATTGTTCTTCTATCTTAAGATTTATGGGAATGAGATCTCGTTCGGAGAGAGGGCAGGATGCTGGTTTTTGGCGGTGATCAGTACGATTTTTGCAGCGATTGGGACAGTTGCGGCTTTTGTGCCCAAGGAGAGCCTTGGGGCATGAGGATGTGTGGGTTTATTGATTCTAAGCTCAGAATACCACGGGCTTGGCATAAGGGAGCGTCGAGTAAAACGAGCATTAGAGAGGATGCTTTAGAATGGTGTCTTTTCAACTAATAAACGCATAAAAAAGGTTAAAGAAAAAAGGGAAATCCATTAGAAAAAAGGGCTGTTATAAGTTTTTGGAAACGGCGAATGGGTCTCTTGATTATCTCTTTTGTCTATTTTCCTACTCCGGTTTTTTTTTGTTTAACGGGATTATCAAAAGTTTTATTTTCTGTCTCTTTTATTTGGGGTAACAATGGGTCGTCGATTACTTTCTTTTCACTTTACGAAACCTGGCTTTGGTCTAGCCGTGGGAATGTTTATAGTTGACTGGAAACAGTTTCTCATGACTCGTACGAGGATGAAGGAACTGCGTGTAAATTTAATAAGATCGAGAAATGAAATGCATGTACTTGATAATGAATCATCAAACAGTTCACGGTTCACATTTTGGTCTGTGGGTTTGGGTTTTGCTGCAGAGCCTGGCATTAGCATGTGACACTAACTTGTTGAACTCTGGGTTTTTTTTCCAGCTGCATGCATGTTTGTACTCTAGGATGAGTCCCAAGATTCTTTCGTCATGATATCACTTTCCCAGAAACTTGCCGCTCCCGAAGAAAAACAACACGCCGCTTGAATGGCAGCCTAACGGTGGAATGATTACTCTAATGTATAATCCACAGCACGGATCTTGCTTTGCGCACGGCACTGCCCACAACTTAGTGTTCTACTCTACGCAATGTAGCAACGGTGGAATCGCCCCTCAGAGAATATATAACTACCTAGCCGAAGGCTCGTGAAACGCTTCGAGGTCTTGTGTCCAAGCACTTGGTATTGCGCAGGGGGTGTCTCGGTGCATCTGCACTGCCGATATCGGAAGGTGGACCATTGATCTTCATGAAAAGCGGGGTGCATACAATTTATGTCGCGTGGCTGCTATATAATGGTCGATTAAGGGGGTTTAGTATGATGGTTCGGAGCTTTGGGGTGTTGGGGAAATCCCGAAAGGACCACTTGGGCGGGTGCTGGGATCCATGTCAGGCGCCCGCAAAAAAAAATAAAAAAAAGTAACTGTTTGTATTGCCACCTGGCTGAAACTAGCCATGGGCTTCAAGATCTTTCCAGGTAGTCTTTTCAGGTTCTGCGGTTGTTGTGATTAATGTAGGTATTGTGTCATCTAGGTCATGTATAATCACTCGGTACTTTTGTATGAAGCGGAGTGATTTGTGAGGAAAAAGAAAATAATTCGAGGTGGGGATAGGTTAGAGTTTTGTCATTCTTTGAAGCACATAACCTTTGCGTCTTTTCTGCTTGTTCTGTTCTCTGAGTCTTGATGTTCTCTCAGTACCAAAGGTTTCCCTTGCGACAGGTGAGGGGGAGGGCGGTACGCTATGCATTAACGAGCTCACTTAACCTAGAGCCATAACGAAAATTATGCATATCGATCCTATCGTCTTCCAGGAGTCCCGTGACGGCCAACGGCATGAATAGATCAGATTCTCAACGGATATTTCTAGCGGAATGGCTCCCCGGATCCTGTCAGCAGAAGGGTAATTGAAACCAATCCGAGTGTTCTTATTGATTCGTTTCCCACAGCTAACTTATGAGGCTGAAGGCCCGTGGAATCGAAATGTAGGTGTCGTACGGGATCAAAGTTAAGGACACGAGTCCGACTTTACCCCCCGACTATCTCCCCGAGAATCCCCTTCCCCCGGATTCGCACCGATAAGGATTGCTGCTGGTGATTGATAGGGAAAGAGATTTGCCAGCTGTTAGGTGAACTAGAGATGGGGTGGGGAGAAGTGTCGATGGATGGTTGGGCATGCGCAACTTCCCGTGGTTCATTCTCTAGACGGTGGGGGTTTTGCATGCTATCCGCTCTCGTGAGGGTAAATTGCTTCTTTCCACTACTGAGGTTCAAACGTTTACAGAAGTGTTTACAGTAGATTTGTTGGGCTGCACAGTCTCGATAGATTACAAGGCGAGGTGACGAAATCATGCATTATCGATAAGATGTGTGATGAATTTATCCGGTGGATCGGTCCCATAGCCGTACAGTAGACGGCTTCAGCGGACTCAAAACTTCTCGAATGAAAGATATGCCAAAGTGCTTCGATGCGGATTGAGCGAGGGATAGAAGCTTGGATCTCATCAAGCACGAGTTGTACATCTTCAAAGAGGTGGGGGGGATTCTGGCTAAGGTAGGACCCTAGCAGAGATTATCTATGGTACGATTGCAGACTTTCTGGAAGCTCTGGAGATGCGGATATCCATTATCATCTAGGTTGTGCTCATCTGTTCATCGTCGGAACAACTCTCAACAGTCTTGTTCATCGGAACGATGAGATATCGAAGTCGAAAAAATGGAAGCACCGAGTGGAAATAGTCCGATACAAACATACGTTCTCGCATCTGAGAGGTCAGTTTCACTGTTCTCTGCTTTGCATCATCGATCTATGACGCTTAATAACATCTGATTAATAGCTCACACTAAATCGCTCCGATCATCGAATAGATAGGGCTGCCATCTAGACTACGATGATGGCATTCTCTCCGATGAGTTTCTTCAATCACAGACCGTATAAAGCAGGGGTTTCTTCTCATTACGGGCGAAAGAAACTTGTACAACAAATTTGAAAAAGAGTAGGGATAAGAATAATCAAAACCCGATCAATTTTCTCGATATTGCATGCTAAATGAGGGGCTCGATTTGCCGGGTCACCCTTAGATATGCCTTGCTTGCATTCATATCATGAGCCCCGCTTCTAGTTGACCAATCAAAATGTCTTCCTTTATTCCAGATCATTTGCCTCATCGATTTGCGGCTCCACCTCCATGGAAGAAATCCGATCCATGCGGGGAAAATGGCCCACCGTTTTTTTCGCTACCCCTGATCGTTGGGCCTTCCCACGGGAATTTTTTGAGATGGATAAATGCTGTCAGGTGGTAAGCCTACGTCACATCAGCGTTGATAGCTGTTTAATTTCGGCCCCTTTCAACTTCGTTATCATCCCATCTCATCCTATTTTGAGCTTCTCCCCGCCGATCACGTGCCTATATTTAGGGCCTTATCAGGAAAGGCTATTGTCGAATAGTAGACGAATGATCTTATCTCATAGACGAATTCGTGGATGGGTTTCTCCTGCATACCGCCCCGGCACTAATGCTTAGGGAAAGCCCTTAAGAGATATCCTTGGGAAACTGATTTCTCTTTGAGGCAGGGCTAGTATCGAACACAAGCCTCCAAGCCAAGCAATCACTGTTTCGGACGGCTGCCAAGCATCCTTTTTTTCCTCCTCAAGAGCGATAAAGAGTTCTACGGTGCGCAGAAAACTGCGCAGTATAGGTTAGACACGATAGTAATAATGGTTCTATCACCGCGAAAGCTAGGATATACTAGTTTGGTAACCTCGATGAGCTAAGGGAATATAAATCGTAGAAATAGGGACGACTATATTTTGTCGATGTATTACGAGGGGGTCCCCTTTACCTTAAATTTATTATTTTCTTCTACTTCTTCGGTATTCTTAACGAAGGGATTAAATCGGGTTTTATTTGGGTTTTCGGTTTTTCTCTGCATTCCCATCTTAAAAATTGCGAACGAGAATAAATAGAGGTCCGAGAGGAAATCAGTTAAATAGTGGGCCAATTGCGTTAGTACTTATAATAATCGTTGTTATGACTTGTGAATGTGCGCACGTGCCTGGGAAAATATCGTGAAATCTATAATCAGTCTTTGGAGTGTTGAATGAGAACCAATCAATCCGGATGTCGTACTTTCTTTAGTTCGATTAGATTTTATCCGTATAATTACCTTATTCAAAATGATGTTAGGTTAGAAGGTCAAGTTGTGACACGTGAGCACTAATCATTTGTTATCACTCGGGATAGTTTAGCGCACGTTCGAACGAAAAAATAGAAGGGTACGTAAGAGTAAAGAAAGGCAATAAGAGCTATAGTGTCATTTGTCATGGTAGCCTAACAGCTACTGTGTCGCCCAGAGGGGCCGGGGGAACGCACATGTAGATTCGATTCCCTCCCAGGGGAGATGTGGGTTTCATCTTCACGCGCTGGGCTAAAGGTTCGCAGGGAAGCCTGTGGCCTTTTTTTTGATTCTCTTTAATGTATGTCTAGACATAGGATATCACTTGGTAGTCGGTATTAACCATATGTTATAAATATGGGATCGGGAGACAGAGAAAACTCGATTGGTTAAGGGACGACTTTCGTATGAGATATTCTGTTCACCAAGGCTGAGGTAGTCTAGGAACTTGGGCACGTGGGATTGCTTCCCTCGTGAGCTGCCATTCTATGTTGAAAGGAAACCTGTACTCGTGGCTTACGAAAGGACATGTAATTTCTAGAAAGCGTCAGGGGGCCCTCTGTGATAAATATAAAGCTGACCCCTCAGCGCTAGCTCATTAGTGTGGAATCAACTTTAATAAATACCACCCTCTTGCCCTGCTGTTCTCGATTTCCTCCACCCTCTTCCACCCTCTTCCACCCTCTTCATCCACTACTCAGCCATCCGCATTCATCGATACTTCATCAATTCCATTAACTTAATCGTCATCGCACCACCGTATAGCTAATGATCCTGACAACGTAGAAACTTATGGATTAATAGACTAACGTAGATCGCACACCTCATGCACTCACGCACTCACACATAACGCGTTGCTAACTCAAGTCTTTCTTTGAAGATCTCCTACTAATTCATCTATTTACCTAGTCCTCTTTTATCTGAGATTTAATCGGCAGTATCGTCAAGTAAGTTCGCTCTTTCTGTCACTAATTTTAGTTACCATCTCGTCCGCTAACCTTTTACCTATCCTCCGATAGTAAGAAAGTCCAAACAGTAAGCTTCCATCAACATGGCGGTCATCAGCAGAAACTACAAGGATAGTAAGCAACCAGAAATAATAGGGAACAGAGATGAATGGTAGAACGTGGGGGATAACCTAGGATGGCACCCCTAACTCCTGGCCCTTCGGGATTTGTTCAAGTATCATATCAAGGGATCACATACCTACCTGACAGCAACAGTAAAGATAGTAAGCAACTGGAGATAAAGGAATTGAGACGAGTGGTTGAACGTGGGGGACAACTTCGACAGCAGCCGCAAGGGTAACAAGAAACTGGACATAATACGGGAATTAGGATGAGTAGTAAAACGTGGGGGGCAACAGCAGAGGGGCCAAAGAGACGAAATTAAATCTAGTAGCTGTTTGGGTATGTACCGCGTATTTTCTTTCATTTCTTCCACCCTTTTTCTGCTTGTGCGTGCGTGCGTGCGGAGTGTGATGAAAGGTATGTTTTTCCCGCAGTGGGCCACCAAGGTTTGTCATCTCCTTCCTCCCTTTTTCGTTTGTATGACGAGGGATTATCCTTCTGTAGTGGGCCCCTGGGCAGAAGTTCCGGTGTGTATCCTTATTGCTACACACTTTGGAGTACATACTGTCGCAAGCATATCTGCTTTAGCAAATTACTCTGGCACCTCTGATTACCATAACTTGCGGTCTTGGTTTTCTCTTGCTACCTTTTCATACTTTCAGTTTGTCCCCCTACGACCGCATTGGTCTTGAGGGTTCTGGAGCCGGAGATACTCCCAGACCCTTATCACTTTCCGTTACTAAGATCTAGTTTGCTCGAATTCCTATTTCGGCTTTATAAACAGCTATGTATGTATGTATGCTAGGGAACCCCATTTATCGAGTACAAGAAACCTATTTTAAGAACACCGAAGAAAAAGCACCACGATAATTTACACCTGCTCGTTCACAAACAACGCAGCCATACCTTGACCAGTACCGATACACACTAGAAGAAAACATCGTGAGTTAGATTATCATAGCAGTGAAGGTTGTGTGGGAACATACTGCTAGTAACCAGAATCTTCTTCTTTTGTCTCCTTGCCTCAGCAAGACCGGTGACAATCTGTCTAGCACCGGTTGCTCCGAGAGGATGTCCTAAAGCAATACTAATTCCTCACAATATTAGTTATTTCCCAAAACAATATAAGTAAGGTGCAACATACGCTCCACCCCTAGGGTTAACCTTCTCGACGTCCAGCGCCAACTCCCTAATGCAATAAACGGCCATTGACGCGAACGCCTCGTTGATCTCGAAAATATCGATATCCTCTTTCGTTAACTTAAATTTCCCCAGCAACTTCGGGATCGCTACCGATGGCCCAATCCCCATGATCCTTGGTGCTAAACCTTGCACCGTCGCTCCGCAGAATTTTGCAAGGATTGGCTGTCCGATTCTCTCAGCCGTCGAACGCTTCATTAACAAGACCGATGCCGCACCGTCCGTAACCTGCGAAGAGTTCCCACCAGTAGATCTATCGCCCCATTGGGTGAACGCAGGGCGGATCTTAGACAGTGCTTCAAAGGTGGTACCGTAACGGATGCCATCGTCCTTGGTGACGGTAACATCTACTATCTCCCCGGTCTTAGGGTTCTTGACCTTGGTAGCAATAGGCACAATCTCCTCGTCAAACCATCCCACCCTCTGTGCATGCTCAGCACGACGGTAAGATTCCGCTGCGTAGCGATCCTGTGATTCACGTGTAATGTTGAAATCGGCGCCAACATTCTCACTCGTCTGCCCCATCGGCTGCTGACAATCCCTCGCCTCCTGACTTACCCTCAGAACAGGTTCTGAGAATTCCGGCGCGACCTTAGGGGTTTGTGACATCTGCTCCACTCCAACCGCGAGGCCAACTTCGATACTGCCGCATGCAATTTGGTTCGCGATATTCTGGACGGCGAGGAGACCTGAGGAGCAGAAGCGGTTTGCGGAGGAGACAGCGGTGGTGTTGGGGAAGCCTGCAGCGAGGGCTGCTGCACGGGCTTTGTATGGCGCGAAGCCATCGTTGACGTTACCGCAGCAGATGTCTTCGACGAGATTGGGGTTGATGTTGGAGCCGGTGAGGGTGTGCTGAGTTGGTTAGTAGATTATGAGGTGGGATTTGTGAAGGAGCGAACCTTGAAGAGTTGCATGAGGAGGTAGTCAACGGGGGTGTCTTTTAGGCCGCCTTTGAAGGCTTTGGTCAGGGGTGTGCGGGTGGCATAGGTGATGACGATATCATCAGGGTTCTTTGAGGTCCTATCCGCAACTATCAATACACACAATTCGAGAGCTGAAGAGCATCAGAGCTTACACTGCAGTCAGCCCTGTTAGGGTCCTGATATGGTTGAGAATGTTGCTGAGTCTTTCCTGGGCCATAATGTCTGTTTTGAAAGGAGATAGGTCGTTCGGTTCGTTATGTTCAGAATATCGGTACCAAATTGTGGGGAGGGGCCCCTGGGTTTTATAGTATCGGCCGCGGGTAAGCGTCAATGATGCGTGGTTGCTGTCTCTCCGAGCTCGTGAAGAGCCTGGCCTCGGCTCTTACCCCGGACTTCGGCATGTTCCATGCAGGGGCAACAGCCGAGGCTAAACACTAATATTAATAGGTATCCACTCAAGAACTTCCTAGATTTCTAACTATGTGCAGTAAAACCGAGTCTATAGCTCTTTCTGCAGACGGTAGCTGGTACCGAGAGGCATGTATATGTGCACATTGTTTCTAGGTTAAGTCATCTTGGAGAACAGAGTGGCGAGGCTTGGGAATTTGACTTGAGAATGATGGTCAATGATTGCAAACGATTATCTACCTCATAAATAAGTCGTGGGAATATTTGAGGTCAGATAAGAAAAGCAAGAGTAGCATGAAATAATACATGTACCCCAGATATTGCGTACAGATACCTGATGTATATACTAGGAATTCTGAAGAACTATTGTAACTCAAAAAGTGCGCAGTCTCAGCTAAATACTAGCTTTTAAAAGTACCGCTGCGCTGGTACCCCCACAAAAATCTGGATTACTACAAATAATTATTGGGATAAATACAGTAATTAATTAACCCTTGTATCATTCTAGAATTATAAAGCATACAGCCATGCTACTGGAGCACATCCACCCCCTTTTCGGTACTGCAGTGGTTGGTGCCAAAATATGAAAGAAATCCAAGTGTCCGTTTGCTCCAGCTGTCGTGACTGAGAGAAGATTTTCAATCGTAAATCCAAATCAATAGCAATGTAAAGCAATACTAGAGCTTCTGAGAATTCGAATATGACATTCGTTAGGCTCTGTTTGAGTATAAAAATTGTAAGCAACCTTCAAACAAAAATTAAAGCTATATTAGAACTAAATGAAGACCACCAACCCTTTCTTTTGTCAAGCGAGTGCTTGTGATCAGCAGTTTCTCGTAGAAAAGCCGAGCAGCAGCATGCCGGGCCCCTGTCAGAGAACCTCTCGCCCTTGTTGCACGCAGATTGGAAAGTTGGTTGTAATAGATTTGGTCAAGATACCAGTTGCCAATAATCTCCATTCCCATCTTCAGTTACACTGGATCAATAATAGACTCTTGCTAATATGGTCTACCCAATGTATTAGCATAACCAGTCCATTGCCCACATTGACCCAGAATTAACTTCAACCTATACAAGCAGCCGTTGGAGAATGAAATTCACCTACAAAAGCCGCAGAACAGGCAATCTAGGTAGCTCTCCGACCTTCAATGTTTTCGTTGCTCGAATTTCGTAATCTTCATGATTTCTTTTCCCCTATCACTTGCACGGGGGATGTTAGTTTATCCTAACAATCGTGACATTCTCAACATAGCAATACCATTAACCATTTATATATCTCACATAAGCTTCACGACCCCCGCAGCTTCCTCACGGACGGACGAGATCTCACTCCGCAGTCATACGTTGTCGTTTCCGATTTTCTTAATCGCCCCCGCGAGCTTCTCCTCCACATCCCTCACCCCCCCTATACCACCGCAACCTTCCCCTGCAATATCCCCAATTCACTCTCCAACATCTCCACTCCCTCCCCTCTGCGCCTCCCCCTTCTTTATCTCCTCGAGTATTTCCCTCAATTCTCTTAACTCCTCCCTCAACCTCAATTGATAGATCGAAACAAGTTTACAGACATACTTCAATAAGAAGTCTTGTCCACCTTTTAGGTTTTCAATGTCATCGATCCCCTCAGGGCGCCGTCGTTCGTCGAATTTTCTCAACATGCCGACCCCTAAACAAGCATCATGAACTCAATGTTATGGAAGCCTTTTCCATCGTCTACTGATAGCTGTTTACGAGCTCAATAGAATGACAACCACCAGAGCTCTCGTTTAAACCGCATCCCACCTAATCAGCTTCAGCAATAACTGTCAAAATAAAGTAGTGGTTTGAATCCCGTTACTGTCTGCGCAGCAACATCTTCCTAATTTTAATAAACTAGATCCTCTTTTCAATCATGCTCGGGAATGATTTGATAAGTAACGGTGATGATGAATCCTCGATTGCAACAGCATGTCGGGAACCCAGATCGGGCTGCGATATCCAATACCCGAGAAAACACCCTGTTTTCCATTGGTGTCAATATCCGTCTTGCGATTGGGAGAATCGCCTGAGCCCAAACCCACGGATCGATATTATCCAAATCTATCAAACCAGTTTTTGTCCCGACAGTAAAAACCCCGGAGAGTACACAACATCAGGAAGAAACATAATTAAGCCATAGGTACTCGTAGACCTAGATCGATATCACCAAGTGTTGATACACCCACGACAGGAATGGCCAAATCCACTTCCATGTATGTTAGCTATGGCAGTCATCGCCCGCACTCCCCATGCTGATCAACAAAATAGTAAAAACTTCAGTCTTCCCCAAATATCCGTGCCTTAAATATCAATATCCCGATCACAACTGTGAAATCGTGTCTTAGATGGGTGAGTACTCCGATAATCAAAGTTAATATCCAACTCCAAGGCGAGTCCCCAACCCTCTCGAAATATGCTAGCCCCATCCTTCTTCCCCCACCGAAATGAGATGTCGCTTCGTACACGGTCCTTTCCGTGGCTTTTCACATTCATCAGTCCGAGATAATGCGTGCCACGACATCACATCAGCTATCATCCCCTGAATAGCCTCCTTCGTTTCAATAGTGCCCGCTAAAACGGACTAAATATACCGCGAACAATTCTTCCAGTAGCAGCCGCAGAGTAGCCATGTTCGGAGTCATTGGGCGTTGTCGTCGAGTGGTGATTTCGGGGCAATTACTTATTCTATTCATCCATGGTGGTGGTGGTGGTGGTGGTGGCGGAATAAAAGGTATATGTCTCCTCGTCAGAAAGGTAGTGGATGTGTTGAATGGAGTTTCGAGAGTTGATTTCCCTTGCTAATGAGCATGAGATAGGTTGCTGGAGTGATATGGATGTGGCTGGATTGTTCCTGAGGTGAGAGAATAAAATTGCCCGGCATCTGATGCTTTGGAGCCGATGGAATCTTAGGTAGTAGTTGTAAATGGAGATGAAAGGATTGAGTGGTTTGGGCGATGGAGGTGATGGATTTTGGATGTAAAGATGTGAATATTGATGGTGGAAGTAGTGGGATGGCGGAAGTAGAGGAGAGGGGATGGTCGGGTTAAGTGGTTGGCGGATGAGAGAATAAAGTCGGCTGATGGAAATAGATTTTTCTACATAGAAAGACTTAGGGCTCTGGAAACCCTACAACCAACCCCCAAACGAATAACAAACCAATCAAATTATGCGGTAAGAAAGACAATACTTGCCGCTACATGAAATCATAAAATATCACTCGCTAATATCCTACAGCCACCCCCAACAAAATCAAAAACCCATCAAAAACCCCAAAACCCCAAAACCCCACAGAAACCCCCCACAACCAATCACCCCAGGCCTGCGCCTTTACTCTTTCTCCTCCCAATCGTTGGTGCCGCCGGTGTCGCAACCTTCTTCCCAGTATCAGCCACAGGCCCAGCTCTACCAGGCGGCATTTGAGCCTTCGCATCCTTCTTCCCCTGCCCCGGTGTTGACGTCCCACCTCTTGATGTACTCTGCTGGCTCCCAGACGCCGAGTGGAGGAAGCTCGCTGGGTCGCCGAGTAGAGGTGCATGGTCGTCCATGTACTCGTCTTGGTACCGGATAGACAGTGCGAGCGCACGTGGAAGGAGCGTTGGGTCTGTGAGGTATGCAGAGGTGGATGAAGACTGGGAGGGTGCAACGGCGGCGGAGGATTGTGTAGACGGTGGTGGCTGGGAGCCTAGCTGGGTAGACTGGGTAGACTGTGAGCTAGTGGTGGGGGCCGGGATGGTTTTAGTCGGTGTGAAAGAGGAGAGGTTCGTGGCTATTTTTTGTGCAGTACGGAGAGCGTTGACCACAGATAGCTATAGGGCGTTAGTTGATGCCATAATAGTTGGTGGGGGGACAAACCATTCTATTTTGCAATACGGCACCCACACTTGGAGCCTGGAAGATATTCTCCCCCGTGATATAGTATGTCGCTAGTACCGTTATATCCTCCACTTCCCTCCCGGTGTTATCATCGATTTTATTCGGTCGCCGTAGTTGCTTTCGAATCACCCATACACCTGTGTCTGTTGATCCTGTCGCAAGCATGTACTCGACACCGGTCATTTGCTTCAACCGCTGGTTAAACAGTTCCACAGTCCGCAGCTCCTCGCGAATCTGCATGTTGTACTGCATTTGTTGGAATAGGTTACCGTTATTGGAGGTGTTATCGAAGAACGTCGACATGCGGAAATAGTCCATCACTAGAGGGGAAGTCAGTACTGTATGAGACTGAGACAGTGGGGGAGGGTACCCGTCATATGGTTGAGCGGACCCCATGTACGGTACCATGCCTGGTCGCGCCAGAGAGTTTCATCGAGGGGAGTTTTGGGGCGTTCTATTGTTGCCATTACTACTGAATAAGAGATCAAGTGGTGATTTGGTGTTTAGATTCCCGAGACGGTTTCGTTGCTGAGAGTTGAGGCTCAACTTTAAGCTTTGGGAGTTACCCGGCTGGAAGCCGAGAAATTGTTTCTGCGTGGATTGGTCTCAGTATGTATTTCCGACCCCACCATTTACGAGCTTCTATCGGGGCTCTTGTTCCCCGTTCGCTTTATCAGAGAGCTGGAATGACTTCTATTTCTGTACGGCCACCGTTGATAACGGTTATAGGTGCTACTGGTACTGGAAAGTCTAATGTCTGTACAGTCCCGAACCAATTTCATGCTATCTTCAGCTAACTTCAACTTCCTAAGCTCGCAGTAGACCTCGCCCTCGCCCTGAATGGCGAAATTATCAATGGCGACGCAATGCAGATGTACGAAGGTCTCCCTATAATAACCAACAAAATCACCAAAGAGGAAATGTGTGGAGTCCCACACCACCTCCTAGGATTTCTAGACGTCCGAGATGTCTGGCGTGTTGGAAGGTTCACACGAGAAGCAGAGAGAATCGTAGGTCCCAACATCCACACCAATCCTACATTACTAAAAACCCACAATCTGACAACCACTAAGCCTACCCTCACAGATCGACGAAATCCGCTCCAGAGGCCGTCTCCCAATCCTCGTAGGCGGGACCCACTACTACCTCCAATCACTACTATTCCCCCACTCCATCCCACCCAACCACCCAGAAGACGAAGAAATTGACGAACCTTACCCCTTCCCCCCAACCTCCGGCGAACTCCTCGAACTAAAATACCCAATCCTGTATCTTCCCCTCCTCCCCTCTCTCCGACCTCACTAACACCCCCAGAAACGCCCCAACCCCCGAACTCTACTCCACCCTCCGCTCCATCGACCCTTCTATCGCAGCTAAATGGCACCCCAACGACCGCCGCAAGATCCGCCGCTCCCTCCAGATCTACTACGCCTCAGACTGCACCATCACCGCATCAGAACTCTACGCCGCCCAACGCGCACGGAAGCAGAACCCCTCCAACACACCATGGACGCGCTACCGAAACCTCATCTTCTGGGTTCACGCCGAGTCAGACGTGCTCAAAACACGACTAGACGGACGGGTAGACAAAATGATAGAATCAGGAATGTGGGATGAGATCGAGGAAATGAAGAGAATCTACGATGACGCAGTGGAACGGAATAAAACAAGCGAAGAAGGCGCAGTAGATCTCAACAGTGGGATCTGGCAGAGCATTGGTTTCAAAGAGTTTCTTCCATACCTAGACCTGCGGTCCCAGGGCGCAGGAGAGAAGGAGCTCCAAGAGCTCAGGCAAACTGGATTATCGGGTATGAAAACCGCAACAAGACAATACGCAAGAAGCCAGATCAAATGGATCCGGATTAAATTCCTTAATGCACTAAAAGCAGGGGAAGTTGACTCAGACGGTCAATTAGGGAATAGACATGGTGATATATTCCTGTTGGACTCTACTGATGCTTCTATGTTCTCTGAAACTGTCTCACGTACTGCTGTTGATATCGCTAAAGGTAATACCTGCAAAAGCTTCACATTATACACCATACCCATATTAACTTTCATAGAATTCACATCCGGCCAACCACTCCTGGATCCACTCACTCTCTCAGCCCTCGCCGCTGCCTCACTCACACCTAAACGCGCGTATGATCTTGCTGATCGCCCGGATCTGTGGGTGCAGCGTGTTTGCGAGTTATGTGGAGTGACGTGCACTAATGATGCGGAATGGCGGATCCATGAGAAGAGTCAACGACATAAGAAGACTGTGAGTCGCGAGAAGAGACGGCCGGAGGTGGAGGCATTTATTAGGAGGCGAGAGGAGGCGGCGGCGAAGAAGGGGTTGTTGGGGGAATTGGTAGGTGTGTTGGAGGCGAGAGGGGATGTTGAAGTGGATCCTAGTAATGTGGAATGAGGGGATGTCTTAAATGGTTTATGTCAGAAGGCTGAAGCTATAGGCAAACTAGGAAATCTCGTAGAGAATAAGAGAATAGCTACATCAAGCTATAGTACGAAGTTTATATCTCCAATAGTTCTGTTAGATATTTACTTCGAATTCCTTTATGCCACATGGCCACAAGTCCTGCGTATATCTAGATGGAGTAGGGAATGTGACTAAATAGTAGAGAATAGTAAGAATAGCCAAGTGCGGTACAAAAGGAAGTAAATATCCAACAAGTTCCATTGAAAGAATAGGGATCGGGAAGTAGAGAATAAAGAACTTGACCAATTGACCACCCGACTGCAGTACAGGCACAACATATAGCCTCCATTTTCATGAAAACTCTTTACAGCCTACAGCTGCCCTACGTCATTTGCCGCGTTCCGTCAACCGCTAGGAAGCCATATCCAACAAGTTCCACTCGAATAGAAGCGAGTGACCACCCATGATCTCCCAAAGTGATGGGCCGCTACGAACAATAGGATATGACCTATTTATCCCTTCACACTCCAGCCTTGAAAACTTCCACTAAAGCCAATCCAGCCCTAGAACGACAAACTAAATCCCACTAGTACGGCGGGTCAAACGTACAGGTTGTGCAGAATAAAATAAATCGCTTACCGAGGGCTAAAGCCGGGTAACTGCCGAGCCACCACCCTTTGTTTACTTCCGAGTTCACTCCCTTTCTCCCTCCCCTATTCACTACAATTGCTAACTGCGCTACAGATTTACCTACTACAAGCTACCAGCAACCAGCTACCAGCAACCAGCTACCAGCAACCAGCAACCAGCAACCAGCAACCAGCAAAAGTTCAGGTTAGTGCTATTCCCAGTCAGTTTTTTTATTTTTTATTTATTTTTTGTTATTTATTTTTTGTTATTTGTGATTTGTAAGGGCATTGGGGCATCATGAGATTTGGGGATTGGTTGCTGCTTGTCAGTGCCAATCCACCTGTATGAATATATCAGGGTTCCTTTTCTCATTTACATATTCCGTGGATCTTCAATTTTGAGGTGAAGCTGCTCAGTTTGAGAATAACTACCCCGGCCCAGGTCATAAGGCTAGGTGTGAGTATGCACCAATAATACTACTCCCTGCTCGGGTTACCGGCAAATTTTTTCCTTTGTTATTTTTTTTTTTTTTTTATTTTAATATTCATTGGTGGCAGATTGGCTGACTGGGAATAGATTCTTTATTTTTAGCTTCAAATTAATCTAGTAGAACAACTTGCACAATGCCTAAAGTAATTCCATGGGAGGAAAATAAGGAGCACATATATGATCTATATATTGGAGGAAAAAAAACATTAGCAGATGTACGAGAAATAATGGCTACGGAACACAATTTTCATGCTAGGTTTGATATACATCACATAAAACATAATATATTGTACTTAACCACTTATTTTGAACTTAATCAATAATAGTATACGTGCATTTCGCGAACATCTTGCTGCCTGGCAATTTTACCAACGAGAAATACCACTTTACCAAGATATAAATCTTGTATCACTAGTAAAGGAATTTTGGTTACGAAATATGTCATCGGCATCAATGTTACGTTGTTTAACTCATCATAACTATCATTTATCTACCACTCAACTTCGTAATTTACGGCTTCACCCTACATTACAACTTTTGATGGGTACAGCTAGTACAGATGATGCTCGTTTAGAAGCTACAAGAAAAGCAGAACTTTACGTACGAGAAAACCTCATGTCTGGGCAAGCTGTACAATATGGAAGGATATATGCACTATCCAATATACGACTAAGTGGAGTTTTTATCTCACAGTAAGTAAACTTATTATTTCTTGATAAATGACTTGTTAAATTAAATGTATACAACTTATATAATTATTATTACTAAAATCTATGCAGGCAACAAATCCGGGCAGCTTTACGCGTAGTTGATAAAGAAAGTGTTGATAAGCGAGCAGCTGCATTTGGCACTACTCGTCGCCGGAAAAACTATATTGTCGCCGGACCTAATCGAGTAATCTCTATTGATGGACATGATAAATTATCCCGATTTAGCTTTGAAATATATGGGGCAATTGACGCATATTCACGATATATTGTTTGGTGCTATGTTGGCATTTCCAATCGAACTGCAGTCTCCGTGAATAAGCAATATTTAAAAATGGTCCGATCAACTATGCATGTTCCAGAACTTATTCGGTCGGTGTAAGACCGGTACTTAGACTCTTGAATTAGCGAAACAAGATATTCTACAAACTACGTAACTTCGACCCGCTACTATCAAGTAGCACAATACAGCGTCCCGACAACTTAACATGAACGCATAAAGCGACGATAGTTTAAAGCGAGATAAGGGTGGGCTGTTAGTTGAAGAACTTTCTCAATAGGAAGGACACGAGTGTTGAAGCGGTATCTTTAAACAACTCGATCTGATGGAGAATTTATCACGGAACAAAGTATGTTGGTAACAAAATAATATTGATAAGCGCCGTTTCTTCCTCGATGATGATCGACTCGAATTGACGTCCAACGTCTGAGTATTTATATCCCGTCCTCTTTACTACTGTGTGTTCTTTGTAGAACGAGTCGACGGACTAAACTATCTACTATTACAAATTGAACTAACTCGCTTATCCATTTATCCGACATCCTATCGTGACTCGATATCTCTCAACTTCTGACGCTTACTCCCTCGTTCAGTAATCTTGGATCGCCGTGGCGATGATCACGGTTGCGACGGTTGCGTTCGCCCGATCGAGTAGGTGGTTACACGATATCGTTTTGTTGCGACAGCTGGTGTTTGGAGCCCCGTAGCGCGGGCAGGAGACCTCTGATGACTAATCCGAATAGCCCACGTGACTCGGCGCCCCAAGTTGCCCTATGAAGACCTCTCATACATACCCTCCGGGTCACGTTCCGCGGGAAGGGCGCCGTTGACGACCAAAGGGTTACTTTTAGTCTCCGGGACGCGGATATTTTGCGGGTGTCCCCCCTTCTCGATCTACTCGCTGCTGAAGGCAGGGTAACGGCCGGGTAACCGGGGAAGGCAGGGTAACTGCCTGGGAATAGGCTGGGAAGGCCAATATCGCAACAGGCAGCCACAGAGGGGTCCAACGAAGACGGGAAGGTGACCAAATGGAAGGTAGGGTAACTCCCTACGTAGGTAGGGTAACAGGGAGACCACTGCACGCCTATAGCCATAGGTATAACAGTCGGATAAAGGTACTATCTAAAGCTAAGTAAAAATTTATGCGCACATACTAACGAGATTAGGAACTGAAACAGTATTGCTGGCAGAGTCACATGTAATTCTAAGACAAGCATCATCACCAGGCCTTCCATTTGAGAAAGCTTACTCGTTTGGAAAGTCCACAAAAAATCAGCGTATAGAAGCATGGTGGAATATTTTAACCGAGGGACAAACTCAACAATGGCGGTTATATTTCAACAAATTGGAAACAGAGAGTTTATTTGATGGAGGTCCAATTGACAAGTCATGTCTACAATATCTGTATATGGATATGTTACGATCGCATATTCACCAATTTGTTGACGTGCATAACGCACACCCTATTCGGTTTCAAAAAACTCGAGATCATTATTTGCCAACCGGGAAGCCATTTGAGATGTACCATTATCCGATAAGCAGAAAAGACTATAAGCAAAAAATTAATCCTGATGTGTTAGGAGCGTTGGAAGTTGATGTGGCAGACTATGACTTAGATGAGTATCTTTCAGCTGATACCATTGATTTGTATGCTCGCTTACTCTTGCATCATGGCTATCCAACAAGTTTTACTTATGATGATACACGTCATAAGTCAGCTTATCTTTATTTGCGCAAAGCAGTCGCCGAGTATCATGATGCAGGGGGTGTGTTACAGTTTATCAATCAACCAACAGGAGCTTCAGATTGGGTAGAACAACATCGTGCTCGCTTTGATAAACTTAATCCGGAAATCCGAATTGATCGTCATACATTAGAAATTCATCGCTGTCATGATCATGAGATGATTTTAGAAGATTCTGATGGCTCTGACACACCCAATGAGTCAAACCTAACACCAAGTTCCGGCATGATAGGTATTAGACTTCCATCTTGATTTGTTGCTAGTGGTTAAAAAATGACTTTACGTTGAAATTGTTAGATGAAAATTCCTGATAAGCTAACATATGATAGATCATGATACACCAGATTGGACTTCCAACAGCCCGGATATTGATGATGATAGACTTGTTATGTATCTTTAAACTTGCAACTAAGTTTACTCGTAATGCATTATTTTTGTATAAATAAAGGACTTTCCCCCCGTATGTTGTCAGATTCAGCAGCTTCTACTTTCTCATTTTATCTTCTATCTTATCACACCTTTTTCTACTACTTATCTCTTTATTTTTCATCCCTTCAATTCTACATATATATCAACATAAAGATGCAATCCAGAGCTTGTCTTGTTGATGGCTGTTCCTGTAACAACTACCTTGCCTTACGTGGAAGTCCTGATATTTGTGTCAACTGTCCCCAACGTCATTCCTTACATGTTCATAGTGCAAGTGAAAGCACAGATGACTTGCAAGTTTTTCATTCTAGCCAGCACATTGCAGACAAACATACTACCTCAAGCCCCTTATCCCAAATTACTTGTAATAAATAATATTAATCATTTTTTTAGCGTACACAAATACCCATCATACTCAGAATCTTCCAAGTCAAGGTGCAACAACATCAGTTCCGGGTCTCACTTCATCAATGAGCTTAAATGCTCAAAGACACAGTGTGTTAACCATTCAACGGCCTGTTGAGGAAGTACGATTGCACCGGCAACGTGCGGGTAACTCCAACGAACAATTAGAACAACTAAATATGAGTGGAAAGTTCAATATTCTTTCTCAATCAACTGGTATGCCTGGCAAACTATTTCCCAAACAACTGTATCTCTTTTTTCATAAAAAGGGATACAAAGAAGCATCTCGACATGGTAGTGCCTCCCTTATCCACCTTGATCCTAAAACAAGTTATCACGACTAGCAATCTTATTTGTCTGATTTGGTTACCTCGCATGTGTCCTGGAAGTCATTTCCCAAAATCCGTGAATATGAAATTAATCCGAAACTGCCAATTTGTGTTGGGTTTTGGGAAGGCGGTATACTCCTACCAAATACCAAATGAGTTGGTAGGACAGGTACAGATATGCTGATTTGTCGCCTGGTTCAAAATCCAAAAATTGCATCACTTACGGCTTCAATTGCATCAGGGAGTGGTAAAGGTGGGAAGAGGTCAACTGAGTCTATCAAGATGGCTTTTACTGTTCACATTCGACAACAGCGTGAAGATTCTGATGAAGACGATCAAACTCAACGGGATTTGCAACCATTAGCAGTGTCAACTGGTAAATATTTTTCTATTGATAGTTTTTGCGCGAAACTAAATTCACATTTAATGTCTAATATATTGGTAGGAAAATCTACCAACAAGCGAGCCATAGTTTCAAGTTTAGAGATGCAGTTTCAAAAAACCGAACAATTACCAACCCACATTCGAAAAACGAGATCAGTTACTGCTGCTACAAAAAAACCTGATGTTGGAATTGAATTGCAAGATTTGATTGAATTCACTTCAGAATATCAAGGAAGCGAAACCAGTCTTGACACCAATTTTGATTGTACATTGCAATCATCAACTCAAAATCCCATCAAAATTGATCCAACGACTCCTGAGAGGCAAACAGAATTAAAAGAACGTACTTCCACGACCTTGGCTACCGAGTATGCCAGTGAACCCAATCCTATTTCCAGTATTCGCAAACGCACACTTTCTATTCTTTCTCCTGAACAACTTTCAACTTGTTCGACTCGTGACTCAAAAAAGGAAAAAATTATTCAATTTTCACGAACTGTTGTTCCTGTCCCTTCGGATGAATCTGAAGACGATCATTAATATGTATTTTCTTATGTCACGGTTGTTATTTTTTGTTATTAGTTGTCTCATATTTTTTTAATTTCTTTACTAGTATTTTTTAGGTTGTTGGCGGGATAGTTTAGTGTGGTGGTGGGGTTGCCAGTGGAATTTCCAAATGTGTGTTGTTTTTGTTTTGTTACCCGGCTTTAGCTCTCAGTAAGCAATTTATTTTATTCTGCACAACCCGTACGTTTGACCCGCCGTACACTAGCGTATCACACCCTCCAAATAGCAAAAACAAACAAAAAATCTGACTCCGAAGAGATTCGAACGTTATAGCAACACCAAGTTTCGATCTTGGGACCTCCGGGTTATGAGCCCGGCGCGCTTCCGCTGCGCCATGTTGCTGTGAAAACCATTCGCACTTTTGAACCTTTGAGCGTGTTTGAGGTTAGCTCATCACAACCCAACAACAGTTTTAAGTCTTTTTAGTCCGAGTAATTTAGTAAGATTTCTTTAGACTTATTATCTAACCGAAAAAATAGAAATAACAAAATCAGAGAAAACCCCGATTCGGGAGTGTTTCTACCGAGTGATTGTTCATGATTTAATTAAAAAAATAATGCCTTAAGACGTGTTCTGACAATTAGCTAGTTAATTAAAGTTTGTACTAGGAAGATTTAACTCTAGGTTAGGCTAAAAGAATTAAATCATTCCGTAATATGTCAAGTCCAGCTCCTACACCTCACGACAAGCACAAGTTATTCTAAACCTAAAGTGCCCGAAAACAAAAATTAATCGGCTTACCTTCTACGATATTATCAACTTCTTAAATTGATCATAGATCACCGCGTATCATTGCAATACATCATTTCACGGAGATTAGTGACAACCAAACGCCAATATCTCGTTACCCATGTATTATTCAGTCCACCCGTCCCGCAGAGTAGTATTCTTAAAGAGTAGTATTCTTAAAGAGTGATGTATCATTCAAAGACGCCAATTACCATGCAAGTCTCAATCATTTCATTACTTTCTCACCCAATCTTAAGTCGCAAAAACGTCACTAGCTTATACCTAACTCATCACTCGTAATGTTATAAACCAGCCACCAATCGGCTTCACCGCCCGATAGTGAAAGCAAGAGCAATCATTTCCTTCGCTTAAATTGTGTTACAATACTAAAATCTAGCGCTACCTGAAGGTAAAGCTAGAAACCTCCTAATCGCAGAACAGTCTAAACTGAAATATTCGGCTTGAATTCAGAATTGCCGAATACCAAGCCACAGATTAGGTGAGTGACGACTAAAACTTAGGCGTCTCTTAACCAGGGCAGAAGTTTGGTAGAACGACAGCGCACTCACTATCTTTCCTTCCAGGATATTGTGTATATTGAAGAGGTTCTCGAGTTCCAACATTTGATCCCCATTTTTCACTCAGACCTATTGCAAGGTGTACTATTTCCAGCCCTTGGCTTTATTTGTATCTAATGACACTTCTTGAAATTCCTAGATACTTAAATTCCTCTCAGAACAATTATTACCAGTCCCAGCATCAGACTACCCAGCAATCATATACAGTCACTCGCTTCTCAATTAATATTAACCGCAAGATATGCCAGCTATGAGGTATTAATCCCCTCACTGCATGCTAAAAACCCACCTCGTTTAACTTCGGTTAGACTTCTATCAGCTAGGTTCACACGATTCTAAGCGCCCAGCCTCAGTGTTCGCCACGCTGCAAAAACAGGGATCAGTAAGGCTTGCGGGAATGATCTTGTTCCGCAATGGCGGGAATTATGGGATGAACTCAATGTTGATCAGCGGCTCGAAGGTTAAACAAACCCTTGTCCAATAAAAATAAAAATAAAAAAAACCAACGAAAAGCAGTCGCTCGGATTAATGTCCCGTTTTCTCAATCCACATAGACGCATACCGGGCATTCGTGATCTCCCTCACCCTGATCCCAGAAATTCATAAAACAAATTTTTATTAACAGGCTTTCCCACGATAGTGCATCGCCTGCATCTATTGAGACGCCTCAGCCCCCGCATCTAACCTAGAAACGAACGATACCAGCACGCAAATAGACAGCCGCATGATAAACACCCCAGCCACCTCAACACACGGTGATTGGTCGATATTTGGCATAAAAATTGTCCGAACAGCAAGGAAGCCTGCTGTAACACTCAAAACTTTCCTGTTTTCATTAGCTCGCCACGTGGATAGGTGTCTATTATGAAGTTGTTTTTTGTCAGGATCAAGAAAAGCTCGTGTCTGTAATTACGAGATCTATGTGCACGTGGTCCAGGGCATTTCGATCTCAAAACGAAGGTGACGCCAGGATGGCGCAGTCCCCCCCCCCGCTCACGATAAATATGGGGAAACGGAGTTCATCCCTTCCGGATAGCCTAAGAGTAGATAGATGGGCCTCAGGAGGCATAATAACGAACAAGCTAGTCGGCCACGATAATTTTTCGCTACCGGCAGCAAAACCCGCGGGAAAAAATTCCAAGACGGGAAAGATCAAGCCCGTTAATGCAATGTCGATCTTGAAACGATACGACTCTGGTCCCGGGCTAAAACAAAATACTTTATCAGTCTTCCCCCGCACCTTTCATCGTCTTGGCTTCTGGCTATGCATCGTGACCTTCAATTAATCACCATCACACACCGAGGTTTACGTTTCGTTTCTGATGCCGATAGTATTGTCCAGAGCCGGAAGGTATTTTGTCATTTCTGAAAGCCGAGTTATAGCTTGTAATCGGTGGGTGTGGGTGTAGACGGCACGAGGAAAATCACGGCAACAGGCCACGGTAACCAAAACCTACTGCCGAAGTGAAAGTAAACCCGTGACAATATTCCACCTGACTCACAAGAATCACAACACATCACTCGAGATCACGATCCTTATCACCACAGGCGTTTTTGATACAAAACGCCCTCCGGCCCGATCATAGATCCGTCCCGCACATATTCCTTTTTCCCCTACTTTCCCCATCCAAAAACCGATCATACTCTTTACAAACCAATCCCTCATTCCAGTCAAGTAAAAGACATCATCAGAAGATCTCCTGCAAACCCCACCCCCGCGCGCGGACACCATACCCCACTTCCCACTCAGCCGCTCCGACCTCAGCACCTGTTTTCTGTTCGGCCCGTCAGAGGTACATCCGCGATGAGACCTGCAATGCAACACCTCTTCTCCAGCATTAGAAACTTTAGAACTCGCTAGTGCTGATAGCCATGCGGTATATCCAAAACAGGAGGGTTTTACAAAAAAAACCTCAAAAGTAAGACCGGAGGCTAAAGCTAGGCTAAAACCGTGTCTACAATGTGAAGACCAAGAAATCAACGGAGTAAAGTGATACCGATAATACATAAGCCCGACAAAGATTGCTGTTCGGTTATAACAGAATAAAGCTTAAGAAGATACAGGGGGTGTTGAAACCCTTAACCCCTCCACCGGAAAAGTTGGCTTGGCTTTTGAATTAGCCGCAGATCGATGAAAATGGAAAAAAGAAAGAAAAATACGAAGACGATGACGAAGGCGTCATAATAATTTAAAGTGGCTTGTACTCTATACATGCGTCACCTACCCATTCCGAAGAAAATCCGGTAATATGGAAGTACATGTAACTGTCTAGGAAGTGGTGGTTGTTCATCGATTTCATAGCTAGGTTGGCTCGGAGAAAGCAGGGCCCTCTAACTACATGTACCTGTCAAACCGAGGGTATACAAGACATTCCCAGCTCATTGAAAGTCCTGAGCCCCAAATAAGAGGTAATTTCGCGTTAAATTTAGCATCTACTGCAATATCAATAACAAATACAGGACGCCAGATGCATACACATGATTAAATTATATTCCGCAGCGATTGTAAGCACCGGCAATTATGACTCTTCGGTATTTTACGGCGGCATAGGCGGTTATCAAGTGTCACATAGACGCGAGGGCACGGCGGGTAGAATACATAGAGCTGGGTTGTGCAGGGCCCATCGCTTTATAGCATCACTCTAACTCGAACACGGTGAGCTAAATGGGGCTAAAATTGCCTGAAGATAACTAAAATGCGTTAGCCCCCAGCATACAACGAGAACATTTACCCAGCCAGTCCTATGCTTACTCATCACCAAAAGGGACTTTGTAACTCAGAAACAAAAGTGGAGAAAGAATGGGAAAACAAAAACTGTACGTATTATCATAGATACCATCAACAAGATAAACCGAAGAGCAGAAAAAAGCACATAAACTGCGAGAAAAGAAAAAGCGATCAGCCACCGAGTGATAATTTGTGACTTCGTATAGTATGTGGTCAGCGAACAATCACTCGTATGCCCTGATACAAAGATCTACCGAATCATCTAGCTATAGGGCATAACCGGTTTTCACACATCGTAGCTGCCAAGATGGAATCATAGAAATCACCCACACTCCCTCTGCCGACTTAAACATATGTATGGCTATTAATTTAGTTTCGCAGAATCGCTCACTCGGGAAGGAACCCACGATGGGCTTCCTGATCCGGTAGGGTCCTAACCTTCCTATCGATGTCTTAGATCAGCAACACAATAAGCCAGTGAAATGAAAGGACAGCGAGGACTCCTATCAAATCAAACTCGCCAAGATCTGTCTTGGCAAGATTCAGTAAATAGCCTCCTCTCCGTAATATTTTTTAGCATGAAGTAAAAGCAGCGAAGGTCCCGAACATGAACTTATCCTCGCAGCCACTCAACTCCCTATGATTTGGTATCTATACATATAACCAATAACGGGGGTGCAGCTCCTTGTTTCACGCGACAGGTCTCGGCAATTGTCGAGATCTATTTTTCTTACTTTGTCATCATCATTACCAACCAGATACTCTTTCTCATGGCCCACAAAAACCATACAGTTATTGGGGTTTTCCAAATTACAAGCGACTGCTACTCGGCGGATCTACGAACTAAGCTAGCCCCTACCGAATTCTGGACCCAAGGTAGCATGCACTCGCGTACCGAGCGAAAGCAAATTAACCAATAGGAGAACATCCTTATGCCGTTCTGACTGTTCTGCGGGAAGGGGGGGGAAGTTAAAAGGGAGTGACCCCATTGGAAAGGCGCTCTAGCGAAAAAAAACACCCACCCCGCTGGAACTATCATCTCCACTCAGGACCAGCAGGAGGCAACATTAGGTATCTATGCAAAAAAGCAGGTATCAAGAGAGAGAAAAAAACACAAGAATCAAACGGATGGCTAGGACATAAACAAGTTTCATACATCATAATTGTCTTAGAACCTTGGAAATATCGCACCGGTACGCTTTCCAAGCTGCTGATCTTCATGTTGAGCACGCACGTAATAATTCCCCAGATCACATAAAATTGTGGTACGGAAGTTGGGGGCGGGAACCTCCCCCTGTGTCAATGGCGAACCCGGGAGTCGCAGGGAAAAAAACGTCCCTCACCCCTAATGCCGGGTTCTGAACGAAAGGGTGTTAGATTGGGTGTTGAGCCGACTGATCGGAAGATAGGTATTTTTTTTTATTGGGTGACAAGCTACGATGGTATGATCAATCCATTTATAATATATGATCGATTTTTGACCTACTAATCGGCTTGAGGGAGGCTGAAAAGAAAATCGTCGCCGACTACCCAAAGCTGGAGCGGGAGATTTAGAAATCTGAGCCTAGATATCTGAGTAGGTATGCCTTATTCCCCCTTGCATCAACCCCCCCATCTAGAAACACTGCCAATTGTGTTTGAAAAAACCAACATACTCGGCAGCTCTTCCTAGAGGCAGAACAGCGTAATAGCAATATTAGTATCCGTAGATAAGCACCAGCTATTTTCGGCAGTTTTGACCGGCCGTCATCGTTCCACGAAAGAGAGCGATTATTGATTTCTAGAAGACCTGTCAACTTTATGCCAACCAAAGACAGCACAGGCCTCACCCCGGAAAACACAATTTCAGTGGCGACAATTGTCCCATATGCATGCCAGCAATTATCTATAGGAGTGACAAGTAAAAGCAAAAAGAAAGCACCATGCTACCAAATAGGGGGGAACCCCAGAGGGAATATGATCGTAGCATCCTTGTAAAGCACTCCTCCACTGAAACTGGCTACCCTAGTGCTCAAGTTCAGAAACCAACAAGCATCCAAAATTTCGTGATTAGGTGTAACAGCCGGAGCGGAAAGAGCCAGCTCAGAGATAGCTTGGAGTAGTTGGCCCCCTCCCTCCCCATTTACAAACAGACGGTTCGCTGGTGGTTGTTCTAAATTATTTGGCGTCGGTTTACATTTCCTATACTATAATGATCTGACTATCATCATGCAAAATGCAGTGACTGCGGAGTGACGATACGGTGGGTATTGTTATCGAGAACTAACATCCACATATGTTCAGCTGATACAAGCTGCAATTTCTATCAAGTTTGTTTCAGTCGGAAGTTGGTTGCCTAACCTCCAGATGTGTGTAATTTAGAACAACAATGAAATCCAAAGATAGTTCGATAGAGGGAATCCCGTGCGCTTACTGGTAGACATACATCGGGAAGCAATCGACCCCGAAAATCACCGGGAGAAACCGGGAAACGCTTTGTTAAACGTAAAGTAAAATTTCGAGTCATTTCTAAATGAAAGTTACGTGTGATATGATATGCATATTGTTGCTACGACGTCGACATCAAGAGTATTCAGGTGATTACTGCATATGACAGCTAGTTCTATCCAATGATCTTATTCAACGGTAAAGGCGGAGGAAATACTTAGGTTTGATTCACGAATACCTAGTTAGTATTGATATCTCAACTAGAGACACCTTCGAATCATCCAGATCCTTTGAATATCCAGTTCCCGGAGTTGGATAAAACTCAAGCGCAGATTAGTTACCCACATGCATGATTACTAGAAACTGCATTTCTATAAGAGCCTCTCAGAATTTTGATCCTTAGGATATTTTATAATAGACCCGTTATTAGCGCTCCAGGCTTTTTGTCACTTCTAAGAAGTTACCCATACACTAGTAATCAGCTTGACACGATTTCAATTTTGGCTACATTCAGCGCATCAAGATACAAACAACACAAAATCCCAATTCCAGTTACAGTAAAACGTCCACATTGCCATTTTTAGCTACAGAAAATCTACCATGAATGTGATTATTAGAATATCGCAATAAAATGGGTGCATATATCAAATACTGGGTTTTGAAGTATGATGGCTGCTACACACTAAGCTCGACCACAAGTACCCATTTGATTTCTAAGTACAATACTACATGCGACGAAACCCATGGCGCGAACAAAACCCAAATGGCGTGAGCAAAACCAAAGTGCAAGTATCTCTAAGTATATGTGCCGACTATGACCCTGTCGTATATAGCTACCAAAGAAATAATGTTTCACAAGCAGCCTCAATAGAATCAACTGGAACCGATGATATGTTTCAAGAGCCTGGTCGCCGGGCCACGATTGCCACGCCACCGTTATCTTTCAGAACGGAAATGGTTATCCCAGCAACAAGGCAAGTACCTTAAATCCCAAAACTATACACACTCAACTATCACCAGCCACAAAGCCTCCATGTTTCCTTTTTTTTCTATTGTGATAAACCGGCCGACATCTCATCCGTTCAAACAGACTTCGGTAGTTAAAATTTCGGCATTGAAGTGGAAGCAGCGCCACACGAAAATCTTCAAAGCATCAACAAGGGTTGAGATCACTCAATTTAAACATCATTATTTCTCGGACCCTCCTTTGAACTTCGCACAGACATCATGACCAATACTTTGGTAAAGGCTCACAGACCCGTATTCCACAGAACACAAGAAGTTCTACCGTGTTTTACTCCTCGTGTCGGCTAGTATTGCTCTGAAATCTTTTATTGCTCAACACAGGACAGTTACCGGTGATTGGTAATGATTATCGCTAGGACTTTTCACTGTCGGGCGCGCGTCCTATTCGGTTTATCGAGTACTTTGTCGTCACCAAACTGCATGCGCCTAATCACCTGTTTTGGTGAACCTGTCGGTAAAGTTGTCACTACTTTCGAGATTGACAGATTTACAAGGATCATAGAAGATAGGGGAATAAAACACATGTTGTCCAGTGCTACTAAGCTTTTTCTCCTAGGCCAAGGATTCGAGCTATTTTAATGACGACAGTGCCGTTGAACGCGCGGTAGCCATCTGTCTGGTTCGCTAGATGTCAATTTGTTGATCATTGCTTCTAATCCAATTAACATTGTTGCCATGTGGTCTCGCGAATGCATGCAAAGTAGTTCCTGCGGGGGACAGCGGGGTGCCTGCCTTGTCTCGGGTTTTCACCAAACTTATCTTATTCGGACTTGCCGAAATTCCGTTCCATTGTTTACCGTAATCCGTTCTTCTCGCGTCTTTTTCCCTTTTCCCTTGGTGGCATGGACCTCTGATGGAGCTTTGGCTTTACAAGGACGTTTGTAATTTTGGTTTGGGTTACCATGCTGCATTGTTAATTTCTGTTTGACAGCATTATATAATTTCTAGCCCCCCCGCCCAACAGCTCAAGCACCGTGCAGATTCTAGGATCAGAATACTCCATATAGTGCCGAGCACTGCCGACTCCGCACTTCGCATAGCTTTCAATCCCGAAGCCGCCGAAGAAAACACACCACATTCGCTGTTTACCTACTGCTTACGATCAAGTCAGTACCGCCATACCCGCTACAATTTAGCTGATATCAAACATTATTCCTCCCCCACACTTCCCATCAGGCGGACACTAAATTTCCGTTCCCTTCCTTACCACCTCTCTCCTAACCCTGTAATTTTTTTTGAATTGATCGATGATCTAAACACCCTATACCCAGGAAAATCAACGCAAAACAAGCCTTTCAAAAAGTACCTAAATATGTAAATATACCATTATTAGTTATCCGTTGCGAATCACATCCACGCCCCCACATGTAGACAAGGCTTTCGCAACAGTGACTTTCTGCAGCGGCTAAAACCAGGCTGTTGAAACCAATTTATATGTACCTGTGTTGACAGCCGGCGCGTTCTCCGCAAAAGTATCCTTTGTACCAGCACCCATGGCTTAGGGTCATGAGGTTGGACAAAATTAATACCAGAACCTTTCTCGGTTGGGGGGGGTACGGTACGAGCATGGTTCATTATCTTGCAGTCTGGGGTCGGTAGTGCGATCGCCTTGAGGGTGATTTATGCACTGCTTTCTGCTGGGTTCGGCTAACGACGCCCCCCCGTCTGATCTTGGGTGAGAGTCTGTATTCTCGAAATCTCTCTCTGCATTGTGTACGTACAGATAGATACTTTTGCTGGAAGTATCTTATGCCGATGGCGTTGCTGTTCCAAATACATGTCATGTATGTTTCTGGTTCGTCATCCTTGGCAGGGCGAAAGGCGCAAGTCCCCGAAATAGCAATCAGCCCCCTCTTCTGGGGCATTCCGGTATTATGTTTCCTGGACTTGAAGATCATGGATAGAGGTGCCAGGGCACGCAAGCGAGAAGGAGCATCCTTACAATTTGTACCGTTCCGGACATGTCGCATGGGTAGCTGACCTCCCTCCCCGCAAAACGAGGGGGAGGGAGGGTGTTATCGGCACATAACGCTCTCCCCAGCTGTAGTACGAAATTAGCAACACGTGGAAACCTGAAAAATCCCCTCCCACCCCCGCATCATGTAGATGTACTGTACCTACCTCCTTACATACATTGCACGCATTCGGAGATCAGAGCAGCTGAGATCATTGTTGATACTGCCTCGGCATGCACGATATTCGATAACTGGAAGGAAGGCTGGAATCCAAGCCTAGCTGATCAGTGGTGCCTAGATAGAAACTGCATCGAAAAGCTGCGGACCACCGATTACGCCTGTCAGAGGCGATTACCGTATTGAAGTTTCCGTGCCGAGTTTCATATCCGACCTGTCAATATCAGCTCTCTCCCGTCGGCATGTTTTAACCTTCCAAGATTCCAATGGCGGGGGCTTGTCTTCTGTAAAAAATGTGATGTGATATCTCTGCATATTGAATTGTCTTGCGGAGATGGTGGTTTTTTTTTTCTCATGAAGCACTGCGTTCGTCCTACCGTCACGCAAGAAGCAGTAAATGTACCGCCACCTCAAACGTTAAACATTCTTGTTACGTACCCCACCTTTTCCTTTCTTTTTGATCGCTGTATCGTAAATCGTAGAGCGCATCATACGCCACTGGTATCGAAAACATCCCCTTTGGACGGGTTACAGCGCGATTGATCAACTTGCTGACAATACCGCCCTCACAATGACACTCGGTAATAGAAAGCTTCAAGATCGGCAGCACGTATCGGATCACCAGGTACCCTTACGTTTCTGTTTGGCTAGATTTATGTACTGTGCTTCTATATTCTTTTCAGCCCCTCGGGGTTAGCGAACGTTTTTGTGATGCCCCTCCTGACCTGGAAGATGGGATGAACTTGTTCGGGATCAAAAGAGGGAGATGTTGTGCACTGCATACGCAATAGGCGGCAACACTGCATATAACTGACATTAATTATCATTGGTACAACTATAGTGTACAATACATGAGACGAAAGGAGAGTGAAAACAAAAAGACACCAATTACCAAGCCCAGATCAGATAAACCACCCAAAAAAAAAAACCATACCGTAATGCAAGATATCGAGAGAGAGGGAAAAAAAAAGCAAAAACACCCCGTCGCCTTTATATGCTAAAGAAGAAAAAGAAAACCCCCCCCGAAAAACAAAATAAAAAAAGATAAAAAAAAAAAACCAAGTCGCGCCTTCCATTTAACCGAAGTGATTTAGTTAGGCTTGTATTTGCCCAAAAACTCCTCTCCAAGCTTTGCCTCGCGTTCGATCACTTCTAGGACGCGGGGACAACGAGGCTCGATATGGCATCGGAACGGCTGAGGTTTTGAATTGAAACCATCCGTGTATGCAAAGATGTTTGGGGTGATCTCTAGCCCGGTGTTCTGATCGTGAGCTTTCGAAATGTTAAACCCCCAAAGAATCCGAGTGACCGTGATGAAGAGAGAATTCTCAGCGAGCTGTTTGCCAGGGCAAATACGTCGTCCCTGTGAAAGTGTTAATCAAAGCAAGGTAGAATGTAAGGGGGGTCGGGTCAGCTTACCCAGCCAAAAGCGGAATGTCCATCACGGTGAGGATATGGTTCTGTGCCATCTTCCCCTGGGCTCAAGTATCGCTCAGGCACAAAGTTGTGAGAATCCTTAAAGTACTTCTCGTTGTGATGTATTGCCCAAAGATTACCGAGGATTGTTGTTCCCTTTGGTATGAAATGCCCATTATAATGGTCGTCCGTAATACTAGCATGGGGGGTACCGCCCATGACGGCAACAGGTCTCCATCTGAGCGTCTCCTTGATGATAGCATTGCAATAGGGGAGGTTCTGCTCGTCACACCAATCTGGAGACCGATCCCTGCCGACCACACGATCGAGCTCTTCTTGTGCCTTCGCTGCCACTCTCGGAAAACAAGTCATGGCTAGGATAAAACTCATTAACGTTGAGGAAGAAGTATCGCTTCCCGCACCAAACAAAGAACCAGTTGCATATGCAATCTCCCGTTCGGAAAGGGCTTCGGGGTTCTCTTCCCGCTTCTCCCACAATGTCTTTGTGAAGCACGCTGGCGCGTCTCCCCGCTCCATTCGATCCCGAACACTGAGCGCAAGCTCAGAAAGCAATTGGGTAGACTCCTCAGCCCGACGCTTCACCTCCCGTTTCCAGGGGGCGAGGCAGTCAGGGATAAGCTTGAGCACAGGGAACGACTCCGCCCAAAAGGCACCAGGACTAACACAAGCTCAGCTACAGTCCTTAATTCACGTGGGGGGCTAACAGAATACTCACACATTAAGCGTTGCCATATAGGCCATTCTCTTATAGATCTTCTTGATAACGGGATCTTCCAGATCATCCACTCGTTGTCCGTACGCGACACAAACCATCAACGAAGCTGCATATCTCTCAAGGTGCTTCCTAAAATTGACCGGGTTCTTGACGAAGTCAAGAGCCAGCCTTTGCGACTCCGCTACTTGAATAGGTTTATAACTCTCGCAAGCTCGGCGGAGAAGCCCACTATGAAATATCTTGCGGGTCTTCCGCCACTTATCCCCATGAGGCATAGTGAGGAGGGCGTCATTATTTGTAAACAGTTCTCCTGCACAATGTTAGCAAAGCATAAATATAAGAATTCTATAGAAATGAAGCTCACCCATAATTACGAATCGCGGACGAGACGAGTATATCGCAGAACGACGATCCAAAAGATCACAAGCTACCTTTGGATCTCCGATTACAATGGTAGGGCGACGGCCAGTCCAAACGGTCACCAATGAACCATACATATCTGTCCATTGTTTGAATTTGTACCATGGCTTCTGCGGTGGTAAATGCCATTTATTTCCCAAAAACGGAACAGGTGATGGTCCTGGAGGCCTGAAGAATCGTTAGCCTAATGTACAAGGTGGGGGGGAAATAACTGAGACATGCATGATGGAGTGCCGCCTGTAGTCCTGAAAGACAATCAAAAGACATAACATGACCAATGCTGAAAACAATGTTCCCGCTGTCAGGCTGGCAAGGCCGCGAAACTGGGTTGCCGTCTGGTCTATTGGGAGGATAATAGGGTCTTCATGATATCGTGGGATTTTTAAAGTTCCGGCAAGGTGAAGGTTTGATATGAGTGATGCTAGAGGAGCTTCGACAGTAGAAGTGAACGGTGAGCTCTGAGGTATGGGCAGTTGGGCAATCATGGTTTCCTTCATGTTTAATGAAGTCACTGAACACAGTTCACAACAATCTGTAAGGTTGAATGAGATGCTAAAAATCCGATGTGTTCGTCATATACTAAGTTGGAGGACTGGCGAGGTCCGACTTTATACACATTATTGTGAACACCAGCTATCGCGCGCAAACTGCGGTCCATAGATTATTATCCCATGTTCTTCCGATGTGCACGGAACAAGAGAGAGACACGAGGCAGTAGTAGTGTGCTGGGTGCTCAGCGCTCAGCCAGGGGTATTGAGACCCCACTTGGGGAGTGACGCTCAGCACATCCCAAGGGATCGGTATTTGCAGCTGCAGGGCTAGAGTTCGGGATAGGCATCGTGAGGCGAGGCTGGCGAGCGCTGAACCTGGTGCAAGGTCAAAAAAAGCGCGACGTCGCCGCAATTCGCACAGTATTACAGACCTTGCAGGGAATCTTGCGCTACCTATGTAATATATAACACCCACGTTATTATAGTCCGCTATTGGGGGAGTTCCGGAGTTCAGGGTGACACCTGTGTGGAGGGGGGGCTGCAATGCTGATGCTTGTTGATGAGGAGGAGGCTTTTGAGATGCCCGACAGCACCCGCCACTTTGCTCCTCCTGTCTTGCAGAAAAAAGCTAGGTTCTCACCATTTCGGATCATTTGTTGATTTGCGGATGGAATTCCCACCCAATAAAGATCTTTTTTTGTATTTAGTTTTCATATTCCTTTTAACACGCCGGAAACGCAGTCTGCGCAAGTCATCTTCCCTGCTTCCTTTTCTTCTGGGCTCACAAAATCGAGATATGAGCACTGGATCCGATCTTGAACTCATTGGCGCTGATTCATCGTGGCCCTGCATACCTTTAACCCATTCAGATCAGGTGCTACGTACTTGTTTATATTGTAGTTACTATATTGTTTCCCCGCGTGGCATCCCACGCGGTTTCCCGGCAGTTCGAAACATTCGCGAAGGAAACCGATGGCTTGGAACGATGTCGGTAATTAGCAGGTTCCAAGTTTTAGACCGTGGCTGCTTCCACAGAGCCCTACGCCTACTATTACTCCCTACTCATTTACGAACTTGGATGTTCTCAATTCTCCTGCCCGGATTGGTGATGATGGTCAGAGCTAGCTGGGGGGTTTCTGTTGAGGTCCATCACCACCATTAACTGTTGTTGGAAAAATGATGTTCGTATTCCCAGCAATACCCACAAACCGGATTCCGAACAAGCGATAGGATCTCCTCTCACTTGCCGTACCGTTTGCCGTTTATACCAGAGAGAAAGAGGGAAAGAAGAAGAAAAAACTGATTACCTGAGTCAATCGAGACAGCTAACGCTCAGGCTACCTATCTATCCCTACCGACTGCCGATGTCCATGTATCGGCAGTCAGGATTAATTCACCCCAGTTTCTGCGTCCAATTAAAACCTAACCGCAATCAAAGGGGGTTCCTTACTGTTATGCGCTCTGGTCCCCACGGCACAGGCCATGCAAAGATCTCTGTTTCTTTGCAGCGAGCCGTCTCCTGGTCGAGTCCGAGCGTCTGCAGGAATATCAAAAGAAATGGGACTCAACCGATCACCTCCCCATGATATTATCTATTGCCTTGGTTTCAGATGTACGTATCTTGATATTCCCCAAGGGATCATTGTCTGACAACTCCGATTATCAACACTTAGAATACGCAGAACAAAACCCCCCCCCCACAAGAACTGCTCTAAAAAAAAGAAAAGGAAAAAGGGAAAAAAAGCAAATAAACATCGGGGAACGGGAAATACATCACACTTGCATATTACTATGTGCCCCCAACTTGGGAACGTATTTTTCTCCCACAGATAAGGAATTCCCCTGAGTTCCATTGGGTTACTTTGTGGAATAAACCCACTGCACTGACAGCATACCATCTGCCGCGTAGCTGTCCATGGCTGTGTTGAGAACAGTTAAATCCCCATCAACCAGACAGAGATTGGTATCCAATTCCAACCAACTTCATCTTCAATAATAAACATTACTTTCATGGATGCGTCAGTCTCGTCCGCCCAATCAGTATCTATTAATCGCAGCGTCGACGACATAACTCAATAGATCTGACTACTTTTATCACAAGGCCAATTCTAGAGCCTGCGTGATATTGGTGGCAACAGCCTATTTGCTGAAAAATAATTTTATACCCTCCGCAGTACCATCGCATAGTATTGGATGAACGGTTCCTGGTACTAAATCCAACCAGTAATCGTCGTTGAAAGAAAGCCAGAAAAGATGTGTTCGCTGGATCCACTCATGACCTAGAGTCTGATAAACTTGGAAAGAAAGAAAGAAAAAAGATTTCCTAGAAAGGATTGTATTTGACTATCATGAGGATTGACAGGGGCTATTTCCTTAATTCCTCGAAGAAAAAAAAAAGCCACTTTTTCGTTTCCTTCTGAGAATAGCTCATGTTTCCGATCATGGTACATTTTTCCTCTTTCTCACGAATAAATAACTGCATCATTCACGCTAGGTAATTGGCTCCACAGGTCGAAGCGATCGAGGACCAGCTTGCTGTCTGTGGGGGTCAAAGCCCTATTTTTTTTCAGTGAATCCGTACACGGGACTCTCTATCCTCCCATGGACCTTTTCGGGCTGCAATGTAGGGAAAGTTCGCTATGAACTACTGCCACGAAGGAAAAAAAAACCAGGGCGCTGCATTAACTAAAAAGACGGGGGTTTCAATCCTCCTGCGAACGATAAGATATCACAACAAGTAGCAGGAATTAATCAAATCTCCACAGTCTGTGTCCGGCAGCTTACAGTAAAACTAACAATTCCTCTCTATCAGAAGAGTCAGTGGCTTGAGAGTACATATATCTCAAGCTCTATCATGTGGTCTCGTCACCTCAAGCACAGCTCGGATAAAACACCAAGCCATTCCACATCTTACCCCAGAATAAAGTGCGTGACCGAAAAGCCCACCCCGTATTGTGCCCCCCAGCATCCCATTGTGAAGTGAATCCTCTTCTTGCAGGTGCAGGAGATCAAAATGGAAGGACGAAGCGTAGTTGATGTGAATATGGATGGCGCTTTAGAACCTGAGGTTCACGATGTGCTGACAACGGACTAACTCGGTCCATCTCATTTTTCTTCTTCCTCCCTATCTAAGGCCTAAACGGTAAAACGTAGTAGGTATCAGATGGCGTCGACATGGAATTGTCCAATGCCACGGTTGAAAGAAAAAAAACTCAGGTACAAAATACTGATCCGAACCGCGTTTGAGTTTTTCAATCCCGCCCAGGGCCCCAACAGCTGGTATATATTTCTAGTTAGCAGAAACCGCTGGCTCGTGAAAAAAAATAAATAAGTCTCGACGCAAGGTGACGGTGCAGAAGAAAAAAACCCGGCTGCCTGGTGACTGGTGCGGACCCTGTCTGATCTCCGCCCACGATTCCCCACAACCAAAGCTTTGGTGCTTCTCGACCACGCACGGCACTTGGGGGGGAGCCCCAGAAACGTATCTAACCGAGCGAGACTACACTGCCGTCTAAGCTTATCCGAACCTGATTGTGATTATTTTTGGAAAAAGCTGAGGAGCACAAAAGGGCTGTAAAATTTGGGGGACAAATCATTCCCGCGGAGGTAGGTAGTCGCCTGGATAAGGCTTTTTTTTTTTTTTTTCGTGTTTGTTCTTTCCTTTTTTTTTTCCTCTTGACTTGCATTGCGCGTTGCGACCAACATCGACCTCACCTCGCGATGGCACGAGTAAAGAAGCAGAAACGAACGGGATCGATCCTCCTGTCTCGACATCGCAACACCTCGGGACGAGACAGCGCGTCTCTCGTGACTCATGGTGCTCGCTCCGCCACCACGTCAGCTTTGTCGTCCAAGGCTGGGAGAACTGTTATTCGGAAACACCATACTCTGCAAAAAAGACTGTCGCAGGCCCTGGTGAAAAATGACGTCGAAACTGCAAGGACGGTCCAGGCGGAGATCGAAGCAAACGGTGGGCTTGAGAAGTACCAACGAGCAAGTGTATGGGTTCACGATCTCACGATATTTCAACGATGGTTGTTATTAAGGAAAAAAAAATAAATGAAAAAATAGTTGCTGAAAACGCGTCATTGCAGGTTTGTGGTCAGTCGAGCCAGCGCGGAGGCGATTCATCGAAAATTCTTATCGACTGGATCGGGGAGATTCGGCAGTCAGCTTCAAAATCAAAGTCGGATTTGTCCGACAACACCACCGGCCACGCCACCGAACAGAGGTTACGGCTTCTAGAAGTGGGAGCTTTGAGTCCTGACAACGCTTGCTCAAAGTCATCACTGTTCGATGTGAAGCGGATTGACCTTAACTCGCGGCATCCAAGTATCGAGACACAAGACTTCATGGAACGACCGCTTCCTAAACACGATGATGAAAGATTTGACATCATCTCTTTGTCGCTAGTCCTGAATTACGTGTCTCTTCCCATGGGAAGAGGAGCAATGCTTCGACGGACAACAAAATTCCTTCGTGATGAACCTTTCGGCCAAGTCGATTCCCCGCTGGCAGAATTATTTCCCTCGCTGTTCCTTGTTCTTCCGGCGCCGTGCGTCACAAACTCAAGGTATCTTAATCATGATCGTCTTGCTGAAATCATGAATTGCCTTGGTTACACGTTGGTACGGTCGAAGTTGAGTGCAAAGTTGAGTTATCAGTTGTGGCGTTTCAAGAGTGGAGAAATGAAGCAGGATATTTTTAAGAAGGAAGAAATCAATCCTGGCAAGGCACGGAACAACTTTGCAATTGTGCTAAAATAATAATGTACTTAGATGCGGTATTCTCGGGTCTACCCTAAATTAATGCTCGGACGATATGTGTGCGATTTTCTCCTGCGGTAAGCCGTACATACCGTAATGGACCAACTTGCTTACCTCATTTAATAAGACAATTATACATGACGTAGATTGTACTCCGAGAGTTTGATAGATTCGAGACGCGTGGCAGCCATTTCAAACATCACGAGTTACGAAAGTCTCTACTTATCATTGCCTTTTTAGGTACACTACTTCGCCGATAGACGCCTTCACGGTCCACCCGGACACCCCCCTCACCCGGACAGATGATGATTGGTTAATATTTGGTAGAGAATTCCTGCTTAAGCAGCAAAGAAGCCGGTTGCAACGCCAGAAACTTTCCTATTCCCGTTAGTTGTCCGGGTGAGGGGGGTGTCCGGGTGGACCGTGAAGGCGTCTATTAACATAGCACAACTCGGATCTTTTTTTTGGCTATAGACGCAAAAGTCATGAGTTGACTAACCCTTAAGAGCCCTGATCAGTTTCGCCGCTAGGAAGTTGCAGTTTCTGCATCAATTCCTGCAGCTATTGCTGTTGCTTAAGCTAAGGCGCACTGACGAATTATTGAAAACCGGTAGAGTGTGAATCACTATTCCCTGAAGCTTATTATTTCCATGAAACCTATATCTGTCAACCTCCTTGCATCCCGGAACACGACCATATTTGTATAAGGGCAGATCACAAAATTATCTAGAGGGCGATTAAGGATAGATGTAGCCGGGGATTGGTTATGCATTGCCTCCATCTCCGTGCTATGAACACGAAATATATGCATGAGTATCTATAAGGGCTTCCATCATTCTTGGAGCTGACCAGACTAGCTTGAACGGGCTAACAAGCCATGAGTGATAAGCGGTGACACGGGAGGGCGAGGAGTTCGGTTGCCGGTAGCCTTGAGGCTGGGCCTCTTTGGGTCTTGCGGGCTTCATGCAAGTAAGAATTTGATTAATTCGGTGAGCTCCGAGACAATGGCGCAGCCTCGGGAGATTTTGAACCCGGATTTCATGTTGTTTGCTTTGGAGCAAATGAAACCTGGCAAAGTAACTATGGGCGGGGTGGGAGGTTGGTGGCGTCTTACCGCTGTCGTGAGCTGTATTGTATCTGTGGCGTTTCTAGCTCCGGAGATCTCTCCGGTGGCTTTGTTTCGCTCTACTTTCCACCGGGCACCGATTATTCTGGTCCTGCTTCTTCGGTGTATTGGCTAACATGGCAGTGTACCGACTTAGGCGCCGGGATTCGCATCAATTATTCCCTAGTTTTACTTCGGTTCCGCTGTGTGTGGTGCACAAAGTATCACTCGCCTTAAGGACTCATGGAAAAGTGTTTATTTCATAAATTTTTTCTCTCCGAAACAATTGGATATACAATTCAACCCAAGTCCAGGGCCCCTGTCTATCAATTAAGAAGTCCGGCTTCTCCATAGTGCTACAACTCGTCCCTAATCTTTGCGTCTGGAGCAGGCGCGATAGCAACATTTTCAGGCATGCTCATGATCTTAACCACAAGCGATGTCCAACCCAAGAAATGTGCGGTTCTCTGACCTTTACCGGTGTCTGAGTCGTACTGTTCCCATGCATACCCTGTGGTGTCCCATTCGCGATAGACATTCTCGACAACATTTTTTCTAAGTTTGGTGTAAATCCTCGCCGCTTGAGCTTGGTGTGGGCCGGAATTAGAACCGTACTCCTAATTTCCTCGGGGATCGCCCGTTAGTGTGTTCTGCACGTCTGCATAGCCTGTGGGGATAAAACAAAAGCGTGGAGGTACAGATAACGGCGCGGCAAATTAAGAGAACGTACCTGTAATCTCTGGATCGCCAAATAGTTGATATTGATCCACACGGGCCCCTTCCAGTAATTTTCCCCTGTTCCAAAGTATTCATCGCTTTTGCTCAAGCTCCTTAACCCGTAATCACTCCACAAATGCTTAGGATCCTCGATCAAATCCAGCACCTTGCCCAATTTGTCCGAGTCTTTGTCCACAAGACCGACTAAGAATGGAAATATCGAAATATACCCTTTGTGGCACACATGCACACTCTCGTCATAATCGTCAATGGTGGCGTCGCAGTATGTGCCGTGCTTGTCCGACCAGTGCAGATCATCCACGTTTTTTGTGATAGCATAGTCGAATTCGTCGAATTCCGCGGCATCTTCCGCCTCTCCAATCTTCTCTGCTATGCGTTTTATGCAGCGTGTCATCATGCCAACCCACGAGAGCAAATCCACATGAAGTTCACCCGTGTGTGGTGGGCGGGCACGGGGGTAATCGTCTAGTCCAGATGTGAGGCAATGTTCCGGGGTGCGGCCCCTCCACCGGTATCCTTCCTTCATGGAGTATGCCTCTCTATCCCAAGTCCTAATGTCACCTGATTGGGTTCTACGGTACCAGAAATAGTGGCGGCGAAGAAGTGGGTAGATTGACCGGAGATACTGCAGCGCTGCCTCGGGATTTTTCAAATGCGCCGTAGGAAGGTCGGCTGACGAAAACATGTTCCCGAAGGACTCTTGGCTAAGGGTTTCATCTGCTATGCTAGTCAATATCATGCTGAAAACTGCAGAAATCATATGATACTTACCCGGGCCTTGGAACTCTTCTAATTTATCAATGAATTTGGTTAGTATGAAAAAAAGAGTTGGTGGATTCGCATAATGCGGGTATTGAATTTGAAATTCCGCCGGCACTTTGGTTCTTGCTTCATCTCCCAGAATCTGCTCCCGTCCAATCCAACCGTCATCATCTACAAGCGAGAGCCAGCTCTTGACGATTTCCAATGTTAAATCCATATCCCACTCGCTGATCGGAATCAAGTGGAATCCTTCATCCCACAAGAAACCTCGTGGGAAAAATGGCCGCGAGGGAATGCTAGAAAAAAGCTCTGTTGGCCCTTCATACTTTGCTGCGTCGGGGCGATGCTGTGCTTCCGCGGCATCCTCCCAGAATCCTTCGTTTTCTTCCTGGTATTCACTAGCATATGTACGGTCTACAACGGAGGTACCATGGAAGTAACCAATACCACCCAACAGATTGGAGAAGAGGGAACGCGCAAATCTGGTGTATTTGGGTGCATCAAAGGGGGGTACTCGTGGGAATATCTTTTCGAACCGTTCTGGGAATGATGAACTCACAGACTCAATGGTCTCTGTGAGTATTTCAGCTGGTTGGGCGGCCAGTTAGTATCTTTACTAACGGGGAGCAGAATGATAGAGGTCGTACAGCTCATTGGTTTTGGTGCAGATGCTGATGTGTAAAGGATGTCGAACTAGATATCTCGTTAGCTTTATGTGCCTCTCAACTGGGTTCTACTGGATAATGTAGTTTACCTCAAAGGCACCTTCAAAGACCTTCTGCACAAAGTGCAGATTCCCCGGTTCAAAACTATTCTTAAGGGTAAAGGTCTGCCATGGAGGGGGATGATGCTCTTTTCCGAATCTCTCCTGTAAATCAACAAGATTGTCGCGAAGGGCCAAAAACAAAAAGTCTAGCCACTCCAAAATGTATCAGTCTTTGTATCTCTGGATTCGGTGGGGCAGATCTTACCTTTTGCATTCCAAACTTGATTCTCGGAGGCCTTGATGGAGTGATATAAGGTTCTATCAAGCGGTTTCTCTGTCCAATAAGTGGGGTTTACAACTTGGGGGGGACGGTTAGATTCAGGACCAGGAGTAATGTCAATCTTGAAATCTCCAAGGCGTGGTACGGAGCCTTCAAGCTGGACCGTGCCCTCTAATCCTTTTTCATCGGGCTCGTTCACCAGAGAAACACTCCCAAAGCCTTCAAGACCAACATAAAACCAAAGTGCTGTTTTGAGGTCGGCTGGGGCTATGTTTTGTGTTTGTTAGCTAGGTTTATATTTCAAGAGTGTGGACAAAGCTTACCATCTTCTCTTGGGGTCCCAGTGATGCGAACTCCCCAATGTCCACCTAGAATATAAGGCGTAAGTTACTTAAAATTACGGGAAGATTTGGGTATGGCTAACCATGCTCTCCACCTTCAACCTTGACAAATTGCGTCTGTATATCGATCATGTTCCCCTGATCACGAATGATCTGGCTGCCTCCAGTTCGAATATCGTACTCTTCCCACCCGTAACCAGCCATATTATCACCCTGCTCGCACGCATGTCGAACAGCTAATGTCGACGATGAAGGTCAGCCGTCATCTTTCTTCGTTACGAGTTAAATGATAGCATCTAAAGGATCACGGACTATTTTGCACGGTCCTGAAATCTTCCACCCTACTCCACATTAACCCAGCTATCAAGCTGTTTGGTATCCTCGGTTTAACACCAAAATACAAGTTAGGCCTATAAGGCCCCCATAATAAGCTTTGATTCGAAGCTCTCGAAATTTCATTCACCAGAATCCATTGTCCGTCTTCTGTTGTAGTAGTCGCGTTCGTAAAAAGTGCTGAAAGTATCGTTAAAAGGAGGAGGTGTAGAATTGCTAAACGAGAGTGAGCCGCCATTGTGATGGCTCTGGACGAGATCGGAGATTGGTGCCAATTGCTGGCAGTTCCTTTCTTAAGTTGCCTTGATGATCGAGACACGTTTCGTGAAGCTCAGCAAAGTCAGCATGTGCTGCATGGCTGCAGAACCCCTGTGGTTCCCTGTGTAGCCGCGCATCTTGGCAGGAGCCTTGCTTGATACGTAATCAGATGACGACACCCCAAGCGCAGCCGCAGCCGCGCAGGGGTTTTGGTTTCTAGCCAAAAACAGACTACGCGATTTTATCCCTTCGTTCGTTTCCAGGCCCTCTCAGTAGTCAGAAAGCCACCTAGCTTAATTACAGCAGCACGATAGTCCCTGTAGCTTTATTCCAACTTTCCTACTTCCAAGATTATTCCTCTGTATGTTTGCCTAAGAAGGGCTTTTCACCTAATGTTTAATTGACGTTGTTCTTCGCTTCTCTTTGAGAATTTCTTGTTCAACCGGATATAGCTTGCCACAGCACTTCAAACAAAGAAAAAGCACTGTTGCAAACCCGCAAACATGTCGAGTGGTTAACTTTTAGATAAACAACAAAATGCAGCCATCGTTCAGATATTGACAAAGAGAAAGTTTGCTGGACTAAACCGAAGAGCTCCGGGTACAATTAAAATGTATTTGTTTCCCCGGAATCTATTCCATTTAGAGTCCTTCAAGCAGTCAACCCATCCTTTTACTGCGAAATATATCTACCCAAGAGCCTTCCTAAACGATCGAGTATCCAAGATCCTGTATCAAGGTCGACACCTCACTTCTTCGCTAGTGTCGATATTCGCGAAAATGATGACCGACGAAGATCAGGTTCATTTCTCCAGCTCCCCCGATCAAGAAAAAATGGGTATCAGATTCGGAGGGGATATCGAAAACGACTATAGGAAAGCAAGGGATACAAAACTCCCAATCTTAGAGGTGAATAGGAAACTCTCAGTGTGAAGAATATCTGCATCACTGTGTGATGCCGAAAGAATTTATGTTCGTTCGCGAGAGCAAAATGAAGAAAAAAAGAATGTGAAAACAGAAAGGGAATAAAATGATACCCGAGATATTTCAAGAAATGAAGAAGTGCAGAGAGCTGACCAACTTATTACCCAGCGTGGAGATGCATTCACGCGTATCTGTGAGGCTGCATCCCGCAGCCAAGAAATAGACACCGAGACTAGAAAAGCTGCGCTGGGTCATGCGATCAACCTTTCTACCGAGCTAGGAACTGAGAGATCCGCGAGTATCCTTGCTGAACTTCTGTTTGATCCGTCACCAGAGGTATACGATATTTTTACCTACAGGGCTGTGGTGATGGGCGAATGTTGACCATTACTTAGATCCGTACTATAATTCTTGCAAACGTTTCCGCTTTCGTCGAGAAGACCGGTGACAACAACTTCGAAGCTATCATATACGATGTTGTGGAGAATATTGCTGGAACGGATGAACAACCGTCCTCTATTTCTGGCGAAGAGTCGAAGGCTCTTCAAACCGCCGCAAAACATCTCATGAGAAGTTACTCCAGACAGTTCTTCTCTGCCCTTTTTGCTCCAATCAGCGTCTCCAAAGGGTCTTTAAAGTGGCTGGCCATCAACTATCCCAAACTGAAAGCTGAGGTTTTTAGTGATGGCTCTGAAGATGGTGCGAAAGCTGACAGAGCGCTGATGGCTGCCCTGAAATCTGCATCTGCGCAGCTCACCGATACTATCGATAAAGCCATGTTAGCAATGGATGCCATGAACACCGTCGTCAAATCTGTTCAATCCGTACTTGGGATCTACTCGGACCTTCTTCGTGTATCTGGTGATTCAGGTGTTGTTATCGTTAGTACTGCTCTAACCTCTAATGTGACAAACCAAAATGTGGGGGTTCGACGGGACCAGCCACACACACCCGGAACAGCAAATTCAGAGCATCCTAGGCGCCGCACTCGTGGTCGGGATAGCAGCGTATCTCAAATATCCCCTAAATCTTTGTCTTCGAATACTCGCCTGTTCTCGTCAAGAATAGATATGCGTGGCGAAGTTCTTTCGACTCCCGTTGGTCGTCAGCACGGAACAGAAACTGATCTATCAGACGATGTTGCTGCACCCCTCTACACTTCCCCATCTCGAATAATTTCTCCGAGGCCTTTAGCCCAGCATGCCTCAACACCGGCAGTACAGCACCAGCGCTCCAGTTCCGCCCCACCAATCGCAACACCTTCAAAGCGCACTTTCGGCGAGAGTGAAATACGTACCAGTGAAGGTTCCGAACTAAAACGTCCCCGAAAGGAGGGCAACAGCCCAAAAACTCCTAGCCCTACGCATGAATTGCAGGAGAATAACGGTACTGGAAACCAGGGCGGGTCAGAACCATATCGTGGGAGCGGCAGAAGCCGTTATCAGGGTAGAAACTTCATACCAAACTATGTGCCGAATTACAGAGGCCGAGCAAGCTATCGTGGTAGGGATACATACAGGTCTTCCTATTCTTGGCGTGGTAGGCAACCGCAGTGGGGCGGTAGGGGGGAGAGAGGCGAATACCAGGGCAATTACAGAGGCACAGACTACCCTTCCAGAATGAACTACGACTAGGAAAATCAAACGACCAGATTGGGAATGAAGACCAAACGTGCCCAAATGAGCTCTTGTTATCTATTTTGTGCTTCTAGCTAGGCTTCTTAGGGCTAGAGGAATTCTGTCTTGTCAGGATGTTTCGAGTGATTTCGAGTGATCACTATCTGTCGATGTGTGATAATTCTTTCATTAAGCACATCTCTGTCAATATGTTATTATTATATTTTCTCTGAAAAATGTAGTTCTGTAGTTTGTATGCGTTACCGTCTTACGATTTCTTTATAAGGAGGTCATTTGAGATGCCCCCTTTCGGAAATGTGTGCGTATCCTCTGGAGCTGGAAGAGTCTGCCCATGGCCACGGGATTGGAAGATACTGTACGAGGCTGCAGATATCCGCTTGCGCGAATATCTTGCTCTCATAAAATGCAATAGGTATCCACGTAGTTGGTATAACTGCATCGCCTTTGGCATCTCTTCTGCACCGTTATTAAGCGTCCCTATTCTCATTGAAGCCTGGTTGTGATGTCTGAAGCGACTGATCACGTGCTGAAGCCTTTGTGTTCTATCGCCATGATTGGCCACACAATATCATTTTGCTGCAGCAAGGGCAATAATGAAGGGAGGTTTGTTTTGTTTTTCCGATTACTAGGGCGAAAATTTGTTACACAAGCACTCCATGTTATTGCTGCTTTCTTCTTTTTGTACGTTTCTCGGAAACTATTTTGAGCATGGGGTGCGTTTGAGTTTCGGTATGCGATATTAGGTGTAACACTGAAGGACGCGGGGCGGAGTCTTCTGGTAAATCACTTTCAACTGCAGTACTTACAACATGTAGAGGCTCACGCATGCTTATTACCCGAACGTAGGACTAGCTGCTTGATAAGGAAATGAAACATAGGGCGTATGATACTGGTGCCTCTGTGTGTTCTAACATCCAATGTACATATCCATTTCCTAGCCTTTTCTGCTTTCGAGCTATCTGTCTCTTAGCTAGATGAGCCGGGGGAAATGATTGGGTGGCTCTGGTTGGCTATGCACTAGTGCGAGAATATGGGAAAATCGCCTCGCACACAAGAAGAACTTAGGTAGGTGCCCGTGGGTGCCAATACATACTACACCCCGGGGCTTCATGTTGTTTATGTGTCTAGCCTCTAAAAAATACTCCGTGTTAGGCTTTTCCCTCTCACATTAGTTGAGTTGCTTGGAATCGGTACATCCCCATATGTTCTCTTATGTGTCTCGACAGGCTTGGGGGTTTCCTTGCCGAGTACTTAAAGAGGTAATTACCCGTCTATTTTAGAGATAGTAAAAGGAAGCTTCTGCTCATAGGAAACTCAAATCTGTTTGCTATAAACCGGCCCAAATCAGCTCTACGAAAACTATCGCTAGCGGCAAAGGATATCAACGTGCGTATACAAACACGAAACTAAAATAAATCACAAAGCTACACACCCCACAAATCAGCAAACCAAAATCAGCAATTCTTCATACAAACAACTTTCCACAAAAAATCTGAATATGGCTGGTCCTGAGCTCCTTCTGGGAATCGCTGGTCTTTTGACTCCACTACTGGCAGCCCCAATCGAGTCTGCAATCCGCACGCGTTTTCATAAACCACGTTACGACTACTATTCTGATCGGGAAGAAGTCTGTGGCCATTTTATTGAGTCGTGGACATCACTCCACAGCAGTGTCCTCCGGCTTCTTTCCATTATTCAAACGCTAGCCCACGACGATCAAGATCGTCGATTGGTTTTGAAGGAGCTTGAGAGGGCAACAAAGGTATTTCAGGACGTCAACACCCATATGCTTGCATGTAAGCCTATTGGGAACGCATTTCGGGAACAGGAAAAAACCGATATGTTCTTGGAGACCGTTGGAAAGAAGATTGGGGCGACAGGTATTATAACAGACGAAAAAATTGCCATGATACTGGGGTCGATTTTCACGGCAAAACTATCTTCGCCAGTTTCACCAAACACAAAGATGGCGGCCGATCGAAACTCCCAGAGTATGGGGTATGGTAACTCGGGGTTCTGTGACGAAGGCTTTTTTGAAAGCTCTCAACCTCCACAGTTATCTAGAAATACGTCTTCTAGCAGTGGAAAACGGGATAACAAACATTCCCGTAACGCGACATCTCATTATGATTGTGATGGTTCACCGACGCATTACTACAAAAAGAGTTATCATAGTTCACCTTCACCTTCACCCTCATCATCATTCTATGGTAGTTGCTCTCAGAACAGCCTTCGTGATTCACCATCGAGGTACGAGAGATACCTTGGTTAAGACCAATGGTGATGTTTTGATCGTACAGAAGTAAAGGTTATCGAACAACTCACAAAGATACATGCTTACTAGTGCTTGAATATATTTGTTAGGTTGCGATGATTAAGTTTGGGATTTTTTTTTCTCGCTTTTATTCTTTTTTGTGGCTTTTCCTTCTGTCTTTACGTAAATGTTCCAACTTATTTCTTACCCAGGGATTTTTATCATCAACATCGATATCCTGTATTTGCAATATTCTCAAATAGATGATTTCTTATTTTTTTCTAGATGAGAGAATGTGAACTTGTCGGCCTCGTGTATATAGTTTGATGGCAAGTGATGCAGCTCTTTGCCCAAGAGATCTACCTAAGCTTGTATGGGCTCTCTTAGTTTTACCGACCAACTTAGGTTAATTTATATACCTATCATATCCCGTTAATTATACACTTTTATCTGGCCTCCACCTTGAGAGCTGTAGACTAGGTCAGAAAAATTGATCCCTCTTACCCACACCGCCCTCTATCATTAGCTATAGACTTATCCCTATATGTGTACTCAAGCGCAATTAAGAACCCACAGATTGCGTTGCAACCGTATTTCAATCCACAAGAACAAGAATAAACTCGTGAAAATGAACCAATAATTAATAAAAATATTCAGGCAAACAAATTACCTAGCTATTGAAATTTATTTCCTCCTTTTTGCTGGGAAAGGTCCCTTGATTTGATTGTGTTGGATGTCTATCTTCACAGCTGTAGTCGGGTTGGGGCAGCACGATTGCAACGCAATTTGCGAGTTCTTAATTACCGCTTGAGTAGTACTTTTACAATATTAACCTGACTGCGCGTGCTTAATCCCGGATGGCTTAAGTTCTGAAGAAGCGGTCATATGGGGGATGAAGTTTAGCGGTCTCGAAGGGATAGGCGTCACTATCTATTACTCATTTGGTACGTATACTGAGTAGGATTCTTTTAGGTTGCGCAGCTTCACTATTGGGTGGGGGGTGCACGTGACTCTTCTTCTGCTACTTGATGAGGATCTTAAAATACGGGATTCGGAAGCGTGTGCCAAGATAACCGTTATTTAAAGGATAGTGCTGGAGTTTGTAAATCTGATATCTTGGCTACGTTTCACTGCGTGATGGTGATGTTTTTCTGTAGAACGTAGGGTTTAGGTCTCCGAAGCTGACTTGAGACCTTCGGGATCACACTTCATCACTCGCCACGTCGAGAATTAGCCGTTGGCTTATAATTCTCTTTATTACCCTCTTGGTTTGTCTGGCCTATTTGGTTGGTCTCTAACGCTTGCGGTCTTAGAGGGAGGTTTTAGAGGCGGATCTGGCAACGGGATACCGCAGCGGTGAACTCGAGGTGTGGGGATTGCGCTAGCAGCGCTGCTTACTGGAGGGTGGGAGAATTCACATAAAATACCCCTCTTCGTATTTCTGCTTATTTGGAGTTGAATATATTCTCTCATCTGGGTCCCTTAGAAGCTCGATCTCCAGGTCTATTTCTATGGTGCCCGTTAGTCTAAACATCGATCGTAGCCTTCGGGCCATTGTTCTGATATCCAGAATTATCCTAGGGGGTTTGACAGGTTTAGTAATAGGTATCGAAGCTTCTTAAGTCTTACGGGGTATGGTAGCTGAAGGTTGTAGCGGAATAAAACTTCGTTTTCGGCCGTAGAAAGTGTGAGGTGAAGCATTCTGAGAAATACAGAGTGTGATCGAATATACTTAATATGCTCGCGATCGTCATAAATGGCATTTGAATTTGAATTTGGGCATTTGTACTAATACGGGGAATATCGTGGGTGAATAGGAGTATTGGTAGTGTGACGCTTAGCATACTTTGTAAAACCAGGGCGCTACACATCCAGATTTCATTGAGCCTGGGTTTGATCCTGGGTGTAGGGCTAGGGTACATGTATCTTAGGAGTGCTTCTTACCCTAACCATATGTACTTGCGGTAAGGATAGGTTCCCACGACCGTTCTGCAACCGCCTACGGCAGGTACAACAGCTGGAGGCAACTAGATAACAAACGAACAACACGGCAAACATGGGAGGGAAAAATAAATGTCGTAAATAGATATAATGAGCGAAATTTATCTATGAAACGACTGTCCTCTTCATTGGGGTTGAGGCGAGGTCTGCGTAAAGTAGTCCATGTAGTTCTATGCATGCAACAAAGGTTATAGCGTGGGTATCTTGGAAGTGCTACGGGTGCTGGGGTGGATCTGTGGACACCTGGCGGTGGTGACAGTGCGAGCACTCAACTTGCTCGTCTTTTCGATAGAGTTAAAAGAGATAACAACTGCAAAATCATAAAATCCATGCTTGGAGAGTTTTATTAGAAGCACATCAAGAAGGTTACGGTCTTGGATTGTCTCTTAAGAACAATTATGGATGTATTTACTTCAGCGGACGCGCCGTCATCATTAATTGTTAGGTGTTTACAGATTTACCCTGGCACCTGTAGTACATGTACTCCTATGTGCCCTATGCACGGCTCCTAAGATACCTATATCATCTCAACCTAGAATAACGTTAAAGTACTCATATTTTTCAGCTGAGAACCTATCGCCTGACTTGATACGGGCGTTTAGTTATGTTTTGGTGATGTGAGGTAATCATCTTGTGTAACAGTCAGTCACCTCAGCCTTGTTTCCTGCGCCTGGCGTTAGCTAACATCTCGCAAACAAGGCGCCGAATTTCTCGCGCTCAAAGTTATAACCATCAATTTTCTGCAACGATATAAAATCGATACACGTACTGCAAATTGCTCAGCATAGGCTTCATACCCAGGGTTTGGATAAGTATGGATCACAGCATTGCGGAGGTGTTACGGCAGACCGAAGAAGTAATTTCTATGGTGTACGAATATGTTGGGGTAGTAGCACGGGCGCCGACGCAGAAAACTCACATAGTCGTGGATCCCTGGAATCTTTTGAGGGAGCTCCACTCACTTCGTCACATCCTCACTACGGGGTTTCCGCTTGAGGCACTCAAGGATTTTAGTGATGAGGACGAGATTAGGCTCGAATTTCGTTTAGCGCAGCTTGGGGAGCTACTGAGGAAACTTCAACTTGATCCTAAGCTGAGAGCTATAGAGAATCCCAGTTTGCCGCTGGGGGGGAATGTTGGGCTTTTACTGAGGGAGGTACTCAGGATCAAGAACACGCTAGTCCTGAATTTTCACTTCGATGATACGTAAGTTGGTAGTAAAACTCAAGCCTACTATTGATTTACGTGACTGATTTGGACAAGTTCTTGGGACGAAGACCGGTGGGCTCCAGGTACGCCGCTACACTGTTTGAAATAGTGGTGTCTATGCTAATAAAGGGCTTAGATCCTGCAAAGATCCCAGATCCCGCAAAGATTCCAGATTCCGCACAGATTCCAGATCCCGCAAAGATCCCAGACGCCCCTCGTCCAAATTTTCGCAACCGCTTACTTCTCAGATTAAGGCTGGATGGGATAAGGGGTTTCCGACTGCCTAAGGGATCTTCTAAGGTTTTAAAAGTCTCTGACGCAGTATCCAGAGGCAAACGAGGGGAAGGGCTGTGTCACGAGCCATTGGTTGTTGCTCAAACTGGTATGCACTCATATCGGACGATCGGGGATCGCTTGGTGGTCTTAATAGTTCTAGCTTATCTAATGGTTTAGGGGAAACACTGCAAGAACCCCCTACAGCAAATAGCCAGAGCTTGATGGGTCAAACACCCAGAGGCGAGGTCGAGACTGAGGAAAAGGAGAATCTCTTTGCGCTGAGGGACTTAGTGCTTATGGTTGGTTTGGCTGAAACCTATCTTAAGCAAGGCCGATGGGCAGAGGCTAGACAGCTGCAAGTGCAAGTACTGAAGGAGAGTGAGAGATTGCTGGGTAGAGAGCATCCCGACACCTTAGACAGTACGGCTAGCCTGGCTTCAACCTATTGCGAATTGGGTCGATGGAGAGAGGCCGAACGGCTGCAGGTACAAGTGCTGGAGACGAGCAAGAGGGTTCTAGGAGAAGATTATTCATGCACCCTGACTAGCATGTCTAACCTGGCTTCAACTTACCACTCGCAGGGCCGATGGAGTGAGGCCGAACAGCTGCAGTTGCGAGTGCTGAGATTGCGGGAGAGAGTGTTGGGCAAAGAGCATACAGATACCCTAACTAGCATGACCAACCTGGCTTCAGCTTACCACTCGCAGGGCCGGTGGAGTGAGGCTGAACAGCTGCAGCTGCGAGTGCTGAGATTGCAGGAGAGGGTGTTGGGCGAAGAGCATCCAGATACCCTAACTAGCATGTCCAACCTAGCTTCAACCTTCTTCAACCAGGGTCGATGGGCAGAGGCTAAAGAACTGCAGGTGCAAGTATTAGAGGCCAGGAAGAGGATTCTGGGTGAAGATCACCCAAAAACCTGGGATAGCATGGCTAATTCAGCTTCAACCTTCTTCAACCGGGGTCGATGGGCAGAGGCTGAAGAACTGCAAGTGCAAGTATTAGAGGCCAGGAAGAGGATTCTGGGCGAAGATCACCCAAAACCCTGGGATAGCATAGCCAATTTAGCTTCAACCTTCTCCAACCGGGGTCGATGGGCAAAGGCTGCAGAACTGCAAGTGCAAGTATTAGAGGCCAGGAAGAGGATTCTGGGTGAAGATCACCCAAAAACCTGGGATAGCATAGCCAATTTAGCTTCGACCCTCTTCAACCGGGGTCGATGGACAGAGGCTGAAGAACTGCAAGTGCAAGTATTAGAGGCCAGGAAGAGGATTCTGGGCGAAGATCACCCAAAAACCTGGGATAGCATAGCCAATTTAGCTTCGACCTTCTTCAACCAGGGTCGATTGGAAGAGGCAGAGCTGCTGCAATTGAAGGTACTGGAGGCGAGAAGGGGAGTGTTGAATGAAGGGCATCCAGACGTCCTGACTGGCATGGCAAATTTGGCTTCTACCTATCGCAGTCAGGGTCGATGGGAAGAGGCAGAGCAGCTATTAGAAGCACTAGTGAAGCAGAGAGTGGATGAGGGGAATCCGGGCACCCTATATTCAAAGTATCGTGATCTGGGCCAATCAGGAGGAGCTAAATATCCTCAAACGCAAGTACTGAGGACGGACAAGGGTTTCCTAGGCGAAGAGCACCCAGAAGTTCGGACTAGCGTGGCCGATTCGGCTTTGGTCTCCCACGACCAGGGCTGGCGGGCAGGGCCCGAAGAGCCGCGGGCTCAAGTACCGGAGATAGACAAGACGTGCAAAGAGAATCCGGGCACCTTGACTACTATGGCAGGTCTAGCTTCAACTTGTCAGGATCGGCGCCAACCGGGAGGGGTTGAATATCCTCAAGTGCAAGCGCCGGAAACGGGCGAGAGTGTGGTAGATGAAAGGCACTCAGACGCCCAGGTTAGCGTAGTTGATTTGACTTCGACCTTCCACGACGAGGGCCAGCAGGCAGGGCCCGAAGAGCCGCAGGTACAAGTTTTAGAGACGGACAAAACAGCGCTAGGCGAAGAGCGTCCAGAGACCCTGACTAGCACGGCTTTGCCTTATTGTGACCAGGACCGGTCTGGAGTGGCCGAACAACACTTAGAACCCTCAACTAGCGCCCCTTCAACCTCTCACAAACAGGACCAGTGTGCTGCCACATCTGAGCCAGACGATAGCACCTCTTGGGAAGCTACGGTTCCGGGGTTGTGGCCTCAAGAACTACCAAATAGACCCCATCGAGGTATTATGTTTGAGCCGTATTCCTTGAGTTGGTTTGATCAGGTGGGGGCATGGGTCGAGCGAGAGCTGGGAACACCAATATATTGGTGGCCCTTCGGCTCGCCTATTTATCCTAAGGAACACGGCCTAGTTCGCATATCTTGGGAATGTGTAAGATCCCACATCTATGTCTATAGCCTGTAAAATGCTTAACTCGTCAGGGTTGTGGGACTGTGTTATCTAGCATAGTTAGCACTGACATCGCTGAACAATACCAACAACTCTATTCTTCCCATTCTCCTCAGGGTTCCGCACCTGGTACCCCTGCTCAATCACCGACGAGCAGCGGCAGTACTATTTCGCAGGTGCCGGTGAATGCATTACCAAGTAGCCCATCCGCGGTGCTCGCAAGATCTGGCCGTTCGCCCCCACAACATAATTCACTAGCCCTAAGTAACCTTAGTAGAGCTCAACCCACACAGCCCTATGTTAGCTTTGCCACCTACATCCTTTGTTGTATTAGGAAGAGTTCTATTAGGAAGAGGCAACGCCGGACGGTGCTTGCACAAGTGCTGAAGCAGCCTTCCACCAACGATAGAGAGTTTTTCCAAACTCTGAAATTAGAATATCTTCGGATCAGAGGTTGGAGACGATGGATTAGTCTATCTACTGTTAAAAGGATTAAGTTTGTGAGGGTATATTCCCCTAGTGTGTCTCGTAAACGCTTAAGCCCTCTAGCATACTAACGCACGAAAGTTCGTCCGATACTATCGGGATTTTGTGGCCTGCTACAACATCGAAGAACTACCACCCCATACAGACCAAGATTATGAATATATACCAAAGCCCCCCGCCAACCCACCCATATTCCTATCCGAAGAATTTTTACATTACTTCGAAGAACCCAACTGCGCTGGGGTTTCCACCGACTGTCTAGACTTGATGCCAAAGAAAGTGACCGGCAGGCTTGCCGATGGAAAGAGGGTGGAGGCCTGGGGAATACAAACCCAGGAAACACTCTCAGGTTTGAGATTTGCCTTGTTGTTACTTTTTATTTGGCTAGGGATGTTCGCCTTCGCTGTGTGGTGGCTGGTTCGTCATCACGGTGACTTGCAAAATGCGTTTGCTCCTGCGAACTATTTCACGGCTTGTTCGGCAGTCTGCATCGTAGTCCCGCAGGCCTTGCAGTTTTACTCGGATCACTGGACGCGGCCTTAGGTTTTGTGAGTTCTTTAGTATCTTTGTACAGCCAGGAAAGGCGGATGGGATGGGTTATTATTTTGGGGGGGGGGGGGGTTGTCAACTTACTGTCTCATTGTTTAGGGTCCAATAATCTTACATGCAACGGGAGTTAGGGTGTTGGCTGGGTGTTTGGGAATATAGAGGAGTTGAGAGACTTACGTTTTAGATGTGGGGGCGTCTGATTTCTGATTTATTTAACTATTCCTATTTTCTTTCTGTCTGATATCTAGTAATCCTAATGATTACGAAATTATTTTGTTTTTAATTATCACTTATATGTAGGTACGAAAGAAGGTGTAGTTGATATCAACCACACTAAACCCCTGACCCCAGTATGTTAGCGTTGAAACTAACCTTTTGAGCGTTAGATCTGGTAGTGAAATAGCTTCACAACCTCTCACTCGCGTCCTACCTTATCAGCCTTGAAGTAATAAGATGTGATATTCGCTGCTTCTGTGGAAGGCTTGAGATATTCGATAGAGAAGAAAGAAACGAAGAAGAGGCAGAAAGCCTCTGTATATATACAAGTAATCAACCAATCAGAGCCCTTCCACCATATACCTCGCCAGTCAACGCCTCCAGGCTCAAAGCAGCCTCAATTATACTGAATAGCCGCTAGAATAATCAACAGCCAAAGAAGCCCAAATTAGCAAGGAATAGTAAGAAACCTGAATAGTAGGAAAGCCTACGTAGGTGGAGGAAAGAATAGAGCCAAATAGTAAGGAAAGGCCGGAAGCGGCACGAAAGGAAGTAAATATATTCAACAAGCCTGACCTAAATCCCAAACTAGCAAAACCACCTACACACCCTGTCTCGTGTCCAGACTTGTGCTTGGCGCCAAGGTTCACACCTCACGCGTCTCTAATGGCCATAATTATGGATAAAATACAATAATTATGCTGGGAAAGAGACAGCCACACCATAATCACCTACCACAACCTCACCGAACAAAACCAAGTCCCAATTCAATTCAATTGCATACCTATTCTACTCCAGTGTTGAAACTCCCTGAAAACCCGCTTTATAAAATAACAATAGTGCCCCCTCCTAATAAAAACTCCTATGAAGTATATCCTTGTTGAAAGAGATCCCATAAGACTAATTTAAAACAAAAGCAAAGAAACAGTATTCTACCCCCACTACAGTCCCTAAACCCCTTCCACAACCCCTCTCTCCCCCTCTCTACCCCACAAACGCCCTCAACGTACTATCTGCAACCCATCAGCCACAACCCTCACACACCCAAAAGGAAAACTTACTCAATTTCGTCTCCATCTCTTCCCACTCCCCCTCAGCATCACTCAACGCCGTCACCGCGCCCCCAGCACCAATACTCCACACATCACAAACCTCCCCACCCTCCCCAACCGCCGTCTCTCCATCCCACCTAACCGCACTCCGAATCACCACACTCCAATCACCACCACCACACACACTCCAATATCCACACACCCCCGCATACAACCCTCTCTCAGCACCTTCGATCTGCTGGAGCAATTCTACGCTTCGTTTCTTCGGTGCGCCGGTCATAGAGCCGGGTGGGAGGCTTCCGGCGAGAACGTCGAAGCCGGTTGTGGAGGGAGGGAGAGCACCCTCGATGACGCTGACGAGCTGGTATACACTGCGATATTCTTCGACTCCCATGAGTTTGCGGACGTGGACGGAGTTGCCAGCGAGACGGTGGAGGTCGTGGCGGATGAGGTCAACGATCATGAGGTTTTCTGCGCGCTCTTTAGGGGTGTTGAGGATGCGGGTTGCGCTTTCGAGGGTTGTGTGTGGAGTTTTACTGACTGTGCCTTTGATGGGGCGGAGTTGGCAGATGCCGTAGCGGGTCCAGGAGAGGAAACGTTCGGGGGATGAGGAGAGGAGGGTGGTTGGGCCGAGACGGAGGTAGGCTGCGTAGGGGGCTGGGTTGCGTTGGCGGAGGGAGGTGTAGATGCTCCATGGGTGCGGGGTGGTGGCGCGGGGTTGGAGGATGAGGGTTTGTGCGGTGATGCAGAGTTCGTAGGAATTGCCGGAGGAGAGGTGGGATTGGGCGGCATGGATTTTAGAGATGTAGGTCGATTTGTTGGGAGGGTGGATTGTGGGGTTGAGTTTTTTGAGGGCAGGGTTTGGAGGTGCGGAGGTGAGGGGGGTGATAGTAGATGTCGGAGACTGTGGAGGTGGAGTTGTGGTCGGGGTTATTGCCATGTCGTCTTCTTGCTGAAGCTGTCGTTTCATGTCTTCTAGCCATCCGTGGTCCTCTTGCTCGTCGAGTAGAGTTTGGATATATACCCGCCCTGTGTGTCCGTCCACGATGATGCTTCGCTCTACAAATGCCAGACTTACGTCTGGCTTTCTCTGTCCTGTAGACCCCTTTCGCGGACTTATAGGAACGTCTAGTGCCGCCACGCCAACTTCGTAATTGAAATACCCCACCAACCCACCCCAGAAGGGGGACTCTTCCCGCCCATTCACCGCTTTTCTCGAATCCATGAACTTGGCAAGATAACGCCATATGCTGCCTTCATAGGTTTCCCTTAACTCCACCTTCGAGGAAACATCACCTTTGCCAACACGTGACAAAGTAGCATATGAATCACCAACAGAGTATTTAACCAACTGCGTTAACCCCGGCGTAAGCACACCAATAATACTCCACCTCCCTGGCGCGGCCGCTGAGTCAAGTAACACAAACTCATCACTCCCCTCAACTCCCAACATCTCAGAAATCCTCCACACCTCTAGCCCCCTCGTCATGAGTGTCTTAGTCCTCACCTCCCTCCTCCTCTCCCGTCTCTCCCCATCCACCCCTCGAGACCGCTCCCACTCCATCTGCCGCTGCAACAAGCTCTGTTCCACTGGCGGAACCATCCACGTACTTGGAAACTCCACAACCCTCCGTCTCCGCTCCCGGTTCCACTCACACGCCAGACGCCAGAAATTTGCAATAACACTATCGCCACCACCCTCGGTGCACACTGACTCTGGATGATACTGGACTGCATAGAATGGCTTCGACCTATGTCGTGCAGCCATCAGGACGCGGCCATTCTCATCACTTGTCCACGCTAGTGGCTGTATCTCCTCTCCCTGCAGGACAGCATGTAGAGAATGATACCGCACTGCCTCGACCCTGCCAACGTGCTTGAAAAGGCCTTGTCCAGAGTGCTCGACTATACTAGTTAGGCCGTGTTTCACGACACGTAGTCTTTCAATACGGGAGCCAAATGCGAGACAGAGGCTTTGGAGGCCGAGACAGACGCCGAATATGGGGAGGAGGTGGGTTTCGGAGAGGTGCCAGATATCTTTAACGATTCCTACGTCGGATGGCTTCTCAGGGGACCCGGGGCCTGGGCCGATGACGATTGCGTGGAAAGAGTTGAGGAAGGGGAGGAGGTGGGTTATGTGCGTGAAGGTGTCGATACGGATTGTGTGGACTGTGGCTGGAGTGGCGAGGGAGAGGAGGGAGGAGAGGTTGTGTGTGAAGGAGTCGTAGGCGTCGATTAGGAGGATGCGAGGGGTGTCCCCTTGGGGAGTAGCGGAGGGCATGGTGGGTGCTGAGGGGGAGTTAGAGATGGGTTAAAGTATCTATGACTCTTTTAGAAAACTTTTCTTACCTTCACCCTGGTATTCCGGACCTTTTTATTTCTAACTTCCCCTGTAATGACGTGCAGTCCCCACGGCTTCGCGCAATTGCTCGAACTCCAATGTTTGTGATGGGCCAGGAGAACCAGAGCTTCTCGTTTTGACGACTGGGATTCCACGAGTGAGACCTGCAGTCGTTAACGTCCGCACGTGGGTAACAGCGGGACGGAATAACCCCCACTGGTCGTCTCCCCTCCCCTTTTTTTCTTTTCCCCGGTGTAAAATTTTTTTCTCCCTCTCACCAGGTAACTTTTTTGAGCACCCCTGTGGTGATCCGGTTACCGTCGGTAACGTAGTCCAGTGCAATAGCCGATCACTGCATTTTACATCTAGCTACCTTATTTCAACTTCAACAGGAACAAAGGAAACAATGCTGTAGTCCGTCAGGGGTACAGAGCGAGACTCGATAAATGCACTTTAACCCAGCCCGCAGCTGCGGGTACCAACGTTGGAAACGGGATCCTGACAGCTGCAAGCTCACCTTGATGTAACCGAGAAACGCAACCTCTGATCTTGATATTCTCGAGATCGGTTGGGAGGGTTTCAGCTGAACACCCTTGATCTACAGAATGCATCTGTCAGGAACGATGAATTGCTTAGCAGGACCCTGTCCACGTGATCCGCAATGCTTATTTGTAGGGTTAGGGTTCAGTGAGGCTAGGGTTAGGAAGTGAGGTGACTCAAGTGAGCTGCTGAGTTCTCTTACAAATCGCTGGAGAGTGGGAAGATGACGCTGGGATCACTAGTTAGAGGGACTCGGTGAGTCAGAGGATCGTGTATGGGGAATACAGAGGCTCTACCAGTTGCAGCCTGATTACCGGTGGCCTGAGCTTCAATTTAAAAACGCGATAAACCCCCGGAATCCCCAATAGTCGAGAGAACGGGATTTCATCCCTTTCCTACACTGCTATCATTGACCCTGCATATCTGGTTTGCAAAGCTCTCTCTGCAGTTCTCGCTTGTTCGGCGGTTGCTGTGACCGGCTTACTAAAACCTCCTTCCCGATTTGCCTCCCGTTTATTCGTACAAGATATCTCGTTCCCCATCCCAATTATCGCCAAAAGACCATACGCCACCACTCCCCCTCTGAGATGCCTCTCACCTCTGAAGACCTCCTCACCTCTGATGACGAGCGCTCCCAAGAACTGGGCACAATAGCAACAATCTATCCCGAACTCATCCTTACCTCACCGTTCTCCGCCACCCTAACCCTCCCCGTCTCACCCATCATTCCAGTCCCAGTCTCCTTCGACTCCACCGACGCCTTCTTCCTAATATCCCACTTCCCACCACTAACACTCCAATTCCACCTCCCAGAATCCTACCCCGACACCTCTCCTCCCGAGTTTAGCCTCTCCACCACCCCCTCCTGGCTCCCCCCCGCCACGATCACCCGCCTCAAATCCGAACTCGCAACCCTCTGGTCCGACCTCGGCCATAGCCAAATCATCTTCACCGCAATCGACCACCTCCAACAATCCACCGAAACCGCCTTCAACCTCTCCGCCACCTCACTCCCCTCCCACCTCCAACCCCACATCCTCACCTTCAACACCTCGACCAAAAAATCCATCTTCGAACGCGGCACCTATGAATGCGGAATCTGTCTCGAACCCAAAAAGGGAACCCAATGCCATCGCCTCCGCTCCTGCACCCACGTCTTCTGCCTCCTATGTCTGCGCTCCTACTTCTCAACCATGATTACCGAAGGCCACATATCCTCCATCGTCTGCTCTGATCCCAGCTGCATTAAAAAGGCAAACCAGCTCATCACAACCCCTCCAACTCCCCCCGACACCCCTAAGCGCAAAACCCACAAGGTCATGCTCCCACCAACCCTCCCTCCCACCGAACTCACCGAGATCGGAATAGACCCAGCACTCGTAACCCGCTATGTCCAACTGAAGCAAAAAGCCGCGCTCGAAAAGGATCCAGAAACAGTATACTGTCCCCGTCCATGGTGCCAAGCCCCCAGTCGCGAAAGCATCACACTCCTCAACACCGCCATGGCCCAAAACCACACAACCTACTACCTCACTGACTCCACCATTCCCCTCCCCCCCAATAAAAACAACACGAAAGAAGACGAAGAAGAAAAAGAAGAAAACCTCCCCAAGCTCCAAATCTGCTCCTCATGCGCCCTCGCATTCTGCCGAATCTGCCACAACGGCTGGCACGGCGACCTAGTAATCTGCAGATCCAAAGACGCCGCCCTAACCCCCGAAGAAATCGCATCAGAAGCATATCTAAAAGAAAACACCACTCCTTGTCCGGAATGTAACTCCCCCGTACTCAAGTCTCACGGCTGTAACCATATGATCTGTAAATGTCTTACCCACTTCTGCTTCCTCTGTTCCGCGTATCTACCTCCTAAACAACCGTATAAACACTTCAATACTGCGGGTAGCAGCTGTTATATGCGATTATGGGAAGGCGAATCCGGGGATGGGGAACATGCTCGGTACCCCCCCTCCCTCCCTTTCTGTTTGGTGCGTGCTAACGGGAATAGACTCATCGAAGAAGGCCGCATCGGCTTCCAAGGGGAAGAACTCCCACCGGTTGAACCCGCACCCGCTGAGATTGCTGCAGCTGGAGCAGAGCGACAGAGACGCGAAGACGAACGAAATAGAGCGCCGTTCGTGGTTGGTGTAGTTCCTCCGAGGGTTGCGCCGAGACGTGGGAGGGTACGGGGGAGGTTTGCGGATTGGGGGGAGACGGATGAAGAGGAGGAGGAATTGGAGGTGGATTTTGATGATGTGCCGGATTGGTGATGGCGTGCATGAGGGTGCATTTCGGAGTTTGGCTTTTTTTTCGGAGCGTGCATTTGAGGGTTTGCAGAGTGATGTGTGGATTGGGTTTATATGTGTATAGTTGGATTGCTGGTGTTTTGCTTTGTGGAAAAGTTTTTTCTTTCTTTCTTCCGGTTTGGTATTCGAGCGGGGAACAAAATCTAGTGCATAGGGCGTCACTCGCTCCTTGGTGGGTTGTAATATGTAGAAAAGGTACAACAAGTGTATAGCATGTTATGCAGTACATATACTACTTTTTATGTAAAGTTTGCATCTTGGAAGGATGACCGAGTGGTTAAGGTGTGTGACTCAAGCAATCTGCTTTCTTGCTTATAAAGCGAGGTTTCTCATGGGCCTAGCCCGCGGGGGTTCGAATCCCCCTCCTTTCAAACTTCTTTTTTTGGTTTTTGTGGGTTGATGGAGTCGGGTTGGGAGTGAAGTTGTGCTTTGTTATGTTGAACTTGCATGGCTCGCTGGAATTCGTGTTGTGGGGTTGTTCGTTACCGTGGGTTCAATAGCAGATCAGGACTGTGTGGCAGGAATGTGCAGTCTGATTACTCATTTGTAGTGGGAGATTTGGTATGTTAAGGTTCTGTATAGCAAGGCGTGGCTATAGGAGGGTGGGTGGTGGGTGGACTGGTGGTGGTTTATGTGTGAGTTGGCTACGAGGGTGTTTGTTTGGGTTTTGGACGGTGGTTATATATTTTCTAGTGGGTGTTTGCCCTGCGTTTTGATTCTCTTGTGTTCGCTTCAAGCCGGAGCCGTAAATTCACTTAGGTACAAGTCTTTCTGGTGAAGGTAGAGATATGGTAGCCGCCATAGCCTAAGGCTGGATGCATGTATGAATTATCAATCAATCAATTAATGAATAGAAATATGGTACATAGCACAAGTAGTTAGATGTACATACCTAACAAAATATCTATCTATGAGGAGGTATTGTCGCTTATATAGCCGACGGCTTTTTATTAGCCATAGATTATTTTATCATGTTTATACTGGAATTTGCGATTTGGGCTGGTACAGCCTATTTTATCTTTATGCATGGTTGGTGTTTGGTGCATTGGATATCACTCGGTTTCGTGTTTACTTTTTCTTGGCGTAGGGGAAGACGTTGAATAATGGGCCTAGGGCATCGAGCACTATGGGTAGATCTGTATAGAGGACGCTGTATTGCTTTTTGAATACATGATGTGTACGGAAACTGCTAGGGAGATTGTGGAGGGTTATGGTGACCTAAGGGGCTTAGAATATGGAGTGAGTATAGTAGCGGGTAAGAGATGTGTATGTGGATAAGTAGATGTAAGATATGAGATGGTAGAAATCTGTAGGTTGCATGATATTTTTGAAGGAGAAAGACATGATCTACTCTTGAACACAAAATATGTATCCCAATCCTAGAAAACCGTTGTTCAATCACAGGCATCTCAAGATAGCTGGGTCTATTTCCCTGCGGTACTAATGGTATCTAGCGGTTCGTTAGAAAATTTATGAAATCAACTATCGAGAAACTCCACCCTTACCTTCAGGATACGTATCCAAAGCATCATAATCACCACTTTTAGCCAATCCAGCAACCTTCTCAAAATCCTCAGGCGCACATGCAATGCGTCTCGTCGTCCCATCAGCGGTCGTATACTGGAATCCAGTACTAGACGGGCTATCCTCCGACTCATCACGCATTGCGAGTCTTTTGGATGGATAAAACCAATTTGCGCTATAGAAGAAATGTGCATTTAGACAATAGGTTCCAGAACCGCCTTCGCCGCCCCAGTAACTACAGCCGCCGGGAACATCGGTGTAGACTTGGCCTTTTGCCCCGCTGGGTACGTTGAAAAATTCGACGGCGTGGCTGGCGCTGGATCCTTGAGAGTAACAGTTGTTTGAGGGGATGTTGTACCAGTAACTGTAGTCACCGCTGCAGGTGTATGTATTCCAGTAGAAACGGATTTCGACAGCGGCAGATGCTGTTCCGAGGAGAATGGCTAGGACTGAAAGTTGGGAGATGAGGTTGGAGAAACGCATTGTGAGAGGGAGGTTTGCTGGGTAGAGTGTGAGGTTTGATGGTGTGGATAGACTTTGTGAGGGGATATGGGGCCGTATTTATACGAATTTTGCATGAGCAGAAGGAAAGCATATGGGTGCTTTCCCAACTTTCTCAGGTATCGTAGCACTTCACGGCTAGACAAGAGGAGAAATGTAGGGCGCTTACTGGATTATTACAGAGAATGCCGCTAATGACTCTAACCCAGAGCACACGAGGGTTACTGTCGGGTTACTATTGGCTTAGTTCAAGACTGAAATCAATCTAAGTCACATTTCAGAAGCTGTTATTCAAATCTCAATTGCTTAGAATGATTGGTCAGCTTCCAATTGACTGCAGCTGAGTCGATTGGTTTAGGTAGTCTCGTATCCAGCCCATACTGCGCAGCTTGCTGCGCGCCACGGAGACGGGCCTATGGTTTAGGCACATTCTTATGATGACGATGAACTTATTAAGTACATCTCGTTACCTGGGTTAGCATATTCTTGGAACAGTTAGGCAGTCTAACTATCGACTTTGTAACTCAGCAAACAAAAAAGACTCGTAATTTCCACAGGAGCCTTCTACATAGCAAAGAAAGTTAAGAATTCTCTAAATATGTAACTAGGCCGACTAACAATCGATTTTATCCAGGTGTTTGTCCCCTTAGGAGAGACGTAACTCGGCTCCAATTGAACCAATAGATTCTCAATTGATTTACAGACTGCCGTGGGGTGCACTGATCTAAACATACTGCTGGCTCTGTAGATCTGCATGATGTCGAAACTACGTGTCTACTACTGGCTAGAAACAGGGATCTGAGGCTTTTACTACATTTCCGCTTAGCATACTGCACTACATCCCAGTCACAGTAGTACACGACGCTACCTATCTCGACAAGTACCACATCCGTGTGCTGGGAGGCTCCTGCCGTCGGTTGGTAAAATTTCCAGTTTCGATGGTTTAGTTATCAGTTTGTAGCAGGGCTAGTTGTTATGACCTTACATTTGTATTCATTGCTTCAGATAGCTCAATGGTGGCGTTTTTATTCACATGGTCTGTACTTCGAGTGGCTCATGTACATTTCTGACATAAGCTTGAAGTGTGGATCGGGGGTTTATTCATCCTCCAAATATACGTAGCGCTCTACACTGGCCTTCCGATGGATCAAGTATCAATCCAGATAGATCACGAGTCGTCACTCGCAATGGAGCCCAACTCTTAGTATCTTGCCAATAGCTTATTAATTTCCACCCTGAATACTCCACTATGTTTCCCATTGCTCTCTTAGTTTATTCCAGCATAATCCAGTAATATTCTGGTACCCGTATATATACCCAGGAAACGAAACGTGGGAAATCTTAAAACCGCCCGCTAGCTCGAGCGCGGCTAGCGAAAGTTAAGCTGTGCAGCTAGGCAGAACGATTAGTAAAAGCGGAGCTCGCGTCCCTTTTTTTATGCACGAGACATAGAGCTTTAACTACCGTGTTTTTCTCGTCCCGTGCCCCAACTACCGTAAAGCTTAGGTTTAGGGAAATATGGCGGTAACTGTCCTATAACAATGGTTAGGCTGGATAAGGACGTGCATGTATGTTCACTAGGTTAAGTTTAGGCCCCGCGTCCCTTTAACCAACATTTCAGAAACCTCCTATGCCGAATATCTCAGAAGGCTTTATAATTCTACCCCTCCCAACCCGGCAACCTTGGCCTGAGTACTGTATCCATCTCTTTTGGACTAACAGCCTGAGCTCGCAGCTAACTTCCATTTCTTCCTACTTTAGGGTTTTAAGCTTACTAGGGGTGAGGCAGCCATAGGCGATAGGATGGTTGGATACTAAGATGCAGTCTTGGGGGTTGGCATAGCCAAAAAAATAATTAATATAGCTCAAAGCCCGAACTCGTTATTATCCCCTGGATCGTAGCCGAGTGTTTTCACGGACTTCAGTCCGCGAATTTGAAACAGCTCGACTTGCCATATTCAGCACATCTCCCCGCAAATTCTTGTGTTTTACAGCTGGGAGTCCATAAGCAGAGACTTAGCAAGGCCTATTATCTCTGCTATAATTGGCAAGTTTAAGCTACGGACCCCTCGAAAAAAATCAAGCGACCAAAGCCCAAGGTGTTGAATTTCGGTGTGTGAGGAGCTACGATCTAGGGGATAACTTCCTAAACCGCAGTCTTGTTGTTTCTTAGGGCAAGAGTGAGTGTAACCGAAATACTGGCGATCATAAAAAACAAGCCCAACGCCCTGGCAGCCGCAAGACGTATATTGAGGATCCACAACCCGATTCAAGCAAGATTTTCGGTAAAAATCTCTCCATGCATGCATGCACATCTCAAAAACACAAGCTTTTCGCATCTCCGACTATGCTGCGCAAATAACTGAATGCGATCGTAAAATCATCAACATCGGGATCTTCTTGCAAAATTCTAAGACAAGGATCTAATGCGATCAAGATGGTCTGACCTTCTGCATGTGCTTATCAATGGAAGTAAGCTTTATGATGGTTCCTCGTCATATTATTACATGTATGCAGGTATCTTATGGGTACACAGCTCTTAGCAGTCGGGTCGTGTCATGTACTACAGTACCAAAAAATGGGGTGGATCTACTACCGTATTTTTAGAAGATGTTGTATTAATTCTGGAGCGCTGCTGCATTAGCTGATAAATCCCATAACACTGCAGAATTAATCCAGCATTTTTTAGAATACTGCAAAAATGCTGTACCAATCGCATCCCCCTTTTTGGCACTGTACCATTGTCATCAGATAGGAAGGTCGTGGGACCCCACGTTGCCATGTTACCTTAATTACGTGACGGCGTATCTAACAACACATATACCCTAGGAAATGTAAGCAGGCTTAAAGTCCTGCCGTAAAGACTGGGATGTTATGTGATTGTTAGTGGCGCTGTCTATAATATGGCTCAATTGGAAGGATGATATGTGGTGTTTCTTTATCGGTACAGCAGAATGAGCTGACCTGGTATGGTAGGAGAGCTAGAGTTACAGTGCAATCGCCCTAAAAGCATATGAAATCGGGGCAATCCCATACATTTCACCCAATATAATCACCGTCGGGACCGGAATACATAGTCTCATAAGGCGAGTACCGATATATCCTAATAACCCGAATCCTTATATGTACTGTATCCAAAAATTGGTCTAGCCACGGGTTTGGAAGTCTATAATTTTGTATAACCACATGTAGCTGATAGAAACGGGAAGATTCAATGTGGCCAAACAGGCATGTAGTGGATCGAAGTATCACCAAGGATTTACGACCACCCAATAAGAGTAATAAAATATATACCGCATTTCAGATATGGGCCTATATTTACCCATCCGCATGTACAGTTAAGACCGCAAAATACACCACGAAATATAGATAGAAATAAAAACAAAACTGCTTCATAAGCCGTCACTCGCTATCCAACCCCAAACTAAACAACCCGCAAAGCTCTAAAGTCTTTAAGAATCCCACAAGCTACCTATGCAGGATCTATAGTTTTGGCAAAGTACAGGCCAAAATTTCTCGCATCTATCATTTATCCAAACGATCAAACATTAATATCCCATGGCTTTGCGCCAGGATTACTTCTTAGCTTCTTCATCACCTTGACGAAGTATTCCTGGACGAAAGTTTCACTATTTTCACATCATTATTAACTGTTAGCCCTAAACCCTCAAAGAAAACGGGAAATCCGGTGATTGGATACATACGTGTAGAAAGAGTGTTTCTCGTCATGAACCTGGACCAAATTGTGTGCCAACTCATGGCAGAGCACGACAAACCAATAAATCAAGGCTTGAGAAGGATCGCTGTTCGCGACATCCGTAGCATGAAGTTGCAAATAAAACCTGTGCAAACACATTAGAAAGGCCTAAAAGCCCTACTGCGATGAAGGATATACCTCAAGTTGCAAAATAACGATCCATTAGTATTGAACGCAATAGTATTCCCTAAGGTGCCCGTCAGAAAACCATTATTTAAGTGACAGAAATCTCTCGAATACGTACCAACTTCATCGTAATAGATATGTAGCGTCGTGATGGCCAGACCAAAGATCCCTGACAGTTCCTGTAGGATGTTTGAGAACTCGCTCATCTGCTTCACGTATTTTTCGCCGATAGCAGCCTTATCTTCGATTTTTCGGTCAATGAAGACCTTGATCCCATTAGGTGTATCTGCAAAGTACAAGATATCCTGGCCCATACTAATTTTTTTACTAGTTAGTATCTTTGATAAATCTTGGATAGCTAAGTAGGGTTCATACTGGTTATCGCAGTAGCTTGGGGCTTCTTTAACGTCGAATGTTTGCGGGGGACTGAATAGGCTATCCGAATTATGGCCTCTACTGGCTTCAATAGCCCTTTGTAAATTCGCTTGGATTCGATGTGGCTCTGTCGCTTTTTCCACATCGGGCTTCCCGCCACCTTGAACGGGACTTGCTTGGATAGGCAACGGAGTTTTTGTTCCTTGTTGTAGAATATTACTGATGTTTGGCGGGATATGCGGTTGTTCCGCTGATTCATCCCTCTCAAAGCCCAAATGCCTGCTGATCCTGTCGAATATATTGTGCTTGGGCCCACCCGCTATCTGTTGCGGTATTGGTGGTGCCAAGTTTTTGCCTTTCGGGGACTCGTCGAAGGTGCCAGGCATGGAAGGTTTCGCTTCTTCGATCTTTTTCTGCTCTGTTGGCCTGACTATGGGTGCCTGTTGCAAAGACAACTGCGATTGCTGGTAGCGCTTCTCCTGTTCCTCCAAAGCTTTCTTCTCAGCCTCGACCTGTTTCAGCCGCTGTTCCTCTGCTAGTCGCGCCTCGGCAGCCTTTGCCCTCAAAATTCGGTCAACGTTATAGCCTCTTGATTTGAGGGTATTCAAATCTAAACCCCGAAAGCACTTTCGTTAGTGATGTGATTCCCTACCCTACCTCATCCGGGGAATAAGAGATCTTACCATTGCTAAGTAAACTATCCAACAACAAACTAGAATGTGGTCTCGGCTTTCTAAGGATCAGACGAACTAGTGCTTGGGAAATATCATAAAATTCGTAATTGGGCGTCAAGAATAGTATCCACCGTTTGGTATTAGAATCCATTGTCACAGCAGCGGTTTTTGTCTCCTGGTGAGTTAACTGCCTCGATCCTTCATTCTTCAAGGTCCTTCTTAGTCTGATCGAGTCCACGAGTTCGACCTTAAGATTGGTTTCAAGCCATCGAGCATCGTGAAGGACTTCCTCAGTGTTGTTGTGTAAGAACAACCTTGATCTCTCGAGTACCAGTTTCCTCAGCTTTTCTGTTGTTTCCGGCATTGGCTTTACATGGCCGATGCCCCAATCCGTCGATACTTTACTTGAGAGGCGCTGGACCCCGAGCGACTATCACAATGCATGTTAACACCAGAAATTCTAATACACGAGGACTTGGTTATCTTACATGGTAAAAACCCTCTAAAACATCCTCCGGAGGTGCCGCCAAAACCTCACCTCGGAACATTAGGAACATCACATAATCATCAGAAATTAGTACTTCGTCCACTCTCGCGAGCACAAACTCTCTGATACCACCCGCATCATCTTCATCTATCAACGATGAATCACCCTGGCCGGCTTTCTCATTCGTATACGAACGCCACCTAAAAGACCCCAGGAAGGCGCTCCTCCTCATCTCTTTCGTGAGCACCTTATCCTTTCTCAAATGCGCCCAACTCTCTGCAATGCTCCGTAGCACACTCAAATACTTGTCAGAACTATTGAATACGCCGTATAGCCGTTGTGGTTCGCGGACCATCATATAGGCGACCTCAGCGACCGTCGGTTCGTGTTTGCTCCCGCATTTCAGCAGGAAGGCATTCGCTTCCTGTCCAAAGTCCACAAAATCGAAGATATCGAAATACTGGCTCCCTGGACCACCCAGGAAGCAAGTTCTTGGGGTAATGTGTTTGGTTTTTATGTCAGACGATGGTATCCTCTCCCGGTCTTTCAGCGCGACGGGAATGATCCTAGCCTGGCCCAATCGCTCCACAAGGTGCGGCATGATATCGGCTAACCTAGTTGAAAAGTATCCGAATTGTTCTCTTGCAGCTCGGGCTGTTGTCGGTGGCGAGTTGATAAGCTTTTCAACGCAATCCTTCATATCAGGGTCCGGTTTCACGCCAAACTTCGATCCGTGCTGCTGCAGATCTTGTCTCAAAACTTCAAACCCTAGAATTGCGGCCTTCGGATTCGAAAAACATTGTCGAGGAGTAACTAGTTTTGGTCCTTTCTCTCCCCGACCACCATCATCGAGTGGCAGAAACGGAATAGCGACCCCGTTAATGTTGAATGTCATATAGGAATTTGTGTGATAGTTGATCACAAAATAAGACAAAGCAGCCTCCCGCAACGCTGCATCCTCCCTATTTCCCGCAATCTGCAAAACCTCCTGTATACCAGGATATTTCTTCAAACCTAACCCTGCCAAGAATTTCGCTTCGTTGCTTGTTTCTCGCCATGCACCAGGCCACTGTAGGATTGGCAGCTTTAGCTTCCGGAGGCTATCGTTGGGCTCGTACAATTCGGAGACTTTGTATAACCTTGTCTCACTAGCCGCCTCGGCCTTGCAAATTGCTGTGGTTTTCAGTCTCATAATGTCTTCCTTCGGTATATCTTCTCGCACACTAGTAAGGTACCGGATAAGGTCGACATGACTCCACTTAACAGTACCCCCGGCTTGTGAACCACTCATCAACCTCTCAAAAACAAGCTTAAGGTCTACTGTTTTTCTCACTCCCAAAGCCACAAGGCATTTATCCTTGACACCATGCATGCTCTCTACCAGCGGCAAATCCGAGAATAGCTTGACGGTGTTAAAATAGGCTTCTCTAGGAACCCTCATACCTTGCTTAGTCGGGATGCAAGTCCTATCCTTCAAGAGAGCGACAACAGCATCCTTTTTTTCGGGGGTCAGCTGCTCCCAACCTTTCGAGAGGATCGCGAGGACATGTTGAGCGAACTTTGGTGAAAGTTGAATGTTTTGCTCAACAGGTAATGTCGGAGCCTGAGAGCAAATGTACTGTAGCCAGTAGAACAGCCCCAGCTCATCCCATCCGAGCGCATCCAATTGTTGTTTCGTCAAGCTCTTGGTAAAGTTAAAGGGGAGACAGTCGGGCGGTATTGGAATATCAGCGGCTAGCTTCTGAGCGTTGATATAAAACCTGACCGTTCCGAGAGAAATTGGGACCCCAAAGCTCTCTCCTCCAGGACCGGAAATTGATGTCGTAGCGATAGCTACATCTAACAAACTCTTGACCCCACCATGGTCCAACTCATCCTTCAGACACTTCCCCGCAACCCATTTTAGGAATAATCCCAGCTGCTCCTCATTTAAAGCTTTGTCCCCAAGCTCTCTCCGGATATCACTAATCGTAATCTCTGTCAACAGCCCCATTTCTTTCAACTGTGTTACAAAGACCGGAGCCTCTTTTTCAAGTTTCTCTGGCAGCAATGGCATCCCCTCCAGAAAGTTCACATCGCTTGCTACCCGAACCCTATCACTTGATAACACTCCTCGTGTCGATAGGAGCTCGATAGACGCCTTTTTCGAGCAGTTCCAAAACTCTGACTCAATATATCTCCCCACAGCCGGAGATGGCGTCGATTGCGCAAACGTAAATTGCCGCATGATATGTATGGCATGGTCAAAAAGATTCAACAAATGTTCCGGTTTCAGTCCAGCAGCTCTTTGGCCGAGTACAGACATTTCATCCGTGTACATTATCCTTGCTAAGATACCGGATATCCGTAACATTTCGATGTTCCATTCTTTTACTACCCTGGCGTTGAGGTCGATATTTTCGCGTTCAACCGTAGGAATTACTGAAGGCGCCGAAATGTGTGCACTGATGCTGGTAGTCTGATGGGTGGGAAATCCAATAAAGATTTTTCCGGTCTTACTCGGCAAGACATTTGAGAATATCTCAGCCTTATGCTCTGAAGCGTCCAGCTCGTCCTTAGACATCGAAAGTATGGCAATCTTTGTTGTTTTGGGAGGAGGCTTCTTGGTGGCTCTTTCGAGTTCTTTGGCAAAGACCGAACTAATCGAGGTCGTCACTGCTGCCGTAGCTATCCGTAGAAATATAGTCGCTGTTGAATATTCGGATAGATTAGAGGGATCGGTGTCCTTTGCGGTGTTGCTAACCAACGGAGCTGCACTAAACCGGGAAAAAATTGACCTTATGCCACCAGCGATATCAACTACAGGTGGTCGGTGGTGCGTTATGTTCATATATTTAGCATCAATCTGCAGCCTCTCGGTTTCCACGCCCGCAATTCTCATGAGCTTGTTGGTGGTGATTGGGTTTATTGAACTTGGAATCACTAGAGGCTCGGATGGTGACGTCTTCTTCCTTAACTGCAACAGACAGCGATCATCGACGTACAGGGATATAGAGTCGAGCTTGACAAACGTAAGAGACGTGGCAAAGAACTTGCAAAGTTCCTTTAGATCCGGAAGTTCTGTAGGCTCTCGGTACTCCAACAGAAAAGTTGTGTATGGATCACTGGTCTTGAGCTTGTGTCTTCGTGTGACAAGGGTGTTCTCTTTCCAATAAAATATCATAGTTTCGTTTCCGGAAGACACAAAAGGTTCTTCGCAATCAGCAAATACACTGTAGAACCCCACTCCAAAAGCTCCAATCTTCGTCTCATCAGGGTTCCCTTCCGCTATCCTCTTCAATCGCTGCCAGTCCTCCTCTCTAAATGAGTGGCCGTTATTCTTTACCAACATTCGGCGCATTTTCAGCTTAACGAGGTCTTGAACGTCGGTTTCTTGGTGATTTGGTTGTGAGGACTTATTGACGCTATCGTAACGGACTTCTACAGAGGTAGCGTTTGCGTCGGCTGCATTCTGGAGGAGCTCTCGGAGACTATTAGGAAGTACTATTAGCTACATGTATGCTACAACACGCCATGGTATATAGAGAATAGATTCAAGTGATATGTATACGTTGTATTCTCGCTTGAATATCTCGCCAAAACTTTATCAATCTAAAGGCTCAAATCAGCTCTCAAACACATCAGAATTATCGCGGGGAAAATATGCCCACCAAAGCTCTTGTGTTTACAGTTACAGCTTCCTCTTCTTGCGTAGACCCAAGGGTCTGAGCCCGGAGGGCGCTGTAGTCAGTCATACTGTGGAAATATTTAGGAACTGCAGTTCAGGATAGCTAGGACCGTAGCTCTGTTGGTTATTGGATAGATAGATCGAGGTAGAGCCTTGGTAACGGAGGGGCGATGGAAAGTCGTCACAGATGTGGGGGAGAAGAGCTCAGTGAGGAGATGATGAAGGTAAGTAGAGTGATGTAGCGAGAGAAGAGAAGTTATGTATGATCGATACGTGTTTGTTGTGTTTAGAAATAGAGCCGCTAGAACATTTGTGCTTCGCTCAGCTTCTACCCCAAAACACAGCCCCCACCTCGGTGCCGGGTAACCTCCAGGACTAGTGCCAAGACTCTAAGCTGCATCATACGTTCCCACTCGATTCTCGAATCATAGACCATGACTAGCAGCACCCATGTACCAGCTTTTTAAGCCGCTATCCATAGGCAACGGAATTGTCGCCAAAAGGGTATACAACTTTATCTAGCACCATTAGAGCTTCGTATTCTTTTACAGGCCATCGTAGTGAATAGTTCGCTTTTAGTACATGTAGTAAAATGTGCAAGGTGGAACGTTCCAAGAAATACCGAAGTGGTGGATAATATACGTAGTGGGCAAAGCTCCCTATTTAGCTCACACAAAGAATACCCAGGCATTTGTAGTGGTATGGTGTATTACGAGGAGAGTTCTGATTTAAGAACAATTGCGGATGTTCGAAAGTGGTAGGGGGGAGTGCTTGGCAATGCATGCCCACGATAGACGCCTTCACGGCCCTCTCACCTGGACAGCTGACGGAAATAGGAAAGTTTCTAGCATTGCAAATGGCTTCTTTGCTGGTCAAGCAGGTATCCTCTACTACATGTACAGTACGCTCGCCCTATAATAATATTTTTTATAATAATATTCTTAGCAGAGCACCCCTTGAAGCTACCTCTTTAGCCCGTATTGGGTAAAGCCTTCTCTATAAACCTTCTTCATTGGGCTAGACTACCCTTCTTATTCTTCTCCATTCTTAGTTCCGATGGTATTCTTATCCCTTACGCTGGTACTCCGATGCTGCCAACATTAATCCGAGAAACTAAACCGTATTAGGAAGAGAAAAAGCTAGTCTCACGCGCAAGCCACACATCTCAGACCCTCCGAGACACTGTTTGGAAGAAAGTTGGCAGCATTACTAGTGCAAGGGATAGGGCGATTGTACTGTACAGTACACTCGCCCCATAAGAATGTTTTTTATAAGGGTATTCTTAGCGGAGCACCCCCAAAAACTATCTTCCTAGTCCGTATTTGGTAAAGTCTTCTCCATAAACCTTCTTCATTAGGTTAGACCACTCCCCTTGAAAGAATATTCTTCTGCATGCTCGGTCCCGACGGTATTCTTATAGAGCGATTGTACTGTAGCACCAAATATCAACCATCGGGTGTTAGGGTGGATGTTAGAGGATACTCCTTAACTTCGGCAACAATGGCACTAAGTTAGAGAGTAATAAGATTTATGATTGATGATGAAGAAGAGATCTCAAGTCTTTGGATACATAACGGGTATTTATACCCGAGTAGGCTTGCTTAGTCATCTCATCCCGTGACAGTGGCGTCTACCTTGAAAAGAGCCGCAACATCTAAATTAGGAAGTATGTGATAGGTCGGCTATGCGAATCTCCGACAGAACGGGCGGGCCTTGGCGACGAGTTCCGGTCCGGGAAATGGTTTCGAGTCGGCCCAGGGTTTGCCGAATGGTTCCACCCCATTCGGCATACCCCCATTCGCGACTCTAGGGTAGCGCGTACGTGAATGGAAGAGAGTGGAACCACTCAAGGTTAGAACCTAGGCTGGAAACCACCGTGGACTGCGCACCCCCAAACCGCCTCTCGAACCCTTGTAGACGTCAGCTTGTAAATTTGCGATCTGATAAGATCGTTAATTAGCGACGCATCCAACGACCGCCCTTCTCTCCGTGATTCGATTTTTGCTGGCTATTCATTCATACTTTAGAATATTTATCGGTTTGTGTTCAAAAACCTGCGGCTTTCTCCCAGCAAGGTGACGTCCCAATTAACGCTAAGAAAAATCTGGCTTGACTCATGTACACATCGTCCCTCTACGTTTACGGGCCGTGAGATCCTCCATTGGACCTACAACACTAGAAAGGTATAAATATCCAGCAACGAAACGGTGGCGTTGCCCGGGGAAAGATTCCCAGAAGCGTTTCTGGTGGCAGCTTTGATCTTGATCTATCTTGCTCATCTATGTATGGTATGTAGGTATCTAGGTTCAACTACCTACATCTCTTTTGTTGTTGATATCGTTTCTCCTATTTCTCTCGGAGCATGCAGGGCTTAATATTTTAGACTAATTCTCCCAGTAATACACCTACACTACCCTAGCCCTCGTTCGTAGTCACGCGCTCGGCAGAAACATGGAACCTTCATCTCCACAATCAAGCTCAAGTTGGAACGCGCGATATAAAGCCCGCCAATACACAGCTGGTGAATGGGAGGCACAACGAGTTGCCTTTACGAAGCTTTATCTAGAAGAGGATCGTACACTTAGCGAGTCGAGAAAAATCCTCGCAGAAGAACATGGTTTTTACGCAACGTAAGTTCAACCCCCGTCGACGACTCTGTGTCATTACGTCATTTCCTATACTTGATTAAATACCCGATGCCTAGAATGCATCTGACCTGTTCAGTGAAAGACAACTTAAAGAGAAAATTAAGAGATGGGGCCTCCAGAAAAATACCAGCTGGAAAATGGTATCGGCAATGCTGAAGATTAAGGATAAAAGGAAACTTCAGGAAACTAAATCGACATGCTTCACGTTCAGGGGCCAACCGATAAGCGAGGAGAATCTAGAGCGGTCACGGAAAAGGATAAAGATGGATGATGCCCCTGCAGGCAAGTTCAGGTCCAACTCCCCAGTGAGTTTTATGTCCCGTCTAACTTTGTATTTTCCAGTTACTCCGCCAGAGGTGTGCTATTGGACCCCCAAAGGAAATGACGCTTTGGAGGAAAACACATCTTTCGAAACAGCACTGGATATTCAATCCCATTCCCTACTCTCCCCCATCGAAGTGGGGGGTGGCATAGATAACTTATGGGGACCTTCCGCCTCTTTCTCCGATGACTTCTTCCCCAGTTCCTCCTTGATCGAGAGCTCGGATTATAGTTCATTCAATGACACGTCGACTTCGCGGCCCCTGGCTCCAAGCCCCGAGATATGGCATCTTAGCCATTCAGTAAACTTCGATACATATTACGAATCTTTGTCGATCAGTGCTCACACGACAAATTTGCATTCGCGGGTGAGCACCCTTCCTTCTCTCAACTGTATATCACACCTCAACCAAGGTCCCACCGACGAAGAACTTAAGCAAAAGAAACAAGTGATAGCACTGCGGCTGGCTGTGTGTGCGGGGCGTGAGGAAGAAGTTCAAATTCTTCTAGAGGAGGGAGCAGACTTTTCGGTGCAAGACAAGTTCGGATCAACGTTACTGCACCAAGCAGCATCTAGAGGGGATAAAGCAGTGGTACGAATGTTGCTCGAGAGGGGGGCAGATGTATCGGCTCTAAACGACGATGGAGACACAGCGATGCATTATGCAGTGTCCAGAGGGCATCAGGAGGTGATTCGACAACTACTTGAAAAGGGTGCGAATGTCTTAACCAACATATATGGAGCCTCAATTCTACATTGGATAGCATCTCAAGGGCATGAATCTATGGTCCAGCTGCTACTAGAGAAGGGGTCAGACATCACGGCAAAAAATAGCCAGGCGGATATACCATTGCATAACGCAGCTGCGGGGGGACATGAAAAAGTGGTTCGGATGTTACTGGAAAAAGGATCGGATGTCACGGCGCAGAATAATCACTTAGATACACCGCTGCATGAAGCAGCCGCAAGAGGGCATGAACGAGTGGTCCAGCTGCTGTTGGAGAAAAGATCGGACATCTTGGCAAAAAATAACTATGCAGATACGCCGCTGCATCTAGCGGCCGCAGGAGGATATGAGCAGGTAGTCCGGTTGTTATTGGAGAAAGGATCTAACATCTCGGCATCGAATGGTCACGCGGATACGCCTCTACATAGTGCGGCTGCAGGGGGGCACGAACAGGTGGTTTGGTTGCTGCTGGAGAAAGGATCGGATGTCTCAGCATCAAACGACCATTTAGATACACCACTCCATCTTGCGGCATCTGAGGGACAGGAAGCGATGGTCCGACTACTACTAGAGAAAGGGGCAGACATCACGGCAAAAAACAGCCAGGGGGATATGGCGCTCCATAAGGCAGCTGCGGGAGCACATGAGCAAGTGGTTCAGTTGCTGTTGGAGAGGGGGTCGGAAATTATGGCACAAAACATTCACGGAGATACACCACTACATCTAGCGGCCGCAGGAGGATATGAGCAGGTGGTCCGGCTGTTATTAGAGAAAGGATCAGACATCTTGGTATCGAACGGCCATGCGGATACATCGTTACATCTAGCGGTCGCAGGAGGACATGGACAGGTGGTCCGGCTGCTATTGGATAAAGGATCAGACATCTCAGCGTTGAACGACTATGCAGGTACGCCTCTACATACTGCGGCGTCTCGGGGGAATGAGGAGGTAGTCCAATTGTTGCTGGCGATGAAAGGGGATATCTTTGCCCCAAACAAACGTCGCGGAACGCCATTGCACCTGGCAGCGGCTTTGGGTCACACAGTAGTAGTTAAGCTGCTACTAGATAGTGGAGCAGATATCTCCACCCCAGACGAAAATAGTAGAACACCGCTTCATGAAGCGGCATCCCAAGGGCATCTGGAAGTAATTGATTTGCTACTCCGGGAAGGAGCGAATATCTTCGCTCTTGATAAATACCGTGGAACACCGCTGCACTTGGCAGCGGTTTGCGGGCATGAAGCAGCGGCCGAACTACTGCTTGATGAAGGGGCGGTTGTCTCGGCTCCAGACGAAGATGGAGATACACCACTACACCTGGCGGTATTCAAAGGGCATGAAGCGGTAGTGCAGATGTTAATTAGGAAAGGGGCAAACACCTCAGCCACCAACAACAACGGACATATACCACCACAACTTGTGGCATCTAGGGAAGGTAGCCAAAGGATTCTCTCACTATTTGAAGAAAATCCCAGTGTAGGACAAGGACATTACAGCTACTGTCCCACGGAAAAACAAAAACCCATGCTTAATCTGTTTTCAGCTTAGGGGCTGCTAGTATAGTTAGGGCGATAAGATGGTGCCTTAAGATAGCTTTATTTCTTTCTCGACTAATAGCTACAACGCTAGAACCCCTATCCTTTTGCGAAATGGAGGAATTACAACATCCACATGAGCTCTGAGTTTTCATGTTGGGGTGGGGGATTTGGAAGACGGCTACGCTGTGACCTCAAAGTAGCTTCACGGAGAATGACTGCGCGGGCAGACATTTTGGATTATTCTATAGGTGGTTCGGGGCTTCGTCTCCTATGTAAGTGGGCGTAAAGGTTATAAACTCACTTAGTTTGAGTATGGCAGCTCATAATATGTTTCCTATTTTTCGTTACTATTATTTGTATTTATTTTAGTCATAAACTTAAAGGGTTTGTACAACGAGCCGGAGAGGCGGTGATCACTTTATAGAAGGGCAAGCTCCCTTCTTTTTGTTGGACAGAGCTCGAGTAGCATAAGTGTATATATTATCTGTGGCTAGGTGTATCGGGGTTGGGTTTGGCGGGTTTTCAGGAATGCACGTGTTGCAACTTCTAGTATAATTATAACTTCATGAAATCATAAGAATCTTCAGTATACAGTGAGCAGCAGTTTTTAGGATCTCCGTAGCGGCTTTAGGTATGTGTTCTCTCCAACAATTTGACGCTATTTAAAATTTTGTTAGTTACATAGAAAGTGGCTATGTCTTAGTACTGAGATTCCTGGGCTAGTCGCGCACCCGGGTCAACCACTCGCTCTCTTGGCTGAAATCTTATTGGCATACGGGGTTTTAATAGATACCTGGGTTCATGAGATCTATTGTCAATCTACTACCCTAATTGAAATACTAGTACATATTGTTAACCTAAAGTATGTTCACGGCTAATTATAATAAACAGGGAATTATCATGAGACATCTAGTGAGGCAGCAGATCATTTTTTAAAATCCCTTCCCGAAATTTACGGTTACTAAGAAGTGAGTAGTTAGCTTAGGTGCGCGACTGGCCCGGGAATCTCAGTATTTGATACTGGATAGCTTGCTGCCTGTTCTATCTACTTTTTTGTTAAATACACTTATTGGATGCCTTCCCGCAAGTCCTAGATTCATAACCGTAACACCGGCCATGCATTCTAAGCTATGAGAGAGGTAAATTTCCGCTAAGCTGTGCAAAGTGCTAGCAATTTTTGTACATGGATCGGATTAGACCGACAGTCAAAAGGAGGAGGAGGAGGAGGAGGAGGAGGTCTTCAAATATTTAGTAACATGTTCTATGATGTTATTTCTAGTGGTATTTCTTAAATCCACGTTAACTTCCCGCTGCTTCTGAACCTCCTGTATGCAGCTACCGTTGCTTTCGGTGAACCTGCAGCTCCTCTGAACCCCAGCTGCTTCTCAACACCCCTAGGTTTCTAAATCCCCTATTAATATCAATGGCTGCTAATCTCCACTGTTTCTGAGCCCACGCTAAAAAGCCTATCTTGACTTGCTGTGATCCTCTACACGTTCCCCGTTGCTCAGGCTGGCTGGATTGTAAACTTGAAGATAAGGTATCGATTAGTAAAGGTTTACTTTGGGGGCGCTGGGGGTCTTCAAACTGCTGGTGTAAATATGTGGGTACTTATATGCAGGGTTAGTTATTATGACATTTTATTTTGTTTACTGCGGAGGACCCAGGTTCATTCCCATTCCCTAATGCGTGTATGGGGGCAAGCTGCGTGTATGAGGCTGGGCACGAGACTAGGAGAAATTCCCCGAGCCCTAACTAGAAAATTTAATTTTTAGGAATAGCACGACTTTAGCAGTTGCGGGAAGGCCTCCACTTTTTAGTTTTGAAATTAATTGTAGTAGTGATAAAGTTGTTGTGGTTGAACCTTCTTAAGCTTAGGCTAGACCCCGCCTAGCAAACTTGATTGGGTCAAAATAGTAGGTACTCCGCAGATTTAGTCGCATGTATGCGTCGAACTGCATCATGGCACATTTTAAAGCACAGGGTTGAAAAAACCGAGTGGACAAGTACATGTGGTATTCTTGCGCTCGATAGGACGTAGAGGATGTTCTGAAAGTTGGTGTCGCAACCGAACAGCCTGCGTACTTTATAGATGAATTCTTGCAAAATCGTTGATGTATTACCCAATGCATTAACCGATACGTTTCTACATCTTGTAAGGCTGACTCCTCGTAGCCTGCGCAAGCGTATGTAGTTGATATCGATTGTAGGATCTCGATGATTCCCTGGTCAAGAGTGCCAACCGAAAATTGGGAGTTGAGGTTGTTCAGAGCTGACCAGTCATATGTTACTAGGTCCTGGCCTGCAAGTTTGTTTTTCATTATGTACGCCACTTTAGGTGCCTATTTCTCTCCCTCGGGGATGCATACAATTTCTAGGAAAGCCTAGTTTTACGATGGGTTTGCCGTGTAGTGATCCGTTTCTAAATTTGTCTTTTGGCAAGTCGTTTCTAAACTTGGCTAAACCTCATATTTAGAATAAACGAATGGCGGTAAAATTGAAGTCAAAAATAGCAAGTTGCTATTCTGGGGATTTATGTGGCTGCGTATAGTTCTCAGAACTCAATAAGAGAGAAAAGGCGTAGGGGGTTTCTCTTATCCTTGTCTTTATTTATGCTTAGTTACATAAAGGCGGGGAGTGTGGAGTGTCTAAAAAGTTGCTCCGTTTTCACGATACAGCAAACGCGTACGCACTACATGCATCTAGCAGTAATAAACCACTTGTTAGTCAAAAAATGGTTGAGTATGAGATTGCTGAACGCCCCTTTCAATCCGGCGTCGCGGCTGAGAAGAATGCGGGGAGCAGGAAATAAACGAAAGGAAAATACATGTAAACTGGGGTGCTAGGTGATGTTTCATCCATTTGTATAACCACTTACTAGTACTATGGGATTGCGGCCTCAATCTACCGTGATGAAGGGAGGGTGGTGCTTGAACTTTTCAGGCAGGACTGTACATGTGCTGGAAACTTACGTGTAGTCATGTATTGTATTTACTTGTCCAAAAATTAGGTGCCTTTACAATGAAAAAGTTCACGCGTTTGCCTAACAGCAGAGGGGGCGTGTGTTAAACTTCAAGAACAGAAGTTCAACAATCAAGATGGGGAGAAGTTGAGAAAAATCCAAAAATAGTTCTTATGGTAAGGGTTTAGTTGCAGGGGCTGATAGGCTGTTATTCTCCTGTCCTGTGTGCTGTGTGGGCTGCAAATTAGAGCTGTCGTTAGGGTTTCCTCAGGGGCAAAGATGAGAATATCTACTGGCAAGAACAGCCCCTGTCTTAGCAACTAAGGACCTTCAGCGAGCTCAGCAGCACCACCCCGATCAGCGAAGTGTGAAGTTTTTTTAGAAATATTATTTCAATGTTCAAATGTTTCTATGGTATTTTCCCTAAGATATCCCGCTGGGACTTGCAGGCTTTAACGTTAAAAATTTGCAGCGTTCTAGACCGAAAATACGCGAACTTTTACATAGGAAACGACAAAACCCTCGTACACATCGATTCGATTAATATTAGTTTATTGATTAAGTACATCAAACCACCTAGGTTATGGAATCTATGAGCTCCCACACCTATGGACGTACCCGAAAAATGAGACATGAACCGAGACTAATAAACTATGCATGATAACTAGATCATAAGCGCGAGGCGCAAAATGACCCTCGCGTAAAAAATGGAGTAAATGTGAATACAGATATAAGAGTAAAACCTCCACAATAGGCACCACAAAAGGATTACTTTCCTCTTTCTCCTTCCTGCGTTGCTCTCTTCGCGTTCCCGCAGTGCTGGGCACTTGGTTCTCCTCACGGGCCAGGGAACTCGTGCTTACTTTCATTAATCTGCATACCGTCATGACCATACCTTCCGGAAGACGATCCTAGCAGCTTCATATCCACTTCCTACTTTCTCCTAGCGAAATGACAACCAACCTCCTAACCCCAGAAACCTTATTGCACACAAGAGGCCATTTCAGATATTACCAGATCAAGTCTTCCTGTTCTTCCGAAGAGTTCTGGAAAGCCTTCCGTGGACGTTCTGGAGGTGTTGTTTCAGATTACTTGCGCGAGTAAATGGTTTGATTCTTGGGCATCCGGGGTGGGGGCAGTAAGGTTGTTTCGTCATCGCTGTATCAGAAGGAGGATGCAAGGAGCCCAAGTGATAGTTGAAACCGATTGTAGTAGCAAAGCTTTTATCGCATATACTGCATAAGATATCGACGCGGTCGCCCTCACGAAAGCACTTATGATTGCCACTACGGAACATTTTTTTAATTTTATTATTGGTACGCTTGTGGTAATGGATATATTTACCTTATACCGCCCATGCAACCTCCTCCGCACCCGTGATCCGGGCTATTGGCATTACTTGAACTATTGGCAGCACGATCACCGGTCGACGTGGGAATTGAAGAAGAGGATGCAGGTGCCCGCTCAGAGCCTTGGGAAATGGCAAGCAGATCTTGCGGGTTGACGAAGCTGTTTTGTTGGACCAGCAGATCACCAAATTCCTCAAAGAGCTCCTCGCCGTAAAGAAAATACTGTCCGTAGGAAGTCATTTTTTAGGGGTAGAAATTCAAATGGTTGTCAGATTTGTATGCTCCCTGAAGGAGAAAAACGAGATCAAGGGGAAATATAAAAGACCCGGGCCCAGCAACGGAGCTTTCAGCAACAGAGCCCTCAGCAACAGCATTGATGGAAATTCTCCCGTTTTGTCACCACCCCTGTCTGGCACGGCTCACAAGCTCAGCATCCGAAGACGGGAATTGATTCTTTTCAATTACATGTCGAATTCCCGACCCAAAACACTGACTATTCTACTTAGTCTATCATACTGAATACCCCAGTCGGCGCAATTTTTCAACCATGAACTCCATTCAGCTGTCATTCCTTTATATCATACAATTTTTCCTAAGAATAGCTTAATCATTAGGATGGCTGTTACTCGGTAAGGACATCCTGCTCTAGTCTTCTTCAAAAGTTGGAATAGCATCTTGTACTTGATATAGAGCCATGAAATAGACGCGCCTTAATGTGGACATCTTCGCTCAGAGTTGGACATTTTCGCAGTATTCGTTTACGCATATCAGTGTGAGCTATGCTTGCCGATTCAGAGCCATCATACACATATTTCCCTCGTTGGCATCAATATTATTAAGAGTTGGACGATGAGAAGTAATCCTCGTGACTGGCACAAGGCAATGAAAAGTCTTCCCCTTGACCGTTGATGCCCAGTATTTCTGCATTCTTGCCCACGTTTGCCACACTGCCTAACCTACCCCCAAAAAATAATCGGATGGTTTGAAGGCGTTTCGCAGGATATGCAAAATGATCGTGGACAATTCAAAATAATCTCGTGTAGGAAGCGCAAAAAACCCCAAGCAAGGAGTTAGATGCACATGCACCCGCATGTATAGCGTGGCGGTAAACCGGTTTAAATGAGGGGCGTTATCCCCAAGGCCCGTATTTTATTGCTATTTTTGCCCTCTCTGCCGTGTATTGTTGTACATAGCTGCATAAGTAAACCGTTTTGGTAGCAGAATCGGCGTTCATTTCCATTTATTGGTCGGTCCCAGGCCCTATCTCGGCAGGTATACGCAGATTGAAGTTTGTTCGCCTGAGTAGACCAACCGAGTATGTCCTTGCCTTGTAGTGTCGCTAATGCATGGTCAATCATGCAGCTAACGCCTATGACTAAAATTGGCTAGCCAGGCAAAATATTTTGCCCTAAAAAGACTTTTACTCGTGCTCTACCATAAGTACCTGAAAACAGGGATGTGAATTTGGCCAACCAAGTCGCAAAGCGCTGCCGCGGTGCGAATCAAAAACTATTACCACCCGAATACATTTTCAGGTAATTATGGTAGAGCATAAGTAGTGTCTGGATAGGAAATAGAGAATAATGAAAGTCCTAGGATCTTTTGCGGTCCAGGCTGACTATTGCGCTGCAAGGATTAAGCCAGGTAAAGACCATAACGCCTGTATTTTTTGGGTGTTGGGCCCGGGATGGACTTGCTAGTGACAGATAACCTGTATCTGTAAAGCGTCCTCTGACCAACTGGAGGATGATCGTTGGGCAATATCGTTACGACAGGGGTCGCTGCATATGCTAATAGCACCCGCGGGTGGCAAAATTGTTTCAAGTCATCCTGTTCATCACCCGGCAGGAATACCGGTCAAGGATCAAAGCTCAAAGGTCTAGTGAACCAAGCACTTGAAACTCACTTGTCTTTAAATCTCGGTAGAAGATATCGCCGTATTTGACTAACGTTTTTGGGGTGTTGGTTTGCAAAGCCGCAATTTTGAGAGTAGAAGCACAACTCACTCTGAACATATCGGCTAGGAACGGAGCTGGGGGAGTAGCGGGATAACCCTAATTGAAAATCGTCTGATGGAAAAACCCGCTTAGGCCTGGTTAGCAAGGTGGAGGCATCCTGGTACGCAATAGACTGTATCGCTTATGATGCCTCCGTTGGCCATCTGCGGCAACGTAAGGGCTGGTTTTGCTGGGAATAGTCAACCGATCACGCCCGACGTCTGGTGCGGCCATTTGTCATCGGTGTTGTGCTGCCGACTAATCAAAATATATTTCGTAGGTTATCGGATGCCAGGTTCAGGTTCGCAGTAGAAGATGCAATTCCTTCTCTGATTGCCTCAAAGCTTTCCAATGCAAGTTAAGTCTCGGGAAAGTATTCCCCAGCAATATTTTTTGGCTATCCAATAACCCAGTAAAGCTGCCTCTCCCTCGGAGGAGATTTTTCTCATCGTCCAAGCCCCGGTTAACTCCGCATTGAGCGATCGTCATGCGAAGTATCTTTCTCCAACGGATTATGGGATACCCGATCCTACCACCTACCTACAACTTCTTCGAAACAATCTTAATGAATTACAAAGAGTTTGAAGTCATCGGGCTAGAGATAGCCCAATAACTCTTTGATCATCTTCGTATAGAACTTGCGAATCAGGGAGGTTTCAAGAGAGAGCCATTCGCCGCGGGGAGGATCCGTATGATAACTGAGAGACATGAGAAATTTGAAGCTAGAGGCTTTTCCTGAACTTGAAGTTGATAACGTTAACTTCCTAAAACTTCTGCTCATCGAAGGGTTAAATATTGCCGACCAAGGGAAGCGGTTTACCTAATTCGTCTCTGCCAATATAACCTCCGAGCTTCACCTAGCCATTCTATCCTCTCCGTATAAACTCAATCAATTAATCGATCAATCAATATCCTCTACGGAGCCGGAAAGTTTCAGTTCTAGCAAGTATTTAGCTATGATTAATTGCGAGGATTCGATCTTAACATGACTAGACTCAACATATAGGAAATTGGGCAGGGCTCAACCAAAGCCAAAAAAGCTGTCAGATCTGGGCACTTGTTGGTCGGTAGTTAGTAGTGAGACGAAATCCGTGTCCTGAGGAGCAAATAAAGATGCGACGCGAAGAATAGTCGGGGGCCCGTAATTTAGGGAAGGCTAGAAAATATGCGAAGAGTGGGAGAGATACTCGTACATATAATCGTAGGCTCAGAAACCAACTCTCCGAAAGTACGCTGCATTACTGCCAAGCCTCTCTCATGCAGTGTCCTTTTGTTTTGGGCCAATAGGTTGGCTACCGTGGGTAACTATCCTAATTGGGGCCAGGCTAGAACCCTTCGGAGATGGCACCATCATCCTGTTATCCCACCATTTAGTTAGATAAAACCTCCGACCAGGGGAAACCCTAAAGATTTCTAGGATATTGCCAGCGCAACCTGAGGCCGCCGGTCCTCGGGGGGTTGAAACGCGTGAGACCTGAGTGATCTAGACGATTTTATTCGCTACTAATGTTAGCCCTTGGATATTGCTAACGCTAACTGCATAGGCCTGCCGCGCGCACAGTATGAGAGATTCGTGGGCCCTGCCACTAATGATACCCCACGAACTAGGTCTCTTCCGTCATTAAAATTGGCTGACTGCGCTAAAACAATTCTCTGTCACATGACATTCATTAATATTGGTCGCAGTTAGAACTCAGCTGCGATCGCATTTACTTGGGTAGAACCATAAGAACTGGAAAACATGGGGTGTGTGGCTTTCTATGTAACGATATCTGTGCGCTATCTTGCAGCATACGAAGCTACACCCCCTTGTTTTCCGGTTCTTATGGTTCTATCCAAGTAGGTAGATTTTTTGATTGCCCATGGCTAGAGACGCTTGGAGGTGCCGTTTAAATATGAACCAGGCATAGAAAATGATTGTCTTAGGATAGTACTCCATAGGAAATATCAGGAGAGCTTGTCAGCGAAAAGGTGAGGACAAAAAACGATAGTGCCTGCTATACGTTGTCCTGTGCAACCGCACGACGATACCACAGCGGGGGCAACATTACATGGAGAGGAGGGTCGGATATCATGGTTTCGTCCCTCAGTGACTATGTAAGATGGTTTTAGATGAAGATAAGGATATTGTGGGCGCGAAATTGAAATAAAAGGTATTTCTAGAGGAAGTTCTCTAAAGAGGTGCACACGCTAGCGATGGGAAACTTACACCTCGTGGAAACAGGGGTAGGAATCTACTAGGCTCCCAAATGCTGGTGCCACACAGAGAGCAAAAAAGGATACGGTGCAGGATCCTAAACGTACTCCCCTGAGGAAATACCGTAAGATTCCCGGTAATACCCCCGGGGGCCTCGTAGAACCAAGAGGAATGGATTCCTTTAATTGGTAGAAAGGACTTTAGCCTCACTCATAGGTTCTACTCTCGTATCCAATAAATATAAATAATCAAGCGATTTAAACAACGCCAGATACAAGTGAAAATGATGTATATGGCCATCATCAAATTAAATATGCTTAGGGTGAGCAAACATTAATTGTCTTTAGTTTTTTTAAGCATGTAGTTAGATGCGCAATCGGTGGTCTAGTTTTATGCCATACATGTAGTCACAATATGTCGGCTGGGTTATAACGGCTGCTGTTATGCCCTAAGCGAAGTGAAGGGTTATGGGGGTAAGCAATCTTGATTGGTCGCTCGATCTAACGAACCCTTGCCTGGTGGAGCCATTCTAGGGGACGGTTTGGGATGCTGCCGCGAAGCCGCTCTGGGGCGAGCAAGCCTTTTCACCTGGTACCGGGACAGGCCCAAAGATTATTCTCTGGGTATGTAGGATATGGTTCTTTATTCACAGCATGAGACCCTATAGGGTCAGAGGTTAGGCTAGCTAGGCTAGGGCTTAGGGTCATCTCTAGTAAAAAGAAGACTTGGTCGGCTGACTGGCCGGGAGACTCCCGGGCTTGATATATACTACGACTTTCGACAAATACTTCTCTTGAGCTCGTTTCCATATGCATCCATGCTGTACGTTGTTTACCGTGAAGTACCCGTTAACTATTAGAGATCACTATCCAAAAGCGGTTAGATAGATTTTTCATTAGATACATCTAGCTACATGTATCTTGGCTGTGGTACTCTTAGCTATGTGTTGGTGTTTCTTGCAAGATCAGGTGAATCTTATGGCTCTCACCCCTGACGCTTGGATAACTAACGCTATAAGATAAATACAATGCATACTCTTGACTGCTCTTAACTACCCAGCACGGAAAACCTAAAGCGGGCACAAACACCTTAGTTCTCAGGGCTTATAACTGTTTATTCTCTTTCTCCTTTCTAATGGTATTTCGGTTATCCTAGACGGCTACGTGAACTACTATTGTTAGAAGTTTCGTAGGAGGTATGTATCTGCTTCTCAATATGCCGCATGTAGCTATTCCTACTAGCGGGAGAGTAAGGTCTGTTCGGTTCGGTACAAAACAAAGACCCTCCACGTGCACTTATACAACTAGATCTTGCTACAGCCGTCAAAACTGGCGGAATAAAATAGGAAAAATCCGTAATATTATAGCAAGATGTGCTCATGCGAACAGGGGATGCATAGGGCATAAGAGGGCTTGTTGTTCCTGAGGGTACGCTTTCTTCCGCACTGCGTGTGCCGAACTAAACAGACTTTATTTCCCGCTAGTACCTTTTTTTCTGGCGTAATTATGCTGTTTGAGGTATTTTATAAGCTTAAGACTATTCGGGCGGCTGTTCGGGATATTTAGAGTATTTAGCAGCTACTTTGGGCTTAGAGGTATATACGTAATATGGTGGAGCTCGCCTAATTGGCTAAGCTGCTGCATAAGACTTTTATGCTTCTTTCTCTTCTTTCTCTTCAACTTATATTCTACTCTTTAATACTATTATATTGATATGATATAATAGACTAGGTATTGGAGTGACTTCTTAGTACGACCGATTCAGGCATGGGTTCGGGGGTGGCTTGGAGACGGAGGTTTATTAGATAGATATATACATGTAGGCATCTAAGTCTATGGATACTTAGGGGTGTTGTGCGAGTATAGGTAGGCGTATTGCAAGCTTTTAGAAGAACAGCAATCGTTTAGCCCATCTCCTTACGTGCTACTATCTTAACGGATATATATATAGGGTTTAGTCTTCCTGGTATTTTTGTGTGTGGCTGCTTTAGTATTGGCTATAGGCTTTCCTTAGTTTGTTAGGTATTTCAGTCTATAGTCAATGGACAGGGCAATAAGTCAAGCAAGGAGTGAGCGGGTGTACGCGTCGTTCTTTTGTCAGACCTCGCCGAAGATTGTTCTATATTGTCTATTGGTTCATTTATTTTACTAAGTGTATTGAAGATATAAAGTTTTAATTTTGTGTTAAAATCGTAATTTCATAGTTATTAGATACAAGAATATCTCACTCAACAAAACTATGGCATGAAGTATAGCTTTATAATACACTAGTTCTTAATTAATACTATTCTTTGTCTTTTACTTAGCCACGTTTGGCAGCTACTTTAGATCGATCGACGAGAGTGCTGAAGGGAGGAAAGGTTTTCAGATACAAGGCCTTTTATTGGGACTATGGTGTAGGAGCCACATGTATGGGAGGTTTTTCGGAGGCTATGTGAGCTAGTAGGGTAGTTAGTTTGTGGAGTTAAGAAAAAAAGTATTGAATAATGAAGAAGGAGTAAGTACAACCATTCCACAACCAAGACCTAAGGGGGATAGGCTAGCCTCCGTCTTGGCTTCTTGCGCCTTCTGTTCTTGCGATTGCGGTCGACATATTCGGCTCCCTCTGGGGCTGCACGGCAACAATCTGTTCATCCGAGCTTTCGACCAGGGATGCTGCGATGTCTTCTGCGGAATAGGTGATGTGGCAACAAAAGATCTTCGTTACGTTACAAGTTATAAGATGAAATTGGATCGGCATCATTGGGAGGAAGATATTAACTTGGTGAGCTAATATATGTTGGTGGTGGTTATCGAGTTCCGAGTTTTTGTGGGTGGACACTCTAGCTGTACTCAAGCGTAGGGCGATCTGTAATGAGATCTTGAGAGAAATGGGTATGGAGAAGAGCTGTAGAAACTTGTTTGTGTAATTGACTTGGTTGAGAAATCGAAGCAGACCAAAGCCTGAGGCTATGTGGGTGGTTATATATTCTCTGGAAGTGCGAGATCTCGCTAGCAATGATTGCTTATTTTTTTTTTTGAAGCTCCCTCTTGTAAACCGCGTCATGGTTGGATTCGTATTCCAGCCCTCTGTGGTGTTCGGATGTTCGGTATTGACGAGTTATACGCCAAATCGGGGAAGAAAGGCTACACGTAGTTGGCTGGTCGGTAACTATTTGATCTCTAGATATCGATGGAAAAAGTTGTCTATGCGGCGTACTTTGGCTCGGCCAATGAATAGACACCTTCGCTAAAACAAAAGTACAAACTGAATGCAAAGGACTTTTGCTTACGCTGGTAGAAATGCACGAAATCTTGGCAGGGGCAGTGGAGCGGAGCCGCTCGCGCAGCGTACTTTTGTTATCTCCAATAAGGTCTCTAATGTGATAAGCCACCCAGACACCAGATAGTTAGTACAGGATGTCATGACTGGCGTATAATCTAGTCCTCAAGCAGATCTTGTGTTTGATTTGCTAGCACCAAAGGCCGTTGCAGAAGCCTCTGTGCTTCTAGCCAAAACTGAAACCTTCGGATGCCAGAACCACGTCACTCCCTATTTGGCTGCGGCGTTGCAGCCTTGCCCACGATGCTCGAGGTGGGGGATGGAATAAGCCTCGCGGAAATCTCACAGAGCTGATAACCCTACTATATCTCCTTATTAAGTATTTAAGCTATCTACACCTGGCCTACCTACCTCCAATTCACCCTTCCCCAGGACAGCTTATTCTTTCTCAACCTTTTATCTCATTTACTCGCGCTATCCTAAACTGCACTATCCTTTAACGAATACTCGTCACGAAATGGAACCTCCACCATCCAGACCAAGCCCAAACTGGGAAGCAGAATACAAAGCCCGTCAATATAAACCGGCGGAATGGGAGAACCACCGTAACACTTTCACAACGCTTTATCTGAACGAGGGAAATAAGCTTGCCGAAGTGAGAAAAACAATGGCCGAAGAACATGGCTTTTACGCAACGTAAGTGCAATTCTCAATCTATTCATTGCATTTAATGCCTTAATTTTTGAAAAAATCTAACCTTCGATGAACACTCAGCGAAAGACAGTGGAAACTAAAGATTACGAAATGGGACCTGGGGAAGAAAGTAGATCAAAAGACAGCGTTGGTTATGCTGCAGATCCAAAGGAAAAGGAAGCTCGAAAGCGGGAAGTCGACAAACTTTACATTCAAAGGCCGGCCGGTAAAAGAGGAAAATCTCGAGCGCTCGCGCAAGAGGTTGAAGGAGAGTGACCAACCTATAGAGCCTTATTCTTCCGTAGGTAAGCTTGATAAGCTTGAATGTGAGTCGCCGGCGGGGTTAAAGACTATACTAACGTTATGTCTTCCTAGCTACGCCGCTACACGTCCAGTATTGTACTCCGGTGTACAACCCAGGAACACCCAGCGTATACGGCACTCCGATGGGCGGCAACACGCCTTATGGGTATATGGAGTACGAGACCCCAGCGTATAATCCAGGAACACCCAGCGTGTATGGCACACCGATGAGCGACAGTACGTTTCATGAGCCTATGGAGTATCAGACTCCAACGTATAATCCAGGGACGCCCAGCGAGTATGGCACTGCGATGGGCGGCGACACACCCCGCAGCTTTATTGAGGATCGGAATTCAACATACAATCTAGGGACACCTAGCGAGGATGGCGCTCCCAATGCCGAAAACACACTTCATGAAGTTACTGAGGTTGTTCCTTTCACTTATCCGGAATCGTTCTGGGTACAAGATATGAATACACACGGGCCAAGTCAAGAAAACAAACAGCCCTCCACTCGAGAAGAAACCCGTGGTGGGGGTGTGGGAAACTCCTTCCCTGGAAAATATCCGATTATCGATGTTGCTCTCGAAAGACTCAACAATAACTCTACCAACAATGCGCATCAGCAAATCTCGCCTTTAGAAGCGGAAGACTCTGGGATTCAGTTGTATGAACGCCACTCTCTGTCTCTAGACTACGTAACTTCCGAAGGGTCTATCAATTCCCCGGGGCCCATACTCCACTCCTCGGAATTACCTTTAGGATTAAATGGCACCCCGAAATCTCCGGATGCTGTCCCACAGCTGCAGGTTCCTTACCAAAGCTCTCTACATGGAGACCTGTCAATAGACATGTCCGCGACTGCGGAGGAGCGACAACAACGGAGAGAAGAGAAACAAAGAGCATTGTGTCTAGCAGCGGCTGAAGGGGATGAGGCAGGTGTTCAACGACTGCTACTCGATCGAGGAATAAGGGTCTCAGCCTCGGATGGAGATGGGCGGATACCACTACACCGAGCAGCGGAAAGGGGGCATGAAGGGGTAGTCCGTTTACTACTCGAGAAGGGGGCGGACGTCTCAGCTACGGGCGGGCCCTGGGCAGCACTACACCTGGCGGCGGAGAGGGGGCATGAAGCGGTGGTCAAGTTGCTACTTGAGAAGGGGGCAGACGTCTCAGCTCGCGACGGATACCGGAAGGAGACAGCACTACACCCGGCGGCGAAGGGAGGGCATGAAACGGTGGTCAAGTTGCTACTTGAAAAGGGAGCGGACGTCTCAGCTCGCGGATACCGGGAGGGGACAGCACTACATCTGGCGGCGGAGAGAGGGCATGAAGCTGTGGTCAAGTTGCTACTTGAGAAGGGAGCGGACGTCTCAGCTCGCACCAGATCTGCGAAGAAGACAGCATTACATCTGGCGGCGAAGGGTGGGCATGAAGCTGTGGTCAAGTTACTACTTGAGAAGGGAGCTGACGTCTCAGCTTGCGGCGGATACCGGGAGAGGACAGCACTACATCTGGCGGCGAAGGGTGGGCATGAAGCGGTGGTCAAGTTGCTACTCGAGGAGGGAGCGGACGTCTCAGCTTGCACCAGATACTGGGAAGAGACAGCACTAGGCCTGGCGGCGAAGGGAGGGCATGAAGCGGTGGTCAAGTTGCTACTTGAGAAGGGGGCAGACGTCTCGGCTACGAGCGAGTCCCGGGCAGCACTACACCTGGCGGCGGAGAGGGGGCATGAAGCGGTGGTCAAGTTGCTACTTGAGAAGGGGGCAGACGTCTCAGCTACGAGCGGGTCCCGGGCAGCACTACACCTGGCGGCGGAGAGGGGGCATGAAGCGGTGGTCAAGTTGCTACTGGAGAAGGGAGCGGACGTCTCAGCTCACGCCGGATCCTGGGAAGAGACAGCACTACACCTGGCGGCGGAGAGGGGGCATGAAGCGGTGGTCAAGTTGCTACTTGAGAAGGGAGCGGACGTCTCAGCTTGCAGCGCATACCGGGGGAGGACAGCACTACACCGAGCGGCGAAGGGTGGACATGAAGTGGTGGTCAAGTTGCTACTTGAGGAGGGAGCGGACGTTTCAGCTCGCACCGGGCACTGGGAAGAAGAAGAGACAGCACTGCACTTGGCGGCGAAGGGTGGACATGAAGCGGTGGCCAAGTTGCTACTTGAGAAGGGAGCGGACGTCTCAGCTCGCACCGGATACTGGGGAGGCTGTAACCAGACAGCACTACACTTCGCGGCGAATGGAGGGCATGATACGATGGTCAAGTTGCTACTTGAGAAGGGAGCGGACGTCTTAGCTCGAAATCGCTATGGAGATGCAACATTGCACAGGGCGGCGGAGAGAGGGCATGAAGCGGTGGTCCAGTTGCTACTTGAGAAGGGAGCTGACGTCTCAGCTCGCGGCGGATACCGGGAGAGGACAGCACTGCATCTGGCGGCGAAGGGTGGGCATGAAGCTGTGGTCAAGTTGCTACTGGAGAAGGGAGCGGACGTCTCAGCTCGAGATCGCGATGGAAATGTAACATTGCACCTGGCGGCGGAGGGTGGGCATGAAGCGGTGGTCAAGTTGCTACTTGAGAAGGGAGTGGACACCTTGGCTGCAGGAAGTTGAGAAGGGAAGACAGCACTGTACCTGGCGGCAGAGAGAGGGCATGGAGCGGTGGTCCAGTTACTACTTGAGAAGGGGGCAATCTCGTGTGGAAAGACAGCACTATACCCATTAGCGTGGAGGGAGCACTAAAGGTAGTTTAGTTGTCACCCATGGCAGATCAAATGTCGGTACCTATTTCAAATTCCAATATATTTCCTATTACCTCTTATCTTAGCGATTGAACATGTCTTATGAGTTTGGAAAGCCTTAGTTACAGCATAGGTGCTGACGGGGCTGCTACAATCCGTCGCTTTATTAGTCCTTGGAACTGTTATTAGAGATGAGGTGCCGTTGAATTAAACCCTAGAGATATGAGTGGTCTGTACCCAGAATCTATGTTGTTAACGTACATATTTACAGGGTCTACGGCATTGGCGGCCCGCTCAGTGGGTGACATGTAATTAGGAGTATCTATGTATACCATGTGATTGAAAAGTTGTTTTCTACATAGACCAATAGATGCCACTATCGAGAGAATGGGTTCGGGTGTTTTGTTCCGCGGCGGCAAAGGCCCCGATCGATGAAGTAATGTAGCTCTTTTGGTGTCCATTTGCTGCTTCTAATTATGCTAGAACATCCATTAACTATTCTGGGTACGGAGGTCTTGGTTGGGCTTTCCTCGTTATGATTGGAAAAAATATGACACGCTGCTCTGCATCGCATCGAAGTGCTGAAGCGTAGTAAGCTGTCCGGCAGAGAGAAAATTGCCTGGGCAGAAATAAGGCTTAGGGTATAGAGTTTATACCACGCAAGACCGCCGCGTTTCTGGGACGTGCTGCGGTGTTACCATGCTTTATTGGATTGATAACATAGCGCAGAATCGTTCATGCACCGTACTTTGGTCACCAGCCAGTGAATGTGAACCTAGCGTTAGGCACCTGGTTCACTGGAACAAAGGTACGCTGCAGAGGCCATGTTACACTGAGCTTGATTGAACCTCAGCCTCGTTCAAGAGGTCTGATTCTAGACGTACGACAACTCTCATCGACATTTTTCAGCCAGGCGTGATGAGTATAAATCACCATGTCCGCATCCTACTCCTCTCGCATCACCAACTTCCTCCACTTCCCAGCATTGCCTCTCTCTTCTCTAAAAAAAACGGAAAACGGAAAAAAACTATCTACCTGCTTCTTCCGATATCCACCTGCGCTATCCGATCTCGTCTATAGTTGCACACTCAACGCGAAATGGAACCTCCACCACCCAGACAGAATCCGAGCTGGGAGAGGAATTACAAAGCTCGCCAATACACATCAGATGAATGGGAGAGTCAACGCACCGTTTTCACGAAGCTTTACTTGGACGAAGATCGCAAACTCATTGAGGTTAGGAAGATTATGGCTGAGAATCATGGATTCTACGCAAAGTGAGTTGAACCCTAAGCCCGTTATGCAAAAACGGTTCTCTTTGTTTCGTAATGGAATGTGTCTGACTTACGATGGGCCCCTCAGCGAGAGGCAGTTCAAGGAAAAAGTCAAGAAATGGGACCTTCAGAAAAACATCGATGCAAAGACGACATCGGCAATGATCAAGATTAAGGATAAAAGGAAATTTCAGGATACCAAATCGACAGCCTTCGAATTCAAGGGCCAGCCGGTGCAAGATAAAAACCTGGAACGATCTCGAAAGAGGCAAAAGATTGATGAGAGATTTTCAGGTTGTAATTCTCCCGTGGGTGAGTTTGAGATCAACTTCCGGTAATGGCTTCACAATCTAAAACATTATTATAGCTACCCCGCCATACGTGAATTACTGGACTCCCAAGAATGACCCACGTACACCCAGTGACTGCGGCACTCCAAGAGGCGGTGATACACCCCGTGCGATGACGATAGAAATTCCTTCCCCTCGCCCGCCATCTGTCCAAGCACAGGACATAAACATGGATAACACTGAACATGAATCGAGCCCCTCCGCCTACTTTTCGTTTTCCCCTATTTCATACATTCCCGAGGAAGACTTAGAACATCCGCTGCTTGAAGATGTTGTTGGTGCCAACCGTTCCCCCCGACCCCAAAGTCCCATGTCTCTTGATCACCCAGACCAGTCGATTCCAAATCCCTTAGCTACGAGCACTGAGATGGGGCCACTTAATCTGCTCTCCCCTCTATCGATCCCCCCCGCTTCCAGTGCATCCGCAAATCCGCCGTCGACTACCGGAAACACCATAACTCCAACTATGCAGGTTAGCAATGCCCTCCACCTTCTTAATGAGATGCCTCTCTCTAATCAACATTTCACCAAACAGGATCAGCAGGAATTGGTAGCAGCACTGCAGCTAGCGACATCTGCAGGGTACGGAGAACAGCTTCGACCGCTTCTAGAGAAAGGTGCAGACTTTTCATTACCAGGCGAGTCTGGGAAAATGGTACTGCGCCACGCGGCTCGGGAAGGGCATGTGACAGTAGTTCGACTGTTACTGGAGGCGGGGGTAGAGATCTCTGCTCTCGACAAAGGCGGAAGCACACCGCTACACTGGGCAGCAGGCCGGGGGCATGCGGAGGTAGTCCAGCTGTTACTGGAGAAGGGGGCGGACATCTCAGCTCTTGGAAAAGACGGAAACACACCGCTACACTGGGCAGCAGCCGGGGGGCACGTGGAGGTAGTTCAGCTGTTACTAGAGAAGGGGGCGGACATCTCAGCTCTTGAAAAAGACGGAAACACACCGCTACACTGGGCAGCAGTCGAGGGGCATGCGGGAGTAGTTCAGTTGCTACTGGAGAAGGGGGCGGACATCTCGGCTCTCACCGCATATATGAGGACACCATTACACTAGGCAGCAGCTAGGGGGCATGCGTGGGTAGTCCAGCTGTTACTGGAGAAGGGGGCGGACATCTCAGCTCTCGACAAAGGCGGAAGCACACCGCTACACTGGGCAGCAGGCCGGGGGCATGCGGAGGTAGTCCAGCTGTTACTGGAGAAGGGGGCGGACATCTCAGCTCTTGGAAAAGACGGAAACACACCGCTACACTGGGCAGCAGTCGAGGGGCATGCGGGAGTAGTTCAGTTGCTACTGGAGAAGGGGGCGGACATCTCGGCTCTCACCGCATATATGAGGACACCATTACACTGGGCAGCAGCTAGGGGGCATGCGTGGGTAGTCCAGCTGTTACTGGAGAAGGGGGCAGACATCTCAGCTCTTGAAAAAGACGGAAACACATCGTTACACTGGGCAGCAGCCCGTGGGCATGTGGAGGTAGTCCTGCTGCTACTGGGGAAGGGGGTGGACATCTCAGCTCTTGACAAATATGGAGGCACACCGCTACACTGGGCAGCAGCAGAGGGGCATGTGGGAGTAGTTCAGCTACTACTGGAGAGGGGGGCGAACATCTCAGCTCTTGAAAAAGACGGAAGCACACCGCTACATTGGGCAGCAGTGCACGGGCATACGGAGGTAGCCCAACTGCTACTGGGGAAGGGGGCGGACATCTCAGCTCTTAGAAAAGGCGGAAGCACACCGCTACATTGGGCAGCAGCCGGGGGGCATGCGGGGGTGGTTCAGCTGCTACTAGGGAAGGGGGCGGACATCTCAGCTCTTGAAAAAGACGGAAACACACCGCTACACTGGGCAGCAGCCGAGGGGCATGCGGGGGTAGTCCAGCTGCTACTGGGGAAGGGGGCGGACATCTCGACTCTCACCGCATATATGAACACACCATTACACTAGGCAGTAGCTGGGGGGCATGCGTGGGTAGTCTAGCTGCTACTGGAGAAGGGGGCGGACATCTCAGCTCTTGGAAAAGACGGAAACACACCACGACACTGTGCAGCAGCCGCAGGGCATGCGGAGGTAGTTCAGCTGCTACTAGAGAAGGGGACGGATATCACTGCTTCTAAGAAATATGGAAACGCGCCGTTGCACTTAGTGTCAGCTGTTACTGAAGGCTGGAATAGGCCGACTCCCAATTACCGAGACCAATACACCCCAACGAACTAGATTGAGCAACACGTACCTACGGCAATCCTTACCCGCCGAGAAATAAGATCAACCAACAGAGTATGATCATCGGCGGCCGGTCTGGCTATTGGCGCACTATCAATTCGTCAATAGCGATATATAACTAGACATCAATACCCAAGTACTAGAATCTTATGCTTGTTTCTCAGCTAAGAATTTAAGTTCTTTCCCCCAAGTCTTAGTTTATTTTCCCCGTTTAGCTTATTTGTATACTTCCTCCATCTCATCCACAAAATTCTTGCAATTCCTTGTTTCATTACAACCCTAGCCAGATACAGACTAGGTTTTACTATCCCAGATTTTATTGCTTTCGCATCCGATTTTTCTATACGTTTATCGACCATCATTTTACTCCATGCTTGCCATCTACGTTCATTCCACTGCTTCTTGTTCAGTCTGCCGTTAGCACATACTGAGGAATTGTTGAACCACTATCTCCTCCGCTAGTGTCATGTGGAGCTATTTATTTTCTTCTGATATCTATTTCCGGTTATTAGTCCATTTTACATTTTTACTTCTTGAATGATATTTATTTGAGGCTCTTATATCCACTATCGTAATCGGAAAGGCTAGGCATACCCAAAGCTTTCCAAAGTCTCTACTTTCTACAGCAAGTTCCCCGCATTGGATCGCTTGGAGCCAAGACCGCAGAAGCAATACAATCCGCAAAGCCCAGTCAGTTGTTCTTGCCACCGGGCCTTCTGTGGAGTTGAGTGAAAGATCCTAACGCAGAGGGCATGTGTCCCTTTTGGCGTAGGATTATAATCTTTCTCCCTCGGGTAACTGTTTCGGGCGGGCTATTTTCTTCGGAACTGGTTTAAACTAGGGATACAATGAACCATGGCTCTTCTATTCTTCTACCTTTCCTGTAAAATCTCATGGCAAGGCTTCCACTTGCGTCGTGACTGGTTATAGCTTTTGTGAAGAGCCTTCCGGGGTAAACGAGAATCCAGAGGAAGAAACTAAGCCTAAGAGATTCGTTGATATACTAGTATGTAGCTATACCCTAAGTTTCCGCGGTATTCTCCAAAAGAAATTTAGGCTCTCAAGTCTAATAGTCGAATCAAGGTGTAGTATTCAAAAAGGGGACTCTACAACTCCTGCCGCATCATGAGAAAATTCAACTGAGAGGGATTGAGATGTGATTTAGAAGGTGTGAGCCATCATATAGATATCATGTGATTAAAACTCCGTGGTATTCCTGGAAGCTTAGTGATTCTTTAATACGATAGTACCATTGCTGCTTATTCAAGAATTCGCGAAATTTAGTTCTACCAATATTCACATCTAGTGATGTCGACGAGACGAGACGAGACCTATATCGGGTGGGCCTTGACTTGTATTGTCTTGTGGGCCTTCAATCTTGTGGGTCCCGAGATATTGAACCGGTCTTGAGCTTCAGCTCGAGATTTATCAAGTGGGTCTCCTCAAAACTCGAGGGGCTGCTGTCTCATCATTCCCAGGAGGAGGAAGTATACTGTTGGGGGTGGTTGAGGGTTTTGTGATACTGGCATCTGGAATTGGTGATCGCAAGAAGAATCTGAATGGATGCGAATGACAGAAGCACAACAGAATAGGTGATCAGCAGAATAGGTGATCAGCTGTCAATTCGCGTGATTTAGGGGGAGATGGGACACCCATCGCTTGGACCTATCGCTAAACCCGATCTTTTAATATCACTCGGAAATCTCGAGACTTATCTCGAGATTTAACAAATTCATCCCGAGATATCTTGTCTTGTAGAGGCTCTATCTTGTCTAGTCTCGAGACTATGTCTCGAGCTCTGATCCCAAGATGTTTTGTCTCGTTGACATCACTATTCACATCGGGGAACTTCCATAGATGTGCTAGCGACGTTGAGGCTAGGCTAGAGGCATAGAACTTACCTCTGCATAATTAAAGTAGCATCATATATAGATTTATAAGGACCATCACATAGATGGCTTCAACTAGTGGTTTTGGCTCTGAGTTTATAATTAACCCATCAGCGAGTGACTTTCTGTGATTACATTACGGAATGGGATAGTGGACGAAGTTCGTAAGGCCCAGAAAATCCTCCAACCTAGTAGGCAGCACCTATTTTCATGGAGCCGAGCAGTCGAGGGGTCAAGCATATGTTGTAATTTGAGCCTAATACTTTCGCTCATCATTAGCCGATTAGATGGGACTCTAGACTGAACATAAGGAAAAAGGGTTCGACGTGGAACTTGAGCACTTCCCATAGCGATAGAATTGATGCTTTACTTTTCGTTTGAGTATCGCTGTATTGAAAAAAACACTACATAAGTATCTATCAAACTACTTTGCCTTAACCATCCAGTCTCGGCTGTGAGGTCCATCGGCACTCTGACGTTAAGATAAAGTTTAAAGCTAGCGCTATGCCAAAAAAAACCCCTTTTTAGGCTAATATACCTACTCTAAGCTGCACAAAGTGCCTACAAGCTAACCAGTTCAGGAGACCATATTTGAACAAAAGGTTTGTCCTAACCACCAATACGTACAGTATTAGGAATGCCAAGGGAATTTAATGAAGCTAGGTAAGCGACAAGGCAGTGTGCGGCTTCGACATGTGAGGCAACGGGTGGCACGTACATGTACTCTAGCTACATCCCGTAAGCTATAGTGCTCGAACATTTGAAACTTTGACAGCTGCAGGTGGATGGCCAAATTATCTTGGCTAAAACTGACCACTACATATAACCCACTTATCGCAACAATATATGTGTCATCTAGTCGTTACTAGCGTTTATCCCCGTCACATTCTTCCCCTATCAACTCCTCAGAAGACCTGATTTAGACTCTATCTATGGCCATGGTTCATATACATAGTAACACGACCGGAACTGACAAAATATAGGGTACATATCGCTTCCTGACGCGTATAGCATGTTAAAAGTGTAAATATTGCCGTATTTCCTCTATTTACTATTTCAAAAGGCAGCTAGCATGCTCTTAATCTGCACGCAGGTTCTCTAAAGTCTCCTTTTCGTCACCCAAGCCCTTTGCAATTGGTCTTATGGATAGATAGATTTTTCATTAGGTGTATCCTTACACTTATGACTGTCGCCCGCAGCCAGTTACCGAAAAAAAATTCTCTAGAGATGAATACAAAAATCCCGTCGTTCCCCAGCATCCAAACGTTGGAAAGCACAATTATCTGCGTTTAAACTTCTTTAATATATAAATGATATCTAATCGATACTCGCAATGCCGCACAGATTACCCTACTGTCGGTTTTCATTAAGTCCAAATAAAATCACCTACAAACCTAGTTAGAAAAGAAATTATTGGGTGATTTCTATGATGGAGAATAAGGTACTTGCTATTGTGAAGAGTTTGGGCTTATCCGAAGTTGACGGAACCTTAACCTGCAAGTTCGAATCTCTAGTTTCCATCTCTGTCGTCCGGCTCGGTAGTGCCACCATCTCCGGTTCCCTCTGAGGCTGCGTCGCGATGATCGCTTTGTTCAGGCTTTCGGATGGAGGAGTTGTGCTGCTGTCTTTACAGGAAATAATTATAGGACAGCAGATGACCTTATGGCAAGAAATAAAGTGAAGCGCGATAGGCAGCATCGGAATAAACATCTATCCAGTGAAGATGAGCGTCGGAGGGAGAGGTTGCTTAGCTTATTATGCAGGATAATGAAGTGAGCGTCGTCTAGTCCGTGCCGCAGGTCAAGGCGAGCTTTAGAAGTTTGTAAGAAAGAAGGGAGAAACATTAACTCGAGTCCTCTATTTTCTGAGAATGCATGTATTTAAATAGAAGGGCGGGCTACGGAGTCTAATAAGTTTATCTGTGGTTCTATATACTGAGGTGGGTTCCTAGGCAGGAACAGGAAAATCTAGGTACTATCACGTATATGGTTTCCTAGAAGCACATTTAAAACTATTCGCTTATTCATCGCCTCAAGGAGATAAGCAGTACTCTTGTGGTACTTTCGCATTGTCATTTTCAATGAAATGATGGTCTTTTCAGCTTCGCAGACTGATCACTAATAAGATCGCCAAAGTGCGACCAGGCATTTCTTTAGAAAGACTTTGATATTATTGTTGTTAGGGAGCTACATACCGTAGGGACTCGTGGGATCTTGACCGCCGAGGGCATGGCCTGCGTAAATACGAATATACTATACCAACTCGAGCTCTAGTAACCCGCCGTATGTTGAGCCGCGAGTTGAGCGTGTGTTTTGACCTAGGTAGGTATCGCAAGTTCTGGCCCTGTAAATCTGCTTTTCTAACGGTGCTTTTTTCGTGGCCCCCTCGGTAGTTTCGCCGACTGCTTGGTTCTTCCGGGACGTTCGGCAGATCGGGATGGGACCAAAAAAAGACTGTTGAAAAGACCACCCTTTTGATGGTCCTTTGCTTGTCAGGGATATAGGTCTCATCTCCACAGCAGTATCGGGGGCGGATAACCCTGCTATTCCGTCTTCACGTCCACATAGGTTCCGGCAGATAGTGCTAGCGTTTCGGTAGCTCACCGCATACTTTAATACATGTACCGTAGCATTTCGTGAAATTCGTTCCGGCGCTAGTATTAAGGGAGTAAATGCTAGCACTAAGGCAGTTTAGACTAACCGTTTTTCTTGCTTTTTACCTATGTTCCACCCCTTGGCGCCGGAACGAATTTCACGAAATGCTACGGTACTCTAGTTCCTGCAGAGGATCACTTGCGTCATTCGCTCTAAGCCGCTTCGTACATGTGGAAAGACATATTCAGTTATGTTTTTAAATATCCCGGGCTGTCGAATATCCCGGGCTGTCGCGACTCGGCAGATTTTAACTTTCAGCCTCGCTTATCCATGCTATCCGTCATCTTCGGATGGTCACTTTATTCTTCCCATGGCAATTACTTTATTACATTTTTTTCGTTATTTAGGGGAGAATAAGTATCTGCCACTTTCGATAGTTCCACTCTATCGTTACCGAAACCGCCAACGCAAATGGAGTCTTCAGCAATTCAATCAAACCCTAAACCAAGGGAAAAAACCAAAGCCCTCAGATACACATCAGACGATTGGGAGAACTACCGTGCTATGATCATGAAACTTTATCTAGATGAGGATAAAAAGCGGCAGGACTTACCAAGTATTATGGCAACAAGATACGGATTTTACGCAACGTAAGTACAATTCTTGGGGTTAATCACTAGACTACGCTAAGATATCTAGGGAAAAACAATTTAAGGATCGTCTTTCAAAATGGAAAGTCCGGAAAAGCCGTTCCAAAAAAGACACTGGAAAGGTACACAAACTTGGAGGGAATTCTCTTAGTGCCGGATCAACTTCCAACCCAGACAAAAGAAATGAAAAACACAGACACTCACCGGAAGAGTGGGAGAAATACCGTTCGGTCATTATAAGTCTCTATTTCGATGAGGATAAGAAACAGCGTGAGCTGCCAGAAATAATGGCAAAGGAGCATGAGTTCTATGCAACGTAAGTGCAGCCCTCGAGACTTACTCCACGCGTTATCCCTTCATATTCATCTCAAAGGTTAACATCATGAAAATTGTTTAGAGAAAAACAATATAAGGATCGTCTTACGAAATGGAAAGTCAGAAAAAACCGCTCCAAAAACGATTCGACAGAATCTGCAGAACCCCAACAGCTAAAATCGAAAGGCAAGCGATTGAATGAGAGAGGGTTGGAGGGTACACCAAAAAGACATAAGTCTGGCAAGAGGTCTTTAGCGCCTCGTCTATCCGTAGGTAAGCTTCAACTTTATTATATTACATAGTTACATATAGTAATATTCTGACCTCCATTTTCCAGTTATCCCTTCACACGCAGAGCGCTCGACCCCCAGTTGTGCCCTCGAAAGCCCATCTGAAAATATAACGGGCAAGGAATCCTCTCCACGATGGCTCACTCTGCGAGAAGGGACAGTGGATAGCGACTCACCAGAAGAGTGGTTTACTCCCAAGTCTGCCCCGGAAACACCACGTCCGACTTCAGCGAATAACCGCTTCCCCAGCTACCCAACATCGCCAAACTCTAACACTGAAACCACGCAATTTCACGCGGAACCCGGCTTTTCACCTTCCCCTACAGATAATTCACATGAGGAAAATTGGGCAAGACCACTCAGTGAAGGAGTAAGCGTTGGCCCCATGCCCAATGGTCAGACCCAAACCATCGATGAAGGCCAGGAGGTCCAGCGCTCCCCGGCCACAAATTTCGAGATTCAACCTCTTTCCTCCCCTCTTCTTACCCCGAATCGCGATAGTTCATACTTTAGTTCATCATCACCTATAGTTAACGCTATAGATTCCCCTTCACAAATTGGCAGCACTCTTGACTTCCGTGATACAACCTTAGAGATACAACCTCTCCTTCAGAGTTTATCGAACACGGAACGTTCAAAAAGCCTACCCACGACTGTAGAACAGCGAGAACCGCAGGCAGGAGAAGGAAAAGAATTGTGGCAAGCGGTGTCAGCAGGGCATCAGGAAGAAGTTGTAACACTCTTGGAAGAGGGTGCAAACGTTTCCGCGCTAGACAAGTTTGGACGAACACTACTGCACCAAGCAGCATCTAAAGGGCACGAAGAAGTAGTGAGGGTACTACTCGAGAGGGGAGCAGATATCTCAGCTCTAAGTGATAATGGAGATACAGCACTTCATGATGCGGTTTTCAAAGGGCATGAAGCGGTGATCCGGCTGCTACTCGAGAAGGGTACAGACATCTCAACGTGCATACTTGAAGCTCCGCTTCTCCACTGGGCAGCGTATCATGGGCATCTAGAGGTCTTCAACTTACTACTAGATAAAAACGCCAATATTTCCAGTCGAGACAAACATGGTGCAACGCCGTTACACCAGGCAGCATCTTATGGACACGAAGGGATGGTCAAAATGCTACTTGGTAGGGGGGCGGATATTTCTGCCACAGCAGAAGATGATGGCACACCGCTACATTGGGCGGCATATTATGGGCAAGTGGAGGTGGTCCGGGTATTACTGGAGAGGGGAGCGAATATCTCAGGTCGGGCTGCGTTTGGAGTTGTACCTGGGGGTACGCCATTGCACTTAGCAGCACATCAAGGACATCAAGCAGTGGTTCAGTTGCTACTTGGCAAAGGGGCACAAATCTTGGCGTTGGACGATGATGGAAATACTTCGCTACACCAAGCGGCGTATAAGAGACATAAAGCAGTAGTCTGGCTATTATTCGAGAATCTGAAAGAGGGAGTTGACATTTCGGATTTGAGTCACGGCGAAGGGTCACTGCTAGCTTATGCAGCGTCTGGAGGGTATGAAGCGGCGGTACGGGTGCTACTTGAGAGGGGATCGGTCATTCGCACTTGTGTGCACGGTGTAGATATTTCGACTTGTGCACATGGAGTAAGGCTTCTACATTTGGCGGCATATAGTGGGCATAAAGGTGTTGTCAGGCTACTACTTGAAAAAGGAATAGCAATCTCGAGTCTAGACGGAGACAAGGAAACACCAATCCAAAAAGCAGTAAAAGGAGGACACGAAGCAGTGGTTCTGTTACTACTTGAAAGAGGGGCGGAAATATCGACTCGAGTTTATGAAACAACTCTCCTTCACTGGGCGGCATCTAGAGGGCATGAAGAGGTAGTGCGGTTACTTCTTGAGAAGGGTATGGCCATTTCTGCTCTGGAAAAATATCTCGGAACGCCAATGCACTTAGCGGCGTATAGCGGGCACGAATCGGTGGTCAAGTTGCTGCTTGAGAAAGGAGCGGACATCTCGATTTGCCTGAATGAAACCCCACTGTACTGGGTGAAATCCAGGGGGCACGACGCAGCAATCCAATTTCTTGTTAAGGAGGGGGTAAACACCTCCACCCTAGAAAAATACCTCGAAACATCATTGCGATTCGCGGCGGCTAGGGGATACGAAGCAATAGCTCGGCTACTTCTTGACAAGGGGGTGAAAATCTCAATCTGCGTGGATGAAAAACCGCTACTGCGTTGTGAAGCATCCAGGGAGCACGGAGCGGTGGTTCAACTGTCCCTTGAGCCAGATGTCGATATTTCAATCCTAAAAGAGTACCTCGGAACATCACAAAATCTAGCGGCATATGACGGTCATGAAGCAGTGGTTAGGCTGCTTCTTGAGAAAGGAGCCGATATCTCGATCTGTGTGGACGAAAAGCCGATAATACACTGGGCGGCATCCAGGGGACAGGAAGCAGTGTTTCGGTTACTTGTCGAGAAAGGGATAGGTATCACTACTCTAGAAAACTATCTCGGGACACCGTTACACTTAGCAGCGGTTAGAGGGTATGTAGCAGTGGTACAGCTACTTCTTGACGGGGGTGCGGACATCTCTGCTACGGAGAGATATCGCGCAACACCACTGCACCTTGCTGTATATGGAGGTCACGAAGCAGCGGCCCGTCTACTCCTTGAAAAAGGGGCAGAAATCTCTGCTTCCAATAAATACCTTGAAACACCATTACACTTAGCAGCGGCTCGAGGGCACAAAGAGGTAGTTCAGCTACTTCTTGAGGAGGGGGCGGATATCTCTGCTACGGAACAAGACCGTGCGACATCGTTACATCTTGCGGCATCTCGAGGCCACTCAGAGGTGGTCCAGTTACTTCTAGAGAAGGGGGCTGATATTTCAACTCGACATAAAAGCGGGAGTACGCCACTACACCTAGCGTCATACAAAGGCCATCAAGAGGTGGTTCAGTTGCTTCTCAGCAAGGGAGCAGATATTTCTACCCCAGATAAGCGTCTTGGAACACCATTGCACTTGGCGGCGGCTAGAGGGCACGAAGCGGTAGTCCGGCTACTTCTCAAAGGGGGGGCCGATATCCTCGCTACAGAGCAAGATCGTGCAACACCATTACATCTAGCAGCATCCCGAGGACATGAAGAGGTAGTACAGCTATTGCTTGAGAAGGGTGCGGACATCTTGGCCCTGGACAATTTTCGAAAAACACCACTGCTGTGGGCAAAATCCCGAAAACATAAGGCAGCAGCTCGGATACTGATGACCGCTGCTTCGAGGCTTGGCTAGGAGTACTATCGATTAAGGAATAATAATACTATCTTGAGCCCCATTTCCAACCCAACTTATTGGATGTGTGGTTGCCTCCTAAACGCTTCCTCAGCTCCTCCAGGATCTCAGAGTAAATCCACAAAGGAGATAGAAAGAATCCGCAAACGTAATTATGGAACATTCTGCGCAGGACGCAGTCCTTGTTCTCGTAGGGGATAGACGGATACTAATTTTCATTTATTCGATTTCCTGTTTTGTATAGAGGAAAGAGTAGCTATACACTCAAGGGGCTTCTAGTACATAAAGTAAACAAGCTGTGGAAACGCTAATTGCTGTAATATAATTTGTGCACTCTCTAGCTATCACCATTAAGCTATTGATTTGTTTAGTACTGGGTATTCTGACAATATTTAACATATAATATTTAGAATTTTGTTTCCACAAATCCATCAGCCATTAGTCTCGTGCCCAGCTCCATACTATCGAAGGTTCCAAGCACCGCATGGCATTGGCCGTATCTACATTTATCAACACCCGTGCCGGACTGTTTTCCAGTAGGTTTGGGCAAGTTAGGGAGAACGAATTCCTTAGCCAAACAAAAAATACTATTAGGCCCTGAAATCGGTTCTAAATATCTCCGAGCTACTACCCAAAGAAGAACGTACGCATATAAGCCGTCCATCTTTGTTAGATTATATGCATAGCTCTTAAGATGTGCTCGCCCGCAAGCAGGATCTGAGTCACGGAAGTACACTATTCTTTATTATATTTACGAGTGATAAGTCATGGATATGAGCCGGGGGTCTCTAACACCGTAGATGTTTGTAAATGCCATACTGGGGAAGATACGAAGCTCTATAGTTAACTATAATTAAGAGCTGAACGAACCCATATAGTACTATGCAACACCAGTTCTTGAATTAGTTATCGATAGACGAGCCAAATAAATATTAGGTGACGAGTGCTCGTACCGTAAGAACTGCTGTATCATTTTCGTCTTCTGTCAAGTACACATAAAGTACTAAAGCAAGTTCATCAATAAAACCTAAATCACCGTTGTCAATGGCCGCTACCTGCCACCAGAAATGGGTCGGGTCTCACAGGCAACCACTTTCCTAGCTAGCCCGCCCACCTTTAGCACTTTTGCCCACTCTCTCCCGTCGACTGTCACACTCGCAAACTCTTCTCGAGATCTCATCATGCTTGCAAGGTTCTCCGCGCTACCCGAAATCTGGCTCAGGTTCATGCCGGGATTATTCAACCCTGTCCACCGACTCTCTACCTTCACAGCATCATTCCCCGTGAGCTGCATTTTGAGCTCTCCGGCCATATTCGCTGATATAATTAACCTAGACCCTTCGCCAATATCACCAGCATGCGAGAACGGCTTAGATGAGAGCTTGTTGAGTCGCTCCGTGATCGAACGTATATGCGCCAGGGGCGGTAGAACGACCTGTGCGTCCGGCTCTGGACAAGTGGGTTCGTGGATCCCGGCTACAGATGGACCAGAGAGAACACGAACCGGGACCTCTTGTGTCACCAAGGTATTTCCGGAGGTAGCGGAGGTGGTGGAGGAAGTAGTAATCGTGAGACATAGTATAGGAGTGTTATCGGAGGCCCGTTTAGTCAGTCGAAGTGTTGCGTCGGAGGCCGCTGCGCACGAGCGGAGGGCTCTGAGAAAGACGACAAGCGGAACTTCGAGGTTGATCACGTTTTCGCTCGCAGAGGCAATTCGGTAGTCGTCAAAAACAGTTTCCTACGTGTAATGCGTTAGTTGACATGCCCGAGAACCAAAGTCTTAAAGAAAAGAGGAACAAACTTGACCAAGAGACCTGTAGTTCAAGATCAGCGCAATATCTCAAATTAACCTGGAAAGATATCACACACGCAAAGACTTTCACACCCACTTCAGCCATCAATGTGAAGCGAATTTCATACTCATCTAACCTTAGCCAAGCAGTCTTTCCGATGGAGCTCAAGCATGATGTAAGCTCTGAAATTTCCCTTCAGTTAGCCAGTCGGATGGGGAAATATAAGATAAAGCTCTCGCTTACTAGTCAATACCGAGATATTTTTGATAGAGGTTTTGAAACGCATGACGTGCCGTTAGGAGGGAAACTGGATACTAGGCTGAACCTGAGGTCGAAATGGGGCGACGTGACAAGCTTTCTAGTGCCAAGCCTTAGCCTAAATTTCAAGCCACACCTTCTTTTTTGGCGATCATCCTGTCATATCACTTCAGCGCCAGGCTATGGCATCACTCTTCCCCCGAAACATTGTTTGCTGTCGCTACAGAAACGCTATACCTTCAATACTACTACCAGCAGAGCGCCGTTGTCTCTCATTCGCAACACCGCATCCGGCACCACGGGGCCCACCACCCGGGCCCAAATCCGATCGACGACACCTTAAAATCGCCGGCGCTGCGACACTTACAAGCATTCTTGCTGGTATCTATTACGAATATATTACCAATAGTTCCAGTTCGACGTCTCTCAATACTATTACCTTCACGCCTTATACATTAACTTCTAAAATTCCTATCACAAATGGCCCAACCCAAACCACCATCTTCACACTTAGCCCTCCCAAGTCCTCGACACCACCAATACTGCCCCTCTCGATAGGAATTCTATCGATACAGATCAAGCAGCCTCAATTACAAATTGCACGTTCCTACACACCTCTACCTTTAAACCAGAATGACGATCTTCGTTTCTTGATCAAGAAGGAACCCGGAGGGGAAATGTCACGCTATTTGTATTCACTCAATGAAGGTGATATAGTTGAGATCCGAGGTCCCGAGGTAGAATACATATATCCTTCATGGGAAAATAAGAAAATTGTGTTTTTCGCGGGAGGAACCGGGATTGCTCCAGCTTTGCAAATCGCGGGGAGTCTATTACTACAGGGGAAGAGCGAGCACGGAAGGGAAGCAGAGATATTATGGGCTGTTAGGCATAAAGGAGAGACTCTTGGAGCCATGAAGGAAGAAATTGATAAACTGGTGAGCAAAGCCGAAAGTGCCGGTAGTAAATTGACGGTCAGGAAATTTGTGGATTCGGAGGGAGGGATCAAAGTTCGAGACATCGAAACGGCAATCACAACAAAGGGGAAAGCAAATAGTAGGATATTTGTTTCCGGGCCCGAGGGATTCATAGCTTGGATTGCTGGGCCCAAGGATCTCAGAGGTGGGAGAGAGGAACAGGGGGTCTTGGGAGGCATGCTAAAGGCTGTTTCTGAGAAAACAGGAGACAACATCGATGTTTTCAAGCTATAAAGTAACGCTCCGCGTATGAACCCTGTATATATCTGTATCTAGATATCCACCAGCGGTGAATACTATTATGGTGGTATCATCGTTCTCGACGTTCCAAACCGTACTATCACCACGAAATGATTTGTTAAGCAAACTAGAATTTTGTCTTACTCGCGCAATAGTCGTGGGCGTGAGCTCAAACTACTCCAAAATACATGTACCTTGGTATTAGTATTGACATCTCAGAAGAAAATTTACAAAATTATTAAAAGGAACAGCTAGCTGGAAGACTATTCTTGGTACCTAAGTCTTCAGATATGTATACAGGGGGCTATACAGAAAAATGCGTTATAGAAATCAACAACGGCCAGTCATAAAATATTAGCCCCCTAACTCCCTAGAACGCATTCGCGATTCGTTAAGAGATGTCCTGTCAGTGCATGACCATCCGGGTATGTAAAATGCTCATGGCACGAGCTGCATCCTCTTCCTTGACGACACAAGAGATGTTGATTTCACTCACCCCTAAAATCCCACCAATAGTTAGCAAAGTACTAAAAATTACACTAAAACATTTACTTACCTTGCGAAATCATTTTCAACGTTCACTCCCGCTTCGGCCAACGCTGAGAACATGCGGCCAGCAGTCCCGACCAGACGTTTCATATGTATGCCGACCAAAGAAATTATTGCTAAATTGCGGGTCCACTGAACAGTGCCGAATTGCTTCAATTCCTCGAGCGCTTTCCGGAAATCATCTTCAATGAAGGAGCCCAAAGCCATTGAAACATGAACCTCAGATGTGGAGATAAGATTCGGGATGAGATGCCACCTTTGCAGTGTTAAGAATATATTTGTGAAGAAGCCACATGATAGAAACTGCTGGTTAGAGTGGATATTAAGCAGTACAATGCCATTTTTGATTGCGATCGCTGTTGATTTCCTGGGCGCATGTTCAAGGACTCGGTCTTCCAATGTGGTCTGATGGAAGATAACGGTGCCGCCGTCTGAAGAATTATGAACATTCCCGATGCGGATAGGAATCTTGAATGGAGTGACCAACTCCATTGCAACTGACTGAATTATCTAGAAAACCCTTCAGCCATACCACCCAAGAATTAACCTATCTAGATTACTACTAACCTCCGTCCCAGAATATGTTAATTCCGATGCCTCATCCACTGTAATCCTACGTATAAGTCGAGCACTAGAAACTACCTTAGGATCTGCCGTAAAAATCCCATCTATTTCCTTCCACATTTGCAACTCGTTTGCATCAAGACCGATGGCTAACATAGCTGCGCAAATATCTGTATAATCTCTCCCGGTAGTCATGCCGGGGATAGTGCTGAGATAACCTAGGCTCTCGTTGAGTACTAGTTTTTTTTTTTTGAAGGGGACTCAAAGAACTAACCCATAACCACAGGTACTTTTCCGTTACACTCCTGAATCCTCTTTGATAACCGGCAGGAGAAGTTTTCATAAACCCCCTGGCCAAAATCGTTCCCCACAATATAAGCACTATCGACGACGCCATCCAAATTGACACACTCCGCATCAATGCCCTATTACACGATGGCCCTTAGCACCACTCAATGTCAAATGCTTATGAATCTCTTACCCTATCTTCAAGTAGCGCGACCATCAACATGCAACTCAATCTCTCTCCTGCCCCAACGATCTTGTCTTTTGTCTTAGGGCTCATCTCATTGAGAATCTGTGGGTTGCAGGTGTTAGTAGGCAGCTCCTTACATCCGCACGATGAACTATTTTGGAACCCAACCTGCACAGCACTCAAAAGCCTTATCAAATAGTCGCATTCATCCGAAATGCTTTCTATGAGATATTCTAAGATTTTTGTTGAACTGATCAGCTCGTTGGCTGCTCGAACGTGAGCCTTTTCGATAAATCCGATAATTTCCAGAAATTCCCTAGATTGATGGTCTAACGCAGCCTCAGTAGCGCGTAATAACCTATATGAAACTCCTTTAAGCGGCCCGATCCATACTCAGAGTTTATAACCGTATAATGTGGTACAACTTACTGATCGGTAATACCATTAAACCCTTCATCGGCTTCACATTCCATACCCATCGCAGAACATACTATAGCTACGTGGTTTCCCTTAATGCTTCCTCTAGTTCAATCAGCAAACTCCGCCCACTAACAAGCAGGGCTTCTAACCACCCCAATGAACACAAACTTTACTATGTCTTCTGCGATCTTTACGCCAAATTTCCCCACACTAGCTCCATTATACCTCTGAACTATCCAACCTGATGGCTTTTTCGGTTCTGCATTCAGATTTATTAAGGGTTCCATAGGTATATACGTTCCACTTTTTGCCGCAGGTTACTTGATTCTCTAGCTGAAGGGAGAAATCACCAAGATAAAAGGGGCATGAGATTTTATACCGGAGTCGGGAGCTGTCGGCAACGGGCGGCTCGTGAGCATGTTTCACCGAATTCGTCCACAAATAAAATTTGAGCAAGATTAATCGGCAACAAATTCTTTTTTCGATCTAGAGATTGTCTAACAGTATTTACTAAAGTTATGATCGGCTGCTGGAAACCTATCGATGAAACATCTCCTAATCTCGCCAAGAAATTTTTGAAATAGCGGTAGGGAGCCTCAGCTGATGTCATGAAGTATCACTCGCAAAGCTAATCGCGGTAAAGCTACTCGAGACTTATAGGTCTACACACCGGTAGGGCTGAGGCAATCACATAACATAACAATAAATACTTATTCTCCCACTTAATTACATGAATACATCTCATCTAGGATAAATAACTATTTGTCTCATTAATCCTTCGGAATATCTGCACCCAAACTTGCATCTAAAAATTCCTCCAGTTCCTCCGAGACAGTCTTAACCCTATCTTTCACTTGTTCAATGCTTTCATTTCCGACAACGATTCTGCCTGGGGGATTCTCGAGCGCAGCGATAGACAAGATTATCGAAACTGTCTCAGAAAGGACGTGATCTGGCTGCGAAGTAGAAAGCAGAAGGTTCTTCACAGTGCTGAAAGGATGCGATATATCATTGTAGACTGGTTGTGATGAGGGTTGTAAATGAAGTGGTGACGAAAGGACACTATTTACATTTTAGTTTTGTAATGAAGCATTGGAGAAAGATGAAGGGATGAGGTACTTGACTTCCATTGGGGGCTGTACTACAGTCACTTTTATGTTGAAGGGGGCAACTTCGTATGCCAGTGCCTACCATAGGAGCTGTAAGCATCGATCAAATTTTGGGGGAGGAATAGGCGGACATCACTAAACCCTTCGAGGGCATGATCACTAGCGCACCTGGCCGATAATGCAGGAGTACCCATATGCCCCGTCAGCCCAGTGACATTGACAATGTGCCCGCCACGCTGTTTTCGCAGATAAGGCAGAGCAGACTTCATCATATTGACGGGACCAAAATATGTAGATTCGAATTGGGCTAAGATCTGGCTCGGGGGTAACTCTTCTAAAGTGCCCGCGTATGCTATGGGTTCAGATCTCCTATTAGCTTACTCATAGTCACTGATCTTGTAAAGGGAGTACCACTTCTAGAGTCGCAGTTGAGAATCACATCCACACGGCCCCAGATGTGAATTGCTTCAGCTAGTGCAGACTGACATAGCGCAATATTCCTAGACACGAAATAGCTTGATGAGAAAGGAGGTCCTCATGCTGAGGGTAGTGAACTACTAAGTACCGAACGTCCAATTCAACAATAGCACATGAATCCCCGCCAATACTCTTCAAATATCGCATACTCTTAGCTTCGTCATCTCCACCACTACAGTTTTCAACGGCACCAGCACACCGCTTGAGCTCGATCTCTTCCCGCTTGCATCCGGCTACTACACGGTCACCTAGCTTTAACGCCTCGCGAGTAACAGCATAACCGAGCGCGCTAAATGCGGAAGTGATGAGCCAGACGCGAGTTTTCGGTTTCGTGTCAGGTTGCAGTTGTGGTTGTGGATGTGAATCGTCTGCCATTGGTCATTCCCCGCCTCTGCGGGATAGGAGTTGCGGCTCGGCAGGAGAATTAAGGTTTGTTAACGATATGCTTAGCTTGGGCGTCGATGTGGCCCAACAGAAATTATATATGCCAAGATAACAGGGATTGATGTGCTACACACGATTAGCCCAGAGCAAACAATCACGGGGCAGGAGGGATAAACAGAAGTCATCCACCTCATTGGACCAAACTTCATCCCTTGCAAGATCTTCACCACTATCATTTGGGAAAGCATGAAAGTCCAAAACCAGTTCAGAACCTATACAGGTTCGTCGACTTTCGGGCAAAGACTAGGACCAAAGAATATACTAGGTGATAGTGGCATTCTCTGAGGATTTTTCGTTGCCAAACCCTCGATTGACATAAGCCAGTTGAAGCAGGAAACAACAGCCATCGAAGAGCGAAGTCGTTAGACTTTGTCCTAGAAACTAATCACCAAGAATCCGTGCCACCAGATCATGAATTCATCGGAGCAGTACACGCTCTGGGAGAAAATTCCACAGACTCCTCAAACGGTATCGTTTGGGATACCTCTCTTGCCTCAAACCAAGAGAAAGCCGTGAGGGCGATATACGATATGATGCCAACTTTTGATTCGACAGACTTGGTCATAGTAAACCAAGGAGCAGAAGTGTACAAGGAATCCAAAAACTTAAGAAGCGCTACTCATAGTTCCAGAATACCAGAACTAAAACTTCCAAGTGAGCTCACTCAGTTCCCCAAGAATTTCCCGAGAGACAAAAAGACCATTACGCCCTTTATAAATAATTTGGAAGAAAGTAATTCAAGTGGGGAAGTTTCGCCTTGGGATCGGAAAATACAGAGCCTGAACAAGTTCGTTCAAGTTTACAACACAACAACTAATGGTAAACCAACTAACACAAGTAATGAGGATCATAACTCTATGGATATCCATCGCAGAGATAGCTTAAACTATAATTTTTCCCCACAAAACTGGGTTATCTCTAGGGAAGTCTGCTCACTAGATTCACTAACCGCCACCTCAGAACCACAAACCAACTCTTCGATACAGCACGATGACATAGCAAAAAATCCCGACATTCCAGCGGATAAAAGAACCAGGAAACTGAATCAGAAAACCGGGACGGGTTACGAAAGCCGACCGCTCAGGCAGGCACTGAGCCCCCTCAAAAACGACTACCCCATTCCAGTCTTTCATTTCTCGCGGGATTCCCACGGTCCGAGCACTTCTTTCAGACTGTGTGAAACCGACTATGAGGATTCTTGCGTCTCTGCGGCGTATCTCTTTCCCTTCCCAAGTTCAGAGGAGATCGTATTGTCCTTATCAGACGATGAAAGCATTCTAGATTCCCTGGCGCTCGTGAGCGGCGCCCAACACGCCAAACCCCCAGATGAAGTAAGACACGGTTATCCATACCCTCGAATTCCTCGTAATAATCCGACACTGCCGTATTTTGAGGTTGAGCCCCCGTGTCCAGCTGCAGGCCGCCCTCCCATCCCAGACCTTGTAAGAATGGCCCAGTTTACCTCAGGCATTTTAGATGACATGAATGCCCCTAGATCATGGTGGCATTACTTCTACCGCAGCGCCGTTCCTTCCCTCCTGTTCCAGAATAGCATACAACCTTCTATTTTTCTTCCACCTTTAGACCACTGGTCAATTGATGTTGAATTTGCGGAGAATACGAGACCGCCTTCTCCAATGACGAAAAGCTACGCGAAAAGACAAGAGAGGAGGTTGAAGCGCGCTATCTGTAGAAGAAAAGTAGGAGAAGGATTCAAAATGCTTCGGAATATTGTTGTAACTGGTCCAAAGATGGCCGTGGCAGTAATACTTTGGATGTTTCGATGGTGTGGGCTTGGCCGGTCATCCGCTGGATGGTATGGATAATGTTTTTATCCACCATGCTTGGGGAGACTAACTAAAAGGGATTCCTAAACTTCAGTAGGGGTTTTCTGTGTGTTTATATACACTTTACTATATCTTTCCCTTTGTTCTCCCTTGTTTCCCCTCCCTTCTCCTGCTCGTGTAAATACCCGATGCATTGATCAATAATAGCCAAAGTCAAATACAATACAAAAAAGTTTGGCAAGGAGAGATTTTTACAATTACAAAACTTCAACATCTACCAAGGTTTTATATCCAAGGCTAACAGTGGGTGTATGCATGTATTGAACTTCACTTCACGTATATATGGCCTGGTTTGGGGGGCTGGGTCACCGAAATACAAATGCTAGATGCTATTCTCGTTGCTAAATTAGCTCGCTAAAAGTGTACGAATCGCTACTTCGAATCATCTAGCTATCTATATGGAATAAGGAAAAGGGCGTTACCCTGCTGGACTACACTCATGGCAGCACTTCAATCAAGAAATTACGTAATGTAATTAACCCCCAGTAATATATCACGGGAGCGAGAGAGAGAAGCCAAATACGACGAGCTTGAATGTAATAAGCAAAGCGAGCGAAGTGAGAAGTGAGGAATATTTTGGCTGGGCGCGTTGGATAGGTGAGAGTCATCATGAACCAATATACTCTACCTCCGCTGTCAAATTCACTCTCCTACTACTTCCTCCTACCAACACCCATGTGATAGCACGTGGGTAGCCCCTGGTTCAAGTAGAAACGATGCTACCACATCATAGCCCAGATATCCACTTAACAAAATAAATAAACGGGTTACACCCATAGCTCGCCAGCGAGTGACAGGATATGACTCCAAATTCGGCGGAGATCCCACTCTTAACCCCAAATCCACCTTTCTTCAGCTCAGCGTTTAAATTAATGCGGGCTCCAGTTATCCGATGAAAAGATCAGGAAAGTATGACAATCTTGCATAAGCAGCATTTAAGCGGAATCTGTGAAGTCGAGAATGATTAAAGATAGATGTAGGGAAGGAAGTTTTGAAACCACTGTTTCTTGCAAAACAATACTCGCAGATGTGATAAGAGCTCACTAAAGTCAAATCTTACGCTCTAAGAGCACAGTGATTTTTATCCTCGCCACCTAGAGGCTTCTCTAGCGGAAGTAGGGAACGAGTTCATGGGGCTAATAACAAAGTGGAATTGAGGTTTCAATTAGTAATGCCTGACACGATCCGTGCAAGAATCGAGGTTCGTCGCATCGTGAGTGAATGATCTTGCTTCAGAAGGTCCATACATGACTTATGACGTAGAGTGTTGTTGCTCTCAATATTATACTTGGTATGACCACCTATGGGATACCCGAAGCATAGGGAACAACACAATGGCTACCCAGCTAATGAAGGAGGTAGACATATAGATGGTCAAAGGCGATAAGAAATACCAATATTCCTACAAACAAGCATGCAAATCTCTTGTAAGTCATTATGATACAGCAGAAACTCCACGATTCCAAACCTCCAATTGCCCATACCCAGTCCGGTCCCATCAAAAAGAACATACATGTAATAACTACAAAAAAAAGGCCACTAAAATTCATAAGAGCAAACAATAACATACCACATCAGAAGCAGAAAAAAATTCAAGTTCCCATAAAATAATTCAAACCATAACAAACCCGCCCACCCCTAACGCCCCTAACCCGCCACCCTCAATCCCTTCCACGGTTACCGCTCCCTCCTCCCGTCCAAGTTCATAACTAATCACACTCCCGTCCATGTAAACCATCATCAGCCTCCATCTTCTCCTTCCCCACACGCCCACGCCGCCACACCTCCCTCTTCGCCGTTCTTGAACAGGTCCCACAGCAATACCCAGGAGCGCTGTTGTTGGTCTCCTCTCTCTTCCGCGTCCATCGTCACATGCTTCTTCTCGCGGGAGAACGGTATCGAGGCGCATGCAGAATACATCGCCGACGCGGGTTAATCTGAAGATTGCTGCACGACCCTTTTGGGAAGCGGCAACGATGAGCGAGAGCTCGGGAATAGACTGGACCATGTTGAGGCGGTCGATGTTGCAGAGGTGTTGGAGGTTAGAGAGAGGGCGTAATTGATGCAAGGGAGAACGACAGATTACGGTTGGTGTGAGGGAGGGAGTGAGGGTGAGGAGGTGACAATTTTGTTCTGTTGTTGAAAAAACGAAGGAAATTGGTGGCTGCGGGGTAGTGATAGGTATGTTAGTTCCAGATCAAGGGTGGGAGCTTGGTAGGTAGGAAAAGATAAATACCTGGGCTGGTTTCTCTTCTTCGTCATCATCATCCTCCGCTTCACCCTCCCGCCCCTCGTCGCTAGCTTTCCGCCGACGACCACTCTCCCGAACTTTATCAGCCTTCTTCACATGCTTCTCCCTACCACCAGCCCCGGCCTCTCCCTCACTATCTTGAACCAACTCAACAACTCCCACGGGCCCAAACACACCCGCCAGCACTCTACTATCTCCTTCACTCTCTTCCACGCTCGACTCAATCTCCGCTCCAAACGAGTAGTAGCTCGTGAATCCTACATCTTCTGAGCTTGCTGTACTAGTACTGTTACTAACACTCGTATCCGTCTCACTCCCCTCTCCCTGAGTAACAACCTCAACATGTCCGCCTCCAGGACCAAGAAACGCCCCAACCTCCGCCTCACTATCTGCATCTGTACTTGGCGGCCCGGCCTCCTCCTCCTCAGAGTAATCGTGACCTTCATCATCGTAGCCTTCATCGAGCTGCAGTAAGCCTACCTCGCCGCTAGAGGAGAGGAATGGTGGAGATATATCCCATGCACGGGCCTCGCGGGAGCGTTGGTTGATGGGTTGATCGTAGTAGTCGGTGGTGAAGGTACGGATACCGCCGATAGGGATCTTGCGTGGTTTAGCCGCGGATGGGGTGTGGGGGGGAAGAGGTTTGCCGAGGGCTTCGTGGAGGTTGGAGACGGGCTTGAAGGCCTGGGGCTTTAGAAATAGGACTGACCAGCCGACGCTAGGTGACATGGTGTTAGTTGTTCGCGTGTAACTGGAATTGAGCCTAGGAAAGGAAGGGGTGCTCACAGTAGATATCCCATCCTACACTTCTCAACAGGACGCTCAGTCTTAACATCCCACAGTATAACCATTCCGTCAATTGATGTCCCTACCAGCCAACGTCCTGACGGGTCATCTAGGAAGGAGATATTTGGAATATTTTGACCATGGCCAATTAGCGTCTTGACGATTTTATCCTTAACTGGGAATTTTCTCCTCCTTCTACGCTTATGACTTGTAGTGTCTGTCCACGTCGACTCATCTTCTTCTTCCCCGTCACTTTCATCAGGAGAACGGGATTCCGTTCTCCGCCGCCTCCGCTGCCGCTTCCGACTCCCACTATGTGATGACTCCCCACAATCCTCATCCCCGAATAACGACCCCTCTTCATCCTCCCCCTCCCCCTCATCTTGGTTTTCATCATCCAGATCCTCCGGATTCCGACCAATCGCTAACTCAAACACCTGAATATGATGAGTATTCGCACTCACTGCTAACAGCCGTCGTTCCTTATGGAGCGCGACACCCCACGCACTCTTAGCGACTGATAGCCGAAATGCAATCCGTCGTAAATCACGCGTATACCAAGCGCAGACATCGCCGTCATCATGCGCAGAGACCAAAACCTCCTCGAAACCGAGCTCACCAACAGTGATAGAATTGATTGCGTGCGGGTCGCGCTCGTCAATATAACCCGTGGCGTTCGGGGAGGGCACGGAGGTGAGGGTGGTGTAGGAGGGTGTAGAGGGGATTGTCTGGTACGGATACTTGGGCGTGTAGACTCGGATGTGGGAGCGGACAGCAATGAAGAGGTAGTTGTGACGTTTCGATGCTGCGACCTGTTGGGAGGGGGGTTAATTGTTGATGAGTGAAGGAGGGAATGCGGGAATGCGGGGGGAGGTACGAGGTTGTTGCGCCAGTAAGAAACGTCATTAAGTTCACTTTAGTAGCGTCAGTAGAGCTCAGGTACTGCGGGCGGAATTGAAACAGCTTACATCTGTGATATCTTGTCAGCGCCCATCCCGATGCCCGGAATTTGTGGATTTCAAAAATAAAAAAAAAAGCTTACCTTCTGTTCTCCCAGGAACGAAACATCGATCGGTTTGTAAGGAGGTAAATTTCTATTCGGCATCGGTGGCATTTCTCAAGTTAATTGATTATTTTCCCTTTCTTCCTTTCCTTTCCTCCGCGGAAATTCTCGAGCCCGCCAGAGAGGAACCGAAACGCACAAAAAAAAGAAGAGCAGGTAGGTAGTAGATGCGAGTTGTATTTATAGTGTACGTACAAAGAGAATTCTTCGTGATACGGGCGAGTGTTGAGTAGATTTCAAAGGACCGTTCAGGAAGGGGGGAGGGGGCAGAACAGAACAGAGCTACTCCAGACTCTCGTTGGTGGTGGAGGGGAAAAAGAATAACGCAAATGAAAAGAACGTTGGAGACTCAAGGGTTAGGGTTGAATTCAAACCAACAGAAAAAAGGGTTGTGAGAGAGCAGCAGGCAATTGGTTCTTGTTGCTAGTCAGGCGCCCTTGCCGCAGACCTTTTTCCCCTTCCCTATCTGCTTTCGCACACGTTACGGGTGCTTGGATTCGAAAAAAGGAGAAGAAAGACGAGTTAAGGTCTGATGTAGCCCTCCTCCTCCGATACATACACTCAGTGCAAACCTGAGTTATTTTTTTTTTATTTCATCAATCCGTCACTCGCACGTCAGCTGTTATGTTCGCCGTTGATTTTTTTTTTTTTTTCGTTTTTCTTACCAGTGAGCAACGATGAAAAGAAAAGAAACGAAAAAAATCCCATCGTTCAGACTTTACCTCCTGCACAGTCCCTGTCAAGAAGAAAAAAAGGGATTTTCTCTATTTCAGCCGCGACCAAATTGCGATAACTGGCTGGCGCCAACGGCAAAATTGCGAAATCCCGATTGCTGTGTCCCATGGTCGTCGATTCATGAACCAAGATCGAATACAGTTTTTCGAAAAGGAAATAATAAAAGTCTCTCCCTGTCCGCGAGCTGACGTCTAATTGGCTGAGGAAAAACAGCCTTTTTGTCTCAAGCACTTGGCCTTTGCTTCCATGCATAATAGGCGGGGAAAAGCAAAAAAAAGGATAAATAGAAAGATTACTCGAAAACGTCGATGGGGGAAACAACTAAATGTTTCTTATGCTACTCATGACATATTATTACATCTTTTTTTTATTTCTTTGGATCGGTTATCCCCGAATTAAAAGCTGCTTACAAAAGCTGCAGCTGCCAGTATAGGGCACATGCGGCAAGGCATCTAATAAAAATTAACTCCCCCTACAATACAGCAGCGGTGGTATGGTTAACAAGCCAACACGTTGAGCACCAACTTAAAAAGTTGGTAGTCCGCTCAAGAGAACTCCTCACAGAAAAGCAAAAAAGAGTAGGGGAACCCTGCATTAGAAAAAGAAAACCAAAAGCAACCAAAGGCCCGTTTAGAATATTAGAATTCTCGGAAACCCACTCAACCCGCCGTCTGATGTGTGGCTAAGGGAAGACCCTTATCGAATACGTATTGAAAGAAGTGGGAAAACTGTCTCCTGACCATGCTTACCATGTTCCAGCGCCTAATACTGAATGAGCTTATCTGAAGGCTCCTTAATTCATTTCTATCCCTCCATATAACTTATAGTTCGATATATGACTCAGAGTTTTACTCGTCCACGAAGACCACTACAAGATAGATTCTTAGACTTCTCGACGTATGGATTGTCTAGTAGGCGCCACGTGAGAAAGGAGAACACGATTGCACCTGTCAGGAGTTATTACAAATATCTTTTAGCAATTATGACAGAACTCTCAAGCTATGGATCTTAAGAGGTAATATATCCGATACTAGGCAGGCTTTATCGAGATGAAACATCCTCGCAGTATGTTTATCAAGAGGCACGATTCAGTTTCGTTTCAGTTTCATAAAGTATGTTTAAAGTGCCAAATCATATTTAGGAAAGGCTAGGTAGGAGAACGATAAATAAAAGGAAGTAGCACAACCTCTGAGCTGTTCCTAATCAGCCACGAGACAGGCCAGCTTTTCAAGATAGGCTATCTCTTTGACGTTCTCCGCCTGTCTCCACTATATTGATTCAGAGCCTGAGTGTGCTGTCAGACTATGCTAGGAGTAGCTCTTCACGATTACTACCGGAAGACCCTGCCTAGAGCCAAGCCATTAAAACGCGCGTGCACATGTGACCCAAGATTAGATAAGATATGGTACCATGGGGCTGCATATAACCTGTCCGGATTTATTCACTTTCCAATGAATTCGCATAAGATGGCGTCCAGCAGGCGAAGATCCGAGAAATGTCAGACGCCACCATAAACGCCAATCCCGAGACGGGTGTATGAGTGCTAATGCCAAGTCTCCGGCTGACACATCTAGGTACTATCTCGGCCCGGGAGAGAGGAACTCATCGGTTACCCGGTAGTCGCTTTCTCAACCGGCGACGTCGTCTCAATTTGAAACTTGCGTAGAAAGAGCCGCAATTTGCCTCCACGAGTCCACGACATCCTTCCATCGTGCTCTCGGCTTTAGGAGAAACAACCCCAAACACTTTTTAAACGCTTGCAATATGCCTGCACCACAGGCTGCGGCAGCTGGCGAACAGCAGGAAAGCGGCACTCAGGTTGGCACTCCTCCCCCTTTTCTTACAGGTTTTTCGTTTGCTAATTAACAACCTTTGCCTAGTCCGTCATTAAGTCTGCTCTCAACGGTCTGCTCATCTTCGTTGCCGTTCAAACCGCCTTCAGTAAGTGCTCCTGACTCTGAATTGCGGCAAACAGTTATTGATACGAAGCAGAATACCTCGTCCCCAGCCAACAAACCGCAAATGTTAATTCGGCTCCTCCGTCAACCTTTGAGCAAGGTGCTGATCCTCTCGCCAAAAGTTCTCCAACCTACCTTTACACCCCCGAGAAAGCATTCTCTCTCTGGCCTACAGATGCGCCAATGGATATCTCTATCTATGTCAATGAGTACCTTTCGTTACCACCATTCTCTCATCCGGTCATGAGCTCGTCTCTGGTTTTCAACGAGAAGGAGTGGCGCTTGGATAACTGGTCAGATACACGCAGTGTCACTGTTGATATACCCTTTTCCGAGAGTGTGCAAAACAATGGTACTTTATTTGCCCATATATTTGTCTCGCGTTCCGGTGCAGTGGCAGATCCAAGTAATCCAGCGTATGACCCAAATAAGGCGTTCAGGATGGTGAAGCTGTTGACCCGATATGCGCCGAAGAAGAAGGTCGTTAAGACAAAGAAATTGATCGGTGGTAGTGATGAAGAGGAAGCTGTCGAGGAACTTCCGCCTGTTCCAGAGGCTGGCCCGAGCATCGCGAGTTATTGGCATTCGAACTTGACGCTAGATGTTGTGAGCAATGGTGGTGTGTTGAGTTACAGTACTCTTCCGCCGCCATTGAGGCAGCATGTAGTACTGGAGCCAACTGGTGCTAGGGATGAGTCGGGCAGGAATGGGTGGTATTATCCGATTTTCTTCCTCAACGACTTCTGGTTGTTGAGGGAACATATGGTTGAGATTAACAGCACTGTCAAGTATGCCACCTTTGAGATCCTGTTTATTGGGTAGAATTTGCTAACATTGCGTTTAGGTCTCTCCCGATGCACATCAATCTCTCACCCACCTCCTTCTGGAAATTTCAAATTTATTCTTCCCTTGATGCCTCCTTCAAGCAGCAAGCATCTCAGCCGGGTCTTGGTGGCAGCGCTAACACGGGTGCCGAGCTCGAAGAGTTCAAGCGTGTCCTCATCGAGACCAACATCTATCTCCTTGGCACCACTGCTATCGTCTCCCTCCTGCACACAGTCTTTGAGATGCTTGCCTTCAAGAACGACATCTCACATTGGCGTAACAAGAAGGACAATGTTGGCATCAGCGTTCGCACGATTCTCGCAAATGTGTTCATGCAGACCGTCATCTTCCTTTATCTCCTTGACAACTCTGAAGGCACATCCTGGATGATCCTCTTCGGACAGGGACTTGGCATCGTCCTCGAGGCATGGAAGATCACCCGTATGGTCGATGTTAAGATCCGCATCGTAGATTCTATCATACCCTACCGGATTGCGTTCGAAGATAAGCACAAGCTGTCTACATTGGAGAAGGAGACGAAAGAGTATGATGAGGAGGCGTTCAAGTATCTCTACTGGGTTGCAGTGCCGTTGTTAGCTGCGTATGCGGTGTACAGTTTGTTGTATGATACTCATAAGAGCTGGTACTCGTTTATCATCACGACACTAGTCGGGAGCGTTTACGCATACGGGTTTTTGATGATGGTGCCGAGTTTGTACATCAATTACAGACTAAAGAGTGTGGCGCATATGCCAAGGAAGACGATGATCTATAAGTTGTTGAATACGTTCGTCCACCTTCCCTTCTTCCCTTTGCTGTTCATTGCAAACTATTCGGGTCACTAACTCTGATAACAGATTCATCGACGACCTCTTTGCCTTCACTATTAAAATGCCCACTCTTCATCGTCTCGCTACACTCCGCGACGACATAATCTACTTCATTGCGCTCTACCAAGCGTGGATTTACCGCGTCGATTACCGCCGTGTCAACGAATTCGGACAGGGTGGTGGGGAAGACGAGGTTGAGGTAGATGATAAGACGAAGGAGAAGCTGGAGGAGCTGGAGGCCGAAGTGGATGAGCAAATTGTACAAGAGGTAAAGAAAATTAGAGAAGGGAAGGTAGGTGCGAGTGGAGCAGAGAAGGCGAAGGGCGGGAAGAAGAGAAAGTAGTATCTAGTGATAATCGGGTGTGGGGAGTCTTGTTATTTTTTGATGACATGAGGAAGAATATACTTAGCGCAAGAAGGGGACGGAAATGGTTGTGTACTTGTTATCGCATAAAATAGCTTAGAACGAGTGGACGTATGGGGCTTGGGAGTTGTACGAAATGGTAATGAATACTGTTTAATCATATCGCGAGTTGGGTGGTTTTGTTTCATGGGAGATGAATGAACTTGGAGCTGAGATAGTTGTATTTTTCCCCTACTTCCGTCTCCGAAGCTACATCCGAAGGGCACCGTATTAGGAAGCTTCCCCACTGCTTAGCGAGTGACATTCCATGAACCTACGCTAATGAATGGGGAAGACATTCAGCTCACAAGGAAGGGTATCTTTACATACCCCATGATCGCGGTCACAGAGCACTATTGACATGCGCCGAGTGATGGCACGTGGACTATGCCAAGTGGATAGCGCTAAGCATCTTTGCGGTAAGAGGCTTGCGAATATAGCTAGCTGGAACGAGGAGAGGAGTCCACAAATGAGTCCACAAATCACACCTAGCTAACTCTGTCTTGATACTCTTCATATCTAGATCTAGATCTGCTTCGCAGCGGATGCTAAATGATGGCTGTGTTGGGAGGAGGGTTTCCTGTTGATTTCTACAATTTATGGATCGCAACTGGATGGGTTATATAATATGGGAGGATGGTGGTAGGAGCCCGTGAGCACAAACCCGGACAGGTAGCCTGGGTTAAAACCAGAATCAGGTTATAACGGAGGAGTTTAAGGAAAGCGTAATTAAGTAGGGGGATAGAAAGAATTAGAAGAAGGGAGAATGGAGAAAGAGGAGAAAGGGCAGAAGTCGAAAAGAGGGGGGGGGTTTATACTTTATTGGTATTCGCCGGGCACGTGTAAAGTAAGTCCCCCTTTTATAGGTTCCACTACTACATGTAGTATACCTATGAGCTAAGTGTCAGAGTGAAGTGTCAAGAGGTACAGTTTCCTTTGGGGGGTTTTAAACCTAAAAGGTGTTCTCAGTCCCATTTCTCTCGGTCTTAGCCACATACACGCACCTAACCATCTATGTAATTGACTTCTGGAAGTCCCTTCTCATACTCGCATTATGATGGATTTAGGTAGTTCCATTAGACTGAAGTCGTTACCTCTCATCTAATCTGTTTTTGAGATAGCACACCATATAAGCCGACTCTTTCCCTTAGCTGAAAAACTTCCCTTTTCTGTGCAAACTACCTAAGTAATACCATTTCAAAAAACAAAGTAATTGCAAACTACTGGAGCATCAACCCATTTAACTTAAAGAAAACTGAAAAGAAAACCGCGCTAGGCGCGAGTTCTCGTCTGGAACAATATTCTCCATGTAGGGGCGAAGATCATAGCCAGACCGAGTCATCGGGTCGAGCCACACCAGCTTGAGTCCTCGACTGGCCTGTTTTGTAGAATTTTTATTGTGCGAAACCTCTTAAAGTCACACTCCGAGAGCTTTCTCTTCGGATTGGCGGCCCCTCCGGAAGTTTCTGCAACATTACGACGAAAAATGATACAAGAGGCTAAAAAACGAGAATGTATGGCCGACTCTGCGGCACAGGCGCGCATGTTTCATCGTAAATTCACTTCTGCTGCGATATAGTGGAGTTTGTAGCTGACTGATCAGCATGAACGGTTTTTGGGAACAGCTTCCTGATATGGTGGCGAAGTGATCTTCCCAATGTTGTTGCTGCGAGAAGTGGTCTGATGTGACCTCATGGCGCTGATTAGCGGTGGCATGATTGTTGCAGGTCTTAATGTGAGCTACTATTTTTACTCCGGGTGTCGTGGTACAATGGAATTTGTTACTGATCAGTGGAGATAAATTCTAGTAATCTCGCGAGTGCGGGGAGGTCATGATGGCGCATTTTTGGGATGAGACCCATAGTGGCGCGAGTCTGTAACATTTTGACACCTATCCGGACATTTTATTCCTACCTGAGCCCTTCGGGTCCCACTTTTTGCACCGCAGGGTTCGAGTTTTCAAATCTCTCTTTCCAAGCCCACGTATTCCCCCACCTATAACCTAACTCTTACTCCCAAGTCCCACCAAGCTCTAATTTGCTCCAATTTTCGGTCAACATGACGCAGAGAGTGTTTTTGACCAATCGGCTTTCGTCCGTCACCACAAAGGCCATCAAACCCTTCGTTTTAAGGCCGGGTCACATCTCATCACTCGACTCCGTGACCGGCGGCAAAAATGGCAGGTGATGATAAGCGAATACTAAGACATGACCATGTTGCGAAATGATATTCGGCAGCATGGTTCGATAGGATACTAAGAACCTTTGGGAAGAGTTGAGCATCTCGAATAATGTTGCCAACATATCTCGTGGCCGAGTTTCCCTTGGTGGGGAAAAGAACAGCGTGCCCTTCCTTACCAGTTGGTCCCAGCGTTTGGGGTAGTGTGTATCTAATATGGAATAATTACCGTAGTTTGACTTGCCGTCAATGTGTTACATAGCGAAAAATATGGACATGCGTGATATCAGCGTTATCTATGAGTAGCTAAGGGGGCCAATAGACGAGTGATGGGCAATAGCGAAAAATATTAAGGCCTTATCAGACACTGTAGCTCACTGTCTATTTCTAGAAGTAATTTGAAAGTCTTTCATTGTATCGTTTCGCACCTATAGAAACAGTGCCTTCCCATCCTGACTATGCCAGCCAGTACTAATAGTCATAAACCACAAAAGGGCCCGACTGATCTCCATCTCCGGAGCGGGGCAGTGTATAGAATAACCCAGGATCCAAACAAGATAGAATAGCTCCCGTATCAGTTAGAAGGGGAGGAAATTTTTGAGGCAAAAGAGCCAGAGAGCCAGGCATGATGAAAGTCATACAATATAAGAGTAAGTAAAAATGAAGTAATGAAAGGCCAAAAAAAGACAACAGCCCAACCTTCTCCGTGTAACGACGATATGGAAAAAGAGCCAAGATGAAATACAACGCTAACAAGTACAATAAAATGAAGAAACCCCCTAAGCAATGATACTTTCCCCAATAAACACCACACCGTCAACAAAGGAGAGGATAAATTGAGTTGACAAGATAAAACAAGCCGGAGAACAAAACACCCATAAGCAGACAAGGGTCTTTCAACCCCTCCCCCTCCCCCTCTCTCCCTCCACACACATAAACACACACACAAGACACCGTTACTCTAATTTGGCGAACACCAGGCCCAAAGATCCATGTCTAGTGGTCTCGACCCGAGGAGGATAGGAGCAAAATGGGAGAGCCTAGAAACCCCCGCATACGAAAGAGAGAGACAAATATATCTTCTCGGTGCTTTCACCCTTTAGCATGGCGAGATCACAGAATCCTTCGTGGATCTAGTTGTCTAATATCTGCGCTTGTAGCCTTGCCATCGAAGACTATCTCACTCATGAGCTTCCCAGTTGCTGGTGCGTTGTTGATACCCCAGCAACTATGGCCGGTGGCCATCATCAAGCCGTCCGTGCCTGTTTCACCAATTAAAGGTCCGCCGGAGCCGCCTATATTTAAGATCGGGAGGTAGCACGCCTGTTTTCTCGTCACCCGACCAAGCCGGATATGATCTGATATAGAGCTAACTTGAGCAATTAAATCGTCGCAACGGGCTTCGTCTACTTCCACATCGGCCGTCGTCTCAGGTACCTCTACTTCCATGTCCCCTTCTCCACAAACATATATCTCGTTGTTAGGGCGAGAATATATTTCTGGCGATACTGGCGTTGCTTGAACACCACGTGAGTGATACCTAGACTGTTGACATGATGGAGATGATGGAGTGGGGGGGATGGTAATCTCGGTGAAAAGAGCATAAGCTGAAACCGGAGAAGCAGGAGTAATCGTAACGCTATGAGCTCGCAACCCTGATATTGGGGCGGAAGGGTAAAGTTTTGACGTCCATGGTCCGGCAGCGAGAATAGCTGTCGTGGATGGGATTGTATGGATCTGGCCTGTTTCCTGATCGATATAAGTAATCGATTTTACCCTTCGACGAGTACTGCGGCTCGATGAGAAAGAGTTTAATGAAACTGAAGAGAGAGCAGGTGAGGGAGGGCCCGCTAAATAACTTGTAGTCTCGGATGGTGGAGTGGCTGGAGGTGGGCTCGGGCTGGACTCTGTGTAGTTGATATCTGTGACGGATCCGATAATAACATTGACGCCTCGCTCCTGGGCAAGACGCACCATGGCCATAGTGAATTGATATGGGTGAACTTGTGCGGTTTCCTTGCTCTCGCCCATCTTTTCATACCCTTTGACAAGGTTCGGTACTACCCAATCCAAATCTTTAGGCAGGGTGTCTCTTCCCCCGCTAGTCACTTTCCTCCCCTTTTCTCCACTCCTTTTACCTAGTGACATTCCCGTTTGTCCACCTAGTCTCTCCAGTTCGCCCCTAGCCCGGCCTGTTGCCTCTAAATTCCCACATGAAACCTTTCTATAGCCCCAGTTTTCCTCTCCGCCATGTTCATGTGCTAGATCTTGATGTAGCTTAAAACTTAGAGGAACGATATTGCTGGGGTAAGCCCACACCGCGAGCAAACCACCAGCTTTCCCAGATGCCCCCCCAGCTATCCTCGTAGCCTCGATGACCGTAATGGAGTGCTTCGTTGGATCATAGGAAGGATGCCTTGTTAAATAGTATGCTGTTGTACAACCGATGATACCGCCACCTGGGTCCGGAGAGTTTTAGCAACGATAACTTCAAAACATCAGTAGAAAAATATATCCTCACCTATTATGACGATATCCTGACGGTCGTTGCTCTCCATGACGGTCATCGTGTCGTACGGGTTTGAGTTGTTCTTGTTGATGCAGCTGCTGGAAACCGTCGAGACAGTGACAACTCGGTGTCTGATAACGGTGGAAGCCGGGTCTTCGCGTGGGAAAGATGCGCAAAGCAATATGCGGGGAGTCGAGGGGGTGGGTGGGAAGAACGCGGTACAAGTAGGTACCAGAGCAAGAACCGAGCTAGCACCGAGAAGCAGAAATCACCCAATGCTACCCGCTTTATTCCTAGCGCCGCCTGATTTCCACCTTCAACCTCCGCCAACAGGATGAGCTGATGGGCTAAGAATTGGCTGATTCTACTACGAGGTGCTGCCCTGGTATTTGTGATTATGGCTGCTGCAAAAGTGGGATGGGCAGGCAAGAGAGTGAGGGTGAGATGTGAAGTATGATAGCCAGGAGAAGGAGAAGAATAAGGAAAAGACGCTGTGGATGGTGGGGGGTCGCAGAAGGAACAAAAGCCCGCTTTCCCGGGGAGCTGGAAAATATTTTTCTTCTTTTTTCCCTTCACTTCTCCTTCTGAAGGCGGCTCTCCAGAGGCTCGGAGGCAATGGTGCGACTCAGTAGCAGCGAGGCAAGCAGCAGAAGTCACCTGCAAGAAGAAAGGGGTTAGCTGCAAAACTCCTTCAAATGCCAGAAAATGCTGCTGCTGCATGGAGCACCCTGGGGCTCGTGGATAGTGAAGCTCTACGTGCGTTTACGGATATCTGATCTAACCAAATATTTCAACTCACTCAATCCTCCGCTGACCGTACGCCAACAACGGCTGTCGGCCCTTAGTGGCGTTTTCCAGGAGATATCGGATGGCCGTGAAAACCCGCGACGTGATCCCGAACGGAGCGCGCCTTCGGAACCACTCCGATTGTTCCCAAATAAGAAAAATTATGATACGAGAACAGAGCAATAGCTAGGCAAACCCGAGGTGGAAGACGAGGGCTGAATGAAGTCCGGATGATATCTGACAACACAAGCAAAAAGCAACCTCAGCTGTGGACGGACGTATTGTGTTGAATAGCAACGTCACTCAAAGAGAAAACGACCCATCGAAGCTTTTTGGCCGCGATCGAGTCAAGCAATTCCCCCGACCTGACGGAGAGGGTGCAAACCAGGAATAGCTTGCGCTTGTAGTTCCACACCCAAACGTGACAGTTACGGGCAACTACAGTCCACTCCTCAACTCTCGCGTCTGACTGACATCTCATGCGTTCCCGTGCAAGGCGAACTGGAGTACTAAGATAGACGCATCGCGTCCGGCAGCAGCCCTACCAGCACTTGTTTTGTAACCATCGCCGTTCTGGATCTACAGCACTGGCGCAATAAAGTACAATAGAGTAGCTAGGGAATCAAGATATTGGCTATGGTCTGACCCTGCGTCTACATTAGAATACAGTACAGATTTTCATATCTGCGATCATATCCGCGAAAAAAAAAAAAAAGCCACCTGATAATGGCGTGACTTTTTCCCTTCTCACCCCTCCTTAGCCCAATTTATTTTGCCCGGTGTTCTGAATTGGTGCAGCTATCAATCATGGTCTGATTTTTTGCCCCGCGCAGTTTGAGCTATGATCCCTGCCTCCACTCTTTCTTAGTACCAAGAAGATTCCGGAATCTACATAAGTACCTCGGTCTAGTCCCTTAACTGCAGGAGTTGCGTATTAATAACACTGGGGCCGGGCGGTAGGCCAAGTCAAAGCAGTTTTGACAGGCGAGGTCCTGGATATGACTGGATCTCGAATCTCGAATCTGCAAGGTGATAGGTACCCAAACGTAGGTATCAGACGCACAACCGTCTGTAAGTGGACTAGGAAATACCTCAAAATATATCGTAAAATACATGTTGTGACCTTATATTTCCGATAAACTTTTGGGCGATGAGTAAGGAGCTTTAAAGTCCCACCGAAATCAAGAGGCAGTTAACATGTTAACAGTGGTAACCACAAAAAAAAAAGTTACAATTATCTCATACACTAAAGCCTCTCAGGAACATGATGAGACCCTGCACGAATGTTCCAAATGTTGTTGCTGCAGCCATATCATGACATGATACGACAGCTGTTCTAGAGTTTCTCATCGTGATCGACACACCACATATCCCCATTTTCTGGAACAATCACCGAGCAAGAATTCTCGTATCTTAAAGCCTGGTGAACGTGGGTGAGGCACCCATTGCAACCTTGCAATATATTAGGCGGGTGAGCGTCTCTCACAGGAAGGGAAAGAACGTACAGTGATGCTCATATGTCAATTGGATTACACCCTCGCAGGGGGCAACCTTTTTGTGAACACAAATTCCCCAACGTGAAGCGCATCATCCATGGTCCATAATATCGCAACCCATGGTTGGCATTTCCCGGTCATGATATGAGTCGTACCAGCTCACCAAGCATAGAGTATCGCGTGGAGTCGTTGATCCAGCCCATAAAACCCAGCTTGGGGTAGCAATCAAATCTCGCCAGATTCCGACCATATGGAAAGCTTGAGAGGCATATCAAAGTCTTAGAAATTCGCATCGAATGATTTCCGACGTCACATACATACTTTCCGCCTCGTTGGTGCTGACATCCTTAAATGCCCAACCATCGAGTAGCATCTCTATCTCGATATATATATCGCAGGCTCCGCTTTATCGCGGGTTGATATGAGGTGAGACCAGTACATCTCCGGTGTGGAATATGACTGAATGTACATCAAAAAAAGAAATACCTTTGTATGTGACTGGAATTTTTCCACTTTGAAGTGCAACCCTTGATAACTGAACCGACTCGTGACTTGAGTCGGATTAAATCCACCGTGTATCACCCAACAGAGGCATACGAATTTCAAACCTTTGACACCTGCCAAAAGTAAACGGAGAAATCGTATTGGTACCAGAGGCCACCAAAAAGGCGGGATTCGAGTTTTATAATATTCCACCGCTAATATCACCAGCATTTAGAGGCCACGACTAGCTGCGGATAGACTTTCCGTTTATAGGATCCTGGCGATAAGTGTCAAAGACAGCATTCCAACACCTCGAGAAATCCTCCGAGGGTATGGCAAAAGTGGAAGCAGATCGCACTTACAGCACCTACTCCATTAGATGCAACTACGTACATAAATTACCGTTAGCAATAGATATCTATTTGCAGATGATTTCGCAGAATCTCGAGACTCTATTCTGGCAAGTTTGAAGAAAGTGGAAAAGTTAGGTACATCTATATAATCCAATTCTCTTGAAGCTTGACTATCCGGTGCTCAAGCATTCTTTTGTCTAACATTAATACTTTTTTCAGGCTGGATTTAATGCCGGGACTGGCTAGGTAGGGAAAATTAACCTTAATGCAAACATAAAATACTGCATGTAATCATAGGAACAGCGGCCCAGCTTGCAATTGATATTTGCTTCGTTATATGTACACAGGTAGAAGATTGATAAACGAAGTCTTCGACCTGCGAATTTCCTACATATACTTCTTGAGCACAAACCATGTTACACTAACTATTCTATCCCCAGACGGATGTATTTGCATGATAAATTATAAATATAGTGCAGTAACCGGCAATTATGGAACTAAATAATTCCACGATCGCAAAAGAAAAGAAACGAATTGGCATAGCACGCCGACCACTGAGCCTCCGAATCTTATAATCATCCCCTGATATATGATTAGCTAACCGTATGATTTTGTGATAAGGTATGATTCGGCGCATTTACTCGATCGAAACAGGTCGCAAGTATTGGAAATTCAACTTTTACCGGGGTTCTCGCTTAGCTAGGTCTTTCAATCTAGTTACTTAGCCCATCAGTTCGGTTACCCCTATTTTCGGGTATTTGGTTAATCCGTTGATCTTGCTGCAGCTGGCGTGCAAACGATAGCCGCCTGGTCGGCAGGTTGCGCACGTGAATGAAAAGATCAATACTTATATGTACACTTACACGAACCACCGCTAGCTTCTAAAGCATTCGGACGCAGCATTCTATGTTACTCCATATACGTAAATATATCTGTATCGTAATTTGGCGAAACATATACGAGGATCATTCCCCCGAGGCACTTCATACATAATGCAGACCTAAGGGTTCATGATCGATCCGTCATGCATATCAGAACTATACTTTTGTGTCAACTAAGATCTGATTCGGGAGCTGTGGGGTATATACCGGGAATCAAATAGTTCGGGTTTGATATCACTTTTTAGCTTCGTTTGTACAGCCACAGCACCAAAAATCAAAACACAATTCTCCTCCTTACTAGAACTCTAGATCGCGATTTTCGGATCGTGAGGTTATCCAGAAAGAGCCATCTTCCCTGTTATAAATCAAGAACAATCGCGCGGATATCTGTATCCGGTGACTGATATATGAACCCGTAAGTGGGGTCTGATATTAGGTGTGCGGATCCGCTAGTATGTTGTGATAAATTTATAGTTTCCATCCGATACGTGCCGCGGCGCAATCCTCCGTTACATTACATCATAAAGTATTAGTGAATGTATGTCTGGATAGTAATACGTGTCAAGCTTGAAAAACATCGGGGATGCCAGAAACACCAGCCTCGCAGACACGCGTCTCGCATTCATCAGTTTCGGCTCCCAGCTGAAGGATTGCTAACGATTTTTATGCTCTCAGTTCACCAGAGTGCATTATCTATGCACCGTATACCCGCTGCAGGCATAAAGATCTGGAGGTGTAAGCATAGCTAACCAATTGGTTTGTCAGTGTTGCTGGGGAGGGAACCGTTACCAACAAAAGGTAGGTTCAAGTTTATATCTGCTACGAGCATCGCTTCATATAGTGTTTAAAAAAATCCGAAGGAGTAGTTTCTTCTCATTCGCTATTATTTGTCTTATCATGAAATTTAATCGTGGTGTTGACTTGTATGTATATATATAATAGCTCTTCTTCTCTAACTCTTTTACTTCCTTCTGTTCTGCAATGAACTTCTAGGAAGCATCTACATAAATGAAATCGAACCAGTGCGGTGAAATTTTTTCGAATATGGGTCAAGTACCGGGTGGGGGTGAGGTTCGTAGCAAAATATATCGTCATATGGGGACCAAGCTGCAAACACCGAAGTCATTTACACCCCTTTTATGAATGGCAACTGGTTATACTTTGTGTACAAAGCAGTAAAATTTTAGCTGATTCGTGCGTGATATACACTATGAAAACCTATATTCAGGGTCTGAATAAGGGCGATTTAAACATAGACACACACACACACACATATATATATTCAATATACTTACAGAACTTCAAGACTGATACAATGGTTAGAAAGTAGAAATTGGAATTGGGATTGTGGTGCTTTTGGCTCCTAGAAGATTTTTCTAGTTCCTTAAACGTGCTCTAACATTGGTATACAAGCAAGAGATACTATTGACAACGAGTGATAGGTGATGACACAGGTTTTCTGATGGTTATCGATGCCATTAGCCCAGTGCAAACAACTTTTTATACCCAGATCAGTCCGTAGGGGATATCCGGGTTATCCAGGTTGGGTAAATCTTATTAGATAAGGTGTGATAAGGAATTTCGTCGGAGCATGCTGAACTGTAAGTTTGATAAAATTGTGATTTCTCTCTCTGGTATATGGTTATGTGTATTATTACCAATTAATATATCCGTGAAATAGAAACCAAGTTTTATATAAACAGTCGTTCTTAGCCTCTTGTAATCGTCAAGATCGACAGAATACGATATCAAACACGGTATTGAATCGGGAGGGCTAGGCATTCAGAACCCCCACATACCCATAGCGAAGGTGTTGGCTCTCGGGAGTCGGAAGTGATGTGTGTAAGGGTAGGTCAAATTTCCGCTCGAATCCGTTCATATATCTGAAACTTACCAAAATTAGGCATTAGTAGTGGTCAAATGGGGCAGGTATCTAACATAAGCACGAAATTTCATTGGGCGCATGAATACTATAACGTTCCAGAACAAAAACACTGTCAGCTCGTAAAGAGATAGCGACCGATCTCTTCGATTTAATGTTGTGAGCTCGATCCAATATTCTGACAAAGAAATCATATTTCCTGCCTGGCTGTCTTACCCGTAGTACACGAGCACGTGCTGTACCCATTAAGGCTCCGTCATCCTAGTGCTGACAAGTAATAAGTTGCGAAGTGTGGGTAGCAACGCACGTATCGGTGAGAAAACGAAGCTATCAAGCTCTACCAACACAGCGCTTCAACGATTTTGATCGAGGGCTATAATAGCGGAGTACCCGTTGACAGATGGAAAAACCCTGACCTCAGAATGAGTTGGCGAACGTTATGCAGACCGGTATGTTTGGTTAAGAAAAAGCGCAAGTTTTTTCGCGAGACTACGATCACTACATGTATCTTTTACTTTACTCACCACAATCATGATCAGCTTTTGAGCTTTAACTTGATAGATCAGCAAACTAAGTTGGGACCTACCTCAAAGGAACCGTTTTGATTGTTTTAGGCTAGTATCCGCTAGAATCCAAATTTAAATTACATACTAGAAAATCGTTGTACGGCACTGCTCGGTTGCTATGCGAAGTAGCAGGGATCGAGAAAAAGATAGTAGGACGAGACCGAGGATTTCCGAGGAACTGGTTTTCGACCGTGGCTCAAAAGATCAGACTTTCTGGCATCGCCCTATGAGGACGAGCACGCGACAATATGGGTGGTTGGCAATGGCAAAGTCCAAGTACTCCCATGCTGTAAGGATAATTTTGGTAGTGGGAAAGTACGTGATGTGCGCAACACATCTTCGTTAACATGCCACAGCACGTATGCAAGATTGCTTGATCTACCAACATTCCATCCAAATAACCGTTTCTGCCGAATGTAAATTCAGCCCTAACACCTCGCACCGGAAAAATACTCGATCTTTGTGCCACTGGTGGAGCTTATGTGGCACAGATGTTGAATACGAGTAAACCGAGTGATAGGGTAAGATTCAAAGGATGGCCCTTTCTAGATGCTTTATGCGGCATAAGTATGCCATTTCAGGGTACCAGGGGCAAGGGAATAGTCAGCGTATTGCACGTAACAGATTTCATGTCTCGGAAGTAAGAACTTACTTTTTCGGTACCAACTATGGGCGCCTGAAATTACGTTTTCGATTTTCTAAGCTTTTTAATTTATTAAGCGATGTTGTTCGCGAGATTTCCACGCTCTCTGTTCGATTTCTAAGAGATATGGAAAGCGCGCTAGAACGTTATGCGCAGGTAATTGACGTTCTAGGCCGGCAAAAGAACAGGTGTCGTTGTCGGTGTGTGTGCGCGATATATGGTTCCGGGGAAAGAAACATGATCGCCCCTTGAGCTAAGAGTAGTAAAAGCAGGAGGCTGATTGCGCAACTGCCGCCAGAGAGGCACAGATCAAAGATTCTGCAGTACGGGGCGTTTTTTTCCGAGATTGACTTTTGACGATCAACTGCCGGATGATCGCCCACCTTCTATCCCTAGTTTAACTTCAGCAAATCCAAGAAACGATGTCTAAGGATAGTTTGGTATTATCCATGACGCAGAACCCGCAACTTGGGTTTTATAAATCCTCTAAAAAATGTCCAAGAATCTGAAAAACTAGGAATGGTCCCGGGAGACCCCGCAGTCGGTACGAGTTAGATTAGGGCTATGCGACCAAGGAAGCCAATGAATGATAGGAGGATATTCGGGACGGCGGAGTTATGGCCGCAGTCAGGTTTATCAGTTCTAGCTTTCATCCTCGTGCATTGAACTTCAACTGACCGCATCCTTAATTTTGAAGTGTTTGGGCGGAGATGTAAGCACGTGACTGAGAATAATTTTGTGGGACTGACGTTTTCAAAACTCACCGCGATCTCCCTGCATATATTGGAGGCACAGCTAGCCGCTGTGATCGTCTTCAGGGAAAGATTGTTCACGACCTCTGAAGTTCTGACGATTCCTCTGGATGCTCAGTATGGCTACCATGAAGAAATCACCATCTGTGCTAATTCATGTTCCCGCTGAGTTGTTGAAACTGATTCTTGAAGAGGTAAAGTAAAACTGAAAGCGCAGATGGATTCTTAGTTTGCCGATTCCCCGCTTTCCCGTATACAAGGCCATGCCTGTCCATCCGCTCAGTATCTGGCCCAACTTTATCCTAACTTTCTTTCCCCGGCAGCTTTATATCATAGCTCCCTCTTCTATCGCGGCTTGCCGTTTGGTATCTCGAGTCTGGCACGAGCTAAGCACTCCCATTCTCTTTCGCAAAGTAACGCTCCACGCGGACACCACTCTGGGGATCCACGAGGCTCTTCCAGATGATATTTATTTCGTCCTTCAGAAAGATGGCACCCTGGGCCTTCCGGAGAACTCGTCACCAAAAATTGTAGAGATTGTCCGGGATCGCAAGGAGGAGTCATGCAAAAGGAGCAAAAACCGAGCTGTGGCTCTGGTGGAGCATCTTCTCGAACTCAGGAGCAACATTGCCGGCCCCGAACAGAGAGCAAGGGTGGTGCGGGAGTTGATCGTTCTGAATGGTAGACCTCCTTCTTTGAGACGGAAAGGCCCATTCACGGAGAGTGATGTTGCGAATGAGACCAGAGAGGTTCTCTCAGCAATTGCAAATGGCCTCGAAAGTATGTCTGCTCTGCGGATTCTGCGTTGGAATTCTTATGATGCTTTATCTGGCGACATCATCGATATCCTGGCATGCAAGTCGCCATTTTTAAAAGAGATACACCTGTCGAGATTACAGTTATCTGATATTACCTTTCCCTCGAACGGAAAGCTGGTTCCTGTACTTCCAGAACCCGCACGTTTCATACCCATTTTGAGCAAACTTAAGTCCTTTCGATGCACCATTTCCGATAACAACCGTCCTTTGTTGTACAAAGTTCTCGAGAACTGTGACAAGCTTGAAGAACTGGGTGTCACTTACAGTCGCATGCATCGTGCTGAGATGTATGCACGTGTAGGGCAACCATGGAAGCCGAAGCTAAGGATGTTGGAGCTAGCCAACACGTCTTTTTCAGGATCCGTGGACCTAGAGAGCGCCATTCAGTTTTGCGTCTCTTTAGATCTGAGCCGGCTCGAAAGTATACGCTTGGAAAAGTGTGCGGATACGTTCGTTTTTTTGCGAGTGTTAGTTGACACCATTGGTTTCGAGGCGCTTAAAAAACTGTCGCTATGGTGCGTTGGGGTTGAAGTAAGCGTGGCAGATATTGTCTCATTTATCCGTTCCCTTGGTCTATTATGTTGTTTGGAGTCACTGGAGATTGCAGATCTAGGTATCAAGATGGATGTCGACGCGATCATATATAACAAGCAGCTAAAAGTACTAAGAATTGCTGAATGGGATGCCATAATGCCTTCACGCTACCAGAGAGATTGGGCGCTTTCCTCTAATGGAAGTGGATTATGGACTGTAGATGATGTCCAGCGCTTAGGGGAAGGGTGTACCGGATTATCGGAGCTTTGGATTGATGTTGCTCACAGGGTTGAATTGGTATAAATCCCCCTCATTCAATTCTAGATCTCAGTTCGTTGTGTATCAAATTGATTGGTTTCGCCAGGATGAGGACCTCATAGCTTCTTTTGGCTCGCTGAGAGTGTTGAAAAAGCTTGGATTATGTTTCCAGCCCCCGTGGAAACCTCTCCATTCGGAAATATTTTTCGATGAGAACTCCCCTTACGAAAATGGCGAAAGGTTACTTGATTTGGGCCAGGCGACGATACTGAGAATTGCACAGCTCATCCACGCAAGAGGCGGGAGGGAATTGAGAGAGATTGAAATCCAGGTATTGCGACACCTTTCACCACCATCCTTACACTGTAATGGCGGGTGTGAATCGTCTCTAATAAAGGTTTCGGGATAGCACGGGTGCCGTGAGAGGCCTGCTGAGCGCGACTGTCTCTACGCGTTGGCTTCTGGCGAGGGCGGCGCAAGAAAAGTCTGGGGGGTCAATCCTGGTAAGCTTGATGCTTTGGAGGTTTTTCTGGTGAGGGAGGACCGATTGGTGAATAGATATGGGGTTCCGGTTCATTACGAGTTTGAAGGATGGTAGCTATCGACTCAAGAGTCGGAACTGAACACTTTTCATCTACTTTCTATTATTGGTGTGATAACCAGCCACTGATGTTAATTTTCATCCGTTTTCCTTGTCATTTTCCCACTTTTCCCTACATTTACGGCTAGAACCGGTTTCTTTCTTTTTTTTGCTTAGACATATACACAAACTATGATTCCTTCCCCTAGAGCGATTCTGTATTTGGATATATGGCTGCACTTTTTGCGCAAAATTTAAGGTTTTGTGACCACTCTACTGGTTATATTTACCCGGGTCCCTTCGTATCATCTTCATGTAGCGTCACTCGATGCATTAGTTCTTATCACGATTATAGCTTTTTAAGCTTATCCTGAAGAGCTTCAGATAGATACTGGCAACCTATCGTAGGTAAATAAATATCCGGGATTGAAGCCCGCTGGGCTTGTGTAGTTGGATTTATGTACGTGATACGTGATGCTATTAATTCGCGCACATCGGCGTTACCATGTGGACTAAAGCCGCCCTGGAATCCGTACCCGCTCCGAGAACTGAACTTTTGAATCTGCGCCCGCGCCAAAACATACCCCTTATTTATGTCGTCTTGGGAATTCAACATTATGTGCTACACGGAACCAACGGTCGGGTTTGGAACCCGGGAGTGGACGGCAGTGTGATCCGAAGGTTACTCCGAGCGTAACGGATAGCCGCGGGCGGGAATTTCACTTGCAAGGGGGTGCTCGCCCGTCGGACTTTCTAAAGCCCGATCGCAGGCCGTATGCCGAGACTATCTCCAGCCCTGGTAGAAACTGTGCAAATGGTATCTATAGTGCTGACTAGGCAGGTGGGCCTATTTTCGAGCCTAAAGTTAATTGTACAAGACAATGACCCCGCCTTCCCCGCCCTTAAAATGACTGTGGGGGCCTGTAGGAGTACCATGGCTGGGCGCGAGAATAGAGAGCATCTGCATCAAGGCTGTTGTACACGTGTAGAGAGATTGATTTTTCGTTAGGCGCGATGTACACGTGTACGGGTATGTACGTGGACTTTAAATATATTGGGACAATTCTCGGTGTTAACTAGAGTGATGGATCCGGATAAAGACCTGGTGCGCGCAAGGCTGTGCTTTGAGTCAAAATTACTGGCTGATGCTATGTCAGTTGAAATATTGACGGAGTCACATGGTATCACTCGCACTTGATTTTTATCAGGCAGGTTGGATATATTATATTAGGTTCCCGGAAATCCTTCGCGTAACAATTCACTCACTACCAATAGGTTCTGTCTAGCCTTAACGCTTCGGACCCGCTACGGTTCTGGTTGTTCAACTGTGTTCGGGCTGCTTAAGGCGGTAAAAGACATTATTGAAGTCCGTTTGTGAGATCGCTGAAAAATATATATTGATTCCTTTACTTTTTGGCCAAGCAAGCAGTTGAACAAATGGCCCCATCACAGTGCATATATATACGCAAATGCCTACGGTAGGGAACTCGAAATGTTGGGGCTGATACTTCTTAATAGCCTTTTGTGATTATTCCTGTATTATTGTGTAGTCATTTTTAAAGGGTTCTCTCTCGTTCTACGAGCTACTACTAACACACGATGCGGCCATCCCTAGAGGTTACATGTAGCTAATACAAGCTCGGGGCTCGGTGGGCTATTGTGGTTTTCTGGGGGTATCCTAGGACGATTACTGGGCATACATGTGTGCATACTTATATATAGTCGAGCTTATGTCTCTCTATCGGTCTTGGCTCTTCCGCAAGGTGTTAGGATATTAGCCCTGGTTTATCTTGGCAAGATAAAGATACGAGTTTTGCTGTTATTCTTTCTTTTGATACCCCACTAGTTCTTGGGGCGATACTCTTAGAAGAAGTGTTGTGGTTATACTGGTACGGCGTAGCGTTCTCGTAGGAGAAAAATCCATCGTAAAGTGCCTTCTAGCGTACGGGATAAGGTTTGATCTATCGAGTTGTGTTTCTCGGATTGGTCCTGGACTCCTGGTAAGTGCTCGCTTTGTCTTGGGTTGTAGCGGCTCGGGGTGGTCTGAGAGCCTCATCTCGACATAGTACGTCGTTATATTGTGACTGCTAAATTGGATATAAGATTGTCGTAAGATTAGTTGGGCTAGGTGGTATGTTAGTAGATTCCGCATGCAAGTGGTGCAAATGGGAGCCCAATCTGTCGCTCAAACGCGTCATACATCTCCCGTTTGGTTATCTTATCAACATGTGATTTATGTACTTAATTTTAGGCTGAGGGCTCAAACTATTTTTTTCAAAAATAAAATTTAGTTTCCAGGGACTTAGTTTTTTTTACTGTGGTTACTCTACTTGGGAAGAGGCTGGGCTTTGTTTCGTTTCAGAGTGTCCCGTTTGGGTATTAACTTAAAGTGGAAGTTGCGACGCGTTGAAATAATCAACCACCATGAAATCCACGCGCAATCAGTCCCTCTTCCCGAGTAAAAGACATTGAACCCCACCACCACTTACGCTCTCTACTCGGCCAAAAGCCAACTCACTGTCACTTTTGTTCTCGAACTCATGCTTAAACTCTGAAAAATAGTTTCCATCCATCTTCTCTCAACGCGAACTCTTGATACATTCCCTTTTCTGTTCGGTTCCCTGAAATGGATATCTGGACTGGATCCATTTCGGTTGAATCTGATTCTTCCGCTCCTCTACTACAAGGTACTTGCACTGTCTGATACTTCTCTTATGCTAATACTGATAGTCGTGTTCTCCAGATCTCCGGCTATCAACCCCGTCCTCAGCAACAACCCCGCCGTCCGTTTTATCGCACCTCAACTCCAGCCTTTCTACAGCGCGTCTTTCGCACATCTCTTTTATCGACCCAACTCGTATCCCACTTTTCCTTGCTGCTGGCCCGTCGCTAGAACTCACAACTACCTCACTAGACACCGCTTCTTACTTCCGCAAACTTTTCCTGTCTAGTATCCCTGCCTCTGCAAATGACGTTTTCGATGGCCGAACCGTAGAACAGTCCCGTATTGCCTTGCTCGTTCGGGTTGCTAATGATCAACTACCTACCGATGGTTCCTGGAAAGTCACCGAGCTTGCGATCTATGGCGCAATCACTTACCTCTCTCCACCGGGACTAAATACACCGTCAAAGGGCACCGCCGAACTAACACCGCCGAACTCCTCCCCGCTTGCCGACATTCCAACCCCTCGTGCTATCGTCACAGTTCATGCTCTTCCGCTTTCATCTCACCATGCGTTCCGCTCCCATCTCCCGTCCACAAAACAGGAGCCACAATCTCCGACCTCGAAACGCAACAATGTCCTCATCCGAGCAGATGATGGAAATAACGCAATCTTCATCGCCCCGAATCCGCAAGATGTCCTCAACCCGTCCATCTCGCAATCCGCTAAGAAACGTGGTGCTGCCGTCCTCGATGCTGCAGCTGATCCACGGAAGCGTGCGAAACGGCCCAGTGTGCCATCGCGCCCACCCCCTCTTAGTTTACTCGGCGGGACGGCGTTGAATCGGAAGGTGCGAGCTGAATCCGCCGACCCAAGAAGCCGTGGGACAATAATCAAGCGGGAAAGATCACCGTCACCGAGTCCGTCGTTTGCACCATCAATGTCATCCAGGCGATCGTTGAGCGGCGGAAATCGCCTCTCGTTGACAAAAAGACGAGATTCGTCGATAGCGCTGGCGGAGACTCGAGAGGTATCTGTTAGGCCGATGTCGTCGTCTGCGAATAAGAAAGATCTATATGGCGAAATTGAAACAAAGAACCGAGCAGAACTGGCGAAGATAGTCGTCGTAGGGATGAAGAGCTGCGGATTGCGGGATTACAGGAGTACTCGGGGAAAATCTATTCTCTCTGGGGGACCAGGCGAGGAGGAGGGAGATGACGTTAAAGAGAGGGACGGGGAGAGAGAAAGAGAGAAGGAAGAGTATAAACAAGTGTACTATCACACTGTTAAGGCAGCTGCTTTTGCTTTGGTAAGCCTTTTTTTCTCCCAGAATATGACTGGTTCTTGGTAGAGCTAGAGCTAACGTTTTGATAGAGAAATGTGATCTCAGTGGGAAGTGTTGAAGCAGAGAAGATGAAAGAAGTTGTGGATAGGCTATTAGGGATGTTCTGTGAACCTAAGACAGGGCAACTTCTGCTAGAGGCAGCAGCCGGGGCGGAGAGTTGAAAAAATTATTGAAGTGGATGACGGCACCCCACTTTTCTTGTCTAATTTTCTAAACTTTGGCTATGCGGGTTCTTTCTGTAATTTTATTATGACGGCGTTTTCTTTTTTTGTGATCTTCGGGATGTATAGGACAGCAGGCGCGGTCTTTTGGGGTTAGTTTGGCGTGCTTCCTGCATACAAAGTAATTCATTTCTCTTGTGTTGTGGGCTGGCGGACTTATGGTATTTTATTGTATGGAAATGTATTCTGCCTCATGTATGTTACTATTTAAGGATAAAATATGATATAGATGGTAAAGAAAAAATCATCTCCGTTGAGGTTTATGCATGCATATGCCATGTTGCAGATTCATTGATGTAAGGCTTTTGTGATATTTCACTACCGTATAAACTCGAGAGAGTGGACCCAACGCTAAGATGCTGGAATTGCCTACAGAGGTAAGGCTCTAACAAATTTCTGCTCAGCTTTGACCCCTTAGCTGGCGCCTTACTTATCGAGGCAATTCCAACGTCTTAGCGTCAAGTCCACTCTCTTGAGGTATTTAGTCGTGATGCGATTTCCCCGGGAGGTGGTTCTATTCTACTCGGGGTGATTCGTCGTAGGAGATGATAGGCTTATAAGATATATATAACTAGCAAATAGTCGTAAAGAGATCAATAGATGTGTATTTTTGTGTCTGATACTCGCTTCCAGTTGAATAATATTTTACAGTCACGTCAGAAAAGCCCCGACCCCAAAGCTTGATCACTAGAGAATTTAGACCACAGCTTCGAATTCTGCAGCAGATGACAATAGAGATTAGGAGGATACTAGGTATTCAGTACTCTAGGATTTAGGGAACCTAGGTACTCTTTTTTATTATTTGTCCTCCAGGTTGCTCACTGCGACTATTTGGTTGCGCCGAATTGACAAGGGCGCCAGGACTTTTCTTACGGGACTGTACAACCCTGATTCGTGGTTCGAGAAACGAGTTGGAGATCTCTCGTTACGCAACATCCGCCGCGCTAGGCTGCCGCACTGCGCCTCTCCCGCTCGACATCTACCTACCCCGCAATGCATGATGGTGTCCTTTAGATTACTATCGAGAGTACTCATTCCACGGACAAACTGTTGACTTCAGTTCTATCCTCGTGGTTAATCAATCGATTTCTTTCGTTTTTCTTTCACTATTGAATTCCAAGGCTTGTATCTAAATTTTATCGCTTACTTAAAAATGGCGGATGCTCTTGGGCTTGCTGCGAGTGTGATTGCTGTTGTTGATATGGCCGGAAAGGTGACGGCTCTGGCCTATGGCTATATCGCTAAAGTTAAAAGATCACGGAAAGAGCTCGATCGGCTTGTGAACGAGCTGCACTCCCTTCGCCTGGTCCTCATCAGCTTGCAAGAATACGCTGAGGCAAACAGCACACAATCAACAGCACTAGGGAAACTGAACTCGTTGTCTGGGCCGCTGCAGGGGTGCACACGAGAGCTACAGGACTTACAGCTGAAGTTAGAGCCGCCTAGGAGTGGAATTAGAGGGATCATCGATCGTTTGGAATGGCCGACGAAAGAGGCAGATACACTGCAGCATATTGATAGAATCGAAAAACATAAAACATTATTCATCCTTGCGTTGTCAACGGATCAGATGTGGGTTACACTAACAATCTTTGCCGGCCTTTGTGCTCAGTTGAATCAACGCTAATCATTAGGTTAGTTCACTGTCGAGGGAGATTGCGAGATATGTACAGAGCATGAGCTTTGAGTTTCAAGTTGAATCCGCAGCTTAGGGTTCTTGGAGGCAGAAGGAAGACACTCGCCTTCAAGGTGAGGATTAAGTATCTAACTCACTTAGAATGAGTGGTGCTAATCTACTTGTCGCGATTACTAGCTGAAAAACGCGGGAAAGTACTCAAATGGCTATATTCAGCAGATCCTTATGCCAAGCACGCCGGGATCAGTGTCAACAGACAAAAGAATACTGGCAGATGGCTTACAAGGGAACCAAAGTTTGAGGTTTGGGCTGAAGGGAAACTGAAATCTCGGTTGCTTTTGGGCCAGGGTATCCGTAAGTACTAGATAATTGTTTATCGCTAGGAGTGTTTCTGTTTGAGCTGACTATAAATCGTATCGAAAGCTGGAGCTGGCAAGACATTTTTAAGGTACGCCTTCCATTTGTGTTTGCATTTGTGTTTTACTTTGATTATGGAATCAGCTTATAAGTATTCTATTGCAGTTCTGCAGTCATCGACTATCCTAAGGCGCGATCATCTAAAATTATGGGAGTGGCATATGTCTATTTCGACTATAAAGAGCAAGATCAACAGGAACCTGCTGAAGTTCTTTCGAGCCTGGTCAACCAACTCGTTAGCCAGCTTGGAGCTCTTCCGGTAGAGATAGAAGCTCTATATGATGGATTGGGGCCGAAGAACCATAAACCGACCCTCGAAAATTTATTTGCCGCACTTCTGGTAGCATCAAAGCAATTTTGTCAGACCTTTTTAGTGTTTGATGCACTGGATGAATGTCATCCCACTACTCAACGGGCGGTGCTTCTTCCCCTATTCCGGCGAATGGGGGACAATGGTATAAATGTATTTTTAACAAGCCGGCCCCACCCAGAAGACATTAAATATCATCTCTTTAATGCGACAAAACTTGACTCTCAGCTCGGGAGGAAGACGTAGTAAGCTATATCCAAGAGAGAATCGACGGGGATATGCGGGCACTGCGACTTGTCCGGCAGGGCAAGTGCAGGGACATGATCATATCTCATCTATTGAGTTGTGCGAATGGAATGTAAGGACTGTGGCTATTTGGTTTCACGTGATTGTACTGATGTTGATTGATATAGGTTTTTGCTTGTTCGTTTTCAGATGGATTTTCTTTGTAAACAGATCAATCTTAGGCATCTATTGAAGGCACTTGAACAAATCGAGAGTTCTTCAGCCATCGGGATGCAGCAATTGGACATCGCTTATGAAAGGGCCATTGACAGCATTCGGCGACAAGACGAGAGGTCGGCTAGCTTGGCTTTCGGCATTCTTTCTTGGTTGGTCAAGGCACGGCGGAAACTCACGATTAATGAACTCCAACTAGCAATGGCTATTGAGCCAGACCAATACAAGCTAGACGAACTAAACATCACCGAAGAGTCAACATTAGTGGATGTTTGCGCTAGCTTAGTGGTCGTTGACAAACTCGACGGCACTGTCGAACTTGCCCATTATACTGTTCAAGAATATCTCTTGAACAGTTCGGTTATCCCTGTGGATGCAGACCTGCAGCTTGCTACAACTTGTGCTACTTACCTCTCTTTCGATACCTTTGCCCAAGGTCCTTGCACCTCTTACCACTCCCTAATAGAGCGGCTCAAGTTAAACCCTTTCTTGGACTATGCCTCTCGTCACTTCCGTGATCACCTTAAAGCCTGCGATGACAGTTCATCTGCGGATATGTTCCTTAAGTTTCTTGAGAGGCCAGGTATCATCGACTCTTATCTCCAGGTGGTACAGTTCCGCCAGAGATGGAAGCTCTCTTGGGATGATTATCCAAAAGGAAGACTCCCATTGCACATAGCATCTTACTTCGGCCATATTGATTCGGTTCGGTTATTACTTGAGATGGGGGCAGACATCTCAGCTCGCGATAAGTCTGGGGATACGCCACTTCACTTGGCGGCGGCTGGGGGACATAGGAGGTTGGTTCAACTGCTCCTGGAGAGAGGCGCAAATATCTCCGACCGGAACATATATAGGAGTACAACGTTGCACTGGGCAGCAATTGGGGGGGATGAAACTGTGGTTGAGTTTTTACTTGAAAAGGGGGCAGAAGTATCGGCCCCTAACGAGGTGGGGGATACACCACTGCACTGGGCGGCGGTTAAGGGACATGAAGCAGTAGCCCGACTGCTAATTGAAGCGGGGGCGGACATTTCTGTGCGGTACGATTATGGCGAAGCCGCGTTGCATCGGGCGGCGGAAAATGGGCATGGGCCGGTGGTCCGACTGCTACTCGATGCAGGGGCAGACATCTCTATTACAGGCCATCATGGTGTATCTGCACTGCATATGGCGGCATATGGAGGACACGAAGCGGTAGTTCAAATACTTCTTGACGCGGGAGCGGAAATCTCTGCTTTAGATATTGAAGATAGAACCGCACTCCACAGCGCAGCATCTGGAGGGCGTGAGGCGGTGGTCCGGCTACTGCTTAGTGCGGGAGCAGAGATGGAAGCTCTAGATATCGAGGATAACACTGTACTACATAGTGCAATTATTGGTGGGCGTAAAGCAGTGGTTAGGCTACTACTTGAGGCAGGGGCGGACATTTCTGCCTCGGGGGAATATGGTGGAACTGCGCTCCACAAAGCGGCGGAGAGAGGGTATGAAGCTATAGTTCGGCTGTTACTTGATGCAGGCGATCCGAAACCTAAGCGGAGAAACACCGTTGCACAAGGCAGCGGCAGTTGGCCGAAGTGAAGTAGTGACTAAGCTACTACTCGAGAGGGGGGCAGACATCTTAAGTCGTAACAAAAACGGAGAAACGCCATTGCATCAAGCAGTAGCTAGATTATCTCTGGGAAGTGAAGCAATAGTCCGATTACTACTTGCGAGGGGGGCAGATGTCTTAAGTCGAAATGAAGACGGGGAGACACCGCTACATAAGGTGGCGAGTACTTTTCAATCGCAAAGTTCGGTCCAATACTATTCCAATAATCATTGGCTATGTATGCGGACACCGCTAGTGTTGGCCCAGCTGCTGCTGGAGGCAGGAGCAGATATGACGCCTGTGAACAAGTATGGCGACACACCGCTGCACCTGGCGGCAGAGAGAGGGCATGTAGAGATAGTCAAGCTACTACTCGAGAGAGGGGCAGACATTTCTGTTGAGAGCCAAGGGTTTAAAGAAACGCCATTACATAAGGCCGCAGCCGCGGGCTGTGGGGCGGTGGTCCGGTTACTACTTAAGATGGGAGCAAAAATCTCAGCTTTGGATTTTCAAGGAGAGACTGCACTTCGACTGGCAGCGTGCAAAGGACATGATGTGGTAGTCAGGCAACTGGAGCTGGAGATTAGGTGAAATTGGTCTAGAGATCAAATGTTGTTTTCCTACATTGCTTTAGGGTTACACATATATATAACAATATTGATACTGTAGCAACGGTTAGTACGTATATCGGTTATATGTATATTTCCTTTCCTCAAAGCTGTGAAGTTTGAATTTTACGTGGGCTGGTTATCATATAAATACGTACTATAATTTCCTAAAAGTCGAAGGTCTCTTGTTAAAATATTTGGGGTTACGTTTCTCAGAATCCTCACTTAATTAATTGGGTAACTAAGGACACTGCGTTGCAACCGCACCTCCGAGTCTCCAGCTACCTATTTGGGTAAAAGTGGACAAGAGTGTCACCACACCTCGGAATTTGTAGGAAGGTAACCATGTCATGGAAGGGGGGGTTTTCTCTACAAATAATGGGGCTTCTCCCCGCCTGTAGGAAAGAATCAAGCAACTCATATTTCTCTACTCTTTATCTTTAAGAGTCCGTTGTGTGAAGAGGTGCCAGTTCTCCGCAAATTTGCTCCTTAAGGAACGAATTGCAGTGGATGTTATAGGTAGCATGTTCTGCTAGGGTAACCACGGGTAGAACCCGATATCTGCAAATTATCTTATCCCCCAACGGCCCCCGCTGCGCTCCGGCGTGCTACTAAAGGTGGCTGCACGGCCATAGGATCTCAGCTAAGGCTACTGGTGGGTTTGGCGTAATGATCAGTAGCGAGACACTCGGTTGGTGTGGGTGAAACCTCCCGGTGTGGTGTATCTGCAGCATGATCAGTGTGTATGAGATTTTTGAGTGAATTGGTATGCGTTGCATTAGGGAAAAGATATGCATCAGGAGTGGAGGGAGCCAGGCTGATGAGGGTGATCTACTGGAACACGTAAGGGGTTGTAGTTAAGAGATGCTAGTGGGAAATCATCGAAGAGCTAGCTGGGTGGAGATTTTGTTCATATTTTCGGGGAGTTGTACGCGGGCCCCCTCACCAACCATCACTCGACGTTAGGCCCCAGATTCATCTTAGCTGCCTTAGCTGAGGCAATCCCGACATATCTAAGTACGATAGAACCACCCTTCCGCATAAACTAGGAGAAGATAAATCTTACAAGAGACAGTATCTGTGGTACGTTAATACGACCGGGAGTGCGCGGACGAAGTGTGGTATACCTTGAAACTACTCCCCCGATTCCCTTACTAGATCGACTCTAGCAAAATGCTAGTGCCTGGTTGTACTCTCCTAGTTTATACTTACACGGCACCCGCAAGTGCTTCTAGAGGTTTCCTGTATTAGTGGCTGAAGAAATATACCCAAGACGTTTGCGAGGTTGGAAGTTCTATGGCTAGGATTTAAGATCACCACCAGTCCTAACATGCTCGACCTAAAAGACCCCAACTTTATTGTGGCTGTCGGGGTGACTGGTACACCATAGCTGGCCGCTTAGCAAAGGGACAAGCCAGACTCTTATGGGATTTAATCTAGCAAAAACACAGGATTCGACTTTTGAAGGAGAATTTTTGAGGCCGGTTGATGTTTAACGAATGCACCCTTAACGATCACAGAAATGTTAATATTTTTATTTTATTTATAAGGCCCTAGAAACCTCCACACTTTTCTCTCTCGCCGCGTAGTGGTGGACCTTTCTAGGTATCTAGATTGCCATCAAAGCCCTCAGGGTGAGTTTCACCCACTGTACTCTGGGTCCAAGTCAGCACTAGAAAACAAAGCTTCTACATTACCAACAACCTAAAGTATAACTTTTTAGGAGCCTGCCGTGTCTCGTTGGGTTTGTGCTTTTGCTAAGGCCCATATGGTGGCTTGTCCATGGTCGAATCATTGGAAAATACCATCCGAAGTGGTTTTAAGCGCTTGAGCTTGATCGACGATTGAGTACACAGTATAATACAGTATGTTAACCCTCAACCTGACAGCTGTTCGGCATTTCCAATATCTCCCCTAAAGCCATTCCCTCTAGCTATTCACTTGTATATTATTCTATTCGGACTTTTTATCATTGTACATTTCATCGCGACCTGGCGCCCGCTTTATTTTGATGTCAGCAGGGTCGTTCTATATCTCATGACCTCCCCTAGAGATGCGGGATGGATGCTTCCACCTTTGAAGGAGTTCCCAATATCACAGACGTTCACTTATGCAGAATAAATTATAGGCAATTCGAAGGAACAATACGCTCTTATCCGTGGAAAGATTTCTAAGCAAATTGTAAAGTTTAAGATAATTGCATAACATGAATTCAATCTCTGTAACGAAACATGGAAAAGAATCTTGAATAATGCCACTAAAATTGTTCTTAACCCTCGTCGCATACCTCCGTGCGTCCCAGATCCCAGGAGATTGAACCACAGCTTTCCATCATACCCGGGACCAGAATCACTAGTAGCTGGGTCTAGTCCGTTTTGACGGAAATAGTGTCTAGTGTTATGTCAGAAGGGAAAAACTCGATTCACATAATTGACTACTAAAAGGCTCGACTTACCATCGGGATACTCTGCCAAGGCGGCATAATCTCCAGCTACAACAAGGCCATAGACTTTCTTGAAATCCTCAGGCGGACAGGAAATACGTCTGGTTCCTCCCTCAGCAGTTGCATACTGGAATCCACTAACGGCTTGACCATCGGAATCCTCGGGTGTATCTCTTGCGAGCTTTTTGTATGGATAGAACCAATTTGCGCTGTAGGCAAACCCCGCGTTTAGGCAATAGGTTCCCGATCCACCGCCTTGGAGGTAATTCGAACACCCGCCGGGGTAGTCATTGTAGATTTGACCTTTGGCTCCGCTTGGAACGTTGATGAACTCTGTACCGTAGCTACCGGCGCCGTTGTTCCCATAGCAGGTGGCGGACGGGATATCATACCAATAGGAGTAGGAAGTGGTACCGCAGCCGTACGCATCCCAGTAAAAGCGAATTTCAACAGCAGCGGATGCCTTGAGGGCGAGGATAGCCAAAGTTGAAATTTGAAGAAGGGAGTTATAGAAATGCATTTTTGTGTTAAGGTTGACTGGCCTAGGAGATCACCTGGGTGAAGTCTGATAGTGTGAATGTGATTGATGGAAGGGGCGAATTGTCGTACTTATATATTCTTAGATGGAACAGCCCGGGGGTGGTCTTTAACGTTAACTTAATCATGTTATTATTAAGTTTAACTCATCTTATTTTTGCCAGTCCCACGTACCTGGAGTTTTCACTACAGGTCTTTTACCAACCACCGCACACTCGGGAGCCCCCGCATACCCTGATCAACAAACTCGGGGGAAGAAGCCAACCCCAGAAAGCCAAACCCTTGCACTTCGCAACGTAAGAACGATAAGCACGCATTTCAAACGATATCCCGTCGGCAAAATCGAAGTATAGTTTAGGAAGGGTACCTAGTCCCATCCTCACTAGATCCTAGCCAAATTCATGTCATATTCACCCGTCTACAGCTATCGCAAGCTAGTATCACCTGAGAGCCCTTCCATTCCTCCGCATTCCAGCGGTGAGTTCTCCAAAGCCTTTCAAGCCGAATCTTCTCCGAATTGTCTCGCAAGAGCGCCATAACTCTTCTATATTTCTAGTATATTTCTGGGCTCAGGCCTAAAACGAAGTCATACCTATGTTAGGTGCTGAATCTAAGCAGTATTTTGACTAAGGTGATAGATTTTTCTGGGTAACAAATAGCCTCAGTAGAGTAATCTATATAGATAACAAGAGCGGGATTGTTGGATCCGTAAGAACATGCAATTGCTCTTAGCATATTACTGCTGGTAACATGAAACATGAATAGAAGGATTATTCATCTTATTTGTAAATACGCGTACACCTGTATGAGGGATCACAAACCATCGCTCATAAATCAATCGATAGTACCATGCCACTCGCATTTAGTTAGAATACTCTAAATGTATATGTGTTCCGACCCGTCTTCTATTAGAGCCTATTTGTAAAAAGGTCGGCCAGTAGGTAAAGAGGCCAACCCATTTACTAACAGTCCCACTTTGATTATCGGCTGACCCAGCTACAATTTAACACCAGAAAACGGCCAACCTTCAAATGAAAATTCTTCTTCAACTATAGTTCAGCCCCTTCACCACCCAACCACCACTGCACCTAACCATCACAGTTTCATTTATCCCAGGCCACAAAATTTTAGATGCCCCCACTGGCAGCTTTCATTACTTGGGCCCCCATTCTCTAATGCACTGCATTGTATACCTTTTGGGGGAATCACATACATTCGTAGTTAAAAGGAGAGTTCATTATCATCATTGTTGGGTTGTAATAACTTTTGCAGACCACTGTGATGGTAATTATTTTTCCTGTGTGGCTACAACCTTGCTTAGAGACACAGAATTCTTTGAGTGTGGGCCATCTTTTAGTGTTAACTTGTAGATGGGCCAGTCAATACTCAAAGCGGTTCCGTTGGTAAATAGGTTGGCCTGTTTACCTACCGGCCGACCTGTTTGCCAATGGGCGAAGATAGAATACGGGTCGGAACATATGCACGCAATGCCTGCTTATGTCATCACGTCTCTAGAACTACACGTGCTAGGTGATGCCAATTATGACGTCTAGTATTCCTCTTGAACGATACTTTCTATGAGCTTTGCACTACTGTAGGTAAATGCATGGATTAGCGCTTTGGGATTGGCTTCCCTGTGGGAACGGGTAAAATTTGTAAGCATGAGGGGCAAATCAACCAAGGCCCTAACCCAAAGCAGCCCACATTACAATTACGAGAGATATGAGTTTGATGGTATGTTGGAAGCATTGCTATTCCTTGTCATCGGTACCTATGAGTAAAAGCCAACCACACCCTACATCCTATAACATTATAGAATCCATTTTACCACATTACGCTAATAATATTCTACCCCACTTTTAAGTTGAAGCCAACCTCCAGTATGTACAAAGCTTTTCCTAATAGCGGTCTTCCTACATGTTGCCAGATCATCCTGCGGTGTATTCTCAACCTGTGGCTATCCAAGCATTGCACATATCCCATGCGATGTCCCCCTTTTCTTGGGGACCGGCACTCCATAGCCGTTGTGTAACGGGGGTTGCTGAGCAATGAATTGCATGTATTAGCTAAAAGATGCTACTGTAGCATCTCGAGATCGCCCGGGCATTTTGTGTTACTGCACGATTCGCCTAGCTAAAGCTTATCCCATTATACGATCCGAGTCGGCTGACATGCGTCGAAAACCCTGAAATCGGAGTCTGTAATCGAAGAGTTACTCCTGGGTATATACTATCATCTTAGGGTGATTTTCTCACCAGAATGCCCTAAGAATTAGGCTCTCATACCGATACCTTTTCGGTTAACTAGATTCGAAAAACAATCTTGTCCAAGGATAGAGGGTACATGTTTGCAAATTTCAGTGAGATTTGCTAGTCGCTACGGAAGTTTTGGTAGCCGAAAGTATTATTTATAGGTGTAATAGTACTCGCTTGGCCAATCGAGCATAAGGCAACTATACTCTACAGCGTGAGCGGCAAAAAGCACCCTAGTTAGATGGATTATTTTTGTTATACCCTTCGTAGTAATCAGAATGAATCGGCTCGGGATATATTGTATCCCGGTCAACCCTTTTGGCCACTGAACATAGTAACTAGTCCTCGAACCACAAAATCGTCCCACCTTAACTAGCATTCTAGGTCTTCATTTTCTCCCGTGTTTGATCTGCCGTCGGTCATACCTGTCGGCCTTGCCGGCTAGAGGCACTTGCAGGAATTGGGTGGGGGTTCAGCTGCTGGAGGTATCCCAAAAACTCAATCGACCACTAGAAAAGAACCCCCGCATTTGCCCCCAAATTCAGCCCCAACAGATAGGATAGGGACTGCTAGAGAAATTGCCGAGTTCCGCTAAATCTAAATCTAAAAAATCTGTTGGATTGATTTCGTTTATGGCTACTTTCTAGTTCCTACGATAGCCAAGCTGATATAACGTCATTTGTACTACCAGATCCCCGAAGGAGCCATCACCTAACTACCGTATAAACTCGAAAAATTCGTTAGCCCCTTGGCACGCGAGGCGTCGGCAAGCGAGGGGATCTTCTTACTTTGCTTTCTCACTGCTCCAATAGCAAGGACGGTTCTTACGATAACTTGCACTTTTAGGTTAGTTTGCCACCTTTTGCGCCGTTTGGAGACTCACTCAGTGCCACTTATCGACGCCCTGGATGCCAAGGAGCTAACGAATTTTTCGAGTTTATACGGCACTCCTAACTACAGGTAAGCATTGTAGTAGTGCGCTGAGCATGTAAGGTCAGAGTTACTCAAGAGTCATGGTGCAGAAAGTATATATGTGGGGGGTAGGAACAGGATCGATCCCTTGTTCTCTAGACTAGCAGTGTGCCTTTACCTATATATTTTTGCACTTTTTTAATAGACCCTATGTGCTCGAGCAGTTTCATTTATAGCTCCGAAGCTATGCCAAAATAGAGATGACGTTATTTTTTAATGTTTGGTTGGTTTTTTAGCCTACTTTCGTGTTGTTTCATGTTAGTGTTAGGGGAGTGCACTTAATACTATACCCCAGAGAACTAGATGTATCTAATGAAGAATATATCTACGCATCTATCGAAGAATCCCCAACACATAGACTTACTGCGTGCACGTAGATAGTTGTGCATACGGGTCAGTGACTCATCTCTTTCGCAAAAGGGTGACTGGCAAAAGAGGGTTTACTATGGTGGGGTGGGGGATACCTTCACAAATCCATGTCCATCAGGCCACAGATCAGATAGTGACCTAGTGAGACAACACTCTCCTGAGCGAATAAAAAGATAAAGGTTTCCTCTAAACGTGTCCTCGCTAAAAAAAGTGAGTAACTGACCCGTATGCGCAGTGTTTTATTACTATGTGAGTGACAACCTATGATCCATCGTGATTGTAGGGGAAATAAACTCAATGTACCGGGCAGAAATTGCGTACATAAAAGATTACTCACCATCATCCGCCACAAATATCACCGCATATCGGCACCCTAGAGGCTTCTTACGCCCAGCCTGTTGCCTGCGTCTCCATCAACAAAAGTTCGCCACCTAATAGGAATAGCTAACATGCACTAATCTAATCATTACCTCCGCCCAAGCACAGCAAATGCAACACTCAAAGGCAGACGACCAAAAAGAGAACTTCAGAAACCCCACTAATACTCATTCCTGAACCTATATCACGCCATGAACGAATCTACAAAGAAGCCAATACCCGCAAAACCCACGAAAAGAAAGCAGGAAAATAACCACCACCACCACCCTGTATACGTCACCCCCTTACTACTCACCACCCCTCTAACCCAGAAACGGACCCGCCCACATCTGCCCACTCCCCACCTTCGATATCAACCAAATCACCATCCATACCATTCCCATTTCCGTTACTGCCAAGGCCACCGACACCGACGAGCTCCATCTTGACTAGTTCGCGGCGGAAGAAGTCGCGTTCCTCGGCAAGCATTTCCATATCTGCGCCCATAGACTTTGGGTACCGTCGTACGTTATGGAATTGTGTTAGCGAGCGAAGCGCCTGTTCCTGCGGCTATTTTGTGTTAGTAATTTCCCGCGAGTACTTAAAGGAAAAGGGGACCTACCAAGCTTTCTTCAACCTCCCCGTCTACATCACCACCCGCTAACCAATCATCCCGAAGCTCTGGCCGGCAGTACAGGTAGATATTCGTGATTACTCTCATGTTGCTTTGACGCCACTTGCGGCCGCAGTATGGAACCTGACCTTTGAATAGCTTTAGTGTGTATAGCCGCAGTTCGTTCTGGGGGCACTTTAGAGGCTTGCGTAAGATTGCGCTGCTCTTGTATTGGACGAGGGCTAGGTTACGATGTGCTTTTGACTTCACCATTTTCTGCATGGTGCGCAGGAAGTTGATCGCTGTGAAGAAGTTACGCCATGAGAAGTCGGTGATGGCGTCGGGAGGAGAGGTGGTTGGGTCGAGGGAGAAAGAGCTAGATGGGGGTGGCGATGGCTGGTGTGAGGTGTGATGGTATTTAGGGATGGGAGGGGGGCAGGCTTCGTCGGGCGAGGAGTCAGGGTAGGAATTAGAGGTGTGAAGAGGTGTGGGATGCGCAGAGTGTTGATTGCAGAAGTGGAAGTAGGACATCTCCTTGCGATCAGTTTTGGTAGTGACCATGGCAACGGTGTCTTGTTGGTTGAAGAGTTTCAAGACAAGAGGGAGGTAGTTAGAGTCTAAAAGGAGCTGGGTTAGGTATTCAAACTTGAGCACGTCTATTCACAAAGTCAGCATCTGCTCCTTGAAATATCACTCGTGAAACCTACGTGAAACCCTAAACCACTTCAACAGCCCCAGGAGTATAGCGCTAACTGCTTTACTCGTGATTTCCCTAACCCGCTGCGCATCCATTTCTTCACACCTTCTCTTCTCCTCTGCCTCCCTCTCGGCCCTCTCCTTCTCTCTCTCCCTCTCCCACTCCCTGCCCACTCCCGCCTCTGCATCTTCTTCAATAGTCTTCAGCCCGTCAGTTGCGTCTCCGTTCTTTTTCTTATCTCCACGCCCAAAGATATTCCACGAGCTCTTAATGCTCTGGCCGAAGTCGGACTCGCTTGCTGTCGGATCCACATTCCGTGATTTATTATTATTATGATTACCGTTGATGTTATTAGGATCACCTTGTTCCTCAGACGACGTCCAAACGGGCCCAGGGTCAGCGCCAGTATCCCAGCCGGAGTCATCAGTAATAGCGGGGGAGTCCGAGGAGAACCAACCTCGCCCGTCCGTGTCCTTCTCTGCGAACGATACCTGCTGGCTACTTGGGGGTGGTGGTGGGGGTTGCGGCGGAGGTGCGGTGACGTTCGCGAGAATTACTTTAAGGAGAACAATGACGAAGGATTGGAGTTGTGGAAGTGCCGATCTCTAGGGTGTATTAGTAACGCAATAAAACATGAGGTGGAGGGAGGGAGGGTTAGTGAGTAACGGACATAGAATTCCTCCACAGATTCCAACCGCTTTTCCTCCCATCGCCGTTCTCGCCCCTCCATATCTTTTCTCCCTTGCACAATTTCCTCATCTACATCCCACCCTCTATCATATTTCAAATATGCTTCTTTCTCCGCCCACATCTGCTTCATCGCTAATGTACTCCTCACCCGATCCGAAAACAGTTCTCCAGCCTCCTTGATACTCGCTGGTACCCCATCGCCACTAGGATCACAATCCTCCTTCCACCAGCAGTTTCCAGCGAACATCTCACCAACTGTCCCTCCTGGTGAAGACGTCGGGTAAAGGAATGGGAAATTATTATTAGTTTGATAGTTCTGTTTCTTCCCTCCCTTACCACCCACACCGCCTGGTGATGGCGGAGGGGATGGTGCGGGGGTGGCGATGTGAACGGCTTTATCGAGGATAGAACCTAAGTTCTCGATTCCGCCTCTGCCACCAAGATTTACGTCTCCGTTCCCGCCAGCACGTAGAAGTGACGCCGAAGTAGCGGATACAGCAGGCAGAAAGGAGTTAGTAGAGAATTCGAACGGGAAGAGGGATTTCGGTGGGTCGTAGACGGGATATTTGGCGATTATGTCCTGACGGAAACTCTGATAGTCTAGTGGAGAAGCGGTAATGACGGTTTTATCAACGGGCCCAAATAAGCCAGCGATTGTACGGGCATAAGCCTTAACACCTGGGAGGTGGTTCTCGGGAGAGCCAAAGACGAGAAGGATAGTTTTCCAGGTGATTAGTAGCAGTGACATTAGTGGGATCTCGACGTTATCCTCCCATCGTAGACGTCCTAGAGTTTTTGCTAGAAAACCGAGCATCCCACCTTCAACCGGCAAATCTGCAAACTCATCCCGGAGTGATTCAAGCTCTTCATTCTCTCCAGGGTGTTTAACATCATTACCTTCATCATACCGTCGGGTGACCTCAATGAGGAAATACAACACCGATAACGCATACCGTAGCTCTTTCTTATTCCAGCTTCTCTGTTCCTCAACCGTCTCATCCTTCGCCCCAGCTGCCGCCCCCGCAGCCGCAGCATAGTCCCACTCCCTCCCCACCGACCCACGAACACAATTAAATAAGCTCTCTACAACACCAACCTGCCTCACCAACGTTACATTCTTCTCAATCCGATATAGCTGTTCCGTTTCGCTCTCCGTCTCGCCATAGACACCCTGTACAACATAACACAGCCCCTGCAAGCCCTTAACGCGCATCTTCTGATCCGTATTCTCGAGCAAGTCCGCGCAGCGCGCAATAAACCGCTTCTTCTTGACGTCTTTGCTTGTGTTCCATTTCGGCGGCTTCTGTTTCGCGATTGCAGCGGGAGTGAGATGCGGAGGCGCAGAGAGAGCGGGGTAGGTCTCTTCAAAGATCTGTTTGCATGAGAGGATTAGAGCGTAATTATTGTTGAAACTGTAGCAGAACCATTCGTTGAGCTCGGCTTTGAGTGTGTCGGAGGAGGCGTAGATAAATGCGTATTCTGGTTGCTGCTCGGTAGGGGGGCGAGGAAGAACGTCAGCGAACCATTCCGGATGCACCATGGTGGATGGTGGTGGGATGGGGGGGAAGAGGTAACAAGAAATTGTTGGTGTGGGATGGAAGGATCGTCGGTATGAGGTTGTGGGTCTCCTGCAGCCTCCCAGAGAATCCCCCCACTTCAGCGAAATGGAAAAAGAAGAGTGAAACCTACCCTCATGCGCGACACATCCCCTACAACTCTCCTCAGCTGCATCAAGCTTAACGAGTCTTGTGGTAAACTATTATTCCCATTATCCCCGTTCGTGGTATTATTACTGTTCTGTGACGGCTCCTCCTTATCCTTCACTTTACTCGTATCGATGCTCAGCCTCGAGCTCAGATCCGCACTCGAGTTTGAGATAGCGTCAACGCCATTACTTGCCGCCATGGTAGACGCGGTATTCGACTGCTGGACTATGATAGGGGGCAGTCTCATGCGTTCGGTGTTCTTTAGTGATAGAATGGAAAGGAGGTAGATCTAGATAGAAGTTTAGCAACAAAAGGCCATAGCTCAATAACGCGGGGAAGTCAGGCAGAGGTGGGGCGGCGGCGTCTGTGTGTTCGACAGAAATATCCCGCTTAGACAATGGAGAGGCTCTCCTTTCAATACAGACCCGAAGCTTCACACATTCTTTTCCTGCATAACAAGTCTCAGTGACAGGGGGAACTTGAGGGTTACCCGGCCGATCACATACAGAGAGCAGACAATTAAGGTTGCCTAGGCCAAGTCCAAGCAGAGCCTCATTCCGTCATGTGGGCCCTTTTCCACTCATTTTCCGCAGAAACTCACATCTGATCATCTGATACCACACCATGCGCCCTCTAAACCGCCTCACCGCTCTCCGCATTCTTGGCCCGCGGAATGCCCGCCCCAATCCCCGCTTCTTCCACCCCTCACCCCCCAACCTCTCCCCTGTCCCAATCCCAATCCCTACTACTCCCACTCCTTCCACCCAAACGCCACTCTTAAACTCCCCCCTCCCCATAACCCCACAATGCCCCACCCCATCCTGCCCATGCGAGCCTGCTCCAAAAGACCTCGATATCGACCGCGTCACCCCTCTCGCGGGAACAATGGCAAGCTACTTCCGCCACCTCCTCATATCCACCGGTAAATCCGACTGGACATCCAAAATCGAATTCGACCCACCTACGCAGCCTGGCGAGCCTGGCGGCTTAGCCGCAAAAGTAAAATCTATCTCCTCCCAAAAAGGAAGTAACCTCCGCGACCCATTCGCACCAACCCTACTCACGAATTCCTCCTTCCCACCAGAAAGTGAGGAGCCATCAGCATACGTGTTCCCGTCTGGGCTGTATATACCGCGTATTCCCACTACCACAGAGGCGGTGACGGGATTGATTAGGGAGTTTTTGCTCCCGCCGGGTATGTTTACTACTGTGTCGGGTGAAACGCTGTTTGAAGATGTGAGGAGGGTGCGGGAGACGGTTGTTTTGATTTGTTCCCATACGTCGCGGGATACGCGCTGTGGGGTTCTTGCGCCACCGCTTAAGGTTCAGTTTGAGAAGATCTTAGAGAAACGGGGGGTGCTGCTTACTGAGGAGGATGAGGCACGGGGGGTGTATGAGGGGAAAGTGAAGGTAGGGTTTACGAGTCATTTGAGTGGTCACAAATTTGCGGGGAATGTGATTGTTTATCTTCCCCCTGGAGAAAGTAGGGTGGGGTTGGGAGTTTGGTACGGGAGAGTAGAGCCGGTACACGTGGAGGGGATTGTAGACGAGACGGTGTTGGGAAGGAGGGTGGTTGGGGGACTGTGTAGAGGTGTTGTTGGGGGAGGAGGGGACGAGGAGGTGATTTAGGGTTGTATAGTGACCTATTTTTTGAACGTATATAGCAACCTTGGTACATATAGGTTTTATCTTGGTGATACTCATGGAATATCACTCGAGGAAGTTGATCTGACGAATAAGTGACTGACTTCATCCCTGTCAAGTAAATAAAATTAGTAATTTTAGATACGCAGTTTCCTCACTCCAATAGTTGATGTCTCAGTCAACACTTCATGCGAACATCCATTTCTACCAAATTCGAACTCTGTGTGGGCGAGTTGCTCTAAGATCGACCTTTCCCCACCTAGCACATCCATTCTATCCCTTAAACACGACCAGATACTGCGCTTAGACAATTATATAGCCCACAACCACCTAGATCAAACAGCTAGCGGTGCGAGGTCCGGGACTGGTCTCACTCCTATTGTCATTTCCAGACATCACTACTTTCTTTGACTTCTGCGCATATGATGTGGGAATTAATAATTATTACAGAATCACAGCCCGGAACCAGCTAGTTAGATACACCAAAATGCATACCGAATACATATCGCACTACAAATTCTGATAAAATAAGCGTAATAAAGCCCTCAAAATAACCAATCCCGCTTCTCGCACTTGATCTTCCGTTTCACCGGATCATGCGAAGTTAAATGCGTCGTATACACCAAAAGTACCAATGTCTAAGCGGCGCTTGCTTGAGAAGGCAGCCTAGCCTCTTCTTCCGCTTCTTCTAACGCCTTAGTTGCAGCTGCTATCTCGTCATCGATTTTCTTTATGTCGTCGGAACTGCTCCCCCCCATAACTGCAAGGGTTTTCTTTTGATTCAATGCATGTAATTTCCGTTGGGCGTTGTGGACTTTGGTTTGTGCAGACACTGGGAGTTCTATTTCTGATTGCATGATGGATATGAAGGCTGCGTTTTTGATTTTGCGGAAGCGACTGTGATAGGAGTTGAAGTGTTAGAAATTGATGGAGTATTAGTGATATTTTTGTTGTTACTAAGGGAGGAAGGAAGAGGGAGGAATGGGACCCATATTTATGGCCGGGGCGTCACTCAGCCAGACTGTTGCGGTCCTTACTATGGCGCACGTGGCGTATTGAATTCTAGCAAGTGAGCAAAAGTTGAACTGCGGCTGGTTTTTGGAGCGTCGGCAAATGGCACGATCTCGTAGTTGGAAGGAGTCTATAGTATTTGTATGTGACTACTTGTGGAGGCATCTACACTGGTAGGTTGGAATCCTCGCTAGCATTATATGTTATTACTCGGTAGCTTCTAAAACAACGATAAGAGTGGACTTAGCATTAGACTTTCCACGCAATAAGGTCATTTTTTGAGAGCTGAAGAAAAGGGGTGACTTGAATTCTCTAGAGGTTGGTCTCGCCAAGCCTTTCGCAAATGCGAGTGAGAATTTATGACTATAGTGCCAGGGGAAGTAGTATATGGAAGACCAGGTATTATCTAATTATAATCCTTCCAATATTTTGTAGTTCTAAACCTCCTTAGCGTTGGGGTGAATGCACTCTCGGCACGGCTAGACCTTTCAGTGGGATCATAGCTATTTAGTCCAATTTGGTAGCTTCTTGTCAAGCTAGGGCCAACCCCGCTTCTACATGATAAGCAATCGCACAGCTTACCACAGTACCAGTCCTACACCAAAGACGAGATACAGAGATCTTTTCGAGAAATCTGTGAGTTCATGTTCAGGTCTAGAAAGATATACTGATGCTAATCTTCGATAATAATAGGCTTGTATCTCCAAGCCCTAGGTCCGCACAGTCCGACTTCTGATATAGATTTAGGCATCGTATCTTTGGGGATTCACGAATCCGAGCGGTTTGCTCACACCTCTAGCGACATGCCTTTACTCTTAGACATGCCAGTCGAAATCATTCTTCTTATCGTTGATTCGATCTGGCCTCTGAAAGCAAGATATCTATATTCCCTCCTTCGCACGCACAGATGCCTTTTCAACATCCTACTCCCGCTCCTCAACCATTTAGCTGTCACCGAGCACCAGATAAATGCTCTCTGCTGGGCATCAGCCGTGGGAAATGTGCGGATGATGAGGCTGCTCGAGGAGAAGGGTGCGGTCTACATACGTGGACAAACCCGAGGAGCGAAACAATCTGATGCTATTGTGAGAAGGATGCATGAGCAAAGAGCAAACATCAAGATAGAAGTCAACATTTTCAGGAGCAATCTCAAAATGCCGGCAGAGTCAGCTTTGAAACATGCACTGATGAGGCGTTCCCATCATTTGACTCGTTTGCTTCTGGATGAAGGGGCTATTGTTACTGACATGGACTCTCGTGGACAAAGCTCACTTCATCTTGTTGCTTCTTATGGTGCGGAGGAGAAATCTATCAGGAGGATGATTGCACTTGGGGCTGATGTTAATGCGATGGATAACCTTGGGCGAACACCACTCCATTGCATTCCAATATCATGCTATACCCTCCGAGATCATATATTTACGAAGATCCTCCTCGAGCACGGAGCGGATACTATGGCCGAAAACTGGGCTGGAGATAATGTGATCCAAAGCCGCTTGCAGAGATTTGGATGGCAGCAACTTCCCTTGGGGGAAACGGGAGTTATGGGTTCGCGCGACAGCGGGTACAGGGCAGAAATCCGACTGCTCTTGAGAAACGGTAGTATCGATTACAGAGATCGAAACGAACAAAGCGGGTTACACATGGCAGCAGCTTCCAACGATATCGACCTGGCCGAGGCGCTACTACGTAGAGGAATTGATGCTCAAGACCAAGATTGCAATGGGAAAACAGCACTCCACTGGGCAGCAAGGTTTGGCTTCGCAAAGATGGTCCGAATTTTGATTGAGGCTGGCGCCGATATGGCTCCACAAGACAACCAAGGAACTACGCCACTCCACCTAGCGACGAGGTTCAATCGCCCAGGAACAGTTCGGTTAATGCTATGGAAGGGAGTAGACACCTCTGTCTCTGACGATTGCCATAGCACAGTACTCCATTCTGCAGCTAAATGGGGAGACTTAGTGATGCTGAGACTACTGTTGAAGGCCGGGGCCAATGTCTACGCTCGTGATAAGGAAGGACAGACACCGCTTCTTCTGGCCGCTCGATACGGGCACATTGCTGCAGTCAAACTTTTATTTGACAGTGGATCCGATATCTCGGCTCAAGATAACCGCGGCCGACACGCGCCTACATGGGTCTTGGATGAAGTTTGCTTTCATCCAGAGAGGTGCCTCGATATGGAGATACCGAATATTTCCTTAGTTAATAGGCTTCGCAGAGAGAAAGACAGAGGTGTTTGGTACACCCTTTGTAGAGACTTTTTCAGGGATATAGAAAATCAAGAAAGACTCAAAAGCACCCAACCATACGAGTTTTGCAGCCGCAGATCGGCCCTGGATGGTCGGAAATAAGGCGGTGCGCGGGGAGTATCGAGCAATATAAACGATGAGTATATACGCCAGGATAAATAAGTAGAAATTACAAGCGTATAAAAAACGATGGAATTGTTGAAATAGAGATTCTATAGAGTTTTTATCTTTTAGTGGTATTTCTGTCAAGTTTTTGATTATCTCTGTTTGATTTTGATTCTTTTGATGGTGTAACGGAGTCTGCGGGTTAGTAGAAAACAAGGAGGCATTTTTAAGATTCGGAAGAAGGAGGATCAAAGAGCATAAGGTGGAGACATGTTTCTTCTTTTGCTCTCAGGTCGCTTTTGTCTTGCTTCATATGTATTCTCCATTCACCTGGCGTTGTGACACAACCCTAGTTCATATCTGTAGGGACTAGAAGCTGCACCAAGGATATTTTGGTGCCATTCCTACCCCAAACTTGGTAAATCATGCTGGCGGGTGATAAAAGCTCCTTCGATTTTCTAAACCCCTACTCTGCCGTAGTCGCGTGGGGTGGGCCCTTTGATTTATAGTTCCGAGGGACCAATTATCGGCCTGCGGAGGCTTTACAACTCGGATGTGAGGAGTTCGAGATAGTTTTGAAGGCAAGGCGTAGTCTCCACGCAGTTAATAATAGCCCCTCAACACGTGCATAGTGCATCATAAGTGCGGTGTAACCTCACTTGTTAAATTCCAGGCTACGAACGTTTACCATCGTGAGCTATCTATCTGCCCTACTGCACTAGCTTTTATGTGATATCACACCCTTCAACCTCTGAATCTTTATACCTCTAAATAGTTATCATTTATATAGTTATCTTCGCTCTTCGGCTACTGCAAACCGGGTTGCGAGCTCGGGTCTAGATTTATCACGTATCTAGTTACTTCAATCTTGATCAATGTGTCGGCGAGGTAGCCCGGTCCAAACCAAATTGGTAAAAAGGTCTGTCTTCTATGGAGCTTACCAGCACCTTTACCTATAGATCATTGCGGGGACTGGTTGCAATGTAAGCGAGTGATTTTGTATGTTAAAGATTACTTTCGTGTGGGAATAGGGGGCGGCACAACCAAACTTTGAATAAATTGGCGTCAATCGTCGGGGAGCGATTTAAGAAGGTTATTTATGGCCATGGCGGCTTAAGGATCCTGTTAATGATACGCCAACCCAGTAATAACCTAAAACCACTCCTTAAAGGACATGGATATTTGATTTGATAGCTCGATCTACAAGCAATAAAGATTTGTCAACTCGTAATCGTTGAACTGCAATTCGGTAAACCTGGAGTTCTGTACTCCATCCTCGGGGGAATACCTTCATGTATGTCGCGGCTTGAGAGTCAACGTGGGTGCACGGATGACTAGTTACGTATATCGCAACAACCTTTTTTAACAAACCTTCTGTGGGCCCGGGGGTAAGCAGCACAATTTCCATTCTCGCATCATTCATTTCTTCGATCCTAGCCCACAAACTGACGCTAAGAAAAATTCTTAGGTCTTGGCTACTGCCAGCAAACCAATTGCAAGAAATCATTCAATCCTAAAAGTGCAAATTCCCCAGACACAACTCTGTAGTAGTACAGGCAGGAGTAGAATTCGGCCCTAGTTTCTAAGTTCTTTTGGCTCATAAACTATATCCATCTATGCGTCTTAGGACTCTACCATGTCATGATCCTAAATAATGAGAAAGTCCTACATGCATATGAATGATACCCTTTTGTAAATAAAATAAAATCCCCAACGCCCAAGAAAAAAAAAATTGACAAATAAAAATACTGGTGATAAAATAAGATAAATGACTATATGTAAATTACACTAAAGAGCACAACATCAAAGTGGGGAAGTACGAAGAAGCAAAAGAGTGAGGCGCAAAGCGCTTGTGGGTAGGAAAAACCAGTACCTACTAACTAACCACTATAAAGACAAACAAAGCAGCATGTGTTGACAATCATGAATCGAATGAGTCTTGGGCACGCCCGTACGTATTACAAAAAAAATAAGAAAATTTGTCGAAAATATAGTGATGGACTTGTTCATACACGATTTCCCCCTGTAGTATTGTCTTTTTTCCAAATCAAGATCTCCATGAAAGACTCTGCATCTGCATTTGTATCCTCTGCTGTTGGCGGAATGGCAACTTCAAAGGGTTTTGCAGGGAGATTTCTCGAGCTAGGCGAATTGGCTCTGGCGACGGGTTTCGGGACTTGCAACGTTTGAGACCTTCCATTCGATCTTATCGGTTGTGTGCTCTCGAGAATCTTAGAGTTTGACTGCCTGCGATCCATGTTTACAGTAGGTGTAGTTGCACGAGAAGGTCTTGTTGGTGGTCGCGACAGCGCACGGGTTGGTATAGGTACCTGGGATTTAGAGATAAGGGTATGTGGAGTGCGCGGACGATCAGCATTAGGCGGAAAGATGGTGTAGTTTGATGCTGGTTTTCTCACTGTTGGTGGCACAGGAGGGCGTTTTGGGCTGGTAGGAGGGTCAGCTGTACGAAGCCCAGCTATCATATTGTTTATCTCGTCGCCGAGCCGCTTAAAACTATGCGTGGTATATTGAGAGAACATAGAGGGTGCACGCGAGGAACGATGGCCTTTAGAATACACACTGGTGGGGCTGCGGGGAGTTCGGAGTATTGATGTAGTTTCAAGTTCTGAATGTTCACTGATTGTTGAGTTCCTTGGATGTTCTGATATCGTATAGGCGTCGGAGTTTTCGCTGAAAAATGAGGAAAGCACCGTTCGATCATACCCGGAATCCCAATCTTGATGGCCTTCGATGGTTCTTTTTTCTCCTTTTGTTGGTTTGTTAGCTCCAAGATGTGCAATTGATAGTCTTTTCTTGTTGACATATGCCGGCCCGTCTCTGGTTCGTAGGTAAATATGGAGGCCACTAGCTGCTATCCCACCAATGTTGACTACTACTGTTGCAAGTTCTGACGTGGAGAACTTGGGGTTGTTTTGGGCAGTCAGAGCATAATTCGGCACCATCAATATCTAGGCATAAGTTAGTTGAAAATACCCCTGGACTTAGCCCTTCATCTATGAGACATACCCATTGTAAAACATTTATGATCAAAAAGTATACAGTTCTACTACAAGCCATCTTTTCTACCTCATCAATGGCAACGTCTTTAGTCAAGTGCATGACCACAACCCCACCCATAAAAATGGCTATGGGTAACAATGCTGCCATAAGCCCCAGACCTCCTGCGGCAAACTGGTCAACGAAAGACATCAATTGACCACTGCAGATGTCTTGCTCTGCATTTTCAGGCATTGTCCGCGAAGGTATCCAGGTGAGTAATGTAAGTATCAATGCGAACAAGATACAATATAACACCGCCTTTCCAGAGCGGGGTTGGAAGCGCGGCTGCGAGAGAGCACGTATGGCAGCTTCAATAGTGAATGACAGAACGATGTATGGCGTGATCCATAAAGCTTTTCGAGGTATAAAATATTAGTCAACAGCCACTAGTTCCATCCAATCATCGAACGACTAAACTCACCAACCCAGGTAACTTCCGAACTGAATCTGCAATTCCTGTCAAAAAAATTATTGTTCAATGCCTCACCCTCCACAACTGCCAACATAATTCCCTGCACGAATATTGTCACCGCTAGAATAAGCGGGAAAAGTTCAATCGCCGGAATCATTTCCCACCATGCCCGCGTATCCAACTCTCCTTCACCTAGCAATCTTTTCGACGATTCACTGGTTACAACCATTTGCTCCACCTCTAACCCAATCCTCTGCCCCACTTCTCCTCCTCCCCCTCCGTCATCACTCTCCTTCCGCCCCCCTCCTTTCTCTTCTATGTCGTCCTTCCTCAGATCCCTCCGCCGCCTCATACAGGCAGCCCGAGTATCCCACAATATCCTCCCGACCATTGCAATAGCAGCAAAAATGTTAACCCCCGTCAAAACGATCATCACAACTTGCGCTTGCCGACTTGATTCGTAAAATTGGGCTGGCGGATGGCCTCCTGGCGGATGACCTCCTGGTGGATTGGCCCCCAATGAATGATCCTCACCAAATGTCGAAGCCATTGCGTGAAAACAATTGAAAACAGTGAAGAAATAGCAAAAGAAAGAGATAAAGGTCACACACAAGCCTATGGGAAAAAGAAGTGACTTAAAGAGTGAATAGGTGAGATAGCCAATTGTGTGGAAGTTGTAAGTATAAAGGGAAAGATTTTGTCTCGTGGAGCTTGAGCGAGAACATATGGATCGATCGGTGCTTTTCCCACGACAAGAGGTTCCGTGATCGTTGGAAAGTAATGGGTTGCGTGATGGTACGGCTCAGTGTTTGGCCAGCAAGAGTGAGTAATAAACCAAACGGATAACAGAATCAAGTACTAGAAGAGAGACTGCTGCTTTACCAACCACCGCTCAGCGGCCCGTACCAACTGCAGCTGATGAGCCGGAAGAAGCACTCCAGCTGATCGTGATGGGACAACAGAAGGCACGCAAAATAAGAAATCCCGAAGGCAAGTTTTTCCTCGCAAAGAAAAAGGTTGGGTATATACAAGTACGAGACCAGCCTGGTGGCGGGAAGAGACTAGCTTTTACCTGATGCAAATGCAAGTTATTCCCTTGGAACAAAATCTTAGAGGCGAAGAACGCCGGAAACAGGACGTGCATATGTACCTTACATGCACCTTGTCGCACACTCTATTGACGGACGGGATTTCAACTCTAACTCGGATAGACCAAAACCGCAAAGGCATCACTTGGGTCCCAGGTGAGGTCAGGGGTTGGTAGCAACGGGCACTATGAACCTATATGAAGTCTACCATATTAAGGAGCAAAGAAATGGAATAGCCGTCCAGAGCAAGGATTATCAAAAAGCGGAAGGCTTCCGCTACTCTTGAACAGCAGTCAGTATTAAACACCAACTTACTGACAGGTTCTATTGGATCATCCACAACAAGATGAATCGTTGGAGTAGAGGATGTTGATGGTTAGAGTATTTGTCAGTTTAGCCAAGTATGTAGCATGCCAGTTAGCCACTTTGGTGACTTCATTCTGTCGCCCAACCTGCATTCTCGATTAACCCAGCATAACCCTTCGATCTCCCTCTGCCCACTACGCCAAGCAGGCATTCGAGAAAAACCCACTATAAATGCATACCCCATCTAAAATTTAACCGTTGATGCATCTTCCATGCCCTTGGCAAAAAGGGGTTCAACGTCCGCTAAGCCGTCTCAGAAGCTACATGTATCTGTCAACACAATTACCCCCACTACCAGACTCAACAGCCTCCTTTAGCTTTGGTGTTCAACAAATGACGACAATGAAAATTCCTAAAACCGAAGCTGGCTGTGAGCCTAGCCAGAGTTGGAGAGTGGGGGGATAGTATGAAGAGATGTTTGATGTGCCTCCAGGTGCGGCGAATATCCCCTTAGATACATGAGATCCAAGCTTGCATGTTGGATCTTCCCGTTATCGAATCATGAGAGAAGGAAAAGAAGTCCGAGATGCCAGGTGATGGCTCAATTGGAGGCTCTGCCTCGAGGTAGAAGCGGGATGATAGTTGGAAGCGAGGAAGCAGACTTAGAAATGGGTTAGTGTTATAGGTGACTAGCACTAGGAGCTCAAACGAATTTTGAAGCGACTATTTCTTCGGCTGGGTCCTAAGCAGAGCCTTTACCTCAACTACTAGTACCATGCAAGGGCTCCACAAAATTGGCATTCAAAGATCTTTGCAGGTGTTTGTTTTTTGCTGCGGCCACCTGCGATGGATGACATGAAAATTACGTCTCCCAACACCCCACAGTCTCGCCCAAACGAGGTTTCTTACCTGAACTGGATAACTCTACATCGCCTTTCTCATACATAATTAGCGCGCAAATTTTTCGCTTCGATTATGTTTACATACAGTACATGCACAGAATGTTATGGTGAGATGCACGAACCTCTTCCAGAAGCCACTAGGGGTGATACTTATAGGTAGAGTACGTACTCTATTTACGCAGCCCTGTGTAACGCATACATACAGCCACAGAAAAATTTATACTGAAAGTGATAAAACACGGAAAGCACCCCGACACAACCCAGCATGACAAAAAGCGAGAGAAAAGAACCTTCACCTAAAAAATCAAGCTATTCGGAAAAATTATGACGCAAATTCCAAGGATGCAACTTAGAGAAGGGAAAGTTGCATACGTACTAATCCAGGTACGTTGTGTGAGTACATTACTACAACGGAGTTCCAGGTCTAGCGGGGGGAAAATCACCAGTGGAATTAAAGTAAGTGGGGATTGATCATAAGCAAGGAGCTCCAAACAATACTTAACACTTACGCCTACTCTTATTCACGAACCACGCTTTAAAGTTGCCGCATAGGTTATCATCATTCAAACACCAACATTTGGTTTTCAGAGCTTCGTGTTAGAAGCAAGGCCTTATGCGCAAACTTGATGGGTTATTCAAGAGCCTCGAAGCTTCGATCGAACAGATCGCCATAGCGAAAGCAAGTCTATGAAAGAGCCTAAATCCTGTGACACCACCCGTTCAGCAATGAATCCCTGCAACACGTGTCTCGCTTCATGGAACCATACTTGCGGGACGTGCCCTTGAACGGGGAGAGACTCCTGAAACGTCTTACGTTTTGTGTTTGACGGGATGCAGGAACCGAATTTTTTGTCACACGTCTAGCTTCAAAATTATCCTTCTATCGAAGCGATGCCCTCTGAGAATTTTTTTCTTTCCTCAGCTTAAGGCAGACCAAGCCGATGTATACCTAAGATATCCCCCTCGGCTCACGTGAAGATGTGCGTGCAGAATTAGAGGCCCAGCCAGATGAGAGAATTCGCTATTCAAAATAAGCCTCACTTGAGGCCTAGGCGCCACCATATATTTGCTTTTCCAGGCTAGAACCTACCGACCTGGCGCTTGCAATTTGGATCCTCTGATTTCCTAAAAGAATAATCGAGATTCAAGATCTTGTGTAAAGCTTTAATTTAGTCGTTCATGTCTAGGGCTAGGGTTTGAGACTGCCAAGATCGGGCTAAATCGAGCCGCACCACCATTTTGATCCGACCTCTTCATCATATCCCAGGTACCAAATACAAGATGTTAATCAGACCATTACTTGTCTTTTAAAAATCTACATCTAGAAACCATCCCACGATCGGCCCTCCCCTTCCGTCGCCTGGACCCGCGATTGCGAGTGGCGTAGATCTTACTACATTACGAACAGTGAGTGAGCGTGGCACGTAAGCACTTCAATATACACAAAACTTGGCATATTTCTAGTCTCCTGAGGACTAGAGTACGGATAAGGTTGTAGCTAGGCGATTTGCAGGAATTTCTGCCTATTTCAAGAGACGGGGACGAGAGTTCAAACCTAGATATCGGAGGAAAGTATTTTCTTGCTCTCGGTGCAATATCGGTCATGCGTCTGCCCCGCCAAGTTCTCCGTGCGGCAGCGGTAGTTCACGCTCGCCTCCCCGGCACTTCACGACTGATGTACCATCATCTTACATACCCCCACAGCTTTCTAGGTTCCAGAATTCACTCACGGAGGTTCCTCCGGGACAAAGTTCCGCCCCAGGCGTTTGGACAGTGGGGGAGAGGAGCGTATGGTGATAAATCGTCGAGTACTATATATGCCCTCTCTACAGCATCTGGAAAATCGGCAATTGCGGTTATCAGGATTTCGGGAGCTGCTTGCATAGATGTATGTCCCACTAGATATTTCTTTTGCTGGGGGTTTCTTCCTTTTTCCCTTCAATTTTGCGTATCTCATGTTTTTTTCTCGCTAGATGTACCGTATTATATTGTTGATATGAAGAATCAGGGACAGGGAGGAAGTTGCTCTTTTATAATTCTTCTAATGCATCATATATCATGTTCTGATAAAATAAAGGGTGTAATAATGCTGAGACATACATTTGACCCCACGGAGTAGATTTTCAAATCCCTTTGCCCAAACACTACACTTCCAAAGCCTCGAACAGCAACCCTACGAACCCTCTATCGGCCCCAGAAATCCCCTCGCCAAACAGGAAAGGAAATACTCGACCCAGGAGCTTTAGTCCTCTACTTCCCCGGCCCAAATTCAGTAACAGGTGAAGATGTCTTAGAGCTCCATATCCATGGTGGGCCAGCAATAGTCCGCGCGGTCATCGCCTCAATTCCACTTTCGTCGACTTCTCACCAAATCTGTTACGCTGAGCCCGGTGAATTTACCCGTAGGGCATTCGGCAACGATCGTCTGACGTTGCCACAGATCGAAGCACTCTCGGACATATTGTCATCGACTACGGAACAGCAACGGATCCTTTCAGTAAAATCGTCGTCGTCATCGCTGTATGAACTCTATGAGTCTTGGAGGACGGCATTAATCTCGGCTAGAGGAGAACTAGAAGCGTTGATTGATTTCTCGGAAGACCAACGATTTGATACGAGCTCGAACGATCTTCTTAGGAATGTTGTAGTTGCGGTTTCGAAGCTGCAAAAAGTCCTGCGGAACCATGCCGCCAACGCCGTTAAAGGGGAATTACTGAGGAATGGTATTAGCTTAGCCCTTGTTGGCTCTCCCAATGCTGGTAAGAGCTCGTTGCTCAACAGGGTTATTGGCAGAGAAGCTGTGATTGTTTCTGGGGAGGCGGGGACTACGAGGGATGTTGTGGATTTATCGGTTGATCTCGGAGGTTTTATGGTCGTGCTAGGGGATACTGCGGGGTTGAGGGTAGGTGATGTTAGTGAAGAGGTTGGGGTAGTAGAGAAAGAAGGTATCAGAAGGGCAAAGAAGAGAGTGATGGAGGGAGATGTGGTTGTAGTCGTGCTCTCCATCGAGAACACAGCGAGCGGCTCGGAGTTGAAGATCTCACCAGAGATAGTCAATATAGTGAAGGAGGCAGGTGGGAAGGAAATCATCGTTGTCGTGAACAAGATGGACTTAATTCAGCCAAGTACTGGGAGTGTCCTTCCGAAGGATATTCTCGCTAAAGTTACATCAACATTTCCAGGCTTAGCACCAAGTAGAATATTCGGAATTTCCTGCACCACTAAAACAGAAGTCGGTATCCAAGATTTCCTCAATGGTCTTGTCGCTATCTTCAGAGTGATGATATCTCCAGATTCCTCCTCCTCCTGGTATGAGTCTATAGGTGCGACTGAACGCCAGCGGCTTCTAGTTGAGGATTGTATCGGCTCCCTTGAGTCATTCCTTGCACTCACAAACACGGGTACAGATGGTGAGATTGATGTGGTTGTTGCGGCAGAAGAATTAAGATTTGCGGCTGAGTCACTGGCAAAGATCACTGGAAAAGGGGAGGGCTCGGGAGATGTTGAAGAGGTTTTGGGGGTCGTTTTTGAGAAGTTTTGCGTGGGAAAGTAGGCCAAGCCTTTGTCTTTCATAGTAGAATTTATTTATTTATGTAAGTCTATAACTGACTCTGGATCGCAACGAAAAAAATGCCAGAACCGTTCCTGGCCTACCACAGGCTCAAGCTCACACTCGAAACATTTGCTGCTTAAGTTTAAGGCCTACTATAGTCTCGTGCCCAGTCCCATCTCTGAGGGTTGCTACGCACCGTAGGGCAGCTATAGGCAGTAGGGGATGGGAACGAGCCTAGGCCTACTACGAATTTTTAATTCTTACTTTTCTCATGATATTAGACGAGAGTTCTAGATGCATATGATTCAAAAAGTATGACATTGGGGGCTCTTTTTGTACCTAAAAACAGCCTTTTAATAAGTGAAAAAGCTACACATACTCACTAGACTAGAATATGTATGGGGAATGGAATGAGAAAAGCCGATGATTCACGGTGGAGTGCTCGAAGAAAGACAAAGAGAACGGAAGTCAGTTTTTAATCATAAAATATCACTCGGTACTTGGTGTAAACGGTGTGAAGTAATAAGAGGTGATATTCGTTGCTTCTGCTGAAGGCTTGAGATATTCGACAGAGAAGAAAGAAATAAACAAGAGGCAGAAAGCCTCTGTATATATACAGGTATTCAGCCAATCAGAGGTTCTCCACCATATGCTCCGTCGGCTATCCCTTCAGGCCCAAAGCAGCCTCCGAATAAGCCCAATATACTGAATAGCCGCCAGAATAATCAACAGCCAAAGAAAACCAAATCAGCAAGGAATAGTAAGAAACCTGAATAGTAGAAAAGCCTACGTATGCTATAGAATCCCTACGTAGGTGGAGAAAAGAATAGAGCCAAATGAATAGAGAAAAGCCGGAAGCGGCACGAAAGGAAGTAAATACATCCAACACGGTGAAACCTTACTTTATTAGCGCTTTTCTATTGGAGGGACACAAAACGAGTTTATCATACATGCTAAACATACTTTTGGATGTGCTCAATAAAGGCCAAAACAAATGAGAATACTCGAGGTACAGGGCCGAGGCTGGTCTCTATATAAAACGGCAAAAAATAAAATCAAAGTGAAATAAAAATCAATCACTTAACCCCACGATACCAAACTCAAAACTACCCTTTTCTCGCAAGGGATTCGTACAATGCTCTTTGAACCTCTCGCTCCCCAAACACAGCCGCAATCTCTACAGCAGTCAAACCCGTGTTATCTCTAATGCTGGTATCCGCTCCAAATCTGAGCAATAGAAGGACTCTAATTAGCGGCTCTTGCCCACTCGCATCGCCAGTATCTGCTGCATGGTGTAGGGCAGTCTTGCCATCGTGATCTATCGCATTTATATCGGCCTCGTTTTCCAATAGAAGAAGCGCGATGCTTGTATCGCATTGATGCCCTATCATGCATGCGTAGTGAAGTGCTGTACTTCCGTTCCCATTTCTAATAGTGACATCCGCACCGTTCTCCACTAGTAATCTGATCACCGTTCTCTCATGTACTTGTATCGCCATGTGGAGTGCCGTTTCTCCCCAGTCGTTCTGGGCAGAGATATTAGATCCATGCTTTAAGAGTAGTTGTACGGCAGGTCCGTATCCATTGAGAGCCGCAATATGAAGTGGTGTATCACCACCTTCATCAATAGCCCTCACATCAGCTCCCCATTTAAGCAGCAGCTTGATCATTTCTTCCGACTCGCATTTTTCTTCTACTGCTCGGTGAAGTGCGGTAGATTTGGTCTCGATAGCCTCGTAGTTAACGCCTGCTCCGTTCTCAAGCAAGAATTTTACAATTGTTTGGTGCCCATTTATGACTGCCGCATGAAGGGGGTTGATGATAGATGAATCTCCCACATTATCCCCCAAGGTAGCATCGATCTGGACACCCATGTTTAACAGAAGTCGAACTAATGATTCATGCCCATGGGATGCTGCCCATTGTAGGGCGGTCATGGTCATTCCATATTCGTCTTCGACGTCCTGCAAAGCCAAATTGTGGAGAACGTGGGTTAAATGGAAGGCAAGAGGGCGGCTGCAACGGATAAGACGGGAAAGATCTCTTAGTCCAAGGTTTTTGGAAACGAGAAGGAGGATTTCAACTGCAACGTCTAGTAGTGGCATATTGAAGGCTCAGGAATTTGTCGTTGAGAAATGAAAATCACGATAATCTTTCACCCCTCAGCAAGCATACCCCTCAAATAAATATTAGGCTCGTCTCACTTCATCTACCGAAAGTTGAAGTAGAACTAGAACCGCGCACGAGACTATGAGAATAGAGTATCATTTACCAGTAAACCAGGCTTTTGTTCTACTAGACCCAAAAAGGACTAGAAAAAGCGCCACGGAAATATGATTGGTGATCGCAACTCCGGACCTAGAAACCGACCCCAATTACTACAGGAGCAACAGTACAGCAGAACACTCTAGAGTACAGTACAGGTAACAGGAAAACTTGCCAACTACGTGTACGTACCTTCCCAGAGTATATGCAGGAGTTTGCTGATGTTAGTTGCACATTGGGTACTTCCTCTCCATTATATTTCACTTGGCACTTATTAGATTGCACATACTGACGCGTTGTGTTTTGTAGCATGAGAAACTATCATTTTATAATTAGAAGATTTAAAACTGCAGGGTTAGTTGGAGCAGGTGAGAATGACGTACGAGAGGGTAAATAGCCATCCCCTAAGATGGAGATGTATCATACCGAACCTAAATACCAGGGGCGGAACGAGTATGTGGGCTGAGAAGTACGTCGCGTCACTCACCATAACTCATGAAAAATGCCAAACTACTCGAAACATTGATTCGAAAAATTCTGCGCTTTGTGGAGTATGCTATATTGGAAGGAGCCACGATATCACTTTGGGCCAATTCGTCGAGCAAACAACCTCTAAACAATCGGGTTTGATGATCGTCATCTAGCGCCGATGACAACCCTAGCTATAGGACTTGGTGAAAAGGGCACTAGTGTTAGGTCTTGCTTCGAGTTAGGCTCGGAAATTACTTTGAGAATCACGTCCTCTCAGCCTCCTCCCTCTGAGTTCTAGATGTGTAAATGACACTGAAGACCGCAGGCATGAAGAACCGAAACATGTCTCTTGCTAGTAGTAATTTTTGATTCACTCTCACCTACCCACACTAATTGATCGATTGCATTTGGGGGCCTCGGATCCTCTCATCTTCCTCGAGTAAGCTCCTGGTAACCGATAGAGAATAGAATCGGCACCTGACAGATTGATGGATCTAAATGAAGGTGATATGGTTGAAGATGAAAAGACGATATTTCTTGCAAGAATACCTGTAGGCTGTTGACGCTTGTGGAATGAGCTGGGTCTGCATACCATGCAAATCTTTTTGTATGGGCTGCGAAGATAGCCCGTTTCACGAATATCGACGTTTTACAAGTAGATGAGATGATGGATCTAACCCAGAAACTCGCGGCATGATAAGCTACATCTATGGCACACAACCCCCACAATCCTTTTGGTATTTAGTCAGCGTTGCCTTACATGAAGCAGTAGCCACAGAGGCTCGGGCGGAAGTCATTACCGTCGACGTTAGGTCCCAACGATAAAGAACGCGCATGGACAAGCTATAATCAAGATGCTTAAACAAAGTTTCCTTGTTGTTTGCAGCGCCCCTCAATAACTTAGATCCAAACCCTTTCGAGGACCAGTTTAGAACTACCCAGCCGCGTTTGTTATAATCGAGACTTCACGGCGCATCAACACCATCAAGCACACCAGTGGAAGGCTAGGATATCCTCCTTAAAAAAAAGGACACACACACCTTCAACAAGCGAGCTGAATCTCTATTTTAGGCCTTATGCTCTTAATTCAAGCTCAACAATTGGGCAGAAGTAACGAAAAGATCTGAGGGGGTTACACACATCCCCTTATCGCTCCCCACACCACCGCTGTTTGGTATCTGAAAAAGGCCTCGAATTCTGCAGACTTCTGGCGCATTCAGAACACTCAGCTTTTGCTGCTTTACAATTCAATGCGTCTCAGATGGCCGGCCGCGGAGTACGCTATGAGCCAATGTGCCAACCATATAACGTAATTTGTTGAAAATGGCCTTGTCGATGGTGGCCTTTTTGCCCGCGGCTTCTCGGCGTCCAGGATATGAAATATGACGCCTTGATCCCTTAGCAGTGGTGGGTTGAGAGGGAGGGTGCTGTCACTTTGGCCTCTGACAGCATGCGAACTTTATATCATGCAGCAAAAAGTGTCACAGACAGAAGGATAAACGCCATTGACCAGGTCATTTTGGTACCGGGTAACCGATTTGGATAACCGATCTTGCGCATGGTTTCTCGCGGAGATCCGGGCTCTATCAACTCCATGCTATATCACTCGTTAGGATGGTGCTTCTCGACTCCCGCTGTTAGCAAAGGCTTTCTCAATTTTTTCTGAAAACCATATATGCAGTATGAGATGGTTGGAGGGCTTTAAGTGCCAGAAGTTTCTCTCATTTTGGAAAATTTCCTGCAAGACTCCGCACATGCTCCCACTCGGAGCGACACCAAACATGGATAAACCAACGCACCACAGAAATCCAGTGTAGCTGAATTGAGCTCAACTAGCCTAAGGATTTTTAAATAATTCGGGAATACAATGCAGAGTAAATGTTCGTTGGTCGAGATGATTCATTGGGTGCTACTATAAAACACCGATCGAGATTTTAGCTACCTTTTCTGACGTGCGATCAAATCCTTATGATCTCGGCTAGCTAAATGGTCAGCTGCTTCGATAAAGGCCCTGAGCTTTGATAATGTGATCAAAATTACCGGGGATTCGCAAGGCTCAAGTGATGATAAGCCCCAGTTAAAAGGATGAAGGATTGCTTGCGCAGATATGCGATACCAATGTATAATCAACAAAATTTTAGCATTTTCACCATGCAAGACAACTTTTCGTGGCCCTTTTTCAGCGGTAAGAATTCGTCGACAACCAACTACATGCACGCCCCCTAACACACATCCTCCTTGATTATCAATTTCGTGCAGTAGGGTTTCAAATATTACTGTCGGAACCCTCCCATCTGGCATTAAAATGTAGATACTTCACTCATTTATTGCAGTTCACTCCATACCGTCATTGTCTCTTCTACTGTCTACTATGAGACTTTTGGAGCAGTATTCCCACCCTATTGCTCTGAATATCCTCCCAAATGAGGCGTGAAGTTTGCCACTGTCGGCTTGGTCTATCAACGCCGTATAAAAATTGCCACCACCAGCTCCCGGACTACAGTACGGTCAAGTCCGAGTTCCTTAGTTTCTCGTCCGGGCGCCTTCTCCTGGAGCAGTGCGGTCAAATTCGTAGCTTCCTCAGATATCATCTCAAAGGGTGAAGATGAAGTTAAGACAATAGCACTAGTTGTCTTACCACCAATTCCTCACAACAGCCCCTTGCACACAAATCCTGTACTGCCGGCAAATCCCATCCGGGGCATGTTTTCTATCGGATGCAGCCCTCCGCTCTCGACTTTCCTTTGCCGCGAACAGGAATATTTGCGATCTCCACGTACTTTGATCTTTCTCTTTAACCATACTTATGACCTTTTTATCGTTCAGCCTTTGCAGAGTGAGACATTTTTACGGCCCGACACCTTCACGCCTCTCAGCTGCTGGACTGACTCAGCAGGATAATCTCTGACGGTGGATGACTGAGCATGCTTCGTTTTTTTGGCCGCCGACGCAGACACAAAATCTAGGTATCTGAACAGAGTCTCTCAGCAAAAATAATCTTCGAAGTGATAGTTTGTTGTCGCGTTAAACCCAATTGGGACTAGCATAGGTTTTATTACTGTGATCTGTGGCGAAAAGTTTAATAGAATAACCCTAAACCTTGAGCTAGGCTCGATTACGTCTGGAGCGAGACAATAATATTTGTAGTATTTTCCCACCTAGACAGAGGCTGCGACATACCGATCTAGTCGATTACGCCCGAACACGAAGCTAATACCTCGGTCAGGAGCACGAGAAAGTTTAAGTATGTAGAACCGAGGAGTTATAGGTAATTGAGTTTGCACGGCCTTTAGAAATGATTCTCCTTGTTCTGGGCAAACGTCATGAATCTAGGTACTATCGACCGCTAGAACAGACCAAAAACAACCAAACCCCTAAGTGAGAATCATAGAACAGGTAGTTCAGAAAAAGAAGGGAGGTAACGGGTGGGGGTCAACAGCTCTCGGCTGCTCTAGCGATACCCTAAGGTTAGGTCGGCTATGGCCATTGAAAGCAATCAATTATCCAAATTATTTTCAGTCGAGTCTCGATCTTCTGGAAGTTGTGTTGTGCCATCTAGGATAGTCTTTTTGGGGTGCTTATCTTCGCTTAGGCGAACCCTCTTTGCGTACGGTATATGGCGAAAAAGATCGAGAAACCAGCCCTGGGGAGGGGGCTCTTGTGGCCAATCTTACTGCTGAAATCTTCGCCGGAAACTCTACCGAGCCAATGATAGCCCCGCGCCTCAAGTCTCACGTTTCGATCCCCTTTGCCATGCCGTATATCAGTCAATAGGGCTTGGGCTGCCTCAAACAAAAAGCCGCCCTAGAAGCGACTCCACTATTTTCGACGAATGTTTCGCCTCCTTAGTTTACAGGAAATTTTATCCGTTCTTGTCGATTCCCCATCTAGGTATCCCTATCCGGCTCACATCATGAAATATGGCTCGAGGATCTGCATCTCATTACGCCAAGGTCGAAGATCACATGACTGCGGGGTGTTTACGGAAGTTGCACCTAACCCTAGCAAACTTCACAAAGAGCAAGAGCCAGTCAGGATCTACCAATTTTATCGATTAAATACCCAACGGAAATGGTAAGATCCTTCCCTTATCAACTATCTATAGGTTCTTTGTTAACAGTAGCTTAGATGGGGCGTCTCTCTTTCGCTTTCCCCACGGCTGCAAGGCCTGCTCTCTTTCTCCCCCGATCTCCACTGAGACCTCCTACGCCCCTTCCACTCTCTCTCCAGCGGTACGCTTCATCCACCAGTGACCATCCTGCAAAATTCCGAATACATGCTGGAAAACTAGACTTTGCCGCCATTGACTCCAAATGGTGCTCCCACCTCCAAAACCCCACTTCTCGAGCCAAGCTATCAAAGTTCTACATCCTGCCTATGTTCCCGTACCCCTCTGGAACATTGCACATGGGCCATCTTCGCGTCTATACAATCTCTGATGTTCTCTCCCGATTCAGACGCATGCAGGGTTATGATGTAATCCATCCCATGGGTTGGGATGCATTTGGGCTCCCTGCAGAAAATGCAGCAATAGAGAGAGGTATTGATGCAAAGGAATGGACGGAGCGGAATATCGATGCTATGAAGGAACAGTTCAGGGGAATGGGTGTTGGTTTCGATTGGGGGAGAGTATGTATGATCACTCGTCCTCTTCTTTTCACTCAGCGAATCAATTCTGCAGGAGCTCATATAGAGCGGTTAGGAACTGAAAACGTGTTCACCGGATTATTACGAACACACGCAGAGACTATTCCTAGAACTGCATAAATGTGGGCTTGCGTATCAAGCTGAATCGGTGGTTAATTGGGACCCTGTGGATATGACAGTTCTAGCAAATGAGCAAGTTTCCCCAACAGGTCACTCGTGGCGTTCAGGGGCAATTGTGGAAAAAAAGACGCTTAAACAATGGTTTTTTAAGATTACTGAATTCAAAGAAGCCTTACTTGATGATCTAGAGGCATTGAAGGATTCTTGGCCAGAAAGAGTCAGAGTTCAGCAGAAAAACTGGATCGGGAGGTCGAAGGGCGCGAAAGTTAGGTTTCCGATCTCCGTAGAGGGCGGTGAGGAGAAGGTCGAGGTTTTTACAACAAGGGTGGATACACTGCATGGTGTGCAGTATCTTGCACTTTCGACGACTCACCCCATTGTAAAGCGTCTCTCTGAGACTAGTGAAGGACTGGCTAGCTTCATCAAGAAAGCCGAAGAGAATAAAGATTTTAACAAGCACCTATCTCCAGACGGCAGGCCGAAAAAGGGATTTCTACTACGTGGTGTCAAAGCTCGCAACCCGATCTCTCCCGAATCCGAACCTCTCCCAGTCTTCGTCGCAGAATATGTTCTCGATGGTTATGGGGAAGGCGCAGTGATGGGTGTCCCGGGCCATGACACCAGAGATAATGCCTTTTGGAAAGAGAACTGCGCAGATAAAGAGATACGAACTGTCATCCGTCCAATAGTACGCAAGGAGTCCTTAGGTTACGAAGTCTTTACCTTCCCTGGTATACTAACAGATGGCTGCGGGGAATTCGTCGGCATGACTTCAGAAGAAGCCCAAGATGCAATAGTGAGGAAGCTACAGAGCGAAGGAGGGTGGGCTGAGCACACGACCCAATGGAAGCTACGAGATTGGCTTGTGAGCCGACAGCGGTATTGGGGTACGCCGATACCGATGGTGCATTGTGATTCTTGTGGGGTTGTGCCCGTGAAGGACGAAGACCTACCCGTGGTATTGCCAGAGAGAGTTGATATTAGGGGGAAGGGGGGGAGCCCGTTAGCGAATGTTAAGGAATGGGTGGAGACTAGCTGCCCTAGCTGTGGGGGAGACGCGAAGAGGGATACGGACACGATGGATACGTTTGTGGATTCTAGCTGGTATTACATGCGATTTATAGATCCCAAGAATAAGAAAGAGTAAGTTTCCCCTTTATGATCACTTTGCTTCTGCTGGAATTGAGCTAGGCTAATAGTGCTGCAGACTTTTCTCGGAAGAATCGGCTTCGTTACTCCCCGTAGATATCTACATCGGTGGTGTGGAACACGCAATCCTCCACCTCCTCTATTCTCGTTTCATCGCCAAATTCGTTCACTCTATCAATCTCTGGCCCTCTGGCGGTGGGCATGCTAACAAAGCCGAGCCTTTCAAAAGGCTTATAACACAAGGCATGGTTCACGGAAGAACCTACTCCCACCCCGAAACCGGGAAATTCTTAAAGCCCGACGAGCTATCCCCCGACCAAGAAACACTTAAGGGTAGTGACTTGACCCCAAATATCTCCTTCGAGAAGATGAGTAAGAGCAAGCACAACGGCGTCGATCCAGCTGCCTGCATCGCTAATTATGGTGCTGATGCGACTCGAGCCCACATCCTTTTCCAAGCCCCGATCAGCGATGTGCTTGAGTGGGACGAGAAGAAGATCATCGGGATACACCGTTGGTTTGGGAAGCTCTGGGGGATAGTGCATACTCTACGCCACCAGATGCGGGGTGAAGTGATAAATACTACTGACGCGTCGATGAAGTTGCGAAACAGTGAAGAGAAGAAGCTTTGGCGAGAGGTACAGAACGCGGTGAAGGACGTTACAAAATCAATGCAAGATACGTATGCGCTTAATACAGTTATCTCAACATTAACCAAGGTTACGAACTCGCTACATTCGCTACATCCGCTTGACAAACTGCCGGATAATGACAAGGGCGTTGTGGGTGCGCAAGTCAGGTATAAGTCTGTTAATACATTACTACGGATGTTAGCACCTGTTGCGCCAGCATTTGCCGAGGAGTGTTGGGAGTCACTGCACCAATTCTTACCGGAGGCGAAGGGGACAAAAGTACTCGAGAAACCATGGCCTAGGGTTGATGAGGTGGCGCTGCAGCATGTTGATGAAATGATAAAGTGTGCGGTACAAATCAATGGGAAAGTCAGAGTTGTAATTGATGTCGAAAAGAAGAAGATACTAGATGTGGATAACGCGATATCGTACCTCAAGAAGATGGTGATGGAGACACCAGAGGGAAAGAAGTGGCTAGGAGGAGAGAAAGAGTTGCAGCAGGTTATTATGGCAAGGACTGGGAAAACAGTAAATTTTGTTATATAAACCATAGTAAAATATCTGTATCTTATCACATTTCTCAGCTGGCAGATTCGAGTTTCTACAAACTTCGTAAGAACGTATAAGGGCATGATCGCTAGGTTGGCTCTGGTGACATTCTGAGGAAGAATTAGGTATGCCAAGACTTTTCATCATGAAAGGTCACTCGTTACAATTGCACCTAGCACTGTTGGAATTGATTGATAATTCACACACATCCAACCCTTTGGGTTATAGCGGTAGCATTGTTGGAAACATTTGCTTCCTATTATACCAGATGTGGCTATTCTTATAAGTTGGTGCTGTTATTTCATATCTCTCACAGCTTTCCCAATGTTTTTCTATCAGGCACTTCGTTGGCTTTCGACCATTCAGATACCTATTCGACGTATTCTGAATATTCAGAGGCTATTTTCAGCCTAGAGACGTACACTAGCGAGTAGTATAATGGAGGGCGCCTAATTGGCAATACTATTGTATACACAGAAGAGCTTTCTACCTACTCTTCGTCCTTCTCTTTAGTATCCGATATATTCAACTTTTCGCCTAGTCAACGTTTATTCGAACTTAGCAGATATTTAGCACTTCGGATCCCTCTAACTGAAAAGAAACTCGTTAAATAATCTGGTGGCGGGCAGCGCAAGTAGGTTAGCCCCATGAAAAAGTATAAGCCCTCACAATAGGACACTGCGTTAATATGCGCACGTGACACTAGCATAAGGCTCACTACAGCCTCGCTAGTATGCTAATCCCATTACACAAGCTTGAAAAAATAGGAAACCCTGGATTAAAGTATGCAACTATGGCAAGACGCAATTTTACACAGCTACTGGAGCACTAGAAACCATCGACACAACACAAACTAGGTTCAACACCCCTCTTGCTATCTGGGTGACTATCATCTGTACACTGGCATATACAAAACCAACAAAACAATAGGTTACACAAACCGATTTCTTATCCAAATACCCGCTAACGAAAAAGATAGTCTTAGGACAGGGTCAGACGGAAGGGGAACAAAACACTAAGGGAGCGATTAGACTAAAAAGGAAGAGAATTTCCTTGCACGGCAGGCTGTATATGTAGCGTAGTCCACACGAGAAAATAGAAAAAAATAACATTCCCAGCCAGTCCATACCTTTTCCACCCCCTGTAATCAACAGTCCCAGTCCAGTCCAGTTCCTAAATAATCCTGTCGTGTAAAACAAAAAGGCAAAGAAAACGAAGTAAAAAAATACAGAAATAAGGTATCAACAAAAGAAAGCTGAATACTAGTTACTTCTTTCATAGGGCAAGCATTAACAAAAGAAAATAATACACCATGGATGGGTGGGCGGTAGCTATGCATAGAGCAAAGCAGAGTAACTGTCCATATACACGAAGGGGAAAAAAGCTTCCATGAAAATAAAGCACAAAAAGAGAGAACCCATTAATTACCTCCCCAATATAAAGAGAGGACGCGATAAAGAAACCCCAGGATAAAAACAAAAAGCCAACGCGCAACCCAAAGAGCACTAATCCACTACTGGTTCCGCCCTTTTAGGTTCCGGGGATGGTGGTGATACGATCGTTGTCGGCGTTGGCATTCCCCCATTCGCATCCCCGTCCTCCGCATCCTCCGACCCCCGCCGCATGTTCATCAGCGCATTCTTAGCTCTAGCAACTGCATCATCTGGATCTTCTCCGGTTCCCAGAATAGCCGCAGTAGCGGCTGCTGCGCTGGATGCCGATACATTGCTCCCTTGCCGTCTTCGTCGCTCTCGCCTAGAATCATCTCCACTTCCCCTCCTCCGTCGTACACGAAGACTCCCCGCCGCACCTGCCGTTGAGCCTGTTCCAGCATCACTATTTTCGCCTCTTAACCGCATAAGCATCTCTTGCGTTTTCGAGGTGAGCGCATCGTCCTCCGTTGTACTCGCCTCGATTGTTGGGAGTGAAGTTGGGGTGAGAGGGAGATCCGGTGATGTAGGTTGTTCTCCACCTGACGACGCTGGATCCATTATGCTTGCTCCTGATACTGTTCGTGCGCTTGCGCCTGAAGCCGTTCGTCCCGTTCGGCCTGCTTTTGTCATATATGCCTTGCGGCGGATCTCTCGCTTTTCTCGGTGTGCAGGACCGGCTTGCTTGAGTTTCTCGAAGAGAGCTTCCATGGCGCCGGAGCTGTTGGAGGTGTTGGGTTCGGCGCTGATCTTTGCGGATGTAGTTGTGGCGTTGAGAAGCTGTAACCTCTTCTCTCGTCGCTTCTCGTCGTCCTCGAGTTCCAAATTCTTGTTATTTGATTGCTACCAAAAAGTTAGTATCAAAACCTATGGCCACGCTCTGCACAAACAGAAAAAAACGTACCTTATAGTTTTTCAAGAAGTCTGCAATCATCTTAAAGAACCTCTTCCTCGAAGTCTCATCTGCCGGGTCCTCGCCATAATACGTAAGAAGGTCATTGAAAGTCTTCGACATAGCATCCAAATGATCTTTCAGATACCCTGCCTTCTTCCTCGCCTCTGGCAAGATCGGAAGTATAACCTGCAATACACGATCCTGTGGGTGGAACTTCTTCGGGTCGCTAAGGTTGCCAGAATCAACTGAGGTTTGGATGTTGTTGATGTTATCAATGAACCTCTTCGACTGCTGCATAAGGTTGTCCACGTCCGCTAATTATTGCAACCGTTAGCCTCTAATTCTAGGATTTCGCGATAAAGGAAATACCAACCTTTCTCTAAAGCAACACACTCGTAAAGATCATCTGCAAACACCTGCCACTCCGGGAACTTGTTCCGAATCGACATCTCGATGTAGTCCATAAACGTCCTTTGATTCTTGTCATCCTTGACATTGACCAATCGTGAGAGTGTCCCCAGCTTAAACCCAGTAGCCTGTTTGTTGGCCTCATTCATGAAATTACCCATTGTCAAAATAACATTGAGAACACCATGGAATGCCTTCGACCCCCGGACCTTATCTGCAACCTTAACGATCTGATGCAGCTTCCCTTGCAACTCGGTGTAATCCGGATCCAAAGTCCTCGTCAGTACCAAAGCCCTTATCCTCGACTTCCAGTAATGGTGAAGATTGAACGCTGTTTCTAAGTAGATATGATCCTCTCTTCGCAGCTCCGTTGGATCCGACTCCCGCTTCTGCTTCTCCGCATCCGTCTCTGTCCAGTCGATACTATACGGCGTCAAGTTCTTTGAGAGATTATCTGAGACAATGCACAGCTCATCTTTCAACAAGAAGTCCATAATCGCAGAATTATCTAGCAAATCCTTATCACAAGACAAGATCTTCTTGACGACTTGGTCAACGGGGATACTAGCATATTTCGACAACGCGATCTGGAAAGCCTTGACGATCGAAGAATCCAAGAATTCTTTCTTCTTCTCTCCAGAGCCTGCACCCCTCTTCAACATCCTCGCCTCCTTGAACGCAAACAGCCTTTCCATCTCCTCAAAGATACCCTTCTTGCTAAGCTCATCGAACATCGCATCTTTATCAAACCTATTCGCCCAAATAGTATACTCAACACCATCCAGCTTCTCCCAATGCATAGGCTTCAGCTTCTTCGTCCGTCTAGCGCCCGTAAATAACGTTCCTGGGGCTGCACCATAGAACCCAGGCATCATAGCAGCCGGAGGTGGTGGAGGCATACCAGGTGCTGGTGGTCCGCCAAATCCAAAACCAGGAGGCGGAGGTGGAGGTGGAGGACCACCGCCTGAGAATCCTGGCATTGGAGGAGGTGGAGGTGGTGGTCCACCACCGAATCCTGGCATTGGCGGAGGCGGTGGGGGTGGTGCACCACCAAACCCAGGCATTGGCGGAGGTGGTGGAGGAGGACCCCCACTGAACCCTGGCATTGGGGGAGGTGGAGGTGGAGGGCCACCACTGAACCCTGGCATTGGGGGAGGTGGAGGTGGAGGGCCACCACCGAAACCAGGCATCATCGGAGGTGGAGGGGGTGCGCCATTACTAAAACCGGGCATACCAGGGAACCCAGGCATGCCCGGAGGAGGTGGTGGGGGTGGAGGACCACCGCTATTGAAACCAGGCATGCTGGGGAACCCAGGCATACCTAGTGGAGGCGGCGGAGGTGGTGGAGCATTATTACTAAAACCGGGCATGCTTGGGAAACCTGGCATACCTGGCGGCGGCGGAGGCGGAGGTGGAGCATTCGAGTTGAAACCTGGCATAACAACTACCCCCGGCATCGGCGGAGGCGATGGTCCATCGAACTTAGACCCTCCGTTCGTCGGAGCGTCGGTATCCACAGGTGTCTTTGGAGAGTCAGACTCCATACTTGAGTGTGATCGTCCAGTAGTAACCCCGTCATCGCCAACATCCGAATCCTCCTTGGTGTCCACAAATTTCCCTTCAATATCACCCTCAACATCGTTATCCGAATCCGGCTCGAACTTCGGAACTCGAGATGCAAGCTCTCCTAACAACCCAGTCGCTTGTGACGGGTTCATCCTAAGACTCCCTCCAGAGTTGGGATACTTCTTAGCACGCGGCCTCCTTCCCACTTCCACCAGTGTTGGTGTCGCATATTCAACGAATCCATCATCTTCATCATAATCTCCTTCACTCTCCTCCGCAATCCCCTCTTCCCTTTCGCTATCCTTCCTCATCCTTTCCCTCTCCGCCAGTGTTTGAGGCGCCGAAGACTGCCTATTGCGTTCTCCACTCCTATACCTATGGAGCCCAAAGGCCCCAGAAGCACTCCTTTGTCTTGCCGCCTCCTCGAAATGCTCCTGCTCTAACTGCTTCGCCTCTCTTTGTACGGCATCCATCCTCTCTCTCAACTCCCTCAACCTATCACTCGGCGCCACTTGTTGCCACACCTTACCCTCCAGCTTAAATTCTGTCTTCTTCCTCTCCAGCTGTGTCTCTAACCTCATCATCAACTTCTGTCGGTCCAAAATTCCCTTCATCTGCGCAACACTCAACTCGTCTGGTATCGTCTTCCCTTCTTTCTTTGCCTGCTTCACCTTCTCCGCATGAGCAGCATCCGCCTTATCCTGTGAGTCTCGGAGCATAAGATATAGCTCTCTCGTCTCCAGTTCACTCTTCTGCATCTGCATAGCATGAGCAAGTTTAATCTCCTCCAACTCCCCCTTTAACCCCTCATTCTGCCGTCTCTGTATCTCAATGACCTGTGTCTGCTCGTCCAATTGCCGCTTCAGCTTCGCAATCAGCCCATCCGCACCCATATCAACCTGATCCTTCATAGCATCTCTCTCCGCGATCGCACTCTCTGCGATCTGCCGCGCCTCACTCGCCTCCTCCAATGCATGTCGTGCCTCTGCATCAGTATGGAGCTTATCCATCAGCGACTGAACCGAGAAGTTCAAGCTCGCTCTCAGGTCCATATCCGGCAGACGCCGGTCCATAACAACGTAACCCAATATCGAGTCCACGAGCTGGAACATGCGTAGTCGGTCTTCATGATTGTTATCGCGCATAAGCAGGAGATGCTGTAGTGAAGACACGAAGTAGTCTTGTGTTTGGGAGCCCTGGACCTTATTCATGATAGCGTCCACGATAGCTACCGGGTCATTGAGATCCTTTGGATCTCCCTCGATACTATCCACCATGCTACCACCATCCCGCTCCATGAGCTCCTCGTAGTCCACTGCAGCATCCTCTTCGTATTTCGCAATCTGTTTATCAATGAGTTCGTATTGGAAACCTTGCATTTTATTCGCGATCCTGCCGAACCCGCAGGCCTTGAACTGCGCCCGGATGTGGATTCGCGCATGGAGATCGTCAGCGCCAGAGGCAATGATGTTGATTAAGAATAGTGTCGCAAGAGCATATTCCATGAGCAAGCTTTCCATTCCGATACCGCCAGAGCGGACTTCCTCGCTAGCACCCACAAGACTCCCGAGTTTCCCTCGGCCATCGATGGTAACCTCGACGATTCGGAGCCAAGCATCAAATCTACCATTTTCACCTTGGTGACTTTTCAGTTGGTCCAGTGCGGCGAGAACCTTCGTGTGTCCGTGTGGTCGATCCCAATGGCAAAGGAAGGTCAGAACCTCGCTGACAAGTTTCCGCGTTGTCACCCGGGGAGATGTGAGGGATGCGGTGAGTGCAGAAACACAATGATGGTGTTTCAGAGCGTCATCAGCACCGTATTTATTGTTCATCAACGCCTTCAAACACTTGACGATGTCATATTCACGATCGAGAATTGCATCTGATCCAGCGCTATTCTTCCCAGTATGGTTATTTATACCCCGGAGGACAGTCGTAAGAGCGACTTGTCCCTGAGCTTCAATAAACTCCTTAACCCAGCTTTGTGCCAACACCCATTAGTCGAAATTCCAGCAAAAACCCAAATCTGCATGACGTACCTAATCGGCTGAGTCCTTAAAGACACACTCAAGCTCCCAAGCTGCTTCGCACTGATGCTCCCATCCATAATCTTCTTCACATACCACTCCGGACTATCCTCATCCGGATCCCTCCCCTGCGCTTGCGCCGCCGCCCGCCTCTTCTGCTCCGCTTGGAAATCCGCCAGCTTGTCTTGGTGAACCATAACCCACTTCTTACTGGGCGGATAAGCCATCATCTGGCGTTTCGCCTGCTCCGGGAGATTCATATACCCGCGCTTCTCCATCAACTCGTAGAACATAGCCTCGACTATCCGGTCATCACGCGGGCGCTCTAGGGCAAACCCATCAGGTGAATTGAAATTCATCGCGGGTGGGACGAGCTCGGAGAAGCTGGGCGCGATAGATACCATCGAATGCCGGGTGGCGGAGGAGATGGTGGAAAATACCGAGGCTTGGTCGGATGAGGAGCGGGGGTAGGTGGAATTCGATGAATTTGAGGCAATTGAATTGTAGTATGGCTGATTCGGAGGATCATGTTGGCGAGAGGAGAAGGTGGAACTTGCATATGGGCTTGTTGGTTGATGGTGATACTGATTATTCGAGTTATGGTTGTGTGAAGTGAGCATTGCCGATGGCGACGAGCCATTCGACGGTCTAGAGTATTGTTGATCTGCCGAAGGATAGACCTGCGGGTACTGGTGGAAATCACCAAACTTCCCCAAGCCATGAGGAGTAACTTGTTCATCCCCCCTCGAGGCTGGCCGCAGGGCATGATCCATCGGTATCGGCTGCCGGTTCAGATCAGCAGCCACCGAGTCGTAGGGTATCGAAGTCACCACTCCAGCCGAATAATTCAAGCCATTCGTCTGTGTCGGCGACAGCTCTCCCGAGAAATAGCTACTTTCCCTCGAGTCGCCCTTCGAACTCGACATAGATAGTCTCGAGTGGTGGCTTTTTGCGCCCCGCGAGCTCTTGAAGCTATCTGCATCTGAGGGGGGGGAGGGCTCCGCCTTAGACGACGACCCGGAGAAAGGGCCTATCTTAGGGTGCTTGCTCCGCGAGAAGATGGAAGACTTCCCACTGCCGGATGACCGGGGAGCATTATTGTAGGACATGAGGCCGTCTAGTTGTAGAAGGGATCGGTGGTCCGGGGGATGGCGATGACGGAGCGCTGGGGGTTCGAAGTAGCGGGTTTCGATGGTCTAACATGCGCGCTTGACGACGCCAGCGAGATAGGGTATGGTGCCCGAATTGGCGGTGGACACTTGATGGTGATGATGAGGGTGGTGGTTGATGGTGGGTCGGTGGATGTTGTTGATGGTACAGCAGTGTTGGTGGGTGCTGTTGATTCAAAGAAAAACCCCCCTCCTGACCCGAGCGTTCAGATCCCAGTTGAGTTGTTGAGCCCCTCCCGAATACTTTATTCGGATCCTTTACTGGATCTGCTCCCTCCTTTGTGGTATCTTAGGTTTTTGCTTCCCCTGAGGTTTCCCCTCGATCATAAGCTTCCCCTATCCCTATCCCTATCCCTAAACCCCTCCGAAACCTCCAACGAGGCTACTGTGCTGCTGAGATCCCCCCACAGGTAATATTATTCACACCCCTCACGTTGTAGGTGTGTGTTGATCTGTCGACAGCCGAGAGAACTCTCTCACAATCAGAAGAGAGGGGGGAAACAATAATCCTCCTTCCGACGTGCTTTGCCGAGGGTTGCTGTAGATGGGGTCGATGGACTGAAGATGGATGTGCCCAATGTGATGTCTCGATAACTGCCAACCCGGGTATGTTATGTATATGTATGGTATTGTTATGTATGATATTTATGGATGATATGGCTTTGCTTTTAACCCGCTAGTTCTGCGACCCTTGGCCAGGCACACGCACACATTCACATACACATACACGAGGCGCTTCTCTCACACGCTCTCTCCCGTGTACTGGGTAGATGATGAAAAGTCAAATAGATGGGATGAGTTATTCGTTTCGTTCCCTCTCGTCTCAGGTCCTGTATCCCGGACAGTAAATGTCGTGAAGAAAAAAACCCCCCCACCAGTAAATAGAATGAAAACAACAAAAAAGTACCCACAGAGAATAGAACCAAAACACAACCCAAAACGAAAACAAAATAATCCCAAGAAAAGCCAGGACCCCCAGTCAGCATCGATTCTGATTCGAACCCCTATCGCCAGCTTCTCAAAACAGTCAAGTGTCCTCTCGCTTGGAAGTCGCTTCGCAGAAAGCTACCAAAATGATACATTGGCACTTGCTTCATGCTCAGCGAACCGATAGCCGCCCTTGAAAAACGTGTGGGAGGGAAAAGATCAGAGATCATTTGTCCCTTTGTTTACTTTTCTATTTATCGAGCGCGCTGGGGGAGGGCGTTACTGTCACTCCTGTCACAACTCACAAGCTGACCGAATCTGGTCATGTTACATCTGTCTCAAGTTTCAGCTCTAGGAAAACCCGCCGAGTCTCCAGAACACAACCTGACATCTCCCGACCAAGAGTCCATGAGCCAACAATAACAAATCTGTAAACATGACCGGCACCGTGGGGAATTTCATCACTGTGAATAACCCCCCCATATCCTTCACCCCTCCTCTCTCCCCGCCTGGCTGAGGGCTAACAGAAGCTTTCGCAGACTACGCTGCTGACGTTAACTTGCTCCATCATCCTTTTCGTCACTTACCGCATTGCAATCCGGCCGATCCTACTGAAACATAATCTTATCCCGTTGCAGAACCTCCAACGAACGATCTCGGATCATTTCTCTTCCGAGGGTCATGTTCGGCTACCTGACGATGACGACGACAGGGAGAGGAGACATCTAGAAGAAGGGTTTAAGGATGATAGTGATGACGAAGGGGAAAGGGGTGATGGGAGGATCAGGAGGGAGCAGCCTGCTGAAGTTTAGGTTGATGGAAATGAGGTTTATGGTAATGGGAGATGAATGGGTGGCTGAATGGTGATGATTTGGACTGGCTTTGTTTATCGCAGCCTCGGAAGCGATGAGAGTTGAATATGGCGTTTATACGAGAGTACCATGGGACGCTGGGAGTTCAAGGGTGTATAAAATTGATTTATTATTTGTTTTTTCGAAAGTTGCCTATACCTTCTAATGCTGTTCGTTATTTTGCCTACCTTAAACAAATACTACTCTGGCTGTCTCATACTAGGTCATAGACGACTCGAGATTCATCCCTTCGATGCTCTCATGATAATCGATAGAGTTTTATGCCCCACCTATTAATTCCTACGCCCCCACTGGCTTAACATTCACCATCACCCGTAACTGGACCTTCCTCAGCCCACTCCCACCCTTCCTTCCACGCCACAACCCCCCTTCCCTTACCTGCATAATCCTTCCAGATTCCCACACCCTTCCATGCATTCCTTTCCTGCCACTGAGCTTTAACCCTCCCCGCCTGCTCACATCCGCCTACCTCCACCATCAGCACCTTCGCATCCAACCTCTCCGCAATCCCAGCCACAACCGGATAAAACGTATCCCCACTACCCTCACTAACACTCTCATATCCCTTCTGCGGTGGCACCAATGCCAACTTCGGTTCGTAATTCCGCACCGACCTCGCTGTCTCCGTATCGAACCCGCGCGGCGAAATATACGGCGGATTCGATACCACCACATCCACCTTCTCACCGTCACTCTTTCCCTTCCACATCCGTCCACCGAAGTAGCGTCGGATCTTCCCTAGGCTGAAATCCGGAACTAGCAGGTCTCCGCGTCGGAACATTACGTTCTCGCTTGCGCTTTCTGGGGCTGTTCCCGCCTCGATATTGTGTTTTACGTTCTTGCGTGCGAGTGTCACAGCAGTGGGTGAGATATCGATGCCGAGACATCGCGATTGGATTCCGACGGAAGTGAGGAGAGTGTAGAGATAGAGTGGGATGCAACCGGTACCGGTGCAGAGGTCGAGGATCCTGAGTGGGTGCTTGATGTCAGGGAGGTTAGATGAGAGGTGGGAGAAGAGGTGGGATGTTAGATGCTCCGTTTCTGGCCTACGTAAAACAATTAGAACTAAGTATAGTAGCAAGGTAGGTGGAAGTAGACGCACCGGGGTATTAGTACCCCTCGCTCACATAGTATGTCTAGTCCTCCGAATGGCTGGGTTCCGAGGATGTATTGTAGTGGTTCCCCTCTTCCTCGGCGTTCACATAGTTGCTTTAGGTATTTCTTCCCTCCTTTCCCGCCTTTCTCAAGGGCTATGAATTCTCGGAGCCAACGTAGCTCAGCAGTTGCCTGTTCGAGAGTTCGACATTCTCGTAGTAGCGTGTGGAGTAATTGGTTTCTTGCGAGTGCTGCGTGGATGAGTGAATGTGGGAGGCGGGGCATTATTCCCTTATCTTTATTTTTCCTTTTCCTGTAAGGAAGGTTGGGTGCAGATGTAAGGGATGCTTGGCAGGTAAGCGAGATACCACCGCTTATCGGAATCTAGCTATGACGAACTGGCTGGGGTAATCTCCGTGGGGGCTTGCGCAATTGCAAGGGATTAAATCGGATTCTAGGGAGATAGCGGGACGGTGATTTAGGTTGTTCGTTTATGCTGCCCCTTGATGAGGGAAACCTCCCTAACAATGTTGGCATCATAATAAAGCCAACCCACTCAAACTAAGCCGGCCCTACAGAAGGTACCGTATGTACTCTTCAAATACGACCTGCACTTGCCCCGTGGCTTACACGTAGAGTAATCTTTTGAATGGTCGAGTTCCTGTGGCTCTCTCTTTTTCTGCCACATTTAGCACCATATTAAGTTTAGCGTGAGGCAGGTGCAAGTCGTATTTGAAGAGTACGTACGGTATTTCGAAGCCTTCAGAAGGTACTTCTAGCCTCTCGAAGCGCTACAAGATTAAAACGTCAGAATGGAGATTCTAGATAGACCTTACCTCGTTATCAACTAGCTTCAGATAAACGGCTACAAATTTCTAGCAAATCCCCCAACACAACTTTATCTAGCATAACCGAGATATATATCTGTAGTGATTTCCCTCAGGACCTGACACAAGCAATTCAGGAAATTTTTCGCCAAAGACATCCTAGGTGATAAATAATGGGGTCATACCTCATCACTCGGACCATTGTCAAAACTCGATCGTACAGATTTACGACCGTTGAATCCTAGGACACAAATTCTAGGGGTAATTACTTATTTTGGGTCGCGTTCAAGTACATGTAGGTACGAATGGTGATGTAGTGTGCCTTCGAGCGGGCAGATTCTTCAGTGTCACTCCAGCAAAATAAAAGACCTAACATTACTCCCCACTCATTCTAAGAACGATTGAGGATGATGAAGAGCGATAGCGCGTAATGGAAAGTAGTAAGAGGGGATGGAAGACTGATGGAAATGATGAGGGATGATGGAAATTAATGAAAGATGACGGAAATTAGTGAAGGATGAATGGTGATGAATAGTGATGAAGATGATGATGAACGATACTGAATGATGATGAACGGATGAGTGATGATGAACTGATGAGTGATGATGAACGGATGAGTGATGATGGATAGTGACAAAAAACAGCAAAAAGTGATGAAAGTCGATGAAGGATGAACAACGATGAGAAACGACAAAACAAACCAAACCAAACCAAACAGAAAAGTAGTCACAAGAAAGCTTCTCTTCATCTCCTCGCACAACGGCCAGAAGACAATGAGAAGCAGCGGCAGAAACCGCTACTCCCGTGGAAAAAAGGCATCTGCCAAAAACCACTTTGCGGACAGGCAAAGGCCTGTCCTAAAGAGGAACCGGGAATGACCCCGGCTCCGAAGAAGATAGGAGATCAGGCGTGAGCCCGATCCCAATGTGAAGAGACCCAGGAGACTGCGGTATCCACACCTCAGGGCAGGGAATACTCACCGTAGCCCCTTGATAATGAAGGTTGCAGCCCCCAGGCCGTTATGGTCCCGGGACACCGCCTTTTTAAGGGCGATGCCAGGAGAGAAGCCCAGAACTAAGCCACATAGCAATGGCTAGCGGTGACCCAGAAGAGGCCCCCCCCCACACGTAACACCGTAGGCTTGGGAGAGATTCCCGGGGATTCTCAAGTGAGAAGAGGAAGAGGAGGAAGGAGGGCGTATTCGGAAGACATATGCGAGGAGGAGAGAGGACGTATGCGAGGAGGAGGGAGGACGTATGCGAGAAGGATGGAGGACGTATGCGGATTGCTGCTGCTTGGTCGCCGTTGATGAGAAAAAGGAGGACGAACAGTGGGGGGGAGGACCGTTTATATAGTGGTGGGAGAAATTTGAAGCCAAGGAAAACTTATTAGTGGCGGCGAATTTTACTGTCGGCGAATTTTACTCGCGGCGAAAAAATGTCTCCCGGCGGCTTCCTGAGACTAAATTTTATATAGAATGGAATTTCGCCAAGGGGAAGACTACATGTATTGACAGCGGCCAATTCTGCGGTGCAGGCAGAAAATTTCTTTCGTCGTTTTCCTAGAGTTGAGAGCAGCAGAGATGCCTCGAGACGCATCTCACACCGCTTGGGGTCCAATCGTATGTGCATGTAGTTTCCATTATTTCTAGGCTTTTTCAACGTATTCCTCTACCTGTCCAATCATGAGATGTGATTTGGTTACTTACGAGGATACTTTAGAGTATGAATAACCTTCATATTTTGTCTAGTGAGTCTAAAACAGACCGAATGAGGATCGCCCAAAGTATCACTGAAAAGGGGGAGAGAAATGAACGGTAAGGCTGAAAACGGGGCGAGTAGATAGAGCCCTCCCTAGCTCTTTTCGTACAGTACGAGGATCCTAGAAAAGCATAGATGGAAAAGAGATGGTTGGGCTACACACTTAGAGCTGGCGCCATTCTGCTGATAGTCGTAAGACGACTTAGGATAGGAAATTTGATTGAGTATGGATCTACATGTAGTTATTTTGAATATCCTATCAAATTCCACTAGATAAAATATCCAGGTTTCAATCGATCGAAAGCGCTAACAATTCTACTTCCGCTAGGCTAGGTAGGTACTCCGTCTCTTTTACCCATTCCTTTCTCAGGACTTATTGTAGCTTCTTACGCACACCCTGTTTAATTGAGAGTTCCCTATCATCATGGGTCCTTCTCCCAGCATGCCTCATGGTGAATCACTCGCGCCAAGCCTTGCCAAGAACTCTTGTCAGGCTCCTTCCACCAGCCGAAGGAAATTATAATAGACTCTCCTGCGGGGGCTGAGTACCTAGTTGAGCAGCTTCTAAATTCTTAGAGTGAGACTCCTTAAAAAGGCACTCGAAATTTGTGCTTTTTAACTATGATGGCACGCATTCAACCATACATGTATCTCTAAATGTTAACGCGGGCTTTTCAAATTGAGGGACAGCCCACCAAATTGGTTCAAGAGGAGGAATTAGGGAAAGAGGCTAAACTAAGAAGCACGGGTTTCGTTATTTCGGTCCTAAGGGTCGACGTCTACTGATAGGCGTATACGTACACGCACATATGGATTTCCCTTTGATGAGCGAGACAACTCTAGCGATTTGCCTACGGTGTGACGAGCTCCCGGCATAACAAGAACCCAAAGAGAAAGACCTCATAAAGTGGCTATGAGTAACGCTTAGCCCGACCGCGAGCTGCATCGTCACCGTCGTTGATCAAGTCATCACTAGAGCCCTTTCCCTCCTCTAAACGCACGCGTATGGGCTTTGCAACAGTGTTTCTAATAGTTAGGATTCCCGCTGAACCAAACAACCGATGATGTAGATAAGATCTAATCGGCTACCTTGACACAAGCCAATACATGTAATCAAGGTGTTTACGAGTATGGGTTAGTCATTTTGTAGTTGTGTTGTTTATGTTCGTTTTAGGCTAGCCACAGAAGCTTATAAATTTACTTCCTGGTAAATGCAGCTAGTACCGGGTACGACGGTACCATAACCCAAGTAGTTGGTTGGATGCACTTAATCGATTAGTCGGTAAGCCGATCGATTAGATTACCGCCATAACCCGAAGGGTTGGATACGTGTATGGATTGTCAATCAATCAATCAGATTACCTCAACTATGACGAAATATGAGTGGCAGGTCATGATCTGGAGCCTGGATTCGTACTTTGCTATTACAGTACGATAACAACGAGTTCCTTATGGTTTACGGTTTACTATCTGCTGCTTAATAGTTATTCCCGCCTTTAACCTCACCAATGGGTTCTAGCCCTGACTTAAAGTGACGCATCTTGATTTCAGAGGGTCATGTCGATCTTGTAGTTTTTTCTGTTGGTTGTGAGGCCTCTTCCGGGGGTGAGCTTGACGACTACATATAATACGTGTAAGAGTACGGCGGTCAGCAAGTTCTTCTGGACCGCTCGATATGCTCAGACATAAGCTACCCGTGGTCCGAGGGATTTTTAATTCCCACCGGCCAGGCAGCGGGAGTCGCGGTGGGATTTTGCACAACGGCTATGGCGGCGAGAACGACAATGATCAAAAGCACGAAGTAAAGGTACGGGGAAACTTTCACGGGGTCCACAGTGGGGGCTTATGAAGAAAAAGTTTCGTGAAGAATTCTTTCATCTAGTTCGTATCTTCACTTTTGGACACAACTGCATGTATCCACATTAAATCTAGACATGATCCTTCAGCTACTTCGCTTAATCCGCTTGCCGCGTTTAATAATAAAAATGACCTCTATTCGCCGCTCCGATCCTTCCCCGAGTCTACTATTCTAGGTTTCGCTAGTACATGTGTCGTTTGCAGTTCTGGTTTGCCGACGCTTCCGGGTTATTTTCCGGGGCTTGGCAACCGAGGGACCGAACCCGGGACGTGAATGGGTGTTTTTCCGATCCCGATATGACGTAGGGACTCGCTTCTATTCTCGACTTCGAGCTAATGGTTTTCTGTGGCCACGTTGTTGGAAGGAGGCTAGAAGAAATCGAGAGGCTAGTTATGAGTTGGGGATATAGGATCGGGGAACATATCCATGAAACTGTTCATTAGCTTCGGGGTTCGGAATCCAGCGATTTTGCTTTCTGGAGATGTTTTTTTTCACTTGGAGTGCGGGTTTTTTGCTTGACCTTAGACTGGCTCCTGAGAGTGTTGGAAATCCCTCCAGTAGCACTTTAGGGCTGTCGTCATCGTAGAGCTTCGAAGAACCGTGATGAGGATATCCGGCCAACATCGCGTAGCCTCTGCCGGCGATTGTTGGGGCCCCGCTAGATAATTGTCTGGAAGAGTCCGGAGTCTGTGGTTGTTTCCAATTGAATTACTAGCTTTAACTGATGTAGCGTACCTGTATTGTACGATTGAATTGATAGTACGGTACCTTGGGGTCTGGCAAATTGGAATGCCTCGGCAACTAACCGAGATATCCCTAGATCCAGCAAGTGGGATAATCCATAATCCGCATGTTAATCCGAGCGAAGTCTTGGAGATATATCTACCCTATTGACATTGTGAGGATTTTCAACTGCGGTTAGTCAGGGGTAGATCTAGATGTGGATTCAGATGGATGTCTTGGGTCTTATGCGGTGGGGCGGGGATGCTAGTTGATATATTCTTTCGAATTTGTCTCCCCGACGTGTACCCGGTGAGGGATCGATATTAGCGGACAGCCTGGGTGGCAGTTTTTCTTCTTCCGTGGACCCGTGCCAGACTGTCAGGGTTGAGGCTGCATGGCTTATCGATAATGTGGGGAAGCCAAGATGATCCCCGCGCCGCATTTCCAGGCCCACTAAACCGGATCGAGCGAACCCGACGTATCCCCGGGAACTCTCCATCTCCACCGAGAGAATGGGTTTCCGAGGGTATGCGAGGTGTTGCTTCCACTTCTCCGTGATTGCCTTGCGGGATATAGTGTAATCGCTCTTGGGAGCAGGAATAGTCCGTTTGAGCAATGGGAGCTAGAAGCGGGAAGAAGGGTGTGGACAGTGGACTAGGGAAAATTAGCATCTAGGGATTTGTATTTAAGAGAACAAACATCTCGTTTTATTCGACCTCATCATCACAACTTCTCATCACTCCCCATCTCTTCAGTTCAATTTTAAATCGTATCTGCATCCTTTTCCCTGGTTCCGTGCCTGCATTGAATCTCGAACAACATCTATCTGTCTGCCGGTCCTTCCCCGTTTACCTTTACCGGTGCGTATGCTGCTGTGGGCTGTTTGCCGCCATCTGGCAACATATAGCCGAATAGCCCCCGCTCCTTTATATATTTCTCGTTGCTAACGTTGCTTCTCCTCTCGTTCATAGTCACATTACATTCATCACACTCAATCCTTTTTGAGCATCAATCTTCATCATGGTACTTTCTACTCCCCTGCGTGCTTCTTCTGCCTTGTTGAGGAGGCAATTCCTTCGCCCTTCAGTCTTGTCGACAAACTTTGCAGCCAGAAAGACTGCTTTCGGTGCTATTTCTGGAGCTCGCACACTAACAGCGACTTTCAATCCTCAGGTTAAAGTTCTTGCTGTTCTCTACGACGTAAGTAGCTCTTTTCACTACTCTATAGTAGCCCGGAATTTAGACTAAGTTTTTATAGGGTGGTCAACACGCTATTGATGTCCCTGAACTTCTTGGAACCACTGAGAACGAACTCGGTCTGAGGAAATGGTTGGAAGACCAAGGCCACGAGCTCATCACCACTTCAGACAAGGAGGGCGAAAACTCCACCTTTGATCGTGAATTGGTTGATGCGGAGATTATTATTACCACTCCGTAAGTCATGCACCCCGCATTCCGCTTGTGGAACGGCATCTGGTTTCAACCAGGAACTGGCGGCTAATTGTGGTTTTCCGCGGTAGTTTCCATCCTGGTTACTTGACTGCCGAACGTCTTGCCAAGGCCAAGAAATTGAAGCTCGCTGTTACCGCTGGTATCGGATCTGACCACGTCGATCTCAATGTTGCGAACAAGACAAATGGTGGTATTACCGTTGCGGAGGTTACCGGCTCTAACGTCGTGTCTGTTGCTGAACGTAGGATCCCTTGTTACACAATGCTACTGGGAGCAATTACTGATAGTTATTTTAGATGTTGTTATGACTATCCTCACCCTCGTCCGTAACTTCGTCCCCGCCCACGAGCAGATCCAGGCTGGTGAATGGGATGTCGCCGCTGTCGCCAAGGATGAGTACGATCTTGAGGACAAGGTTGTTGGAACTGTCGGTGTTGGAAGAATCGGTGAGCGTGTCTTGAGACGTCTCCAGGGATTCGACTGCAAGGAGCTTTTGTACTATGACTACCAGGTTTGTACCTTTTATCCTCGTGGCCGGAAACAACTCAGCTAACTCAATCAAACAGCCCCTGAAGCCTGAACTTGAGAAACTCCTCGGCGCTCGCCGTGTTGATAAGCTCGAGGATCTCGTTGCGCAGTGTGATGTTGTCACTATTAACTGCCCTCTCCACGAGTCGACTCGCGGCCTCTTCAACAAGGACCTCATCTCCAAGATGAAGAAGGGCTCATGGCTCGTCAACACCGCTCGTGGTGCCATCGTTGTCAAGGAGGATGTTGCTGATGCCCTCAAGGCTGGCCACCTTCGCGGCTATGGTGGTGACGTCTGGTTCCCTCAGCCAGCTCCTAAGGACCACCCTCTGCGCTATGCCAAGAACCCCTTCGGTGGCGGGAACGCCATGGTTCCTCACATGAGCGGTACCTCAATTGACGCGCAGAAGCGTTACGCTGACGGTACTAAGGCTATCTTGCAGAGCTACCTCTCCGGAAAGCATGATTACCGCGTAGAAGACTTGATTGTCATTGGTGGTGACTATGCCACCAAGGCTTATGGCCAGAGGGATAACAAGGCTTAAGTTAGTTGATTGACGGGGGGGCTTGGGTGTTGTCTCTATTCATTTGTTTTTTATGGTAGCATTGAGCTTATATTGTCTGGTGTTTTTTCTCCTTTCTCCGGGCTGTGAAGCCCCGCTGTATATATCAATATCAGATGATTATTAGAATATTTGGTGTATTTTGAGAATTTACAGTGAATCGGTGAGCTTACGCGGCGATAGAGGCTGCTAGTCTGGAAACCCGAGTGATGTTTGATGTTTGAAGAAAGTGTCCCTTCCTCGTCGTTATCTTTTCTGAGCCTCCTGAAATACTAATACTACGAAGTTCTATAATCCGTACTCGGGTTCTAACTTTTCTAACCTGAAGCCTATCTTCCTAGCAAGAAGAAGCAGTAAGTAGTCTATTGCATCTAAAGCTGCCTGAGATTTCCTACGTCTACTCCAAGTCCCTAGCAATAACTGAACTTGTCTAGCCCAATCGCTAATCAAATTCTCCACGCGAGGGACAGAATTTACGAAATTCATATTAATTTCAAGTGTTCGATTCTATCCTACCATACAGAAACACCCCAGAAACGGAAGGATGTCACCGCGATGGATGAAAGTTTTTCCGAACTGAGACTTTTTAGTTTCAGTAGGTGTAGTACCCTATGTAGATGAAACTAACTGCAGCTGGACTGGACGCCATCACCGATAATCACCCACCTTCCTTCCTACCTGGTTGGAGTTGGAATTACTAGGCTTAACCTGAGTGTTCTGCGGATAGATATCTATTTCGTCTAGACCCCACTCATCTCCCCACACCACCTCGGGATCACCTTGCTCCCCGTCACAACCACCACCCCTGCGCACGTTTGAATCGACGTGCTAAAGACACCGCCTCTAAGTCCTAGCTCTAGCGCGGTCTCGCGTCGAACGCAATAACCCTGTTCTGGTTTGTGTGGGATTGTTGAGCGGAGGGTTAGACGTTTGGTTTCTTTGGAGCTGGGTTTTGTGGTGTTTGGGTTTGTGGTATGTGTTATCCTCGTCTAGAATGTTGGGGTTTTTTTATTGCTTTGGTTGTCTTTTTGTTTTGCTTATTGGACATAGCCACTTTACTCATTATCGATGTGAGGGACTACGATCAAGGGTGTGCAGTCATCGAATCATATCTCACGAGAATCGTCTCTTGGTCAGTTAAGCTTTATCTGTCTCCCAACCCCATATCTTACAACAGATACCGCCACCGAGTGATACCTTATGTCCATAACACATTAGTCAAAAAGAAAAATCGCAATCAGGTTTCCCTGCGAACCCTAAACCCAGTGTGTGAAGGATTATCTATCTCCCCTGAGAGGGAATCGAACCTACGCTCCCCCTGCCCTCTAGGCGACATGGTGGCCATTACATGTAGGCTGCTATGGTAGATGCTAAAAGGTCTTATGGCGCTTTTTAGGTCTACTTTGCTCTTCTGTGCCCTTCTATGGTGTGCTGGTAGGGTTGATTGGTTGTATCATCGTAAACGGGTAACCGCTGGTTTCTGCACTTTCTTTCGCTGTGATGGCAGGTAGTGCACTTTGAATGTCTCTTGTAGGAGAAATAGCGGTGTATCTAGGGTTCTTGTTGCAGGGTGTTTCTAGTGGCGGCTGTTGACCTCTAGTTATTCTGAACTAACGAGAATGGAGTACACGGTTAACTACATGTAGGCTTCAATTCGGTCAATACTGGGATTTCTGTTGGTTAGGGTTCGTTAGCAGTGCTGTGTATTGGACTGTAGTAATTATTTGGGCTGGTCAATGGCGAAAACAAATTCCCAAAAGACCGCCAGCTTAAGAAGTTTGCAAAGAGAATACTTAACAATCCACCTACCCAAACCCCGTCAAGAAACAAACTCTATCCAACCGTGAAACCCCAACATCGAATCACAGCCCATGACGCACCTCCTTATCGCGATCCCTACAAGGCTACCCCAACCGGGCTGAAAAAAGGGCGGAACCCACGCAGAAATAAAAATAAATCCCCCCCCACCAATGATTACTCTCCCGTCTCGGTCATACGACAGCGATATCCGAGCGCCTCATCACGTGCAACCCTAGCGGCAAAAATAAGCATAAGGCCACTGTTACTCCTCCTGTCTTCCACACTCACCACCAAGATTGATCAGAGTGAACGACCACACGCGGAGCGAATTCTATCAATCTCGTTGGGGGGTTGTAATAGAATAGAAGGCGTTCGACACTTCATCCCTGCTCAGGGGGGAGGATAGTATCAGCCGAGCACCCAGCTCCACAACAACAAAAACAAAAAAACAAAACAAACCACCATGTCATACTTCTCCAACATCCTCACGGCGACTAAATCCCGCTACCAGTCGATCCGCGGGGAAGGCGAATCCGACGGGGATACGGAGGACGACTCGCATATCTCTCGTTCGCTGCGAAACTACTATACCGAGAGCGGCCGACCGCTTCCAGACTGGCTCGGCGGGGGTCCACCGCCTGTGCAGTCGCTGCGTGGGACCCACGGTCAACCTCCCCCGCCTGCGGGGAGAGGTGTTAATGCGTCGCTGAGCGATATTTGGGATAATCCCGGGACGCAAGGACAGCAGTTCCAGCAGCAGCCCGTTGCGCGTCCGAGGTTTGGGTCGCAGAATCAGCAGAGACCGATGTTTGAGGAGGGGCCGTCGGAGGGGGGTGCTGGGAAGGCGTTGACGAGTGCTCAGCAGAGGATTAAGGAGCGGTTGTGGGGTGGGAGGACGGCATCCCCGCCTCCGAATCAGAAGGCGGTGGCTCCGCCCCCGCCGATGAGTATGCAGATGCCGATGATGCCGGGGGAGCAGCATTACGGGCCGAGGAGTAGGTCCCCGGCGGGTCCGAGTGGGAGGCCGTATGTGGCGCCTGGGATGCCGTGGGATGATGGTGGGCATAGTGATGGGTTTGATGGCGCGCCTGGGGTGCCGGGGTATTATGGTGGGAGTTCGGGGGGTGGGGGGAATTTGAGGAGGCCAGGTGGGGGGAGTGGGAGTGGGAGTGGGGGGAGGGTTGGGCTGCCGAGTGGACCGAGGTCGACAAGGCAGGAAAGAGGGTATTGAGGGGGTGTGGGTTTGCGTTAGAATTGTTTTGAGCTTGTTTCTTGTGGAGGAGTTGGAGCGGTGTTATACAATGTCACGTCTAGATCTACTTCTCGATATACATATTGATGAGCTGATGGTTACGACGGGGTGGATACTTGGGGGTAAACGAAAAGTTGGGTTCTCGAGGTGGAGATGTTTATCTTTTTATGTAGCGATTTTTTTCTTATTTCTTGTTTTGCTTCTTTGGTGATATGGGGATGGGAGTGTTGCTTGTTGTAATGATTTGGGGTGTATTTATGTGAAATAACTGATATGGAGGATTACTTAGAGCTGAGCTTGAGAGCTATCACTGCTTGACCTACAGAACAGTATCAGAAAGTACAGGATATATTTTCTCCTTTTCCAGTACCGTATAACTATCACCGTTACACAACCAACTCCGTTCCACAGCACAGCCACACCGCACGTGTTGTGGCTCACCAACCACTCACGCGTCGTCATCGCGGCCATCTTATCGTCTCGCCTTGTCTGCCCCGCCACCCTCATCCATCCAGTCCACGCAACCACCAACGTACTCTTCCCCGCAACTTCGTCAGCTCTTTCTTCTATTTATTCCCTCTGCTGAGCTCTTAGTAGACACCAGTTGCGATGAGCTCTTCAAAGAACCCAAAGAAGTTTACGCCCCCGGCGAGTCCGACTGCTAGTTACTATGATTTGTCGGATAATGATGATGAGGAAGAGGTTGAGTATAGTACTATTACTCATACCTCTACTGGCAGGGGAGTGAAGTTACTGTATTCCAAATCGAAGGTTTGTTTCCCGCTTACTTTTCCCTTCCCCTCCATCCCTAGCTCGGCGTTAACAACTTACCCCAGGTCTACGTCCACCCAACACCCTCACAAAGGGACAACATCCCCGGCTTCATAGCACTAGTCCAACAAAAACCACCCCCTCCTCTAAACCCCACCTACAGCCCCACAACCCCACCCCCTTCCTCCCTCCTCCTCGCATGGCTTCCCGAATCCGCCCTCGGCGACGCCTACGACACATACGTAAAAGTCGACCTAATCGACGCCGACACCCCTCCACGTCAATCCTACCTAGTCCCCCCACCACCCACCACCCTATACTCACCAGGAACCTCCTCGATCGGTAACTACGCCTTCGCGGTCCCGGTATCCCAGATCTACTCCCTCCTGATCCGACCGCCGAATCTCGGATGGTGGTGGGGGAGTTTGGTGATCAATACGCGCTCGGGGGATTCGTTCCCGGCGTTATTCTTCCATGACTCGGAGTGTGCGTCGACGATTGCGCAGGCGAAGCGACGGGCGAAGAAGGAGTTTGATCCGTTTGGAGAGGAAGGCGGGTTATTCTGGGGTGGCGACGAGGTGCTGAAGTGGTTGAGGCGCTATGTTAGGGTTGAGAAGAGTGAGGTTGAGCCGAGCGTGTATCTGGTTGATCCGAGTAAGGAGGATTTAACTTCGTTTGTGAATAAGCCTGTTACGGTGGGGAGACCGGGGGAGAGTTCTGCGGGGATGGATCCGATTACGAAGGTGTGGAAGGAGGCGAGGTGGTCGTTTTTGGAGAAATTGACGAGGGTGACGAGGTTTACGAGGAGGACGGCGGAGGATATTCTGGATTCGGGGGCGGTGCCCCCGCAGGTTAGGAGGTTGTTGAAGAATCCGGATGTGGTGAATTTACAGGATGAGTTTGATTCTGCGAGACTGTATTTGGCGAGGTGGGCTATGGGGATTGCGGAGCAGGGGGAGAGGGAGCAGAATAGGATTGTGTGGAGTAGTAAGGATGTTATGGAGTTGGAGGATTCTGCTGTGGGGGAGTTTGAGATTCTGGATGTTGAGGCGGGGAATTTGAAGCTGGATTCGGATCGGAGGAAGCCGGTTTCGTTGGAGGAGTGGAATATGTGGTTGGATAAAGTGACTGGGAAGCTACTTGTTAGTGAGGATGAGGTTAAAGAGAGGATCTTCCACGGTGGTATTGAGCCTGGCGCGGCGAGGAAGGAGATCTGGTTATGGCTGCTGGGCGTCTACCCGTGGAACAGCACTAAGGACGAACGAGTGGCGATCATGAATAGCAAGAGAGACGAGTACGTTCGACTTAAAGGTAAATGGTGGGACGATATCGAGAGACGAAACGGCGACGAATACTGGCGGGATCAAAAGAACCGTATCGGTATGTACCCCCCTTAGCACCCCCAGACAGATACAGCTAAACTAATCCAGCCCTCGCTGTCTACACAGAAAAGGACGTCCACCGCACCGACCGCGGCGTCCCTATATTCGCCGGTGAAGACATCCCCCACCCTGACCCAGACTCCCCGTTCGCCGAAGTCGGCACAAACGTGCACATGGAGCAGATGAAAGACATGCTGCTGACCTACAACGAATACAACACTACCCTCGGCTATGTCCAAGGCATGTCAGACCTTCTCGCCCCCATCTACGCTGTCCTCCAAGACGACGCAGCAGCATTCTGGGCATTCGTAGGATTCATGGAGCGGACTGAACGGAATTTCTTACGTGATCAGAGCGGAATGAGGGCGCAGTTGGTTACGTTGGACCACCTGGTGCAGCTGATGGATCCTGGTTTGTATCGGCATTTGCAGAGTGCGGATTCGACGAATTTTTTCTTCTTTTTCAGAATGTTGCTGGTGTGGTATAAGAGGGAGTTTTTGTGGGATGATGTGTTGAGGTTGTGGGAGACGTTGTGGACGAATTATTTGAGTAGTCAGTTTCATTTGTTTATTGCTTTGGCGGTGTTGGAGAGGCATAGAGGGGTTATTATGGATCGTGAGTTTCTCTCTGTGTGTGGGGGTGGATAAGGGCTAACAGATGGCAGACTTGAAATACTTTGATGAGGTATTGAAATACATCAACGAGCTCTCGACTACGATTGATCTGCCGAGCACACAGGTTCGCGCTGAAGTACTATTCTATAAGTTCCAGCGAACAGTGGAGGCTGCGGATCGGAATGAGAAGTTTCCGAATCCGAGTGCGGGGGTTTTAAAGAGGCGGAGGACGACGGGTGGGGGAGGGGATGCGGGGGAGGGGAGTTCTAGCGCTGGTGGGACGAGTGGGGCTGCGGTAGTAGGGAAGGGGAAGGAGGTGGAGGGGAAGGGGAATGGGCCGGTTGTGAGTGAGGAGTTGAGGAAGTTGTTGAGTAGGGAGGTTATTAGGGCGAAGTAGTGGTTAGGTTGGTGTTTGGTTTGGTTGGTGTTTTGTATGTTTTTGTTTTTGTTTCTTGGGTTGGGTTCGGATGGATGGGACGGGATAGGTGGGACGGGATGTTATGGGTTATGAGGGTTGAATGTAATAGTCAATCCTTTTTTTTCCTCTTATTTTATCGCTCTTTATTTGTGAGGGCGGTTTCTGGTCTTTGCCTTTTCAAGGATACTGGTGGATAGAACGAAGTAGGTAAATTGGGTAGACTTGCCCATGAGGATAAGGATGTACATGGTTATAGCCTATTGAATTCTAGTTTTATCTTTGTGGTGAGAGGTGGGAGCGAGTGAGATTCTGTGAAGATGGTTACTAGATGGGCTAGTTCTTGGTTAAGAGTGGGCTTGGCGGTTGCTGTTTATCGATGGGATGTCGTCCGTTCATGTCATCTGGTGCTTTGACGCTGTTTTTTTGGGTTAGATCTTGGTTTTAGTGGGATAGGTTCGGTTTACTAATGGGTTGATTCTTTCGTGGGAAGAGGTGTAGCTTGGTATCTGTGTTAGTAGGCATTGTAACATCTGATTGAGAGAGCCCTTTGGGTTTCATGCTTAGTAGAGTTAGATATGGAGTTTTTGAACTAGAATGATGTTTCAATCCCTGCTTCTGGTCTTTCGTAGAGATGGTATGGTCTCGGTATGTTTGGGAGGCGATCACTCACGGTACGTGAGTTGCGTGTAAGAGTTACCGTCTACTTATTCTTTACCAATAAGCAATCAGGTGTGAGGTCAGTTGCGGAGTAATAGGAGCGGTGCGGGGAAATTTATATCGTACGATTATAGCTTCGACTGCATGTGGCTTCATTTACTTGGTTATATGCTATACACAGGCTTCGTACTGCGTATGCATATGGGAAAAGAATAAAATAGAGATTATACATATATTCTCGGGCGAATTGAAAACCAGGTTCGTATATGAGAAAAACTTTTAGGAAAAGCTACCGTTCCACCGCAATTTGATATTCCAACCCGTACTGCGTTCACGCTAGAATTATAAACGAAATATTAGAAATGGAAGGCCCTAAACCGTGATCCCACGAATAGAGTCGGCGTTTTTAAAGGGATTCAACGTCTGAGTCGGACTACGTTGTGTTAGGGCGGTTAGAGGTTATGGTATTAGGAATCATACCTGTTCCTGTTTGTAGTTTTCTTGCGCACCCCATTCTATGAGGAGATTTTTAATGGCAGTGTTATTGTGTCTGGTTGCTGCTTGCAAGGCGTTGCCGTGCCGCCCGCCCTGGGCGTTGACATCTGCTCCTTTCTCCAGGAGTATCTGAACTATCGGTTCGTGGCCTCCTTGAGCTGCTGCTTGCAAGGCGTTGCCGCAATATCTGCCCTGGGCGTTGACATCTGCTCCTTTCTCCAGGAGTATCTGAACTATCGATTCGTGGCCTCTTTCAGTTGCTGCTTGCAAGGCGTTGCCGTACCGTCCGCCGCCCTGGGCGTTGACATCTGCTCCTTTCTCCAGGAGTATCTGAACTATCGATTCATGGCCTCCTGCAGCTGCTGCTTGCAAGGCGTTGCCGCAATATCTGCCCTGGGCGTTGACATCTGCTCCTTTCTCCAGGAGTATCTGAACTATCGGTTCGTGGCCTCCTCCAGCTGCTGCTTGCAAGGCGTTGCAGTTGACATCTGCCCCTTTCTCCAGAAGTATCTGAACTATCGGTACGTGGCCTCCTCCAGCTGCTGCTTGCAAGGCGTTGCCGTACTCTCCGCCCTGGGCGTTGACATCTGCTCCTTTCTCCAGGAGTATCTGAACTATCTGTTTGTGGCCTCCTTGAGCTACTGCTTGCAAGGCGTTGCCGCAATATCTGCCCTGGGCGTTGACATCTGCTCCTTTCTCCAGGAGTATCTGAACTATCGGTTCGTGGCCTCCTCCAGCTGCTGCTTGCAAGGCGTTGCAGTTGACATCTGCCCCTTTCTCCAGAAGTATCTGAACTATCGGTACGTGGCCTCCTCCAGCTGCTGCTTGCAAGGCGTTGCCGTACTCTCCGCCCTGGGCGTTGACATCTGCTCCTTTCTCCAGGAGTATCTGAACTATCTGTTTGTGGCCTCCTTGAGCTGCTGCTTGCAAGGCGTTGCCGCAATATCTGCCCTGGGCGTTGACATCTGCTCCTTTCTCCAGGAGTATCTGAACTATCGGTTCGTAGCCTCCTTGAGCTGCTGCTTGCAAGGCGTTGCCGCAATATCTGCCCTGGGCGTTGACATCTGCCCCTTTCTCCAGGAGTATCTGAACTATCGGTTCGTGGCCTCCTCCAGCTGCTGCTTGCAAGGCGTTGCCGTACAGTCCGCCCTGGGTGTTGACATCTGCCCCTTTCTCCAGGAGTATCTGAACTATCGGTTCGTGGCCTCCTCCAGCTGCTGCTTGCAAGGCGTTGCCGCAATATCTGCCCTGGGCGTTGACATCTGCCCCTTTCTCCAGAAGTATCTGAACTATCGGTACGTGGCCTCCTTCAGCTGCTGCTTGCAAGGCGTTGTCGTACAGTCCGCCCTGGGCGTTGACATCTGCCCCTTTCTCCAGAAGTATCTGAACTATCGGTTCGTGGCCTCCTCCAGCTGCTGCTTGCAAGGCGTTGCCATACTTTCCGCCCTGGGCGTTGACATCTCCTTTCTCCAGGAGTATCTGAACTATCGGTTCGTGGCCTCCTAAGGCTGCTGCTTGCAAGGCGTTGCCGTACTCTCCGCCCTGGGCGTTGACATCTGCTCCTTTCTCTAGGAGCATCTGAAATATTTGTTCGTGGCCTCCTCCAGCTGCTGCTTGCAAGGCGTTGCCGTAATGTCCGCCCTGGGCGTTGACATATGCTCCTTTCTCCAGGAGTATCTGAACTATCGGTTCGTGGCCTCCTCCAGCTGCTGCTTGCAAGGCGTTGCCGTACTCTCCGCCCTGGGCGTTGACGCCTGCTCCCTCCTGTAATAAAAACTTCACAGCATGCTCTTGCCCGGCCATAGCAGCATAATACAGTGGTGTCTCTCCACTATTATTTAGGGCTTCTACGACGTATCCAAGCCCCAGAAGTTTCTGGATCAGGGGTACTGAACCACCCGCAGCAGCATGATGTAGAGCTGTCTTATGCTTTTTATCCTCTAGGATTGACTTATCAATCCGGTGAGACTTTTCGAAGATGTGGAGTAGATTGAGATACAAGCAAAAGCTTAGTGCGCTTGCTTCGAATTCATTGCGCCCAGTCCGCGCCGTAAATGCAACTAGTAGGCCCGGCTCCTTGCCGGAAAGAAATTGATCAAGCAAGTTTTGTAGGTCATCTAGTATAGGATCAAGCGCACGAATATGGTAATCCCAATATTCGGTGGTATAATCGCATAGGTCGTACTTGATACAGAGTTGCTTTCTGGCATACGACGGTGTGTATGTTCGAACAATTTCTGTATCCATTGATGATATGTATCGAAGGCAGCATTGAGCAAGTATAGTGTGAGCATTCTCTCGGATTAATCGATAATTTTGGAAAAGAGCATCACTTTGGACATCTGTGATAGACTGAGATGTGAGAAATTCCTGAACAGTGTTATGAACTGGTCGTACTTGGTCAAGCTCAACTGTGAGGAAGTTTCCGCAAGCATCTATCACAACTTGTGATTTGTACTCTTTCATGTTCTCCAAGTTTTCGCACGTTGGTTCGATGGCGACAGCGCATGCTAGTTCCTTAGGGCTGAGAGGTCTTCCTGCGGTAATTACCCACATCAATGCTCGTTTGGCTAGGTCCCTCGTGGCGGGGGTTTGTTTGTCAATCTTCTTCAGAATCCGGAGATATGTTTCATTCATATCCTCTGGGAGTGAGTTCAGGGCGTGCTCGATGTCTTTAGCTGAAGGCTGCTGGTAGATGTAATCTAGCTGATATCGAACCCATAGGAACCTTTATTCGAGAATTAATACCTTATTCAAGCTCTCATAAATATAGGTCAATGATAGTCAACTTACATTCCGTTGGCCTGAGAAACTAAGGTTTCTTCAATTTTATTCCTTAGTGCCCTGTCTATATCACACAGATTGTCATCCCCAGTCCGTATCTCTATCTGTGAATGAACGAAGGCTGCGATATCGGCGTTGACTTTTGTCGCCTCGATCCGGATTGTGGGGAAATTCCCTTTAGTGAATGCCGTCTCTATATCCTTCTCTCTGCGACTGGTAAGAAATATTTTGAACTTAAACTCTTGGATAAGGCCAGTGATAAATGGGAGGAAGTGTTCTCGATCTTCGCATTCGTCCAAGGCATCCATAACGACAAAGACTTGGTCGAAAGTCTTTGAGAGATTCACAAACTGGGCTTGGAGTTTCTGGTGGCTTGGGGTCTCTGCATTTCCGAAATACGACTTGTAGAATTCCTTTAACTGGTCAGGGAGGAACCTATCCCTGCGGCAGAGCTGCTTGATAAGAGCTGCAAGGACTTTGCTATATTTTTGGGCCCCTTGATCTTGGTGATTGAAGTAGACAAAAACTATGCCGGTGCGATCGTCTAGGGCGTATTTCTCCGAAATCCTTTCCAAGACGCGAGACCTGCAGAAATTTAGCCCTGCAAAATTTCCTCCAAGCACTGAAAGCTTACGTTAAGACCGACTTTCCAACACCAGCTAGCATACTATTAGCACATGAAAGATGACGGGACTTCAGGGGCTCTTACGATTTCCGTAGCACCACAGGAGACAAGAATTGTCCTGATCGATCCAGTCCTCGAATTTCGGAGATTTAAGAAGCCAGTCTCCAGTACCTGGGTGCCATTTCTCAAATATTCGATCGTGATCCGTATCAAAGTTTAATCCTGATAACTCTGCGAACCATAAGAGCAGCTTCCGTCTCTCCTCATCTAATTCATGAGGTATTAGAGTTAGTCGTATTCATTGGAGGGATCAAGAAATCATTACCAGTTCTCATCTCTTCTTTCGATTTTGATTCGCGACGTATCCTCTCGTATTCCAAGGAATTAATTGTCCGAACTACAACTTGGGCACGATCGTCGAACCGAACACTGATAGCATTGAATTCAGTTTCGAACGGCTCCCACATGATCCTCAGAAACACCCTGAATGATGTCCAGCCTACGAAGATTAGTTTAATGAGGATAAGATTTAACAGAGAATAAGCAGTACATACGGCTCAGGTTCCCTTCTTCGTCCGTAAACACTTTCCGCGCTTCCAGGCAAAATTTGAGCAAGTCGCCGTACACATCGCATAAAACCTATTAATTATTAATCTTGATGAGCCTCTCTCGCTCCTCCTACTAGTTAGGGTGAGCTTTTCTACATACTTCCTGGACCTCTGGTGAACCCTCAAAGGTCTTCGCATATCTGTTGAGATAGCCCAAGTGGCACGCGAGATGCTCCATCATATCCGCCAACTTGTCGAAAAACGACATAAATCTTACCCCAAGCTGTGGTTATCCCCATGAATTAGTAGTGTTAATTTCGAGGCCGGGTATGGAAGCATACGTCGACGACAAGTTTAACAGCTCCCACAACAATTGACGAAATCTGTGGGCTACACCCAGCAACGATTGCTAGCGATCCCAAATACCCGTTCAGAACCTCTAAGAATCCCTTGACCTTCTCGTACTTGCGAGAGATGCTCTTTCGGCTATGAGCCTCATCGAGCTCCTGAACCTTTGCTAGGAGATCGCCAGGGTTGATCGAATTAGCGGCAGCAAAAGCGCTCTGCTCCTTAGGGGGGAGGGTATTTATGTGGCTTTCCAGGGCCAAACTGAAGGCAGCGTTCGTTTTAGTAATAGGCTGTCTATATTTCATATACTTAGCTAATTTCCTCCATAAGTGAAGAGCACAAGCACAGAAATACCTGTTCGCTGTCGGCGGTTGTACTCCAGGTGAGGATGGTCTGGAAGAAACTGGAGAAGTGGAGCTGATGACAAGAGTGGGATTAACATTCTGTATTGTAGTTGAAGAGCCCGGCCTTGATACAACTAAGTTTGGGACGGTGGATGACGATATGGCCGGGCCGTTCGGTGATAAGATAGTTTTTGCGCTAGTTGATGGTGTGATAGGGCTGTGAGTAAGTTTAACAGTCGGTGGTCTCGGGGAAGATCCCCTTAGCTTTCGTTTTGCCGAACGAAGACCTTCCTTGAGGTTACCAAACATGATGTCTAACCGTTGATATTTCGTGCAGAACCCCACTCTTGGAGAAGGATAGAGATATCGCCGAGGCGAGACACTGCCAGACTCCCTGCAAGGCTTAAGGTTCCATAATGTAGTAATCAAGCGGCCAAGCTGGCATCCCGATTTTGCTTTTTTCGAAAGAACAACATCCCTGCGGCTTTGATCTTGAATTAAATTTAGGGATCGGTCTGGCTTGGTTTTGCCCATCGATCATATTCACTCGTTCAGACACCTACCTACTCTACTCTAGGTGAAAGAGGCAAAAGATTGTGCACTCTAGCATGCGTACCGAGTAAGAGAAGGAATGGATTGGTTTGCTTTCAAAATCTTTCGCCAGTGAGGGCGGTGCGGATTTGCACTTCGCTCAGCTCAACCAAGTCCGACTCGATTGGTTTAGCGACTTGCGGGCAGTGAAGTCGTAAACCCCTCGTTTCTGAATGCATCCACCAAACGGAACCGAGAAACCGCAGTTGTCGTCTAGAGGCTGGTGAAAAAATGCATTGCGGATGTTGAGAAGACTTCCTGGCGCGAATAGAGATCTTTCATCCTCCATACACAAACATCCGACAGCCAGCAATGCCGATCATTGGCAGTAGAGACTATGCTTGATGTACTACGGGTGTAGGGGTAAGTCTGATGACAGGTGGCGGTGCTGGTGGCTGTGCATGCGCCGAGCAAAAATCCTCGAGCTTGATGATAATTATCTACATAAATCAATACCGTGTAGCAGCACCCCCAGCGTCAATCACAGCCTGTAGTCTAGCTGGCATACTTCTAATCAAGCTATCTAACCGGGACTCTGGTATACCATCCCATATAATCTTCAAGGCAATTTCCATGGTATCTAGGTCTTCAATTCTACCCCAAGTTTCTCCCAGTTCACATTCCATCCACGCCCATACAGGTTCTATTAAATTCAAATCTGGTGACTGAGCAGGCCATGGGATCGAGTCTACCTCATTTTTTTCACTAAAAGCAGTTAGCTATATGTTTTATTTATTAGAAAATACTACATACCGACAAGCAGTAGCGTGTTTCTTATGACCAGAGGCCCCATCCTCTACTATCCTGGTCCACCCATATTCTTCACAGGCTTGATGCCAAAAAGGTATAAGGTGTGGGTCTAATATATGTGTCATGTACGTTGTGGAGTCTATTGATACCTTGCGTGGGACAAAGACCAGATCTGACTTCATTGTACCACAGAAAGCACCCCATACCATTATCCCTTGCCGGCCAGAGCGTTCTCGGTCATCAATACAATCTGGATGGTCCTCTTCACTAGCGCAACGTATAACTTTCGGTCGATGATGAAAGCCTACAGTACTGAAGAAAGACTCATCAGAAAATAAAGTGCGAGCCCATTCTTCATAAGTCCAGTGCAGGTGCTCCTCACACCATTTGACGCGCTTTGGTCGATTATCTGGTCGTACTTTGAACTTCTGCCGTGGTGTGCGTTTGTGATAACCCATTGAAGCCATGGTATTACGAACGAGGTCGGGAGAGCATGCATATCCCATTTGATCGCGAATCTCGATCCAGGAGAGACGCCTTGTATATCTGTCCTGTGTAATGAATTGATGAAGCCGCTCTTTCTCAGTTTCGTTGAATAGTGGAGGTCTTCCGGATCGTCTTTTATTAGAAGGTGTTCCATTCATCTTGGTCCTTCGGTAAATCAGCTGGCACACTCTACGATCCAATCCTACCTGCAATTATTAGCCTGCACCTATACATCTCGCTTCCTGGATCCTACCTCTTTACCGATAGCAGACCACGACATTTGAGGTCTTGAGTGATCACGCAAAGTGACTATTTTAACTCGCTCATCTCGTGTCGTCTCTCTACCCTTAACATTCTCGCCAAAGTGGTCTTTGCGGGTCCCTTTCAGCTTCATTTTGGCGTAGTTGTGGTATTTGAGATCGAACAGCTGAGCTGGCAGGTAAGCGAGCTTAGGCTGTCACAGCCACCAGCACCGCCACCTGTCATCAGACTTACCCCTACACCCGTAGTACCTGGCACTATGGGAAAAAGCCTCGAGGAAATCGGTCCAGTAGGCTTGTTAGAGCACTATCTGCGCACTGTGGTGGCGTCCAGTCTCGCGCCCAGCCCCATGCACGCAGCTTGTTGCATGCTGTAGGCAGCAGTCATAGGTACATGTAGTAGGGGATGGGAGCGAGCCTATGTAGTGGCTATTGTGCATGGTGTTGTTAGGGTTAGGGTTGTTTTCGGTAGCGGGGAGCTGGTCAAGACGAAGCTGTATATAATGAGGCTCTGCCTCCCTTGTCTTTGATCATCATCCTCTTTATTACATATGGATTCTGATACTGTATTCTCGCTGCAGGACAGGATAGAGAAGGGGTTCGTTCAATGGTATGGTTCCGGAAACCTAGAAGGTGTACCAAACTAAGGGGGAGGCAACGCTCTTGGCAGCAGGGTTAGGGTGATTTTTTAGAGAGAAGCGGCGGAACAATTTGCTCGCCCAGCAAGTGGACAAGATAATGATGACCACTCCCATTCTATAATCTTAATCTTTCTTAATTCTGGACCTAACCCTACTGCCAAGAGCGTTGCCTCTCTCTTAGTTTGGTACACCTATCTAGGTTTCCGGAACCATATCTTGATGCGTGCTAAAACAGCCGTAGCCGCACGTATACGGTTGTGTACGTACATGCCTTTGAACACGAGCAGGTGAAATCAAGCAACTTGGATGGGATCCCAGAATTAGGGTCAAGGAAAGAGCAAAATTAATCGCATACACAGAAGTTGTGTGCTACTAGGAAAGAAGCCAGCGGTTGGCGCGTTTCCATCCCTAACAACGATGCGAGTGGAAGTTGGTACAGTCGTTCACGGGGTGACGGCGAATCCTGTCTGATGGCGAACAGGGGTTATGCCCAGTATATTTCAGTACGGATTTACTAAGCTGCCAAATTTCTCGGTCATTGATTGGCCAAAAATCCCTGTTCGCCATCAGGCAGGATTCGCCGTCACCCCGTGAGTGACTGTAGCAACGCAAAGTTGATTGAGGGCATCTGCGCTTATGACAGAAAAAAGGTAACTCATCTAAGCGGCCAGAAAAATATCCCCTGCAGTTTTATACACAGGAATATAGCCCTTGATTTCTTCTGATTTCTTCTGCTGATAGAAGTCCTGAGATCTGAGATCCCCCCTAGTTCTCTAACCCTCGTTGCTCCGTTTTACTCCCAATTATTTACTGCTGTTCGACTTTAATTTTGGTGCCTGGGCCTATAGTTAAAACGGTAAATTTCTCTCATATCCGTCCCTAGGCACCGTGACTAATGAGGCTAATTTTTGCCATATTCGGTTGTTTTATTCGATATTTGAGCTTTTGTGAAAACGAGTGATAGTTTGTATTTTGTGCAACATCGATGCCGCTAGGTTCTATTTAGCACGTTTAGTCCCGTTCAGCGTATTGCCTGAACCGGTAATTGTAAGGCGAATAGGACGACGAACCCTCAGCCTTGTTCGTCTAAAATAAGATGCTTCACCTCACTCTACCTAGACAGAAGATTCCATTTCGTATCGCGCTTTTCTTATAAGACACACAAACCTCTACTTCCGTACTATTTTAGATTAAGTTATCCCTATAAACCCTCGCGATGGAACCTTCGAGATCTGGGCCAAGCTCGAATTGGGAAGGGAGATATAGAACTCGTCAATACACTTCAGAAGAGTGGGCGAAACAGTATAACACTTTTAAGAAGCTCTATGTGAAGGATAATCTTAGCCTCACTGAGGCGAGAAAAATCATGGCGGAAGAACACAGCTTCCACGCGACGTAAGTTACGAGCATATAGCTCTACTATTACGCCTGACTGAAGAGCACGGAGAAAACTCTAACCTACAATAAAATATTTAGCGAAGAACAATTCAGGGATAAGATCAAGGAATGGAACTTCCGGGAACATGTCGGCATAGGGGCAGCATCTACGATGTTAAAGAGTGCAGGAAAAAGGAGGTCAGAAGGCGTTGAAGGAATTTCCACATCTACGGACTGGATGGGAGGAGAGGGGGGTCTGGAGAGCTCGCAAAAAAGGCAAAAATTACAGTTAAAGCGTTCGCCTATGGGTAAGCTTAAACTTAATTCCTTAGTAATATTGTGTATCCTAACATTATTTCGATAGGCGGTTTGCCACATGTGGATAGTGGGGTCCTGGAAATACCCAGCAATAGTAGTTGTCTAGAGGGCGAGGTTAAACCATATGTAACGGCAGGCATTCATGCTCCCCTTCACGAATCTACCCAGGCACTAGACATAAGCAATGCACACCAGACGACCCCTAATGCTGATAGTTCATCGCTACCCACTTCCTGCGCTATAGATTCCTCCACACAAACCCAAAGCGTCTCTAACGTTCAAATTGCAAGTTCGGGGGTACCACTCCCTAAATGGAACCTACCCAACAAAAGACTTCAGCATAAAGCGTTGTTGGCAGCGGTGTCGGAAGGACGCGAGCAAGAAGTTCGACAGCTTCTCGATCAGGGCGCTGGTCTGTCAGCTGTAGACGATACCTCTCTGACACTCCTACACTTGGCGGCGGTCCGAGGGGATGAGGTAATGGCTCAGTTGCTACTTGAGAAAGGAGCGGACATCTCTGCCGAATCTAGGATGGGCGATACACCACTACACACGGCAGCATCCCATGGACACGAAGGAGTAGCCCGACTGCTACTAAAGAAGGGAGCAAATGTCTTGGGTTCAAAAACTGCTAGACCACCACTGCATAGAGCGGCGTCTGCGGGACATGAAACGGCAGTCCGATTATTGCTGGACAATGGGGCGAGTCTGGGTCCAGATGGGGATCATGGAACAGCGTTACACGAAGCTGCCACGGCAGGACATGAAGAGATTGTTCGGCTACTCCTTGATAGAGGAGCGGACATCTCTGCTACGAAGCAGCACAGTACAGCATTACAACAGGCGGCGGGAAAGGGGCATGAAGCGGTAGTTCAACTATTGCTAGCGAGGGGAGAAAACGTCTCGGATTCATCCGGTCAATTGTCGCTCATTAGGGCCGCATCTGGAGGGCACACAGAGGTGGTTCGACTGCTGTTGGAGAACGGAGCGAACCCTTCGGGTGCACCAGAAAACTATACAACGCTACTGCATGAGGCTGTGAAGGGAGGACACGAATCGGTGATCCGATTACTACTTGAGAAGGGAGTGGATGTCTCTAATATTACACGTAACGCGATATTATTGCAAGATGCCGCACTTACCGGAAATGAAACCATAGTCCAGCTGTTAGTTGAGAATGGGGCGGAAACCTCTGCTGAGGTGGGTTACAATAGGTTACCATTGTTGACTTGGGCGGCAAAAAGGGGGAATGAAGCCTTGGTTCGGCTACTGCTTAAGAAGGGAGCAGATATCTCAGTTCAGGACCCTTGGGGAGAAGTTTCACTACATAAAGCAGCAGACGGAGGTCACGAAGCAATAGTCCGGTTGCTACTTGAGGCAAGAGCTGATATCTCCGCTCAAAACAAATCGGGAGATACCCCGCTACACACTGCAGCGGAAAAAGGGCACGAGGAAGTAGTCAGGGTGTTGATTGAGAAAGGAGCAATGGTTTCGGCACAGGGGGGTGATAGAGGGACACCACTACACCGAGCAGCGTCTAAAGGGCATGGGCCAGTGGTCCAATTATTACTCGAGAACGGAGCACAAACCTCTACTGAAAATTACCTTGGATATACACCACTGTACCAGGCAGCAATCCAAGGCCATGTAGTAGCAGTCCAACAGCTTCTTAATAATGGAGCAGAAATCGTAGCTGGATGGAGGGATAAGCTGTTACAGCAGGTAGCACTCGGAGGGCATAAAGCGGTAGCCCAGGTGCTACTCAAGGAGGGGGTGGATATCAATACCCGAAATGAACGTGGAGAAACGCTGTTATATCAGGTATCAGCGAAAGGGCATGAAGCACTAGTACGGTTGTTTCTCAACAATGGAGCAGTTGTCTCGACCGAGGATAAACACGGAAATACCCCATTACATATCGCGGCGGAGAAAGGGCACGAGGCAGTAGTTAGGGTGCTACTTGAGAAGGGGGCGGATTTCTCTGCTCGGAATATCTATCATACCGAAAAACCACAAACTTCAGGACCCAAACAAGCCCAGCAAAGAAAGGTTTTGGAGCTACTAAAGAAGGGAGAGGATATTTCGGGTTTGAAAGAACATGGTAAAACACCATTGCACGCCGCAGCAGAGGGAGGACATGGGGCAGTGGTCCGGTTGCTGCTGGAGGTGGGAGCGAATATCTCGACTACAATCCTTGGACAACCGTTGTTGCATTGGGCAGCTTTTGGAGGGCACGAGGCGGTAGTTCAGGTCCTACTTGAGAAAGGGGCAGATATTTCAGCTCAACACAAGTCGGGAGGTACACCACTACATAAGGCAGCGGGGGCAGGGCACGAAAAGGTAGTCCGATTACTGCTCGAGAACGGAGCGGAAATCTCGATTCAGACCACGACTGGGCAAACGCCACTGCAATATGCAGTGTGTGAAAAACGTGAGGCGGTGGTTTTGTTGCTGCTTGAGAAGGGAGCGAATACCTCGACTAAAGACATATGGGGAGATACACCACTACACAAAGCGGCTATGGCAGGGCATACTGTGGCGGCTGAGGCGCTACTTAGAAATGGAGCGTGCAACTCGACACAGGGCGAGGACAAAAAAACGCCAATGCATCGTGCAGCCTCCAAAGGGTACGATTCAGTAGTTCGGTTACTGCTCAGAGACGGAGCAGAAACTTCTATTCCGGATAAAAATGGAGACACACCGCTACATGAAGCAGCAAAGGGAGGGCGCAAAGAGGTGGTGCGAACACTACTTATGAATGGAGCAAGCATTTCTGCTCGGGGCAATGTTGGAGAGACACCACTACACCAAGCAGCGTATGAAGGGCACGGAGAGATTATTAGATTATTACTTGAGAATGGGGCGGACGCCTCGAGCCGAGATTTAACCGGAAATACACCTCTGTTGGAAGCAGCTTCTAGAGGACATGAAGTCGTAGTCCGGCTACTTATTGAGAAGGGAGCAAAAATCTCGGGGGGAAACAATCAAGGAATTACACCGCTACGCATTGCAGAGGGCGGAGGATATAAAGCGGTAGCACAGCTGCTACGTGAGAAAGGAGCACAGAAATAAGCAATGGGACAGTTGTGGGTTGTTATTTCGGGAGATATAAGGATTTTCACTCAGGGGATTAGACATGACAGTTCTAGGGGAAATTCTGGGAGGTAGTGGGCAATGATATACTTACTGCTGGGGAGCGAGGGTATCCGAAAGCAGATACGAAATTTAAAGCCGATAATCGTCCTATTCATTTAAGGGTACCATTTCTAATATTGATGTTGTAGGAACCTTTTGTTCCGCTTCTGTTGAATTACGATGTTTTTCTTTTACCTCTTCATTTATTTAACGGATAATCTCTCATCTTCGAGCCCTTATCTAACTCATTCATTTCTTTATCCTACTATATGTAATTTATTCATTTCACGCTGTTTAATAAACTTGCCGCCCAGAAATAAGAAGGGGAAGATGCTTGATAACGGGTGATTTACTATGACGGCTACTCAGACGAGAATCGTTCTAGCTATAGTTAGTCTAACGGGGGATGTATCTAAACGATTGAATTCCCTGAAAATTCGCCAAATAAAGCCTAGCGTAGCTTTTTCTCTCTTTCCTATCATGAAGCAGTATTTTGTATCACGCTTGAAGCTATACACAGATCCCAGCCAACTTTCTTTTACTGTCCGTCATCTTCACCCTTCATCAACAGTATCTTCTTAACCCCGCCCTTGTACACCTAACTTGTGCACCAGCATCCTCAGGGCTTAACGCTTTACTCACTGATACAAAGTAATACATTCCCTTCTACCATCAAACCCTGCATATAACCATTTAGCTCGAGTCGATCCCTAAGATCTACAACAAAGCATTTGGTTAATTGACAACGAGACTACCCTTTTCTCAGGTCCGTGTCTTCTATCTTCCCTCTATCATCCCTCTTTTACTTTTTTGCTTACTCGTTTTAGCTACTTCACCAAAGATAATAGTGAAATTTACCATCACAACTTAAATCATTGGCAGCCTAGGAATTGGAAATTTCTTCCCTTCTCAACACACGCTAGCTTATTAGCCGGGCTAGAACGTGGTAGAGCTGAGAACCGTCCATTTATTCATCAAAAGATTCAAACTCCTAGGAACAGCTTGAGAATTCGATCAGCGGAAGCAAGCGATAACAGTGTTCGTGGACCAACGAACCAAATTCCATAGAGCATGAAGTCGCTATACCAGGGCTAAAGGTCGACGAAACAAACGACAATATTCCTTTGGCGATCTCTAGAAGAAAAAGAGATCCGCAGAGACAAGTCCTCCCGGGAGACATCTTAAGCGATATTGTAGCTTCGTGATCTCTAAGGTGAAGTTTCGGGTGAGTGGGTATCATTACCAGTATAGCTCTGCTGGAAGAATAGAAGATCCAGCTCCCGCTTACAGGACCATGAACAAACACGGAAACTCGAACATTTACGAAGTGTGTCGTGGAAACAATACACGAATATCTCAATGCCTAGTAGTGCTTAAAAGAACCCCCGATGGGTGCCTCTATATTCTAGGCCCTACAAAAATCGGTTCCTCGATAACATACGATCTTAGACCAGCTTCATTACATTGACGGTGACACTACCGTTATCGAGAATAGGCCCGCAGATCACAGAGTTCCCTAAAAATATATTCCTTGGAATGAAAACCCATAGCTGCAGTGGGGCCCGTATGAAACCTATTCCACCCTTAGAAGATCCTCCGCCGGAAGAAGCGTCATGAACACCTTACCGCCACATGCTTCGTCTTATTCAAGACGCAGAACAAGAAAAAAACGGACCCACGCACAATCGGCCTAATCTACATTCTCGCGGCTTCCCGTGGTTAGACACTTCCCGATTATCAGAAAAGGGACGACGGGTAATGCAGATAGAGGCATCACTATCGTTGACAATATATTCTTAGCTCGACGTTGCAAGTTTTCTAACCTACAAAACGGCAGAAACGGGCATCACAAAGGCTTCAGACATCGACGCGGTTATCTCATTTATGTTTCCCGCTCCGCTGGTGGTTGGAGCGGGGTATTCATCGTTACCTAAGTCAACGTGTGGCTATACAAATTTATTCAACCAAGACAAAAAGCCAAGTCATGTCTCTACAGAGGTAAATTTACGTGGCAATAAAGTCGCTACTCGACTACTAGCGACGGTGTCACTTCTAAAACTCCTCATTGAGCTCCTTGGAAAACACCAGACAGTTCCTTTGGGGGTGATTGAAGATTCGATCGCCTCTCACTGACACGGCTCGCAGCGCATGCATCTACCTTGAACCAGAGTCCGACCTCTTAAGCCTGTAGATCAAAGAAGGGCATTTAGCAAGGCCTACCTGTTATGAAATACGGAGCCTTCTGCAAAGTTCCTGCTTCAAACAATACTCATGTGCGAAAGGTCTCTTAGAACCCTCACATTAAGGCGCGCTACATTATATGTTCAGACAAAGAAAGGTTCTTCGCATACTCTTCATGTCAACTCGGGTATCGCTAGTGGAATTAAAGCCGGGAGGAAAACTCAGTGGTCATATTGGGATTCAGGGAAGTAAAGAGGCTTTTATTCGAGGAACAGATGTCGACACGGAGAGCCTATGCAGCGCCAATCCTTCACCGCTACTGACGAGTGGAGCATGAGCAGTTGAAACTAAGAGGCATCCGTTCAAGAAAACGTAGGGAGCAATCAAGGGTGAAAGTACCACATCCTTGGGCATGGTGTTGAACGTAGTTTGGTAATATCTTGCGTTAGAGGCTCAGGGGATAGACTATTCACAATATTCTTTAGAAAGTACACAGAAAGTGTATGTTGGAGTCGGAGGGGAGGTACTTACTACTTAAGTTTTTTGTGGCATTTCTCAGAGGTTCCCCGTATTGGTTGCTAGGACCTGATCTCCTGTAAGTTCTTTTTTACTTCAGCTGCACGGGGTATCGATCCTAACTCGAGTTTTGGCTTTGCTAGATGGGGTTAACGATTACTTATTTATCCCTCTGCCCACATGGCCAGAGAAGGAAGCGAGGAAGCGCGGCATTTGTAGGAAAAGGAAGCTGTGTGATATTTTGGGATTTGTGGTGGGTGAAATATGAATAAAGTTGAGAATGAGTTGGTTTATATTAGGCATTCTGTATCGTCTTAGACTGTATTAGTTCTCTACACTGAACAATGAGCTGTGCCGACAACCGTGTTCATGCATGGTTTAGCCGAGTGACATCCTGTGATGTTTATCGGTCGGTGATTAATTGTGCCACCTAATTACTGCCACCTGACAAGAGAGAACCTATGGCCTATGGCTCTGACTCCAGATATTGAATCTCTCTATCCAGTCCTCATCTCTCACGCACCCATCAGGAGTCGCCCCCCAAGGTATTTCGCGGCTCCGGTGAAGCGGCGGTTAGTTATACCGGATACGAAAAGGGGCTAGTCCCATCTGAATCTAGACCACGCGATTGAAGAAAATCTCCGATTCTGTTCTTTCCCTTCTTCTCATCAATCCTTCCCCGATTCTCTCCAGGGGATCAACTATAGACAGAACATAAACATTGACATCCCTTGCATCATGGCTGTAGTCTGAAATACGAATCATCAATAATTACATTCAGTCTCTGTCTCCTCTATCCTCTCCTCCAGCTGGCCACAATGGCCCACATCTCATACGCTGCGGCTCCAACCCGCGACTCCCTAGAGCTCGCCTCTCTCGCCTCCTCATCTGGCGGGAGCTCCCCACGATCCTCTACCTCCTCCCGCTCCGGCATCTCCTCTTCGCGACGGCTATCCCTCGCTTCAGACGATAACGTAGAGGAAGGAGCCGCAGGCCGACCTCGCCCCTACCGTACCTACTCCGTCTCCTCGGCATTCGATTTCAACGCCCACCTAGTCCCACTCACATCCTCCACCGACTCACGGTACCAAGCACTAGGTGCGAGTTCCAGCGGTGGTCCAGCCGGCGGTGTTGGCACCCTCGAGAAACAGAAAACGTTGACGTTCCTGAATGGATTGTCGCTTCTGATCGGCCTACAGATCGGTTCTGGGATCTTCTCATCCCCAAGCCAGGTCAACAACCATGTACCGTCGCCGGGAATGAGCTTGATAGTATGGGCTATCGCCGGGCTGTTAGCATGGACAGGCGCAGCGAGCTACGCAGAGCTCGGGGGTGCAATCCCACTAAACGGTGGAAGCGGGGTTTATCTTCGCCATTGCTTCGGCGAGCTCGCAGGGTTCCTATATTCGTGGACAGCGGTGATTGTGCTGAAGCCTGGGAGCGCGGCGATTATTTCCATCATCTGCGGGGAGTACTTCAACCGTGTGTTATTCGGGTCGTTTTCGGCAGACACGGAAGCGAATTTGCCTCCAGATTGGGCGAATAAGGTTACGGCGGCGGTGTGTTTGTTGGTTGTTACTTTGTTGAATATTATCTCTACGAGACTGGCGACACGGTTGTCGGACTCGTTGCTGTTTCTTAAGGTTGGGAGTTTACTCGCTATCACGATCATTGGGATTGTGGTTGCTGCGACGGGACTGAATGGGGATGGGAAGGGGGCGAATAAAGAGTGGAAGGAGATCGGGTGGTTTAAGGGTCGTCAAGGTGGTGTATCTGGACGAGAAGATAGCTCCATAGGTGGGTTGGGAGAATATGCAATTGCGCTTTACGCAGGACTATGGGCATTCGATGGATGGGATAATGTGAGTGACTCCCCATGAAAGTATCTACAACCTCTAACAAAACTAGATCAACTTCGTAGCCGGAGAAATGAAACACGCATCCCGCGACCTCCCGCGCGTAATCCACACCGCCATGTTCGTCGTAATAATCTCCTACCTCCTCGCCAACATAGCCTACTACCTCGTCCTCCCTGGTGCCGTAATCGGCCAAAGCAACACCATCGCCGTAGTAAGTCCCTCCCTCCCCCCTACAAAAACCAAACTAACCCCCCAGGCCTTCGGAACCAAAGTCTTCGGCTCCCTCGGCGGCCTCTTCTTCGCCCTCGCCGTCTCCCTCTCCTGCTTCGGCGCACTCAACGCCACCGCCTTCACCACCGGCCGTCTCGTCTACGCCGCCGGCAAAGAAGGCTACCTCCCCTCCATCTTCGGCACCCTCGGCTTCCGCGGTACCTCTAACCCCCAACCCCAACGCGTCCGCGCTACCACATTCTGGCGCCGCATCCCCTTCTTCTCTTCAACCGAACCACGAACCTACAGTTGGTCCCAAACCCCCATCTACGCCATCCTCCTCAATGCCGCATTAACGGGTGTCTATATCGCATTCGGAGAGTTCGGAACACTATTAACATTCTATGGGGTTGCGGGGTATACGTTTTACTTCCTAACGGTGCTGGGACTGGTCGTGTTGAGGGTTAAGGAGCCGGATTTGGAGAGACCGTATAGGACGTGGATTGTCACGCCGATTGTGTTTTGTTGTGTTAGTTTGTTTTTGGTTAGTCGGAGTGTGTTTAGTAGTCCGTTGCAGACTATGGTTGTTGTGGGGTTTGTGGGGGCTGGGGTGCCGGTTTATTATTGGAGGGTGGGGAGGTGGCCGGATTGGAGGTTTTGGAGGGGGTGGGGGAGGAGGTGATGTGGGGGAAGTAAAGTGGAGAGGGGAGGGGAAGGGGGAAGGGGGAAGGGGGAAGGGGGAAGGGGGGATGGGTAGAATGTATTTAATAATGGGTTGTTTTTGGCGTTTGGTCGGGTTAGCTTTCTTTTAACAGAAGATGGGGATGATGTGATGTGTGATGAATGGATGTGGTGGAGGGTGTAATGTATTGATGTGGGATAATCAGTGGGATGAGAAGGGAGGGTTGGAGGGTATACTTAGAATGAGACAATGAGAATATGGTTAGATTCGGTGTTGAGCTTAGCTTTGGTTTCTAACCACTTGGGTGGTACTATGAGCAACGCAGATGCTGAAGATATGCTGTTGGTGGATGTGAGGGGTGTTTAATATCAACCAATTACTTCACGAATATCAAGTTTTACTTGGCTGGGTAGAACTATTAGCATTCTATAGGTGGTTAGGAAGGTCTATAGTACACACTCTCTAAGGATACGACCAGGACTGAGAATCGGGAAGAATATTCTTATAAGAGCAGTCAACCTACCGTATTTACTAGGTTATAAGCAACTCGGATTTCAGGTCCCGATAAAGTTTTTGTTTCAGCTACCTTTCCTTAGTGTTTGGGATCACGTTTAAATGGACATTAGAGCCGAAATCAGAGGCTCACAGACCCTCTCTCGGGCTTGAGGGGTGGGTTTACTTTGGGACTTTGACCTCCTCAAGACCCTTTGGGCAAGAGTTAGCGGAAAAGCCTGTGCTTCTATATCCACCGAGCACGGACTTTGTCTCAAACCCTATTTCGACCCTAAAATGGGAGTTGCTTATAATCCAGTAAATAAGGTAATAAAGAAGGGTTATAGGTAGGACTTTACTAAATTCGGACTAGGGAGGTGGTTTTGGGGCTTTTCTGTTAAAGATGTTCTTGTAAAGGTACCCTTATAGAGGGAGTGTGCTGTACGCTTAATGGAATGAGTAAATGAAATGGTGGTGGAGAAAGGTGCTTAACAAAAGTGAGGACTATGAGGCTCAGGTAGATAGGGTGGAGTGAAACTATCGTAGGAAGGAAGAAGTGAAGGTGGTGCTATGGTCAGGTAGTGCTGGATACAGTCGGTAGGGGATCGGCGAAAGCTAATGATCGTCTAGAGCGGGTGGGTGCCAGGCAGGTAATACTATTCACAACTTGTCACTCGCTCCAATGTTGCTTTTCTCTGTTGGGTGTTGCTTCCTAATAGGTACGGGCTCCGTAACTCGGTCGGAGGTCTCGGAGCGGAGCTTGGGCGGAGCCGAGGGGATGAGAATGGTACGTGAACCTTTGTGAGTACGAGATCGTGGTATATAGAGAGCAGGCTACGCCTGCTCTAGCAAGCAAGCAATCAATCGAGCTTATACAAAATTCTCTGCTTGATTGACTGATTAATCGATTGATAATTCATACCCTTTGGGTTACGGCGGCCAAAAACTAGCAAATAGTAAAAAAACTATGGTGGACTGACTCTAGAACCTACACCGGGATCCCACCAAAACGCCGATTGAACCCAAAATTCGTGACAACTGAATAATACTAAACAAAAACCATAGAGATGTGCGCCTAAACAAGCGCTATCGGGCTATGGTTTTTTTTTCCTGAATACTCTTGCTGGCTAGGCTTGAATCTGGAAAGTAGGTAGTATTTTTTGGTGAGGGTGAAAGGTTGCCACCTTACCTTATGTCATCCCGGTGTAGGTTCTAGAGTCCGTCCACCATAACACCCCCAGCCCTAACCACTATCATTCCCAGTCTTGTGCCCAGCCCCACTGCGCAGCTTGCTGCCATCAGGTGCGCAGCAACCTATGGTAGGTAGGGATGGGACTCGGAACGTGCCTATATCATCCCCTACACACTCTATGGAACTTCCATCTCTTCATCCTCAATCTCCTTATTTTCACTCTTGTCCATCGACCTCATTTCTCCCCTAATAATAATTAGTCTCTTCGTTATCCCTTCCTTTCCCCATCCACATCTCTCCTTACATTCACACCTATCATTCAGCCTTCATATCCACATATCGATGCTGCCCTTTCTCTCGCTCCGGTCCCATCAGCCATATTCTCGCTTTCATCTCATCTCCCCCTATCCCCATGACTTATCTCCGCCCCTTCCGGCATTGCTCTTCTCTGCTGGAGATATTGCTTCCTAATTACTTTCATGTTTATTCCCTCTTACTCATACGCTTTTCTTCATTCATCCGTCTTCTCTTCCTCTTCACTCTATATCTCAAGTAATTCACTCCTCTATTCTTTCAGCATCCTCTGGATCACGGCATTGGTATCTTAGGCGGGCCGCATGCGTAATACCCTATTACCTTTATAGTAAGTTACATGCAATAACGCCAATTAGATATCACTTGAAATGAGATCCCTGGCTTGTGGTGTGGCGTTGACTATAGGGAATGGCAGAGCTTTTACGGTGATATACTCGGGTATCTAGAAGCGTGCGCCAAAACGCTATGGAGTCGACTCCTAGAGGGTAAATATATCCACATATGACACTAATCATCCTATGTAAAGTTCTAAATCATCCTGTTTTGTGATCTCCTTAGTCTATTGGTTGAATATGTTTTTCTTCTCCATGGTCACACATCACGTGAGTAAGACCAACACAGCCGCAATCCCCGCTTCAAACCTACCTCAACAATCACCTTTGGATTTTACCAATATCTTCGACGAGTTTAACCCAATTTCTTCGAACCCTGGAAATGGCAGAAATTATAGGCTTGTCCGTGAGCATTGTTGGCTTGATTCAACTCACGGGGCAGATAGTTACCGTAGGCTACGGCTATATCGGGGGTGTAAACCGAGCACGGAAGGATCTACGGGAGCTTATGGATGAGCTCCATTCACTCACCAAGGTTCTTGTTGTCTTGGGGGACTATGTCGATACTAGCCCGGAATCCACAGCATTGCAAACACTCAATGAACCACTACAGAGATGCGTCGAGGAATTACGAGAGCTTTATTTAGAGCTAGAGCCTAAGAATAAGATAGACAAGTTTAAATGGCCACTAAAGGAGAAGGAGACTCAACAGCGTATCTCCAGGATTGAGAGATTTAAGGGACTCTTCAGCTTCGCTATCGCGGCTGATAATATGTGAGTTGTGGTTGGAATGGTTTGGGGTGTATCGTGCTAATTGTTGCCAAGAACTTTGTCAAAATCGATCGAAGGCCATGTCAAGAAAACGAGTGCTGCTGTTCTAGGCATTGAGACAAGTCTCCAAGAAACGAATGATGTTGTACAAGGGATAGAGACAGCTGTCCAGATCGCGAATGTTGCAATCCGCAATGAATCCATGGCGCAAAGCTCACGACAACAGCAAGAAGAAATACGTCGTAATGGTAAGGATCCCACAAAATTTCCATATATAGTGATGCGGGTTGTAGAGATGATCAGAGCACACAAACCGGTGACCAAACCTAGCAGATCTTAAAACACACTCCTCCCGGCATTAAATGAAGCTCACTGCTAATTGTGGCAACTAGCCGAAAATCGTGAAATAGCCCTTAAGTGGTTATATTCAGATGATTTCAACGCCGCGCACCTCGATATTAGCAAGAGAAGACAAACAAACACTGGTAACTGGCTGCTGGAATCGCCGGAGTTTCGCGATTGGGCTGAGGGGCATCCAAAATCTCGACTACTCTGGGGCCCCGGCATTCGTACGTGCCACACGAACTCTCTTTCTCGATCCGTTAATGCTAATCGATTGTTTTTTTATAGCTGGGGCTGGAAAAACATATTTATGGTATGACGACCCGCACTTTTCCCTGTACAGAGGCTAATAAGACACTACCTCTATTCTAGTTCAGGCGTAATCGATTACTTCAAAGCACAAGAGTTAGCGGCGAATTATGGATTGGCCTGTATCTACTTCAATTACAAAGAACAAAAGCAACAAATGCCTCCCCAGATACTTTCCAGCTTACTCAAGCAACTAGGCAGTCGAACGCCACAACTTCCCAAAGCCATCAAAGATCTGCACGACAAATCACAGAAAGAGAAAAAAAGGCCGACAACCGAGGATTTATACGCTGCTCTCATTGAGACATCTAAGCCATTTTCACGCGTTTTCTTTGTCTTTGATGCGTTAGACGAATGCCATCCGGAAGCCCGAGCAGAGCTTCTTCCGATATTCCAGCGAATGGGGAAGGACGGGATTAGAGTCTTTTTAACCAGTCGACCACACCCCGAAGACATCCAGAATTGCCTCAGCAGCGCAATAAAAATAGAGCTCTCAGCGCGGGTAGAAGATGTAGTGACGTACATTCGTGAGAGGATCAAGAACAACCAACGGACACGAAGCCATGTACAGAAAGCCAAATGCGAGGATAGGATGATTTCTGAGCTCGTTGACTGCGCGCAGGGGATGTAAGTACTATATTATGGATTCATAGATTACAGTATTGACAAATATAGGTTCTTACTCGTTCGTTTTCATATGGATTTTCTCTGCCAACAAATTAACCCTCGGCAGCTGCTCAGGGCACTCGACCAAATTAAAGGTTCTTCAACTGGGAAGCGGCAACTGGATGCCACATATGACAGGGCCATGGAGAGCATTCGGCGGCAAGATGAAGGCTCAGCTGATCTGGCCTTCAGTATTCTCTCTTGGTTGGTCAAAGCTAAGCGGACGCTTACGGTTGAGGAGCTCCAGATAGCCATGGCCGTAGAGCCAGGGGAGTACGAACTTGATGAACTAAACATGACCGAGAAAACGACATTGGTGGATGTTTGCGCTAGCTTGGTGATCATCGATGAGCTCAGTGGCACGATCAAGCTTGCCCATTATACAGTCCAGGAGTACCTGGCGGAGAAGTCCATGGTCTTTCGAGATGCGGATTTCAGGCTCGCTATGGCTTGCACAACTTACCTTACGTTCGATGTCTTTGCAGACGGCCCTTGCTCGTCTTATGAGCTTATGCTGAAAAGACTGGAGTCGTACCCTTTCTTGGACTATGCAGTCAACTATCTTTTTGTCCATCTCCGAGAATGTAGTGAGGACTTGACAACAGACCTACTCCTCCAATTTTTGGAGAATCCCGGCTGCATTGATTCTTACTTGCAGGTTCTGAAATTCAAATTTCGTTACAGCACGAGTTACCAGTGGTATTCAAGCGAAAATCCTTTGCACATAGCATCAAGATTCGGTCACTTCGCGGCGGTGTGTCAGCTGCTAGAGAAAGGGGCAGAAATTGGGGCAGCGAACAAAAGGAAGGAAACACCATTGTTCATAGCAGCAGAGGCAGGCCACGAGGCAGTGATCAGGCTGCTACTAGAAAAAGGGGCATCATCGGACATTTCAGTTATCGACGAAGACGGGAGAACACCACTGTTTGTAGCGGTAGAGGAAAGCCATGAAGTAGTAGTTAGGCTGCTGCTAGAGGAAGGAGCAATGCCGGACATTTCAGTTCCCGACGAAGATGGAAGAACACCGCTGTATGCGGCGGTTAAATTGGGGCATGAACCAATCGTCCGACTATTACTAGAGAAGGGAGCAATATCAGACATCTCAGCTCCCGACCAATATGGAAGGACGCCACTATATGCAGCGGCGCAAGCAGGGCGTGAAGCAATCGTCTGGTTGTTACTAGAGAAGGGAGCAATATCAGACATCCCAGTTCGCGACGAAGATGGAAGAACACCACTGCTTGTGGCAACGGGAGCAGGTCATGAAGCAATCGTCCGACTATTACTAGAGAAGGGAGCAATATCGGACATCCCAGTTTGCGACAAATGTGGAAGAACACCACTGTATGCGGCAGCGCGAGTAGGGCATGAAGCAATCGTTCGACTATTGCTAGAGAAGGGAGCAATATCAGACATCCCAGTTCGCGACCAATATGGAAGAACACCACTGCATGCGGCAGCGGAAGCAGGCCATGAAGCAATCGTCCGACTATTACTAGAGAAGGGAGCAATATCAGACATATCAGTTCCCGACAAATATGAAAGAACACCACTGCATGCGGCAGCGGAAGCAGGTCGTGAAGCAATCGCCCGACTATTACTAGAGAAGGGAGCAATATCGGACATCCCAGTGCGCGACCAATATGGAAGAACACCACTATGTGTGGCAGAGAAAGCAGGACATCAAGGATTGATCCGACTATTATCGGAGAAGGGAGCAATGCCGATGAGAATAGAAGACTACTACGAGTAGAGGTGGGACTAGTTAGCATCTAGCTCCGCGATAGATACGGGATGGAAGAATACAAATAAATTCTACATTTTTAGTTTAGAGAAGAGATAGGGATATTAAGAGTACTTTTATGTGTGCTTCTAAAAGCGCGGGGAAAACAATTTCATACTGTTACTTACATGTAATTAATGTTCAATAGTAGTGACTACTGGCTTAGCTAACCCTTTTTCGTACTTATGGCCAACCATATTCACTACACAGCTTGGGATCCGCCTCTAGAGATGTCGTGTGGGTAAGGGGTTAGAGGGATTAATATTGGAGATACTTCCAAAAGGTGAAAATCTATCCATTTATGCATTCTCATATCCCTTACTTCCTAGGTAAGCCGGCATATATTACTTTCAATTTTAGTGGAGACTGTATGGCGCGGGAACTTGAGAGGTACGCAAAAAGAAGCATTCACGCAGCTGTATGCTTTCCTAGCGAGAAAGCTAATACTAGTTGGAGCTCGCCCTGAATCTAGTGGAGACTAGACGGCGAATGAGTACGGTTCAAAGCCGTTCCTCTTAGCTGACTGTCCAACACCGTTCTAGCAAAACGCTTTCCTCCAATTATACTAAATACAAGTACAACGCCTCGAAGAATTGCCTAAAATGCAATTGCTACATACGCTTTACGTTTAGTAATAAAAGACCGTCGAGGGTGGTAAGTTATGAACCGCTTCAGCGTTACAGAATATTCTACGTATTTAGGGGTAGTCTGAGTTCAAAACTAGATGATTGACCTTCCTGCTGAGCCTGCATAATTGACCATGATTGTGAATATGATACAACAACTATGGGAAAATAGGCTGGGAACGAGACAGCATAATTAGTATATGATTGGCCTTTGACGTTTAGTCAGTTAATCCATTAATTCGTTACATACGTACATCCAATCACGCTTTGACATTTCGTAGTACGCTAATTGTAGCAGACTCGGTACTTGACAGATTTGCTAATGGGTGTATTATTGATACAGTCACACCCGACCTAATGGCGGACCTGGTCAGTTGGCGGACCTGATTATACCCACACAAATGCACATAGAGCCACCTTGACAAAGTTCGCAAAGTGGTAATTAAGAGAATCATAGTCAATACCAGACTAATTAGAATATCAGCATCTCGTCACTCCCCTCCTGTTACAGTGGATTTCATATTGACCAGCTATAGCCATAAGTTTTACCCAATCGAACCTTCTCGCTGGTTGAGAGGTGGCCCGTGTCCGCCAACTGACCAGGCACGCCATCAGGCCGGGGGTGACTGTAAATAAGGTGCAAACATCGAAATGGTTTTCTCGTGAAAGCAAATTTTAGCCAAAGAAGCAGTATAAAGAATTTTGAAAAGTGACTTCGCAGCAAAGGAAGGTGCAGCATTGTTTCATGCATCGAACCGAGGTATATCACTACGTGTAGTTTCCAGATCAGTCTAGAACAATCTTAACCTTCTGTAGAAACTACCACCAGACTCCATCTTTCAAGAACCACAAAGACTTCGATATTCTGTATTCTACAATCATGGTGACTCTTGTAGAATGAGATGGAATTGTTAAATGCCCTAGCCCTAAGTTTGGCATATCTACTCACTATATAACTGGGTCTCGTCCCCCTCTCTCTTCTCTTCTCCACACCTTCACATCATACATCACTAATCAGTCGCTTGTTTGTAACAACCCTCCCGTAAATCGTTTCTTAGCCCTAATTATACGACCGCAGCCTACCATTTCGTACCGCAGCACCTAAATATAATGGATCCCTTTGCTCCCGGTGCGGAATCCTCTGGCGAAGACGTTGTTCGCATAACAGGTTCCTTGCTATCTTCTACCTCGTACGAAATCCTACGCATTATTAGTCTCTCAGCATAGCAAGATACGGCTATGTATATTAGGGTTATCTCCAGTTGTCCAATTCTAGCTCTCGTGTTCGATAAGTGGCTATTTTCTAGGGAAATGGTAGTGAGGAACCTCTAATCAGCTGAAGGTGAGTGTTCAACAGGTGATACGTCATATGTCTGAATGAGCAATATTAATAGGGTGGCGGGATCTCTTGCTTAGTCAGAATCGTCAAAAGTAGGGTAATCTTGGTGGTCTTGGCAATACTATCTCGCCTAGCCTTGTTACACCATCACCTCTCCACCTCTCCACCTCTCCTCCACAACTCCAACAGCTTCAACAACCCCATCCGTCACGATGCCCCTCTCATCCTACTTCGATACCATAGAGTACTTCAAGTGGAACATCACTAATTACCTCGACCATCGAACAGCCGATTCAACAAAAGCCCCAGACGAATCCTCTTTCGCCGAATCTACAGACCTTTGGGTCAACTCGCTTACAGACTACGCAAACGATGCGAACGACCTGAAACGCGCAGGCTACGCCTTATGTTTACTCGCTAGGTATCGAGAAGAGGTATGTTGGATCTTTGCTATTTCTTAAGCTTGTTACCGCGCCGGCCCGACTGTCTCAGTTCACGAAGGTACGCCCCTTGATCAACTCGCTTTTACCAGAAAGAAGCTCCCCAAAGATAACTAACTTTATTGTATGAAATAGCGATCCCCCCGATAATCCACCGGATATTGGGCGCCTGCCCGCATCGACAGCCCCTCTACTAGCGCTAAGAGACGGCACCTCGAATATCTACTTTCGCTCCTTTCGATTCTCTCGGGTGCAGCTACTCTACGCCTTTGATGTCTGTTGGATGTTTTGGGGTCTGTTGGATGGCTGACGCTTTCTCCACGCCTTTGATGTCTGCTAGATGTCTTAGGGTCTGTTGGACGATCGTCTACGCCTACTCCACGCCCTTAACGTCTGATAGATATCTTAGGGTCTGTTAGATAGCTTCACTTATCTTCGCCGCGATTACTCCACGCCTTTGATGTTTGCTGGATATCTTGGGGTCTGCTGGATGGTCACATCTTTCCGCTGCGGCTATTCCACGCCTTTGATGTCTGCTGGATGTCTTGGGGTCTGCTGGATGGCCGCATTTATCTTCACTACACTACAGCTGTCCACGCCTTTGATGTCTGCTGGATGTCTTAGGGTCTGCTGGATGGCCGCACTTATCTTCATTGCGGTTATTCCACGCCTTTGATGTTTGCTGGATGTCTTAGGGTCTGCTGGATGGCCACATCTCTCCGCTGCGGTTATTCCACGCCTTTGATGTCTGCTGGATGTCTTGGGGTCTGCTGGATGGCCGCGCTTATCTTCACTACAGCTATCCACGCTTTTGATGTCTGCTGGATATCTTAGGGTCTGTTGGATAGCTTCCTCATCTCCACTAAGGTCACTCTACGCCTTTGGTGTCTGTTAGATGCCTTGGGGTCTGCTAGATGGCCACACTGATTTCTACCACGGGCTGCTTCACGCCTTTGATGTCTGCTGGATATCTTAGGGTCTGCTGGACGGCCACATCTCTTCGCTGCGGTTATTCCACGCCTTTGATGTTTGCTGGATGTCTTGGGGTCTGCTGGATGGCTGCACTTATCTTCATTGCGGTTATTCCACGCCTTTGATGTTTGCTGGATGTCTTGGGGTCTGCTGGGCGGCCGCATTTATCTCCACTACGGTTATTCCACGCCTTTGATGTTTGCTGGATGTCTTGGGGTCTGCTGGATGGCCAAACCTGTCCCCGCTACAGCTACTTCACGCCTATGATGTCTGCTCGATGCCCTGAGGCCTGTTAAATAGCTTCCTTACCCCTGCCACCTTTATTCCACGCCTTTGATGTCTGTTGGATGTCTTAGGGTCTGCTGGATGGCCGCACTTATCTTCATTGCGGTTATTCCACGCCTTTGATGTTTGCCGGATGTCTTGGGGTCTGCTGGATGGCCAAACCTGTCCCCGCTACAGCTACTTCACGCCTATGATGTCTGCTCGATGCCCTGAGGCCTGTTAAATAGCTTCCTTACCCCTGCCACCTTTATTTCACGCCTTTGATGTCTGTTGGATGTCTTGGGGACTGTTGGACAGTTATATTTCTCCGCTACGGCCACTCCACGCCTCCGACGTCTGCTAGATGTCCTAGGGTCTGTTGGACGATTCCCAGGATGTCTGATGTGGTTTAAGCCGCGTCTTCGAATATAGAGCGTTTGCATCCCCTTCCATTATAAGTTGTGCTAACGAATATTTTTATGTTACAGGGTATGAACAGCGATAAAGCCATAGCCAAAAGATGGAAACAGTATAAAACACCACCCGAACATCGTTCCGCAGTGCAAAAGCCCAAACGGAATACGAAGCGCCCCCCGAAACCTTACATGCTTGACCGAAATATTATTACACCATCTCAGATCCCTCCTAGTATAGCAGGTGCTGATCAGGAAGATGCTGGTACTGAGTACAGCTTCACTCCAACGGAGACATCTACCACGACACAGACAACGACAACGTTTGTCCCCTTGTTCGTCTTACTTCTACAATAATTAACATTTATTAGTACACTGGACTTCGATGTCCCTGCCCCCTCGGATTTAGCGCAACAGTTCCAGGAAATGCAAGAAAAAATACCATGCGGCAATAGCACACTTGAATCCTCCATATATGGCCTAATTACTCCCACCAACAGCAAACCGCCATGTCTAGTGCCGCTCGACTTATGGATAATTGATTCGAAGGTAGAAAAACGGCTTGGAGAGCTCGAACGTGCCGTGGTGAAGAATCATATACAGCCTCTACCGGAGTTTCCCCGTAACTTAAACTCTTATCTCGAAAAGTACCGCACAGTTAGTTAGCCCTCTATCCCTTCTTGAATCAGTGCTCAATTTGTGTAGGCTAGGACACATGAGGACTGCTTAGACATCTCCCAGGCAACTTCAGAGCTCTTCACAAGCCGCACAGATCGTGACAAAGTCTGGATTGACCAGATAATGTATCATTCGTAAGTCTTCTTCTTTCGTGGTTATAATGTTTACTATAACTACTTACAGGCTTGACCTTCTCCTTACCGGGTATTTATCTCTTCCGTTGGGTGAAGGTTCTTGGGACTCTGCTTTTCATCCTACCTTTTGGCACAACCCTTTATTCTACACTCCCTTGTATAGCCAGCAGTAAGTTTTAGAATCTGCCCTCATTTTTTTCTTTTCCTAACCAAATCGCCTTTAGAAAGGAGCTTAAAATGGGTGGCAAAGATAAAACTGTTGAAAAACTTCGTTGGGACGGCGTTGTATATAGCCAAAAGCCGCTCGGCGGATATCAATCCCTTGCCTTCGGATTATTCGAGGTTTCGAAACCGCACGGTGTAGATTCTAATAAGTGGAGAAATGACTGGAGCAAGCTGGTCCACGGGTGCCGTGCCATGCTCTCCAACCTTAAAGACGCCGTAGACAATCACCCTGACACTGTTGCGAAACTGGCTGTTGTTGGCGTGTTGCAATCTGGTATGCCCTTCCAAAACCACCGCAGGCCTGTTTCATGAACTAACCACTGTCCGCAGGCGTTCGAGCCCAGCTTATTATCATGTCAAGTATTGGCAGAAATCTGTACTATATGCAAGAAGGTCGCCCGCAAGAATTTCCCCTGATACTTAACGATATACCAAACGTTGCAGACTATATCCGGCCGATCTGGAAAAGTAGAGTATGTTTCTCCTGTCCCACCAATCTACTTATTGCTAATTATCCTCCTCACTCCCCAGCAAGTCATGTTAACTTGCCATCATGCTGTCCGCGAGTACTTCGAAAGCAAGGAATATCCCCTCTAAATGTAGGAATCATGGTGGAACTAAAGGGAGTGAGTGAAATTGTGTCTCGGCTTCCTATGTTACAGCGGGATATACCTATTTTCGAGTTAATAAAAGATTTCATGTAAAGATTTGAAGGTTCTAGACAGCTAAGGGTTGTATACCTACCAATTGGCTCAGGCTGTGACCCCACTTTTAGATACAGTACAATCGCCCTATCCCCTGGATCGTAGTCGGGTGTTCCCACGGACTCTGGTCAGCGAGTTTGAAACACCTCGGCTTAGCATATTCAGTGCATCTCCCCACAAAATCTTGCGTTTTGCAGCTAGGAATTCATAAACAGGGACTTAGTAAGGCCTATTATCTCTACTATAACTGGCAAGTTTAGGTTGTAGACCTAAAGAACGGAATATCGGTGCGTGAGGAGCTATGATTGAGGGGATAAGAATTCGGGTTATAGGAATGTTCGCTTTATTAGAATGTGAACCGAGTGGGCAGGTGTTATTTTGTGTGCACACCGTAAAAACTCAGTCATAACGAATTGGCCTAGACTGAGACTGCATGATAGAATAAGTGCCCCCAATTGGTACACACCATCAATTTGCAGGTTGTCATAACCAATATAAGTAGGATGCCAACCCGAACCCTATCTCCCAGCCAGTCAGAGTGTGTATGTATTCTGCTGTCTCAGTCCAGGCCAATTCGTTATGACTGAGTTTTTACGGTAGTACTCTTATAAGGGTATAGGTTCGCTCCAGCTTTATATTCTAATAAGGCGATTGTACTGTAATTATAGTTTTAAAGGCCTAATAACACCTCTATACTACTAATGGTATACGGTTTTGCTACTCTGGGCTTCTATAATAGCGCAATGTTGGGTTTTTCACGGCTTAGGCTTGGATGGAGCCTCCAGCCCTTCCGCAGAGTTTCGTCAACGCTAGGACATCGGAGGTCCCTGGTCTACTTTTACTATTGTATCCGTTCATAACATTTCTCCACTTGGGATCCCGATGGCCTAGGGCGGCCTAGGACGGCCTAGAAAGCCTATTAGGGATATTAAGGATTACAATAACCAACAGCATACTACCTAGACCCAATTGCCCTGCTCCAAAATCATTTGTACAAGGCCCTTCCCATACTAGACGTTGGTGACCCTAATACAAAACAACTATTGCTACTATGTAAATTGACCTTCGCTACTTGTCGTATTCTGTGGCTACATTCCTGCCAAACAGAATCTCTATTCCTATAATAGAACTGAGACTTCTCGACTCATGCGAGAAGTGATTTCCGATAGCTAACATGTCATTAACTGGTCACGTGGAGAAATTTAACCCCAGTAACACAAGTCTGCCAACCGCCATCTCTGACACCCAGCAAAAGTCAACCCGTCATCACCCCCCGCAAAAGGTACAACTTTCCCCCTTCTCTGTTTCATCGACGCAAGGAGACAGGCCCCAATTCGTCCAAAACTGTAGGTAAAAAAATAAAGAACCCGGGGAACACTCACGTCAACGCAAATCTTGAGCCTCACAAGCGTCTAGGCCCACTATTAGCGCCAAGCCAAGGCGCGGTAGACCCCAGTCCTTGCAGGTGAACCCCTACAACCCTGGAGTAACCCCAATAAGCAAAGCCAGCTCATGGCGAGTCGGCGTTCAATGGGTGCAACCAACTCATCAGAGCTGACTGACGAGGGAAACCAAACAACGCAGAGGGATTGGGGAGACGCGACAAGAGCTGAAATAGACGAACCAGAAGAGCTGAGTTTGGTGTTGTCCCACGGGAGACGGCAGGGACAAGTGGAAATCAGGCCGATCTGATCTGCCCGCCCACACCCCATCAGTCGGTCCAGTCAGTCAATTAGTGTGAGTCGGTCAATCAGTCACTTCATCTACCGACAAGAGTCAAACACAATCTTAGAGCCGAGGAAGAAGAAGGAAGGAAGAAAGGAAATAGGCAGAAGGGGGATGGTTATTTTGTCTTTATAGGAAGAATAGTCGTGACTTGTTTCTTCCCTCTTCTCTTCCCTCTTCTCCCCTCCCCCCTCTCTCTTCCAGCCGCAATGTACGATGATGTAGTTGCTAGCACAGCCGTTTCCAACTCCACGACGTCGCCGCCGCCAGTGCAGTTAAGATCTAACTAGGATCCTCCCCGACGCGCATACGCGCAAGAAGAAGCCCCCTCTAATTCTGGATCTGATTCGCTGTGAGGGGGGCTTTTTTTTTTCTTTCTTTTCTTTCGCCTTCCTGCAGACGGGGGAATCCATCCAGTCGTCATCGCTCATAGTCGCCAGGCCACACGTTGGTGAACACGCGAACCCTTGACTATCTGTACTGTGAAGAGAAGGGAAGGAACGACAGCGAGGGGTGGTGGGAGGTAGATTTGGTGGAGGTGAAGGAGGTTTTCAGTTCAGTTCAGTTTCTCTTTCTTCTTCCTTCTTCTGTTGAGAGGGAGAAAGAGAGATTTGTTCTATTTTATTTTTATCCAACTTCTACTTCACTATACAGTGTCTTTTCTTACTGGGGTCTCTTCTTCTGTGTCGTTTTTCCATTCAGTGCGCCGCTTGTTGCGCTGCATCCAATTCCGGTATGCATATTTCTGTTTCCTTTTCTTTCCAAGTTTCTTTGCCATCTCCGCTACTGTCAGGTACCGTTCAGGGTTCTCTGCTAATGCTGGAGTCCATCACAGTCCATCACTCCTCATCCTCAACTATCACAACATTCTCTGGACCACGAATACTATCATCTATAGGACCATCTATAGTACTGTTATCATCAATATTACAGTAGCAGATAACTATAGCCACAATTACTCTACAAAGCCACTCACAAAAAATTATGGCCTCTCCTCCACCATCTCTTGATCGCACTTCCTACCCCACTTCCCTCTTCTCCCGCCGTCCCTCTGCCTCAGACCATCTATACGCACCTCCCACCCCATCTCCCCTCTCTCCATTCTCCACCCCACAAACCACTTCAACCCCCCTCCCACCATCCTTATCCACCAACTCCCACTACTACCGTCCCCCCCGCAGCTCCCTCACCTCTCCCACCCGCTCCAACATCTCCTCCCCCACCGGTTCGCCAACCCGCAGTTCCCGTCAAACCCGACTCCAATCCCTCCTCGCCTCCGATCCCCTCCTCTCCCGCCTAACCCCCGTCACAATCGCCCGGTACGCAAACGACCCCGACTTCGCCTTCACCACCGCCGAAAAAGAATGGAGCATCCGTGCCGCAGACGGTATCGTCAAAGTCAGCGAATGGCTGCGCGAGGTAGAAGGCTGGAACCTAAACTGGCGGCGTGCAGGCGGTAGGAGAGGCAGTAACACCAACACTCGAGATATGGCAGTAGGGTATTTACCACCTAACGCCGACCGACCGAAGAAGCGTCGAAAACTTGCACCGGGGGAAATAGACGATATGATGGGGAGTATTAAAGAGGTTGATGAAGAGGAGGATATGGAGGATGGGTCTGTGAAGGTTGGAAAGAAGAAGAAGACGAGGAGGAAGTTGTTTGTGGATCGGAGCACGGATACTTCTGATAGTGAGGAGACGCCGGAGGTGGTGTTGTCGCCGCCGGTTGAGAGTGCTGGGAGGTCGAGGAAGCCGTTGACGCCGTATCAGTTGAAGATGCAGAGGCAGAAGGCGGTTGCGGAAGGGGAGGCTACGCTGACGCAGAAACAGCACCAGACTCCGTTGCCTACGCCGCAGCAGACACCCGTTACGGCAAAGAGAACCGTTGAGACGGCGAAGAATGGACATTATGAGGAGGAGACCTCGGAAGAGGAGGAGGAAGAGGAGGAAGAGTATTGGGGCTCGCTGAAGAAGTCTATAGTGGAGATGTATGAAGCAAGGATTGCATTCATCAAGTCTGAAATTGAAGAACTTGATGTTGAAGCCCTCAAGTCTAAAGTGCTCTGTACGTCAACCCTCCCCTCTAACTCATATATCCTACTAACACCCTACAGCATACCGCACAGGCATCACCAACCCACTCACCGACTCCTCCGCCATCATCACAGCCACAACCCTCCAACTCCTCCCTCCCCTCCATCGTCTCACCAAGCTCCTATCCCTTTGGACCGTCCGTCTTGCCGTCCTTCGCATCGTCCCCGTCTTCCTTCGCTGGCTCTCGATCGCCAAAGCCGCCCTTGACGCCGGCTACGCAGCAATCACCCACTCCAGCATCTCACCCAACCACCCCTCCAATACTAACACAACCATATGGCGGGGTCTCGAGGAAGAAACATACACACTCCTCCAAGAAACAATCACACAGAAGGTTGCAACTGCCGGCCGACTCATGGACACAATGCTCGACGCTCTTGAAGGTCGCGAAGACGTCTTACCCGATATCTGGATTTCCGAGCTCGAAGAAGTCGAGGAGCGTGTCGGCGCGTGGGAAATGGATGGTGAACGGATCGTCCTCGAGGGTCGTCTTCGTCTTGATGATCTACGACATAGCGAGACTAGACGCGAAGAGATGGAGCGTGAACGCGAGAAGACAGCATTGGTACTGGAACAAGAGCGGAGTGCTCGAGAGGCGGAGATGGTAGCGTATGAAGTTGATGAGGTTATGGAGCGAGCTGAAGAGACGGAGAGGGGATTACGGGAGGCTATGGAGGCGAATGAGGTTGTTACAGATGGGATTGAACTCGGTGATACGGACGGCGTGGAGTCTCCGGTTGAGGAGGGGAATGGAGAGTGGGCTGGCAGAGAGCTATTGATGAAGTTGGAAAGCGTGGAGAAGATGCGGTTGGCGAGGGCTGGGAGTATCGGTGGGAGTGATACAGAGACGGAGGGAGACTGGGTTGATGCAAATGAAGAACGTGGGAGAAGCACTAGGTGGGGGAGTTATGTTGATACTATGGGTGGATTGCGTGGACATGGCTTATCACTCGAGCCGATTCAAATTGGAAGAAGGAGCTCAGCGATATCAACATCTTCAACACCGTTCATGACCCCGATGCCAACACCATGGTTTGCACAGAATGGATACGCCCAAGAAATGCAGAACTCGCGTGGGTTAGGGCAAGGGAACGATGTCGCTCCTCTCAGATCCTACCCTGTAATGTATCCAGTGACGCCTCAGGGTGTTCCGGCAGATCTACGGATTTATCCTACAACTACCCGGGAGCACTCGCCCACTCGAGATGATCCAGTCGTAACACCAACCCAATCACCTACTACTCTAACAGCTGTTACTCCAACTCAAGGAAGAGTAATCAACTCTCAAGAGACCACACCAACTGCCAAGTCCAAGCAACCCACTACCCAACCCCAACGCTCAGTCACCCCACCTCCAATCGCCCGCTCGACCTCCCCCCAAACACCCTCCCCCAAGACCCAACGAGAACGCATCCCGCCCCCCTCACCCGAAGTTATCAAAGAACTACCCTTCATCCTCGCTGCCGCCCGCTCCATCTTCCGGGTTGAAAGCCAGCAAGAAGCCGATCGCAAATTGGGGCGTAAATCCGAGAAAGTCCTCGCCGCACAAATCAAAGCAGAAGAAAAAGAGCGTCGAAAGAGCGAAGAAGAAGAGATCGACCGTCTAGCCGAACTCGAAGCAGCAAGGTTCTTCGAAGAGTGTGAGAGAGCTTTAGAGGCCGAAGCGGAAGATAATGAGGACGACTGGACTGACGAAGAAGAGGAAGGACAGAAGACTGAAGCTACCCAGAGGGGTGAAAAGGATGAAGGAGATGACCTATGGGCTGCTGCAGAGGTCGCAGATCGCAAAATAAGGGCTGGTGCTGAAGCTGAGGCTGAGGCGGCGAGACGGGAAGAAGCGGAATACCGTCAACGTGTTGCTGCTGAAGAAGCGAAATGGGCTGCTGAGCAAGAAGCTGAAGCTGAACGTCAAAAGCTCGCTCGAGAAGAAGAGGCAGAGCGACGGCGTAGAGCCTCTATCGAACGGGTTTCCTCCCTTGATGCTGCGTTCCTTGCGACTGAAGCAGAGCACCAAAGGATCCTCCAGGAAGAAGCGGCGTTTATTGTTGAGCAGGAACGGAGAAGGCTTACCAGGGAGCGGGAAATGGAGGCGGAACGTCAAGAGGAAGCTGAGAAGCGGAGAGCGATTGAAGCTGAGAAACGGAGAGTAGTGGAAGAGGAGAAGGAGGCTGAACGCCAACGTATCGCTGCCGCCGCCGCTGCCGCCGCCGCTACTGCTCTTGCTGCTGCCGCTGCCATTGAGGCCGAGCGAGAACGAAAACGACGCAAAGCCGAAGCTACGCGCTTCGCAATAGCTGAAGGGAAGAGGGTTGAAGCCGAGGCTAAAAGACTTGCTGAAGAGGAAGCAGAGCGGGTTAAGAAATTGGAGGCCGAAAAGCTTGCTCGTCTCGAAGCCGAAGAAGCCGAAGCCGAACGTCAACGACAGGTCGAAGCAGAACGACTAGCCGCTATCAAAACCGCCCGTCTTGCTGCTGAAGCTAAAGCAAAGGCGGAGGAGGAGGCCGAACGCCTAAGACTTGCAGAAGAAGAAGAGGCAGAACGACAACGCGCTGCTGCTGAAGCCGCAAGACAGCGAAGAATTAAGACCGAACGACTAGCCGCTCTTGAGACAGCCCGTCTCGCAGCCGAAGAGGAAGCGAAGGCGGAAGCTGAGCGTATGAGACTTGCGGAGGAAGAGGCAGAACGGCAACGCATTGCAGCCGCCAAAGCTGAGACTGAACACTTAGCTGCCCTTGAAGCGGCCCGTCTCAAGGCCGAAGCAGAAGAGAAAGCTAGAGCCGAGCGCATAAGACTTGCGGAAGAGGAAGCAGAACGACAACGTATTGCCGCAGCCGAAGCTGAAGCCGAAAGACAACGAAAACTCGAAATCGAACGATCAGCTACTCTTGAAGCAGCCCGCCTCAAGGCCGAAGCGGAAGAAAAAGCAGAAGCTGAGCGTAGAAGACTTGCGGAAGAGGAGGCAGAACGCCAACGCATCGCCGCTGCCGAAGCTGAAGCTGAGAGACAACGAAGAGTTGAAGCCGAACGACTAGCTGTCCTTGAAGCTGCTCGTCTCAAAGCCGAAGCAGAAGCAGAAGAGAAGGCGGAAGCCGAGCGCATAAGACTTGCGGAGGAGGAGGCCGAACGACAACGCATTGCTGCCGCTGAAGCTGAACGCATAAGACTCGCGGAAGAGGAGGCCCAACGACAACGCATTGCCGCTGCCGCTGCCGCCGCCGCCGAAGCCGAACGCCAGAGACTCATTGAAGAAGCAGCACGTGCCGCTGCAGTGGAAGAGAGAAGGAAGGCTGTTGAAGCGGAAGCCGAACGCCGACGGCTTATCGAAGAGGAAGCTGAGAGAGAGCGAAAACTGGAAGCTGAGCGTATGAGACTTGTAGAGGAGGCGGAACAGCAACGCATTGCCGCCGCCGCCGCCGTCAAAGCTGAAAGGCAACGGAAAATGGAAGCCGAGCGATTAACTGCCCTTGAATCTAGTCGTCTCAGAGCTGAAGCTGAAGCAATAGAAAGGGTTCGACGTGCTGAAGGACAGGTTGCCCGACAACGCAAGGCGGAGCATGAGAGACGGGCCGCCATTGAAGCCAGGCGTCTCGCAGCCGAAAAAGCAGAACGCCAGCACATGGCTACCCTTGAAGCTGAACGTCGAAAAGCCATTGAAGAGGAAGCTCGACGTAACGCCGAAGCTCATGCAGAGGCTATTAGACGCGCTAAAGCGGAAGTGGCACGAAAACGGACGGAAGAGCTTGAGATATTAGCTGCCATCGAAGCTGCTCGTGTTGCCGAGGAGGAAGATAAACGAGAGCAGATGCAGGCGCTTGAGGCTGAGCGATTGAGGATCGTCCAAGAGGAAGCTGAAGCTATTCGTGTCATTAGGGAAGAAGAAGCGGAAAGACAAAGAGTTGCAGATGAACGGAAGTCTGAGGTTGACCGACGGGCCGCAATCGCCAATTCTAGGGAATTTGAACGCCAGCGAGCTCTAGTAGAGCAATCCAGACTTGCTGCTGAAGCCGAAGCCGAAGCCGAACGTGAAATATCAGCCGGACTAGAAGCGCTGAGAGTTGCAAAAGCAGAAGCCCTAAAAGCCGAAAACAGACGACTCGCTACCCTAAAAGCTGCCAATAACGCTTCTGAACCCGAAGTTCAGAGAGTTTCCGCCCTGGAAGCGCGCCGACTCGCATACGAGATGTCCAAACGAAGCCAAGTTGATCAAGATGCTGCATTTGCCGCCGCACTCGCCGAGGCTGATCGCATAGAGGCAGAAGAGCACCACGATTCTGACGAAGAAGCCGAGAAAATCCGTCTCAAAGCTGAGGCTTGGGCACTCCAGCAAGAGCAAGAGGAAGCTGAGGAGCGGGAAAGAATTCTAGCTGCTATTGCAGCCTCTGAAGCCGAAGAGGCACGACGGGAGTCTCTCGAAGAAGAGGAGACACGTCGACAAATCGCTGCCCAGCAAGCCGAGTGGGATGCGGAGGACGAGGAGGAACGCCGACTGGTTGCTCTACTCCAAAAGGCGGCTGCAGATGCGGAAGCTGAAGATGCAAGGCGGGAGGCTCTTGCAGCAGAAGAGCTCCGCCAAATGGTTGCTGCGCAAGAAGCTCAGTGGGAAGCTGAAGAGGAAGAAGAACGGAGGATGGTCGCCGAGATCCAGAGAGCTGCTCGTGTTGAAGAAGAGAGGTGGGCTGCTGAGGAAGAGGCCGAACGCAGGCATATTTCTGAGCTCCAGAGGCAGGCTGCTGCAGCTCAAGCTGAGGAGGAAAGGCGGGAGGCCTTGGAAGAAGAAAAAATGCGCCAAAAAATAGCTGCCGAGGAAGCTTTGTGGGCTGCTAAAGAGGGAGAGGAGGAACGTCAATTGCTCGCTGCGATGCAGCAGTCACTTGCGGAAGCGGAGGCACAAGAAAAGGAGGAGCAACGCCGGACTGAAGAAGATGCAGAGCGGTTCGGATTCCAACCCAAAGCAACAACGTTCGCAGAAAATCGGATGTTCGAAGAACGTGACCGACGGCGACGGTTGGCAGAAGATAAACGACAGCGACTCGCAGATCTGGCCTTAGCGGAACAGGAAAAACAGCGATTAGCCGCCCAGGAAGCGGAACGATTAAAGGTAGAAAAGGAAATCGAGGAGACTAGAATTAGAGCCGAACTTGCAAGAGAGGAACAGGAAAGGCAAAGACAAGAATCTCTTTTGGCAGAACGGGAAAAACAGCGATTAGCTGCCCAGGAAGCGGAACGGTTGAAGGTGGAAAAGGAAATCGAGGATGCTAGAATCAGAGCCGAACTTGCAAGGGAAGAGCAGGAAAGGCAAATACAAGAATCTCTCTTGGCAGAACGGGAAAAACAGCGATTAGCTGCCCAGGAAGCGGAACGATTAAAGGCGGAAAAGGAAATCGAGGATGCCAGAATCAGAGCCGAACTTGCAAGAGAGGAACAGGAAAGGCAAAGACGAGAATCTCTCCTCTCTGCTGAAAAGCATACAGGCTCCAACTCAGAAGGGGGGTCCATTTCTGGGGATGATATTACCGAAGAATACCGCGATATATCCCTCGTCAGCAAGTCACCACCTCCCAAAGAAGACGAAGACTCCGAAGGAGGAAATTCCGGATTCTCAAAATCCCAGACCACTCAACCATCCGTTCCTCCACCATCTGTTGAAATGACGCCTGTAAATTCAAGATCGCCATCTCTTCGGGATGCTTTGAAATGGTCCCCGCCGTCAGTAACAGTCACGCCAGCACCTACAAAGGCAACACAAGAAGAGGTGTTTGAAAGTAGTTCTGAATTTGATAGCGAAGTAGACATTGTAGCAGAAAGTCGAGCTGCTCATGATTCCCTCCAACAAGCATTAAATAGTGAGTCTAATTTACCCTTTTTGGTTGGTAAAGCACTAACATCCCCCAAAGATTCGGCAGAATACGAACTTCCCCGAGCTATTAAAAGCCCTAATCACTCAATGTCAGAAATGTCTTTCACTGAGATGCCTCCCATCTTTGTTGGGCCTTCAACCCCCCAAAAGTCCTTCGAGCTTGACGACTCAGATCATACTCCAAGAACAGCTATCTGGCATCATTCAGCCAGTTCACCTGTCTTTGATGAAGTCGATTCTTTTGAAGATGGATCATTTCCCTTTGAAATGCCTACTAATCAGAACCATTATCAAGGGCAAGGCGGTTACGGACAGGAAGAAGATTTTGACTTTGATATGGCGCCTATTGCGACTTCTACCCCCAAACCACCTCGAAGGCTAGGCAGGCTATCTGGACTGGACAGTATCACAGAAGTCTTAACGCCTCATTCGCCTCGCGACCAATTTTTCAAGGCTCCTGATGGATCAGCACTTAATGATACACCATCGAAGCGTGGGAACGGACAGAATTTGATGCTACCTGATGAACTGTCCCGAGACAACGAGGACAGTGGAAGTTCAGGAGAGCACTCCAACGACCAGAACCAATGGGGTCCTATTCCATTGAATATGTCATCTGCAAGACCTGGGTCGTCCATGTCAAACAAGGTATATCTCCTAGCCCTCGTTATCAGAAAATTCACTAACTTGAATCAGTCTTCAATGTCTAATATTTCAACGAAGAAACGAGCGATCCCCGAGCCAAAACCCCCTATCAAAGCGCAAAGATCGCAACGCTTTATCCGGAAAGCCCCACTCGACATGGGAAGACCACGTTCTCTCTCTTCAGCGAGTGATAGACCACGACCTTCCTCTTCCGCAAGTGACTACGCTCCTTCTAACTCGGCAGCATCTAAGGGAATACCAAAAGCAGCGCCAAAAGCAGCGCCGACGGCAGCACTAAAAGTAGCACCGAAGGGAGCACCGAAGGGAGCACCGAAGGGAGCACTTGGTCCTGCTATGAAGGCGATCCGTCGGCCGCGCAAAGATATCGACAGTGACGACGAGTCAGCCGCCGAAGAGCCGCGGTGGTCGCGATCACGAGAACATACTCCCGACTGGACATCATCACCGCCCGCTCCGAGCTTGAGTGCAGCGCCGCGGCTCAATGTCACTAAGAAGCATACCAGGCAACCGTCGAATCTCACTAGTCAGGTCACACCAGACAAAGACAAGCAGCAAAACCAACCTAGAACCCCGCATCACCAAGAAGGTCCCTCCACGAGCTCTTCTGCGGGTCATCATCGGCCTCCTAAGCTCGAGTTCCCCCAAGCAAGCCTAGACGACAAGGTCAACGAAATTTTAACGGCACTGGCATCCCCGGTACGACTTACCGCATCCAATCTCCAGAAACTAACAGAAACAACGAATAAGCGGCAACCTCCTTTAAGGCCGTTCGAGCACCCTAGTGGTATACCAGGCCCTAAATCTATCGGCTCCAACCCATCTATAACGTCCGATATGACTTCCCTCTCTCGCGGTGGAAGAAAACATGTACCATCTACCCCTGGTGGTATTGAGCTTTACCATCTACATCGCACCGATGGCCAAGCGCCTATTAAGCTCTACATCCGCTTGGTGGGGGAAAGAGGTGAAAGAGTTATGGTGCGCGTAGGGGGTGGATGGGCAGATCTAGCAGAATACCTCAAAGAGTACGCAACACATCACGGGTCAAAACGGCGAGTCGTCTCAGGGAATGGAATCGAAATTGAGGATCTTGGCGGTACTGCTCATCACCACATACTGCACCCTTCGCGCTCCATCTCATCTTTGCGAAGCGCAAGTCCTGCTCCGGGGAGTAGATCAAGTTCCCCACTCCCTACTGGCGGCCGTTCCCGTTCTACTTCAGCAGCAGGTCTCAACCGCAGAGCAGAAAGCCCGATGTTCGGTCGGCGATCTGAGAGCCCTTCGCTCGCCAGCCCTCCTCCTGTTGCCATGCGAGGTGGTCATAACGGCACTCTCCCCACCAAAGATCTGCCTGTAACGCCTACCTTGACGGCATTCCAACCGTTGACATACCAGAGACAAAGCGGGCTCAGCCCTCCTACTGCCTCAAGACCACCTAGTCGGCCCGGGTCATCGCATTCTACGGTCGGTGCTGTTCGTCGTTCTGCATCGAGGTTATCTTTCACAGAGTCAGCGTTCGATGGCAGTGAAGTAGGTGGTTTAGCCGATCCACCGAAGCCCCTAGGCCTAGCAGGGCCAAAAGGGAAGAAGAATGAGATATCACCAGAGAACCAAGCGTGGGTTGAAGGGATGTTGGGAGAGGTCCGGAAAGTGAGTGCAAACCGGAGACGCAGATTGACTGGCGGTAGTAGTAATGGCGAGGATATGATGATTCCTGGGGAGACGGTTGAATTTCAGCCTGGTGGACGTTTAGGGATCAGCGATATGGGGAAGCAAGGAGCAACCAGAAGGGTGTTTCCGAAGAAGCAAGGGTGATTTGAATTTTGGGATGGGGTTAGTGGGGATGGGGATGTTTTTTTTCTTTCTTTGAGTCAATTAGTTCACGTTGTCATGGTGTTTTTTTTATCTATTTATCTTGGATTATGGTGTTTTGTTTTTGTTTCTATGCGAGAAAACTGTAGCAGTTCGTCAAGTGCTTTATCTTGTGTTTTGTTTCTTTGGTCATACTTGCACGTTACTATCCTTTAACTCTTGCCTTTTTGATTTCAGTTGAATATAAGTAGGGAGTCGGGATCATTACATATATCGGAGATATCGGTACGAAACTTCTTTTTTCTTTTTTCTCTTTACTCTTCAAATTTGTTTTTATTGATGCAACACCAGCGTACTACACATGCAGTGATATTTCCTTTACATTTATTATTAGCTATTAATCTCTAGGGGAACGGGGGCTTGTGGTAGGGGTTTCGGTCTGCGTTTTGGAGCTTATGGGGGTAATTTTCTTTGTAATCTCAATACCTTGAATTATTTTCTGTTTCAGTCTCGAGTACCGAACGAATGTGCATTTAGTTGATTGTGTAGAGATCCAGTGTAAGGCAGCATTGAAGCCGCAAATCACAACGCGCAATCCTCTATCGAGTCATATTCTATGACGTGGCGTAGGGAGAGCCGCTAACCCAGGGAAGTGACGAGGATAAATACCATTCTAGGTGCAGATCGGGGCAGCAAAATGAGGTCGCAAAAGTTTTAATAAGGCCCACGTTTTGGTATTAGTATAGAGAAATGCTTGCCGGAAGCTATGATCTACAATCTCAGGTGGTTACTGGCTTGCTGAGTGCATGTAATGCCAGCGGGATGTTTCGTTTATATTAACCTCACCTTCTTATGCTCTTGAGACCTCTTCTATCATCAACAATCCAAGCTATTACCAGGCCCTATCGCATTCTAGTATGCGATTCCTACCCGTGTATCCTGTCTTCACTTCATCCCATCCGATATATTTTCGTGAATCTCTCCCTCTTCTTCGGAGTTGGATTGTTTATTCTAGATCACTCTGCCGTTGGTTAATGAATAGCCTTTGACAGGGTACCGAATACTGGTGATGTTGCCCAATTCTGGTTTTCTCCTGGCACCAGTTGTTCTCACTACCTTCTAGGTGACGAGCAGAATAATGGTGTTTTGAGCTCTTTAAACTCTTCGTGTCGGAATCCTCCGCCACCTATTATCGACCACAAACCCTAGACCACCGAGTGACCGTGTATGTGTGCCAAGGCTTACCATTTGAGCCTCATCTTTAAGCTTTAGCGAACCCATCCTCGACTCCACTTCGTCACCAGCAAGCACACACCCTACTCTACAGTCCCTACTTTCGTTTTCAATGTTTGACCTACCAGAAACCAAACGGTAATCCTAATCCCTCTCTGAAATCCCAATTGCAACCCGCTGATCCGCCTTTCTAGTGTCCGCCGGAACGAACTATTCTCCCCTGCGCAATCCCGTTCACCCTCCCCTCCTTCAGATACCAATGATGCCGTCTTGAAATTAGACCTCGACTTCATCACCGTCGCGCCCATCGCCTCTACCGATGTACAAAAGGTACAAGAGGAAGATGGAGAAATGGACTTTCAGCTATTCTCGACTGCGACCCGACCACAGCAGAAGATAACGCTGAAAGACCCAACACCCCCACCATCCGCCGAAGACGCATGGGAACGATTAGCACAAACACAAAAGAGGCCAGAGAGTTACTACCTACTTAGTGAAGAAGACATGGAGGCAAGGAGGCAAGCATTGAAATTCGAAGAGGTTGTAGTAAGTGCAGAGGATGTGGTCAAGGATTCTGAGATGGCCTGGGTATGCTATATCCTTCCCACGTGTACAAAATTGGCGAGGAGGCACCCTAGAGCTGATTATTGTAATCTTAGCCCGGTTGCCGTGTTCCTTGGAAGGTTACGACTATCATAACCGCACCTGCACCGCCCAGCAAAAAGGCTGGGAAGCGCACAAAACCAGGGAAGAAGCGTCGGATTTATTTACGTAAAGAGGAGCAAAAGAAAAAGGCAGTAGAGGAAGCACGACTAAAGAGTATAGCGGGAAGGAAAAAGTTTGCTGGTTTACCTAAGGAGGAGAGAGAGGCAAAGGAGCGGGAGGAGAAGAATAGGAAGAATAGGGAGAAAAAGATCAAAAGAAGGGTTAGGGAAAAGGCAAAGAAGGAAGCTGCGAGAGTAGCGGGAGGTAAGGTGGAAGAAGCGGACACTGACAGTGGGAGTGAGCGGGAGGAAGGAGAGAATGATAATAAGGCAGCAGACTTGGAGGTGAAGGAGTGAATATCGGTGAATATTGGACACATGAGTATTCTTCTGCAGACAGTGATGGTGATGTTATTTTTGATGTTATGAATTGGACCCTTGTTGGCTGTCTAGGTTTTCACTCAAGTCAACAATGGGACCATTTAACGAAACTATGGATCACCATTCCGAGGAACCCCTATCGTTTCAAAACACTCTATTCACTAATAATAAACGTACAAACTCCTAGTCAACCCGCTTAAAATTTCACACCCTTCAAATGATTCAAGATCCCTTGCGCCTGTTCACTCTTCCAAAACTTGCCATGTGGATATCCAAACTCCTCCATACTCGCCTCCTTCATCTCAACACTGTAACCTGGCTCCCGAGGGGTAGTATAGTACCCATCTTTGATCACACTCGGGTGCAAGAAATGCTCATGCAGATGGTCGACATACTCCAATAGTGACAACTTTCCGGAGACACATACGTAGTCAATAGTTGACAAGTGTTGGGTATATTCTGGGAGACCAACACCGCCGGAATGAGGGACAATAGGGACACCGAATCTACATAGCGTATGGTCAGCTCAGTTCCTAATAGGAAGAAAAAAAGATGGGAAAACAAACTTCTTAGCCATAAGCAGTACGGCGAGGACTTCGTTCACACCTCCCATTCTGCAGGCATCAATCTGGCATACATCAATAGCCTCTGCCTGAAGCAGCTGCTTAAAGATGACGCGATTCTGGCACATTTCACCGGTAGCAACACCAACACCGAGGGGCTTGAGAGCCTTTCGGATGGCAGCGTGGCCAAGGATATCGTCAGGAGAGGTTGGTTCTTCAATAAACCTACATAATCTATCTTCAGTATTATGATACCTCATTGAAAGAGCGAGTGACCCACCATGGCCTAAACTCAGCGAGCTGCTTCATGTAATCGATAGCTTCTGGCACAGACCAAACTTGGTTTGCATCAACCATGAGAATGTTGCCTTGATCAAAGCCAATGATATCACGGGCGATCCTCAACCGTTTTCGGTCCTCTTCTACGGACCCGCCGACCTTGATCTTGAAATGCTTGTAGCCTTGAGCTAGGGTTTCTTGGAGGAGCTTCCTCATTTTGTCTTCACCATACCCAAGCCATCCTATTCACCAAATCAGCCACAGCCCTACTCTCATCCTATACCCAAGAACATACCGGCACTTGTAGTATAAGCTGGCACAGCTCTATCTACTAACGCATCTTCAATTCTCCGTTGCTTCGTTGGTTCCAGCTCCTTCAACATCTTGATCGCCTCTTCGGGTGTGATAGCATCAGTGATGTAGCGGAAGTCAATACATCGCACAAACTCTTCGGGAGTAAAGTCTGCAACGAGTTTCCAGAGTGGCTTTTCAACTGATTTGGCCCAAAGATCCCAAAGTGCGTTGACGACAGCACCAAGGGCGAGGTGGATTACACCTTTCTGTGAAGTTCAAGGTTAGATTAGTCACGCGCAATAGCATGGGCAAGCGAAGAATCGTACCTCAGGGCCGATCCAGCGTAGCTGAGAATCGGCGACGAGATGTCGCCATGTCTTTCCCATGTTCGCGGTGAGTTCTTCAAGATCTCGGCCCACGATACGGGCAGCAACATTTTCGATAGCCTTGCAGACAATATCATTTCCGCGGCCGATGGTAAATGTCTAAAGCTCGATCAGTAAAATTAAACCTCTAAAAATAACAATATACAAAACTCTACTCACCATTCCATGACCCTCAAGAGGGCCGTCGGTCTTCAAGATGCAGTACGCGGCTGAATAGTCTCCAGCATCGTTCATAGCATCTGAACCAGTCTTGTCCAATGATGTCTATTATGATCCGGGATACGTTAGCTCCCCCATGCTACTAGGGTCCAGATTACGCATTTTCTGAAGTTGGGAAGGCGACATACGGGAAATCGGACGTCCCTCGACACAAAACTCGTAATCTTCACCATAGCTTCTTTTTTTCTTCTTCTTTCTTCTTCTCTTTTCTTTCACGGATTCGGTGTAAATCAAATAACCAGCTCGGCACAACTCACGGGATGCTTCCTATCTTCACTAGAATTGACTCAGGTGTGTTTTATATCCAATGCGGGGTTGTTTTTTTCTTAATTCTCATAGTAACCCATCCGGCCCCACCCCAGCCACTACCCCGCGATGCGGGCAAAGTAGAGCGATGGAAAGCGAGGTAGCCAAGCTCTTTTTCCGCGTTCCTGGATTTCTCCTTTACTTTAGCCTGTTCGTTCGGTTACTTGCCTGCGCACCGCCTAGCAAAATACAAACCAACTCTAGCGGTTATCGACGTTTACAAGCTTTGAGGATAGCTGCTTCGCGAAAATCAAGCTCAAAGCGAAAAAAGAATATGAGTCTAAAGAAACGGATATCTGCTTATGATCCTCATAAATTATCTACTATGCAGCTATACACGATACGAGTTACTATCGCGTCTAAGCACGAAACTTTCGATCTAGCTGTACACACGCGTGGGAACGGGCATCGGTGGAATTCACGATCTAGACTCATCTGAAGTCTAGTTCACACCGCAATAACCCCGAGAAGCTTGAAGATTCGGATCAATTATCCCGAGCTCGAGATAATGCTCGTTTTGCGCCATTTAGATATTCCGTCTCACATGAGGGTGACAGTTATACTACATACCTGGTTAGAACGGGTTTCGGCACCATTTAGAAACTCTGGTTCTGCGCAATTGCGCAAAGGACGTTTGAAGGGTTTCGCGAACCCCTGCCAAGATTAGTGAACCCTAACCCCGGTCGGAAACCTAACCCATGCTCCTGGTCTTGAAGCAATTTCGTCTCGTTAGACGCTCAGGTGAGAATTTTACGGTCGTCGTTAAGCAAGGGCTACTAGGGATCTCGGCCGAGTACTTTGAAACACTAGCTTCTGTGAATATAGTGAGTATGATCCATAAGTCAACTTAAGTCAAGCCTGGGGAAGCTTGAGTCTATTTGTCTTACCAAGGGTCCATCTGTCTTACCAAGGGATAAGTTTGAACTGCTTATGGAAGTTTGAGCCTGTTAGCCTAAGCGTAACGCTGATGGAGAAAGTTACCAAAGAGTCAGGAATGTACCGACTCCCGAAGCCACGAGAAATTGTCTAAGAAATAGCTTCACACGTACAGGTGAGAGGTTCAGTCAAACAAAGCCTGATCACTGCGAGTGAGCTCAAAATTCTGACCTTGGCAGTTTTACCAATATTCCAAGGGAAAGGGAGGATTCGGATAGGCTAGTTCATAGACCATCACTCACCTAGCAAACTAATGTTTCGGACTCATGATACCGATAGATCCGCTCTGTTTAACTGATCTAAAACTACAACAGCGAAAGCCTATTCCCCGAGTGCTACTTGAGGAATGAGATGTCATACTAACCCACTACGGGCCGGTATTAGTTACTAACGTGAAGGAAGCTCGAGACACTCGTGTCTGATGTAAGTGGAGAAACAGAAAGCTGCAGGACCTTCCTCATTCAGAAATATCCCCTAGTTTCCCATGAAGACATAAAACTAGATGTCAGTCGTGAGAGCGGGTCTGGAGACCCGAGTCAGCTTGAGCCAGATGCGTCTGAGCCTGAGTGATGATTTATGATCCAATTGAATTTATCGTGTGGGGAGTCGGGAAGTACTGAAGTTCTGATATTGATGAAAGAATTTGGGAACAGGAGAGCTGGTTCCGAGAAAATTGTACTTGGAGGTGTCGCACGATTCTTTCGATATGGAAGACGACATTATATTTGACACATTTATTTTACATCACTACCAGTGGCTCGAGTATGCATCAATCTCATCCGGAACTATTTAGTTCGGCCCGGGTTGGCGATGGCTTGTAACACCAGAAGTGACGCCTCGAGCCAACGCACTTGATGCCAATATTACTCGTGAAAAATATTTTTGTGATTAACGGGCATGAAACACCTAAATTATCGATGAATTAAATATATCACGGCTTAGGGCTATCATCGCTTGTCGGCAGACCAACCGGTAAATAGTAGCAGTGGAGATGTGGGACCGTGGATCTTCCGATGAGATAATTACCCTTTTTAAAGTACGAGATTATCCAATGCAGGGCGTACTTACCGATGCGGTTTCAGATTAGAGAAAATGCGATGGGTACAGATTGCTGGAATTAGGGATGGTCTACCATTGAAATGATGCAAGGTGTGAGATCAATGAGCTATTTGCATAATATGATTGATCTCAATCCAATATCAACCGGGGAAGGCATCTTCAGTAGGTAGCCGCGGCTCCGGCAACTTTTGACGGTCGGCAACGGAGACCTACGGATTAGGCGCTTCTTCTTGGTGGTGGTTGCGTTTATCACCGTGGCGATCTGGGATTGTATTTTATCGATCGGAGATTTAATATAGTGGATGTGGAGAAGAAATTTCTATGATGCTGATCACTGACGATCACTCGGGTTCTAGGGCCGTAACTAAACCATTAACCTCGAATCACGTGTATATTAAATAACTTGATCAGCGTCTGCAAAGCCTAGTATGGGTGTTCGTTGCAAAGTGCAGATATATACCAACCCTGTAGAATAGATACTCACGGACGATCACAATTAGAAACAGGGGTTTCTACGTTTGTGCGCATAACCAAAGTACCTGAACACATTCTTTACCTATCCTATCGGCCATCGTGTCCATTCTCCCCTACGCGCTCGTGGATACTATTTTCGAGGCCCTTTATGCAACGCATGCTCCCATTCTCTTACGCTATGTTCCCGATGCTCAATCACTCTGCATCACTCGCTGTCCAACAGATAGTCCATCCGAAGATCAGACGGCAGGAATAATATATTCGATACGGTGAAGACGTCCGAATTCACTTACTCGGATCTTCGGGGGGAGGGAAGTAATTATATATACATGCGTCCCAACCGAGCCAACAGTGTAATATACTGAGGGTTTAATGCAACAATCGGATGGGGAGAAGAAGCTCGAGAAGGGATGTTTGTAAACGCAGTCAGATTGCAAACTCCTGTTTCTGAAAAGATGGTTTATTCTCTGCTTTGCTCGATTTCCGAGATGAGTCTTAAACCCACGTGTCCGTATGGGGACATGGCAGATCACTCGACGGGACGAAAATGTTTCCCACGGTCCAAGCGATGGCCACAACCCGCGAAGAGCTGAAAGGTGCGCACACGAGCGATGACTGGACCGAGCACGTGGAGGAGCTCCTGTCCACGGACCTCCTTGGTTTTAATCTGGTCTGCTCCGGCGGACCAAATCTCAATTCCACAAGCAATTGGTTCAGAAGTAGCCGCTTCCAGCCTGCCAGATTGCCGCCGATCAGACATCTCAAGCTGCAACCGACACGTTTCTGGTAGGCCATTGCAGTCTCCCGTTGGCTAGCGAGTCTCTTCACCATCAGCATCACCTCCATCGTCCACTATTGGTAAGATCCTGGCGGTTTCAGCCCCCTCCCCCCCCACAGCGTATCCAGAGTCGGAAAGGTAGCGGGGTCAAATCCCTTACATGCACAATGCTACGTGACGTGTGACAGTAGTCACATTCCAAGTGTTTGTTTTTCATGAGCAGAGTAGGCGGACTGTGCATTGGATCCGGATGCAAGGCAGAAATTCTCGAAGGAGGGTTTCCATTACAAAAGTCGCATCACTGAAAAGAAAAAAGAAAAATCGTTATTCGGCGAAACAGCATCTCTGCTACATGGTCTTTAGTATCAGTCTGAATAAAGAAAAGAAAAAAAGTGCACTTGACGTAAGTTAAAGAAGAAAAGAAAGATGCTAATTGGCTCTTACCCCATAACTGAAGGTGACGACCACGTCGGCAACCTCCACTATGATACATACATACCTTTCCTCCACGTAGTGCCTACCCTACCCCTCATTACTATGTCACAATGTGCTTTGGTATAAATCCTCTGGTCAAGAGAATTATGACGGAAGAATCAGCAAATGTCCATCTGCGAGAGAAAAAAAGAAGAAAAAGACAGCAGACTACGTAAGGAAAAAATCGTGGAGAAAAAAAAAAGAATGAAACTCCAAATCTGAAGCATGCGATGCGAAGCTTTACCGGTCTTGAAACTAGCCACCCATACATCTACGTAGACGGCGCCCCCTCCCCACCATCGGATACCCGAGATGACTCTGCCAACAGCGGAAGCGTAGAAATGGAGGAAAAGCAATGGAGAGAACAAAAGAACGAGTGCGATGCGGTGAAACAGAAGCCTAGGCTGCAGTCTCGATCCCACTTCCTGAGGAACCTTAGATCCCGGGAAAAAGCAAAGGTCACCTAATCACGTCACTGAGCATATTTAGTATCAGGTCTGGAAGGCCTTGGTTTACTGAAGTGCATCCTATAAAAAGTGGGATGCTGCACAACCGAGCTATGCTCTAGGCCTGTGGTGCTCGATTCCGTAAGTACCTCGGGAGAGGCTGTGGAAACTGGCTAATCGACGCGTTGGAGTGAGTTTTTCGAGCCAACCAGGTACCCACGGTCTGCAATGAGTACATTGATATTTTGTTCAGATGATGGGAGTTTTTTTGCTAGGTTACGTACGGGCAGCATAGTTTAGTCATTAGTAAATTCCAAGGAACTTTTTTTGACGCGAAACCCGTACGTATACTCCCTCCTTTTCTTCTACCCCCACTGGGACTCGTTCCTTCTGATTTTTATATTATTGAATTTCCTAATAGTACTGGGATTAAAAGCAGAGAAATCGACACATGTGATCCAACTGGACAGGGAGTTTGAGAAGAAGGAACCATGAAAGACCTCCTGCCATTTGAGATACTAGCCTAATCTAGGACCAGGCCGATAGGAAAGCTTCTAGCGATCAACTTATCTATCTACCTGTCCGATTGGGGACTTGAATTGAATCATAAATCACTCGAGTGATCATGTATGATCCAAGCTTAAAATTCATCCTAAAATGGCATCTACGCCAACATCCAACGCACACCCCATAGTAGAGTTCCGGAGAAGCAACTTTGACATCATTACTCGGTGTTTTGTCGAGACATTAGTCGTTATCCGCCACTCTTACGTTTGGGACGGGTTTCGCCTATTACGTGCCCCCCACGTTATGCTTCGCTATCTTCTAAGTTCTAACCTATCTCTTGGATCTGATATGCACTTTGGCGCAGTGTGAGTTACTTGTGACGGCGCGAGTTGCTTATGGTGCTGGTGCTGATTGTGTACTCTCGCGAATCAACTGGACTGTACATTTCAGCTCGTGTCGTCCCAGAGTCGCTTTCGAATGATCGTCCTCTATAGCTTGAGATATTTTTTTTTGGTACGAAGGCTGCGTGTCCTTGCGCTGAGGGGATTTGCTCATAGACCTATACCTAGTTGCGGAATATATAGTTCGCTTACTTTCGGCCTAAACGGTGGTGTTAATTGGGTTGTGTTGGTTAATAGTGACTCTTGATTCCCGCTATGACGATTTGCAGGGCTTGAGTAGTGCAGATCCACCATGTTCCTAGAGGTCTGCAAGTCAGATTTCGAGGTTCTTACTGGCGTTTCAAACTTGTATCCTTGAATTCCCATACTGTTTTCCAACCGTAGCCCTGAGGTTTGGAATGACAGCTAGGTAGAACATGGAATAGGCCTGTTTAATTATCCGTCATTATATCCGATTAGCTATATATAGCAGTATACTACTGTCTGCAGCTTTCAATTGGAGGTTCTAAAAACATAGGACGAAACTATCGGTTCCCGGCTACAGCTTCCTTCAGGGACATCCCTGCGGACGTTTTTCCGTCGGAACCTGTCACTCTGGTCAAGCTGGGACCCTCTCCGGCCGGGCGGATTTGGCTCGGAAAAGGTCCATGGGAAAAGCCGTTGAAAATGCAGGGATTTATTTACTATTTGGGAAGGACCGTGCGTAAGAGCGTAGAGATTTATTTCTTGCCCAATAGATCGCTGCAGCAGCACGGATGTAATGCAGGGCCACGGGAGAGTAACCGCGGAGGAAAGTCGAAATCCTGGGTTTTTTTTTTTTGTAAGAGCTCGGAGAGATAAGACTGCAGAACGCTTGACTTGATGTAGGTGTGTCCCGATGAATGGGGGTGGGAGTGCGGCAGGCCGGGAGTCCTGATGTGATTTGTCCGGCGGGGTCGAAGGAGTTGTTCTCGAGTCCTTTCCACCGGACCGTCACCGGCTTTAGGCCCTTCGATCAGAATTGCAATTTCTCCTGGGCTACTATGTAGCTATGATAGACCATGCGATGTTCTAATACGTGGGTGATGAGTGGGTCTATTGCCAATAGAAGTTACAGTAAGACGTGAACTAACTTATACTAAACAGTGAGTGGGGCGATACTGAGCAGTGGATTCCCTCCTCGGGATCTTGAGCTATTCGGGGACCAACCAAAATCACCTTCACTCCGCTTGGGGAGGAGGTAATTGTGAGCCTTCCATTTTCTGCGCTGCATAGCTCGAGCTAAAATCCAAATCCGGACCATGCCAAAACCGTTCAGTTATATGCATCACCAATTGGGCGAGGATCATGACGCGAGAATCATCTCCTTCCTTTTTCCAGTCGCATTGGCATTGGAGATATGCCCCCCACATAGTTATCACTCCAACAAATGTCCTGGTGGCGTCTTGGCGTACTCCAAGGTCGTATGCTGCACCGTGCTATTTGTCTAACACCTAAATAAGTCGTCTTTCATGTGCTCGGAATCATGAATATCATAATCCCCCCCGCCCCTCCCCGGATGCCGAGATATCCGAGTATTGGATTTGTTGGGGTTCCCACAGATGAATTTTATATAAAGTCTTTTCCCTATATATCCGAAGAGCCTAACACAAACCCTCGCATGAAACAGTACTTCTGAAACATTCCAGAACACTTTTCGATGAGGTCTAGACTCGGGAAAAAGAAGTTTTACGAGATTAGCCGTATTGTTTCACCGAATTTCTGATCTCCATCTCGGTTTCTCAACCCGGCCCGGTTTTGTGACATATGTAAGGGGTACATGTGGAGTGGATGTACTGGGGGGTTTCGGTGCTGCCGTGAACCACTGCGCTGCAGGTACCTGAGTATTTCGTGACATCATACTATATGTATTTCACACAAATATTGGGCATGATTGAGAAATGTGAGATCTTTATGGCTCGGCGACCACATTGTATTGCTTATTGTCTTGCGCCAAGGCTGCTGGCTTGAGCTAGCTGTATTAGGTACCAATAGTAAAACCTGGTTATAGTTCTTCAAGATGCTGTTTCATGTAGGAAAGGGGCCTGTATGTCATTTAACTAAACCAAAGATTTTAGATGACTATCTATCGAATCTATCGCTAGCCGTAGCCAACGGTGAAAATCCCCACCTGTGTTACATCTCATGAAACGAGATTCAGATTATTCGTTAAGGCTATCGGAATAAGCTACCGTCCTTCCCGGAACGGTTTTCCAGAACCCGCGTTGGTCCTTCGCTTCCGAGAAGTATCCGTGTAAGGCCAAGCGACGATAGCACATCATCAATCTAGACCAGGTTGCGATATCGGTTCTAGAGTTAGCGATATCTCCCTGTGCTACAGTAATCGCTTTACCCTGGGATGGGATGTAGGCTTGTTTACTGTGTCATAGAGTGGAGATGGAACGTACTACCGTGATGCTGCAATTGTTTCTCTAATGAGTTATGTCCTCCCTGTTTCCCGGGCCAATTGTCGCGAAATGGGGAGGATGTCCTGGGTGTATGGGGGATGTGTTTCCTTGGGGCGGTGGCCTAATAGGTAATTTGGCAGAATATGTAGGTTTTCCGTGTAAGGAACCGATGACCCGACGATGGGTATAGGTATTATTGTGATATGATATTGATCATAATTTTCTAGTCAAGGGGTTTAGCTTATGGACCAGATGGCTATATAGTGGCGATCATATGAAGTTCCCCAAGTCTCTCGATCGTATAATTCCCTTAGGAAGCTGGATCGTAGCCCAAAGTTTGTAGGGGATTATCGGGCTGAAGCAGGTTGCACTCGCACATCTGTCCTCGGATCAGGAATACCGGGAATGTACTCATCGCTCGGCAAGCGGATCTTTTCAACGAGTGATAATTTTATACAACACTCTACAGTCCTCCGAGCTGCCTGTGCCTCCCCGCCAAGTCTAATAAATCTCCGATGGATTGCGTGTGCCTGCTAATTCCCGGGGTTGGCATCTCCATGGCCGAGGCCTCGCCGTTTGCATTTGTTTCTTACATGCACTTATGCATATGCGCAGCTAAAAGTTGATTAAAGTTGATATTGCTTACATTCGACGTAGTCTTTTAGTAGCACTAATACCGTTTTTGGCTTACCTTAAGAAGCAAAAATATAATTTCAAACGAGTCTACTGGGGCCAGCCACGGACAACGCTTAGTATCTCGGGCTTCCTAAAAACTGGTATTATCCCTGTAAATGGGGGCTCTTGGCTGTTGGATATAAGGCCCGAACTCGGCCGTAATTATGCAGCATAGAGGGCCATGGAGTATTCGGGTTCAAATCGTACCATTGCCGCAACCACGCAGGCTGTAACTAGGCAACCAACACATTCTGATACGTACTGCATCCTAGCACGATGAGACCAAATCGCTCAGCATCAAATGTTTCCGGGAAGCGCCGTTTGAAACATACCTCGAGGGGAGTCTGGCGATTCCGATCCTTGCAGTTGTTTATGGAAGTTTCGGTAAAGATGTGGGTTTGGGTTAATCAAGAATCGAAACCTCGGGCTTGAATACCTACGAATCTGTTGTATCCGGGATGGGAACCCGAGGATCGGAGATTCTGATTTTCTTTGGCGCACAGACTACTTTCTTTTCACTCTGACCTATGGATTTTTGCCATGAGGCCAGTAATTCAACCGGTGCCGGCATACCGAATCACACTGCATTCTGATGGCATCTTTTCGGTTTTTGTGGGTGGAATCTAGACTGTAGTGTTGGTAGGAAAACCTAGTAAATTGGCTAACTATGAGAGCCAATTAATGTTTATTCTCTTGGCAATACCGAGCCCGTGCGGGTAAAAGAAGCAATCTTGGAAAATCAGAAGTTAAGGTCGTCTGGTTTTTTGACTTGGAAAAAAATTAAATTGAGGTTGTTGCTATGAATAATCAATTTTTTTACTTGGCTCTTGGCTTAAGGACTTTGATATCGAAGTATTATGATGCTTGCTGTGATTTACGGACTTGGGACCGAACAAACGAAACTAACTCTACGTTTTGAGCTTTAGGGCTCAAGCCGAGGGTGTAAGACGTTGCAGCGCTCCGGATCGGTAGCAGTCGGCCTTTAGATCGAGACTGGGCACCAGGTATTTCTCTTTCGAGCGTATTACAATAGTTCGATAATCGTACCGTACAAAACGAATGGCCACGGGCGATGGAGCAGGAGCAGCGACCCGGGTGATCATCGGCGGAATTGCTATGCGCGCACGCAATATTGATATTGTCTCATATACCCTCGGAGCCCAAAGTAGTATAATAAGATTTCCTGTTCGGATTTATCTCGGTTTAATTAGAAATCCCAATTCGATAGGGGTATTATGTCAGCTACATTATCTCTTGCTCCAGTAAAACCTGCAGTTTTGTGGTGTTCTGGTTACGGTTTGTGAGTGGGACTGAGCTGTGCCTCGACGAAGCGACACTATGAAACATGCCAGAAACATATATAATGCACGTTATACTGCACCGAAAAGGTTCCATTTACTAAATCTGGTGCATCCTTCACAAAGTCTCACTCTTATTCACACCGGAATAGTGTTAGGGTTTGTATGTGAGCACTGTCCTCTGAACTATAAACCTCCACACGATCTTGTAGTGTATTGAGCAACAGAAATCATGATTATCTTTGGGACATCAAAATAAAGACTTCGTGGGGTGTTCCCCCCAATCTCTATTTTTACGTAATGCCTACGATGTCACCAGGCTTCCCCTCTCTGGACTATAATTCTTGATAACTCCAGTTCCTGCAAATGCAATGTCATGAGCTGTACTTCATGTAACTAGTCTTGTCCGCAGGAACCGCCGCACGACAGCAGCAGCAGGATACTGGGGGTGGTGGCCCAAGTGCTGCGCCTATGTTGGTACCCTAAGAGATTCAGAATTGATCATTTCCGCCGTGGAAACGAGTCTTCGAGATCGTTAGAATAACAAACAACGGGGTGCTTCTTTTTTTTCCTTCTCGACAATTCAGATATGACCACGTGTGTGTGGCTGTCAACTTTAAATAGCGGGCTGTGATTCCCCGCGGCTCTCCACCACTTGGATGGGGACATGCAACGATTCCTGGTTCGGAAGTCCGACACCCGTAAGGAGGCTTTAAACGCCCATGTTGCCGTTTGAACAGCAGTCAGCAGATGTGAAAGTGATGAGTTTTATGTTCGCGAAAGTTTAGTTTGATCAATGACACATCTACGAATGGCTTTGGCTTCGTGGGTGGGTGTTTCTGCAAGAGGATGGTGTTGATGAAGGTTGAGAAGATAGAGGCTCCATCGAGTAATAGCGCTGCATAGGAATGGGTTCGCTAATTTGGAACCCACCACCACCAAGAGTCGACGTGTCATGCTTTAGGACCAGACTGGCGAGGCCGTTGTACACTCGACACCCTCTCGAGTTTTTCAATAAAAAATAATGAAAATAATGAAAAATCAAGCGCGAGACCCCGATAATCCTAGGATATCGAGCAGCTAGCCTGTACGTATCGTATCGTACATGCTTGATGTCTTCGGTCACTGTTCCGATAAAGTGCAAAATTGAGGAGCTTCATGACACTCTCGATCATACGGTATAGGCGTAGTCTAGCCCCGTCGCGGCTTAATTAAATATTCCATTTCGAAAAAAGAACAATTTAATTTTTTGTTCTTTGTGCTTCGGACGGGCTTCCTGCGTCAATCCGAAGGTATTCCAGTTCACTTCAGCCTGTGGAGTCGAATTGTCTGGTTTGGAAAACGGGTAAGATCTTCGGGGAGGGTAGATTAGGCAACCCGAGATATATCAACCACATCAACTGTGAACAATCTCGCCGTTTCAATTCTTGGGGTTTACTTGTTTGCAATTTCTGAAGTTCTCGGGGATAATGTTTCACTCGTCAGGGCTGTATTGAGGTTCTAGGAACTCTGGGTTTGGATTTTGTGGTGACTGGTGTTAGTCTAGTCCTACATTAGGGCTTCAGAACAGGTGATTTTTGTGGAGAATAAGCGATTTTTCTTTTACCGGGTCCGTACTCTCATCGAGCCCTCGAGTAACCGGTTCATGCTTGCAGTGACATGCTACACAAGCACCCGCTCACGCACGCAATTTGTACCGTACCACGATCCACCATGCCACTCCTCTTAGACAATTTCCAATAAGCGATATCGCCTGTGCAAGAGAAATTCCCCGAAAAACTATTCACTAACTAACGAGCAAAAATAGCTAGGGTGTGTCGCATGCAGGAGGTTAACGTTATAACTAAATCGGATCGTTCCGACTGCACATGGGTAGTAATGTAGATGCCTCCCTGCTGCAACGAAACGGGTGTAATGGTACGTGCGCCCCCAACAGGATGCTTCTCCTAGTTTCCCTTGAAGGATCATCCAAGGTGCGCTATAGAATTTTTATTGTGCCATACTCAGACAGTAGAATTTTTTATTGCAATCAATCAGCTCAGGGGTGTGGGTTTTCACATGCGTGGCAACTGGGCGAGTCGGTTTCAATATAACGATTCCCCACTTGCCAACAGCATTCTACGAGCCGTTTTTTCCATATTGTGAGCTAGTCTATATATTCATTGCTTTTCCCTTCTTATCGATGCATAGTTCACTGCAACATTTCAGTTCTGTATTTCAAAGAAGCAGAAATACTTTTTCTTCTTAAACCCGCGCAACCTTTCTTATAAGAAGCCACTGGCACCTCAGCGAACCTTGAATATCGAGAACATCTTCGAACCTCATCACTCTGCCAAAATCTCATCAATGGCATCTCCGATAGCGGAATATCCCAAAACTGGGATCCAGGTCGTCATTGTTGGCGCTGGTTTCGGTGGACTCACCGCAGCCATCGAATGTACCCTGAAAGGACATAGCGTTACAGTTCTCGAGAAGACACCCAATTGGGAACAACTGGGTGATATTATATCTCTAAGTGAGTAGCGAGAACTCCCAAACGCCATCACCTATAAAACTTAAATGCTAATAGATGTATCCATGGGAAAGGCACCAATGCAGGCCAGATCTTGTCGCGATGGGATTCGTCGCTTATTGCGGACAAGCTGCGGCCCATTTGCATGCAGCATAAGAGCTTTAAAATACACACCCACAATGGCGAGTTCGTTTTCGAACAGCCAGCCATGCCTCCCAACCGCGAAAAGCCAATGTACAACGGCCACAGGGCAGACATCCATAGGGTCTTTTACCAATATGCACAGTCCCTCGGGGTTTCATTCAAAATGGGACAACGAGTCATTGCATATAAGGAAGATCCATCTTCGGGGAAAGCTTGGGTCGAGACAGAATCTGGCGAGGTTTTCATGGGTGACGTTGTGGTTGGCGCGGATGGCGTTCGAAGCAGAGCACGAAAGCTGGTTCTGGGATACGACGACAAACCAAAGAGTAGCGGATATGCTGTCTATCGAGCATGGTTTAATGCGGAGGAGAATGGCATATCCACGGATCCTTTGACCAAAGAATTCGTGGAGAATGGAGATACACACACCGGTTGGCTGGGAGAAGACGTGCATCTATTGGTTGCGAGCTGCAAAGGTGGAAAAGAGATCTCGTGGGTGTGTACCCACAAGGTAAGTTTGTCTTTCAAAGTTTCTGGTGAGTATGGCGCTAATAGGTTTTCAGGATGATGCGGATATTGATGATACTTGGTCAAATCCGGGGCGAGTGAGTGATGTATTGAAGATTCTGGAGGGCTGGGACCCCAGGTGTCGTGCAATTGTAAAACCCCTCAGGCGCATCCGTATTACAAATCATTGGATTGAAGTCTAACACGGTGAGATATAGGTTTCAAAAACCCCTACTTGCGTCGATTGGAAGCTCGTGTACCGAGATCCACTACCTACATGGATTACTACCAACGGCCTTACTTGTCTGCTCGGTGACGCAGCACACCCATTTCTTCCCACCTCAGTCCAAGGCTGCTCTCAGGCAATCGAGGACGGTGCTGTGCTTGCAACTTGCCTTTCACTCTCCCATCAAGACAGCACCATCCCGTCTGCTGCCAAAGTTCCAACGGCCCTACGAGCGTATCAACGTCTGAGATACGAACGCGTGAAGGCTGCGCAGAAGACTGGCGAAGCGCTCCGAGACAAATGGCACAAGGCTGATTGGACCAAGGTCCGTCAAAACCCCGAGAGCATCAGGATGCCGCGGGAAGATTGGCTATTGAAACACGATAGCGAGAGATTCGCTAGAAGGATGTGGGATAGGGTCGTAGCCGAGTTGGCTGGGGGTGAGGAGGTTCCGAGGAGGAGTTTGGCGGCAGGCAGGGACAGTGACGAATTCGATGTGGAGTTGCCTCCCACACCCCTCGCCACACCGGAAAAGGAGATCGAGGACCCGCTAAAATGATAGATTTAGAGTATGTGGGGATTTCTTTGCCAAAACATAGAGGGAAACGTTAGATTTGGGTACAGGCTTGGCGTTCACTGACCGATATACGTATGCTACTATATTTTTATTTGTTTGGGCTGGGTAGAATTTTTTTTATTAGATTTTGCATGTACTATAGACTAGGTGCTCGGAATTATGATTGCGGTTACGAGAGAATAGAGTCTTCGGGGACATATTATGAACCATGGATATGAATAAACACTCTATATAAGTTTTACAGTGTGTTGAATTTGCTCTGAATCCTCAAAACCTTTAATCCATCAATTATCAATCCTTCTCTAAACAGGTGATCTGCACGCTCGATAATTTGAAAAAGCAAGACTATCGCTCGGTGCATATGTGCATAATATGCCGCAACGTGGTTTCCCAAGCGAGAAACGTTCATACATACATGTATGTGTTTTGCCTGTTTGTCGGATAAACCCATCCGCTACCGGAGAAGTCGGTTGCGGTAACCTGGATATCGTATGCCCGGCCTCAGCTCATCGAGCAGCTGTCAAGGAACTGCCGTGCATATGCATTGGAATATATTTAAAGTAGCTCGCTGATGGATTGAAAATATGCAACTTCCTTTAGTAATCGCTGTAATATCAACAGCTTTCTATATGTGAGGGTGTGATGGTTTGCGGTGCGCGTCGCCCTAGGCTTCTGATGTCAGTTTTAAACAAATGCAGAGTTGAAACAAGTTCACTAGCATGGCGAATTACTTGTATGGAGCTGGATCGTAGATGAGTGCACGATCGGTTGACTTAATTTAGGATAGGCGGGCTTTTGAACTGTCCTGGAAATTGGCTGGCACTGTGCAGTGGGTGGATCTTTTGATGCTTATTCCGGAATACAACTTATGAAACAAATAATTTAAGTGAACGAATTTATTCTATCGGAGGGCATGTGGGCATGAGGGTTTTGGTATTCATTTTTTTAGAGAATAGCCTCGGGTTCTAAAACAGTGAGACAAGGTATGTAAGGGATACTGTTAACCAATTTGGAATACATCGGCTACTTCATCTCTTGTTTGAAATACGACTGATGATGTGTGCCGTATGCGTTTTTTGGTGGTCTGTGGTGAGTATCGACGGAATTTAAGATTCAATTTTTGGTCGCGCATTTACGGTGTTAGTGTCGTAGTATTTCTAAGTGCCCGAAAGAGAATAGGCAATGTGGTCGCTACTTGGCGAGTCCTTAGGAAGAAGTATTAATTAAATAGTATTTATTGTAGGGTTTAGCTAATACAATTGTGCAACCTGATGAGTATATGCAGGCAACGGCTCTAGCTCATCAGCGAGTGTAACGCACTGCATACTATCAGCTTTTTCTTTATATCATGCCATCTGTATGGAAGCCTATTCAATTGCTCCGACAATGCTGGTCGGGGAGTAAATAACCAGTTTTTCATAAAGGCTGTAAGGTGGTGGTGTGGTGCCTTAGGATGGATGCATGTGATAGCGACGGCTCCAACGCGAGCTTCGAAAATTAAAACCTCTAGATATTAGGAAACCATATAATGGCCATCGAAACGTTGCGTTGATTATGGTTAACAGCCAAAGCAAATATATGATAGGACTGGGGACTGCCGGGGAACATTTTCGAAAGGTTATTATGGATAGTGGGCTTTAAAATGAAGTTGGTATGCAATGTGATTCTCGGGTGAGTGATAGTCTGTGATGATAAGTTATAGTCGAGCTGATGATGCATATGTTGATGATGATGAATTCATTAAGTGTATCAAGCATGATCAATTGATTGATAATTCATACGCGCATCCAACCTATACTCGAGTGTTGTTTACTGGTTTGTAAAGAACTACACAAAGGCTTTGACATCATACCAAGGTGCTTCGTTTTCTTGCCCTTCAACCAATGGGAAAGCAATTGGTAGAACCTTAATAACGTTCACTCAGTGTTTTTAGGTGTCTGAGTATACGTACTTAGTAAGAACCTCGCTGCCAGTCCCTGATGCACATGACTGGGTTCGATTGAGAAGTTACTTTTCTATTCGTTTCATGGTATTTCCTTTTATCTACAGCTGAAACGTAGCTAGAGATAGCGATATTCGGGCACCAGTATACCAAATGTGCCACTATGTTGGATCGGCGTGGCTTGTATACGCACCACCGGTAAATGCGCATAGTGTATCATGTTACCGTCAGAAATATCACGCAGAATACCCAAAACCTACATAATATTGAAAGGTATGGTATGTGAGGTAAAGTTTTCTGGATAACTGAGCTTATGACCACCCCTGGTTAATCAATGGGCCCAGTCCGTGGAATTACGTGTGCACCCACGCATAAGCTTTAGCAAATCGAAACCCCCGAGAGCTGGTCATGTAAGGATGAAGTTTGCATATATGGTAAATACCAGCATCTCATGACCATGGTATTATAGCTGAGGATCCGAGGTATCTTTAAAAAGAGTTTGGGACATGAGACGAACTTAGAGGTCCCAAACTTAGTAGTACCCAGTAATCCATTTTGTTTCCGCCAAGATTTCTAGAACATATCCGTTGTTCCATTAAGCCTGGTGGTATCGATGCTATGCAAGATGAAAATTAAGTATGTAGGCTAAGTACAGCTGCAGGCAATTAAACTATTTCTATTAGACGTGTTACGTGGAGATTGAACAGTTCTGTAAGAATCTGGTCGACCTGGTTTCCGATCGTAGCGTACACGTCGTACCGAGGGGAAAAAACAGGCAGATCGATCGAGTCTGCTTTTTTTTGTTTCGCTCGCTGGCATAAGCATATACATAGAGCATCGGTTTATATGTATGGTGCTATCAACACGTATCTACCATACTCCTGCATATTCGCAGGGTAAATCGAGGGAACGGAAACGGACTTCTTTATCCTAGTGGGAAAGGGGGAGAGGCATCTTCAAAGGAGACAGAGAAGCCGATTTAGTGCTGGCAATCATGGGGTTCTGCCAAAAGGCGACTCACTGAAAACCTACATCATGCATATTACCCAAGTGTAAACTTGGAGACACCAAGAGGCGAAATAGATTGGCTAGGAATTACCTCGATGTCGGGCCATACGCGCTTAAACCTAATCGAATGATCGTATTTGAATCCATGAACTATCACTCGCCAATTGCAAGAGAGCCAGTGCAAAAGTAACTTGCAATTGGATCAAAGCATTTGAAGTGTGTACTCGGAAAATTTAAAGGCAGAGGAATGGCTGGCTATGGTCTTCATATAGATTCTCTTGACACCACCTACAGCTTATTACTTCTACTATACCCTTCCCCGCTCGTAGCCTGCTTAAGTTACACCAACTTTGCCAAACCCTTAGTCGAATAAGACTACCCTAAGTCTATATGCAAGCCCGTTGCTGTGTTAAGTTCCTTATTTATGATCCTCTATCTGTGCTATTGCCACTTACCATCGGATAACTGCTTGAAACGCAAGACAGCGGGGTATTAAGAAGTTCAGCCTACGCAGTATTGCATCCACCCAATCCTAAGGAATCTGGGCAACCACTTGCATATTCGACTCAAGAATCGCCTTTAAGACTAATCATTATAGCTAGCAGGACTAGATGTAGGATCTTAGGAGTTCTCCCCTCATCAGTTGAGATGACACTAAATACCAGCAAGCGTCGCCGCTCGATGCTGCCAAGAAAAAATAGCTTCAAGAGAACGATATTAAATAAGTTGTTAGAAAACGCAGGCTTAGCTATAGTGTATCAAGGCCCACATATCCAAGAGGAAAACTTTGGCTAGTTTAATTTATGCTTTTGATACATTAAGTCTTGGCCTGAAACTACATGTAATTACTTTATTGATTTTGGTCAAGTAGCAACATCTCGATAATTATCGTTTGATATTGAAAACTAAACATATTGGTACATTATAGTATATAATAAATTGTTATAAGGTGGTAAAGGGGGGGATAATGTCATGAACCCGCTAACGCAAACGTTATGCATACATTTCATCGATGACTTAATACCCCGCAGGCGTGAGCTTTTATAATGTGTTGTACAACCTCTTTACCGTCTGGGTTCTGTTGTGTAACATTTAGGTCTACGAATATAGTACGTTTTCGTGGGTTATACTATAAACATTCTATTATTTTGAGGAAAGTTTCTCTTTCTGAGTTCGTGCCTACTCGGGATGACTAGTATGCTGACTGTCATCTGCAATGTTTATAGTCAAAGACAATTATTCCCCTAACTGCAGATTTCCGTCTACCGACCACGACAGATGACAGATCTCGTATCAACTTGCACGGTTGGAGGCTCCCTTGTTGCTATAGATCCTCAAGGATAGATTACTCATACAGTTTTTATTGCTTGGTATCATTCACGCTCCTAGAACTATAAATGCCCGAATCATCAGGTTCCTGAGCATATAACTCACTCTTTGGTGGAACGCAGTGATACATATATGCATGGGTAAAACTACTCATAAAACAGTCCTTTTTAGAACGGACTGGGTGTACACGCATGCCTATCCTGCACTGTTTACACTGTATGTAGCACATCTATTCTAGAAGCATCAATGTCTTACGAGCATATCTCCTGAGATTTGCAGTTTACATTACCCTGGAACAAATAATTCTCGGTAGGGTTACTAATTAGTACGATATTATAGCTATTGCTAATTGCTACCTATGACTAATCCTAGGTTATCGTGCACACCGGGTACTATGTTTCGGCGTGCATTACCCGAGTATCACTATGATAATAATGGTAATAATAATAATGTAGCTCATAAATAGTGTTGGCTATGCTCTTCATAAAGAGCTACTGGGGCGTGAGAAATGCTGTTCGGGCCTAGTGGTAAATCTTCGTACCACTAGTTCAACCCATAACACCATTAGGTAGGGGTGTCCCATGTGAATATAGAACATCTGATATAGCAGATCTTGAAAATTATCAGTGTTTGGCTTGCGATTCATTAGTATCAAGTGCCTGATATAGGTAGAGAAGCTAATAGCCCAAGGCTGCGGAAAGGCGACCCGAAGCCGATGGGATTGTAACGTTTTCATTTGTAGCTGTCGCGCCCTTAGAACGGCTTATAAGAACTTCTTGATGCGAGTGAATTGGCGAGAGATATGCATACTGGTTGATTTTAGGTGCGGTGGCGTTAGCAGACTCTTCTACATTTTCCCGTGCCTCCAACTGCCCCACGTACGGGTAAGTGCATATAGAAGGAGCCCTGAAATGTTCGAGAAGCTCTTAAGTATTGTTCGATGAATCATGAGCTCCCTCTACTTCCATTATATATGTATGGAATGCGCTAGAAGCCACATCCGAAGCATGAGACTTCCTGTTTAGACCCTCTTGTGATCCTAGATGATAGAGGTGTTTTGGGGAGATAAAGGAAAAAGTTGCCAGGAGTTAGTGCGTAGGTTAGCGCTACTAATTGAGAACTAGACGAGGCTTCGCAAGATATATATTGGTATCTCCGGAAAGAAGGGTGATGGAACTTTACCGATCTAAATTACCTTGTACAGCACACTCGCCCTATAAGAATACTATTTATAATATTCTTGGCGGGGCACCCCCCGAAACTACCTCCCTAGCCCGTATTTGGTAATGTATTCCCTATAAACCTTCTCTATTGGGTTAGATCACCCTTCTTTAAGAATATTCTTCTGTATTCTCAGTCTCGATGGTATTCTTATAGAGCGATTGTACTGTACTTATTCGCTGGATCCGAGTATCATGGCTTCACCGATAAATTCCAGATATTCAGTTGGACAATCACTCCGAATACTATTGAACCTCAGTGTTATAAGGAGCAGGCCAGGTTTGAAACTTTCTGCTTGCTCCGCACACGGTAGCACAGTTGGGGTCTATGGGGTTACCAGATCATCCGGCTCAATACTTGGCATACATGTACCTATACTATGCAGTAAGGAGTGCAAAATTACCTAGCTTACAGTTGATATACCAAACAATCACTCCCAAGACATTTTACATCCTAGGAACCACCTGGAAAAATCGGTACTAACCCAAAATGCCACCTTGGGCGTGTCGGGTCCCTTACGCTGGTAAAGCTGCCAACTAGTTTGGTGGCTGAGTGCAAGGCCTCATTTCAGCCCCATATCCGGCTAGGAAACTTCTCATACAGCAAGATCGTCCATTTATCTACTTGATCGAGGTTGACATATTTGGCAGCCTCCAAGCACCAGCGTAAGGGATAAGCAGGCCACACGGGTATATGCCTTTCTATAGAATCTATCCAAAAGACCCTGGACTCTGGGTAGAGAAAACTCATTGAATGTAATATCATCCGACCCAAGGTTGTTCCGTGGTGGTGCCGTTGATCCGGAATCCAGCTTCAACCCAATCTGCAAAACAGATATATTCAGGAATTCTAACGTTGAATCAATTTTCCTTGATACTCGATATGTGGCTATACGGAAGAAAAAACGTAGCCCTCACTGTTCCTGCGAACCATACGTCCAGAGGATCTTCTACAACCACATGATGCTGTCATATAGTCATGTAATTTCAGCACTTCTTACCCTAAGTGCCATAACGTAGATTGTTGGGTACGCTCAACGAAAAATCTACCTATCTGCATGCTAGAGCAGTGGAGGGTTCAACGAGGCAGAGGGTATAGTGAGGCTGGCGGTCTTGGTTAATAAACTGATCTCCCTTTTGTGGCGAGATATTCGATTTGTTACCCAAGCCTCGTTATACCCTCCGCCTCGTTGTCTCCTCTACCGCTCTACTTCCGTGGCCATCCTAGCCTCAGGCTTACAGTTCCTTTCTTCGTCTACAGAAATTTCAGCGCTGGATATGAACAGCTGGTTCTAAATTCCTGTTCCCTTCGCCAACTCACGTTCACCCGTCAGCATTCCGCAAGACCGCAGATCGTTTTTAAAAAGACATGCAACTGCCCCACGTCTATCATGACGCTCTAATCGCGGATCATCTCGGCCCCTAGATGCCGAGATTAACTATAAAAATTACAATTCGATGACCTAGCAGCTCCGTAAGTTCAGAGAATTTCTACTAGTAGGGTTCGGTTAAGAAACAAGCACATCAGACTTAAAGATCTTCCCCGTAGGGCTATGGGGTTGCCTTCCAATGCTTAGTCGCGCGTCAATAGAGGGTAGAAACTTGGATGCGAGGTTTCTCTATTACTCGCTTTGGTAGGTGGGAAGATTAGTGATCAGAGTGTTGTAGATCAAGCTGAAAAGTATGAGGGCTGGATAATACATGCGTGTGCTACTATTTTCAGGGGTGAAGATCAGGGTTTGGTAGGGTTTAGCTGAAAGAATGCAGTCAGCTGGTTTATTTGTTACAGAGATCATTTCCTGAGGGTTGTTCGTTGCGAGGTATGCAGGATTAACAGTGGTGATAGATCTAGAATAAAAATGATTAAACATGGAAGGATATGTACCTGAAAGCCTAGGCGCATTCCCAAGAATCACGACGAATAACGGCATGAAAACTGGAACCTCAAGCGCAGCAAAATCGTACCTAACGCGTGCCACTCAACCCGCGGATATTCTCCGAGGGTCCCCCCGACCCGTCCAGCCTGCGCAGCCTCAGAGAAAGCTCCACATCGCCACTTCTATCCCGTGCTGAGATCCCCCTGCACAAAACACATAGAACCCAGCGAGTCTTCCATGCACACCAGCCATCCTGGCATCTTGCAACATGCCACACGGAGCTCGGGGTAAGCATCCACTCGATCGCTGTTCACCCCATGGCTGCTGAATGAGATGATTACTAGTTAGATTCTGCAGGATACAATCCTACTCACGCAGCAGACACGTTTGAGTGCTCCACATACTAGATCTTTTCGAAATAAGCTTGTTGCTTTCCAAACTAGGTGTAGAGTGGAGAGAATGCTTCTTTGACAGAAGTATCTATCCTAGGTATACTCTTCTGAGATTCGATGGTTGGATTGTAGTTCTTTGGCCTCATTGCACATGACTTGTTTTCAGCCTCCTTCACTTTTGTTATGTAGTCTCCGAGTCTGTTCGCTGAGGTCCCCATCGATCAAACCTTAAATCAACCTCAACCCTAGCCTGAACCCTAAGCCCTCATGATACAACTACAAAGCCAACTGAAACCAGATAATCCAATCCGGTAATCATCAAAGGATTCCTAGTCTTGCCCCTCCGCAGCAGTTGAGGTGATGGCACTGCCACGACTTGCGCCACGAAAGAAGATCCCAACGTACGACAATTGCCGTATCTGCATACCGCGTGACAAGAGATGAGCCTGTGGTGACAATATCGAAAGCAAACGGATTGGATTATTCGATAGTTTGCAGGATCGTCCTATCTCTGGAGGGTGTACCTACGAAATCACTTTTGCTTCGTGGATTGATGTTCCTGCTTGATCAAACCTGTTTGTGTCTCTAAACTCGTATTTAGCATCCCGACCCCCTGTTTAAGATTCGCTAATTGGCACGTCGAGATGGTCTTATGCATGATAAGCTTGAAATTAACAAAGAATCACTTGGCAGTACTTGGCAGTACTAGTAGGATCGCAACGGGTAAAAGTGTGGCTGGTAACCCCCAATTCACCGGGGCCATCCCTGTCTGTCCTCCGTTGTTCGGGGGCGACGCCAACCCTTTGCTAGGAAATAAGCATATGCTCGCCCAGGAATGGAAGTTGCACGAGAAAGAATTGGAATTCCAAAGCTGGAAGCATGGGCTCACCCCCCAATAGAATCTCGCACTCACCTCATAGGGCTGTGGTTGTGAGCGGGGAAGGCGGTGACCAAGGCCGCCTGTAACGTCCCACCACATCTTCGATCTCTTGGAACACCATATAAGCTCCATCCCCTCGCCGTTGGTTCTGGGCATCGGTAGCACATCTTCTCACTACATAAGAACTTGGATCAAACACAGAAGCACAATCTTCTACATCCACAACTATATCCACATCTACATCTACATCTACAGACCACAAACATGAAGTTTTTCGCGCTCACTGCTTTCCTCTTTATCCTCGTCGTCCTCCTCGCGACACCTAGTTTCGCCGACCAGATCGAGCGCCGTGAGTCTGGTCAGGGGCCTGCCCTCGTGGCTCGTGAGCCTAAGAAGAAAACAGGAGCTAGCAACAACAACAACAGTATGTTTATGATATCCCAGCGATAACCGCGTGAGTGCTGATGAACGAAAAAAAATCTAGATGGAAACAATACATCCTCCAGCCTCTCCAGCCCATCGTCAACTGCCGCCAGCATTGGGACTCTCGCAGCTGCCGGAATCATGGCTATGATGGTTGCTGCTGCTATGTACTAGATACCACATGCATCATACTTAGTTAATTGTGCCCTTTGAGGGGAGAGTTTGTTTATCTGAATTCACGATCGTTTAGCGCTGGGGAATTTTTCTTTCCAATGGGGGTTTGTTGGCTTGAAGTATGGTTGTATTTCTTTACTTTTGAGGTACATTTAGTTAAAGTAATGATCGAACCATCAAAGAACAACTGTATTTTATTCGTCTTAAAGTTTATCTTGTTTTTCGCGAGATTTCATTCTTAAATAACGTCATCTTATATCAAGCGACTAGTCTTCGAAGATCAATGAGCGCTCGCTTGTGAATAAATCATGGCGTGCCCCAGACATTTGTTAGCGGGTGGGAGAAGGGCCCCTGACTTGCTGGGATGTGTTGTGTGCCTCGATAAAGTGCAGATTCCTGACAGTTAGATTAGTGACATCACAAAGTTAGCAGGAGAAATGACCGCACCGTTACACAGCCCTGTCACGAATTTTGTACCTTGATCCTGTTAATTAGAACGGACGGTCAACGAGTATGATGGAAAGCAGGCGAGATGTTAGACGAGTGACCCATCATGATTACTCCGACTAACGAACCTTTCTAGAGGAAGAAAATCACCCTTCCTGACCATTGGGGAATTATCCAAACAACCTACAGAAGCATTGAAACCCCACCCAACGATACACCTTGAAACAGAACTCGCCGACGCCATCGTAGAACTGAGCCCTGAGAACTCACGAAGTTTTTCCCGAAATTGCACAAACCAACACTTATGTCTCGGATCCAAATCTTAAAACGGATCGGAGTCCCGCCACTCCGAGTGCCGAGCGCAACGGGATCGTCTATCGGCTATCCTTGCCTTCTCGGGTCTGGCCCGAGCGCCAAATAAGCAATTTGTTTCACTGTAATGCAGGTACGGTTTGCTTTTCTGGGATTTTCCGGAATTTTGGAATTAGAGTTTTAGCTTGTGTTACGTGGGTTGGTAACTACCAACATGAGAAATCTGGTGTAGGTAAGGGGGAATAATCATAGTTTAGGATAGCTGGGTTTATATTAGAATATTGGAGGGTGGTAGTATTCGGGGTAAGACGATACTCGCTTTTTTGGGTAATATGTTGCGTCGCTCCGGATCTCGGCAAGTTGGTGTAGGGTTCGCTGGCCGAGTGATAGGTTGTGGTTACAGCTGTCCGGGCTGACCAGCATCACAGAGTTCCAAGGCAGAGTAAAGCCTATGAAGATCGTGTCTAGTTGGGCTAAAGCCTTGTGTCTCAATGCTGACGCGTTGATCTAGACGGGCGGACTTTGTGGGGCTTCTATAAAAACCCGCTCGGTTTGCTTCTGAAGGCTTCTGGGTGGTCCGGTAATATTTTTTGGCTTTTGGTCTTCCCTTAACAGTATTAACGTTTGTATGTTTCCGGGTGCTTTGAGACCTCTTCGGGTGGGGTGAGCCTTGTTTTCGTGGAAAGTCTGCCTGGGGGTTCGGAGCCTTTCAAGGCGTATTTACTATTTATAGCAACGAAGAGGGCTTTGTGATAAAGTAGTTAGTTATTACTATCTGATGTCGCACGGGATAACCTTTGTTGCATGCGATATTCTTGTACATGCTAGCGATGAAGTTATGGCTGAAGGGATAACGAGAATCTTTGTTCAAGTCGAGGCTCACCGAAAGAGAAGCAACAAGGTTTACACAAGGCGTATCTCACTAAGTTTAAGCATTGTTTTTTCGTAAATTTAGTCAAACGTACCAGATCTGTCTGGGTAGTGGGAGCATGTTGTTTTCTGAGAAGTTTTTTTGGAGTTGGTATTGGTTTGCCTTGGGTTTTGGGGTGTCTGCCCTTGGGGTGTCGGGCGTTATGCCCCCGATTTTTGTTGGTTTAGAGAAGTTACGTGGTGAGGGTATTACTGGCAAATCCAAAGGAGGGGGAGGAATGATAAATCATTTTGTTTCGCATACTATAGTCCTTGGGGTTGGATATATCTATCGAGCGAGAATATCTCATCTTTGGTTGCTAGGTTTAAGGCATACCTAGCCGAGCAATTCGTTTGGACAAATTTAGTCCAAAATGATCCACTAACTTTTATCTTCTCCAAACTGCGAACAGTATTTACGTTACTATATATCCACTAGAGACTTGGCAACCTCTGATGAGTTCTCATGTTCCAAGCCCCAGCTCAGTGCATAGTGCCGTTTTCTTATAATGGTTTTGGAACTAGTTTTTGTCCTACTTTTGTATCTAGGCCCACGGATACTGTAGAATGAAAGAACACCCCGTGCTACATGGGTAGCTTGAAGATGCTACCCTCGCCTTTTCGACAGCATCGAGTTACCCAAAACCCTTGAAACCTATTCGCACCGTGCTCTAGGAGTATCGTTACCGCGGCTGTCTACGTAGAATTCGGGTGCGTTGGCGCGTAATGAATTTCCAACTCTGGTACTTAGTATTAGCATCCGTTCGGTTGTTGCAATATGGCCGGATAATGCCAACATTCGCCTAATCTTCTAAGGTGGTTCTAGAGTCCCAAAATCTGTATCATGTGGTTCTGAGAGGCGCCGCCGCCGCCGCGCTACATCCGTCATTTATTTTGGACGACTGTTCTTCTTTTTCCGAAAATACGCGGTGGAGGGCTGTCCGTATGCCATGGATAAACCTCTCATATCCCCGCCTACTGGGCTGTGTTCTTTCGATAACCAGTGGCCACTCCCGCTTGTAGTGTGCTTTGTCGGAAGGTAATCCGAACCCTATGGGTTCAAAGCTATGGGCTCTGCATTAGGGGCGGGCGTTGGCTTCTGCCTTTAAAGTTTACATGATATGCAACATATCAATGGGCTGCGGGTAAACCCCGTACGCCTTTAACAGCTAATGCATGTAACGCTGGTTGGGGCTCGAGCGAAGCGACTTATTCGAATGAGGCGGGGGAACGTGTTCTCATCGGAATATTCGGCAGCGATGGGGCTGGTCTGTCTGTCGTGTAGTTTGATTTCGAGTATCTCGTGTTAGGGTTTTCGGGTGATACGCCGTGCGGCAGTGCAAATGAGGGGTAGCTATCTCTGTAAACCAGATGGTATCCTACTTGGCCACGAGATATCTGGATAGTAGAAGAAGCTTACCAAGAAGCTTACTTAACCTTAATTGCACTCTTTCGGGCTGGTTATAGGTAGGTTCGTGGTGGGGTGGTGAAATCTCGCTTGCCAGCTAGTGAATCATGATAGGGTTTACACAGTCATGAAGTTTTCGTACCAACGGATCTTTCATACTGGTTATTGTGGCTGTGCAGTCAATTGGCGTGACATAAAATTCGCAAGCCTGACTTAGGAATGGTGTCAACTTCCTAAGCTCAAAGAGTTTAGTAACCTTTTACGTCTTAAAATACATTTCATATTGTGTTGATTGGTTGGTTGATTGATGATTCGTACGCACATCCAACCCTTTGGGTTATGGCGGCTACTGTGTTAATCCCTGACAGTATGTGTACAACTCAATAAACAGTATAATCATATATAAATGTCATGAATGGTAATTTGGAAAGACTAGTACTGAACTTAGCTAGCTAGTATTCTCTCATGCATTGAAGAATCAAGAATAGAGCTAATTGCAATTGATTGGGCTATGTAATAGTACATTTCTTCTGACTGTGGCCTCACGTGATCACGGTTATCTTCATTTAAGAAATTCATTATAGAATGGGCACGTATATTCACCGGCAAATATCCGAGGATCTGAGCTCGGGTATTTGTTGAATTCAAGGAGTTGTCTTATACGCCTTACTTCTCAGTCTAGAGCTCTCCTTGATGTGGGTTCGGTGGGCTCATCGGCAAAATATCAGAGACATTTAGGAGATGCGGTTTCTATGTCTAAAGCAATAGAGAAGGTTCGAATAATGCGCTGTGTACGTGGCGTTGTGGGTGAGGCTAGTAATGTGTAGAAGGTTAGGGTTAGGGTTGGATAGCGATTGTCACATACAGAGTTTTATTGTTTATTTATTTCAGTACGGGATACATAGGTTGCTGGGTAACAGCCGTAGTGTCGAGAATGGTATCCGAAAAAACTGTCTCTTGATATGAACTTTGTCTGTCGTTTACTATATGTCGCTAGTTATATAAGTCCGGTGTCTACCACTGCACATGTGCAAGGGCATAGTTAACACGGGTGTAAGTACATAGTATATGTGGTGGAAAAAGTTTTTGTTGGCTTTAAGTAATGTACAGTAGCTTGGTCTCTTGGGTGTGCCTTCGGAATTGTGCCAACACTGATAGGTGAACCCAGAAGCCTTAGAACTAAGCAGAGAAGGCCTAATAGGAGTAAGATCTACTCAAGGGGTTTTTGCCAAGACTTTTACATTAGCTACTAAGTAGGTCTCGTGCTAATAATTTGTTATCTGCAAGTTTATCGTTTGATTTGTTTGGGGTTTTGACTTCGTGGGTATGCACTGGTGGGTCTTCATAATCATCTGCGGGGGATTAAAACAATTACGTTATCTAGAGTATATGTACAAAGCCCTGTTGTTTAACACTTACTAAAATCCGGGGCGCGAATATGGCTGGGTCTCACAGCCTGTATAGTTTTGTGAGGTTGATAGCCTCGTCGTTTCATCTTCACGCGCCAGCCCCCAATGCTGTGCTCGGGGTCATAATACCCTATGCATATGCTCGAACAAACTTTTCAAACAATTCTAGGGAATAGAGTCACTGGTAAGTTGTGATGACTAAGGCTTCTACCTATCGTATGTTGCGTTTTTTTTTCAGACCACTGTGGAGCAGAACGGAAGGTCGCTCCACTTCGGTATCATGGAATTGTAAAGGTAGGAAGGTTGATAGCTTCTCGTGTCGACGTAGCGTGGCTATATAGTGCGACCCACTTGAGGCGAAGAAGTAGATATGCTTTGAGGTGCCTTGGCCTTGTGAGAATCTGCCTCGCTCGGCTCGAGGTGGATTCGCCATTCTTAATTGCCAGGGAGACATGTTTCTAGAAGCCTCCCTGCGCCGATATGGTTTCGGCCATATTGAATTCGCCCGGGGTATCAGGTGTGGATCTCATGACATTTGTTGGGACTACCGAATAGTGATAGAATTGCTCGCTAGAAAACTTGAACTGAGATCGGCAGATGGTATGTCAAATTCTGTATGTATACTAATCACATAAACCGGCCCTGATCGTCATCCTTCCTTTGCTTTGTGTTGCGTTGAGTTGAAGATCAACGGCCTCGCCTCGTACTAACTTACACAATTGAAATGGGAGGAAGGCATAAAAATTATATCTATAGAGGGTGTTATTTTTATCTGTACTTCCTAATGTATTTTCTGTTAGGGAATCTGTAAGGAGTAGCATGAGAAATTATTCCTTTAGGCAATCTGTTGGAAGTATGGTGGGGACTTGTCAGGAAATACTAAAGAACCACCTAACAAAGCTACACAATTAGGGAACTACATTAACAGCACGTATCCTATAACACATCCTGCAGTTCACCTCCTTAACCAAACATTGTCGAGTTTCCCGATCGAAAGAACATATACCAATTTCGAGTAAGCATTACAACTTAACCGGTACATCCCCTGGGGGATTTGTTACACGAACGGCGAGCGATTGAGTGGTGCGGTAACATTTCTCGCGGAGCGATGGGGAGACTTCGCAAGCTGTAGCTAGAGAGGGTGTATTATATCTATAGTGGTAGGACAGCAACCAGTAGATTGATGACTTTATGCTTATCGGAAGAACCCAGTACTTTACGCCAAAAAACTCGCCGAAGTTTAGCCAAGAAAACGTGCCGGGAAACATACGCAGATAGAGGGGAGATGTAAGATTCCTAGCAGTGGCTTTCCATCATTGGGGTCTTTCCTACTACTTGTCATGGCGGGTTTCGGGGTCTTAGAAATTGGTAATAACCTCATTACGCACGCCTTCGTCCATGGAAAAGGTGGATATCACTCACTAGTATACGTAGCTATAGAAGAAAACCGCAGGTAATATATCAGACAATATCTTTACGAACAACTTCCCTAGAAATATATTATTTTATACTCCTTCTCATTATGCGCCTGAGAAACGTATATGAACTCATTCTCCCCATAGCTATAGGCCAACGCCGGACACTACGGCATAAAGTATAGTGTAAACGACAAGCGCGGCAAAGACGCAAAGGAACTGTGTAAACTGTTGGAGATGCTTCCTAATACGGGTGACTTCTCGGGCGTGGCTTCGGAGTCGGAAATGATCGAGAGACAGACACCCGAGAGAGATATTTAGATAAGGGTCGTATGCCCACCTCTAGCAAGCGAGCAATCAAGTATTCTATTCCCCCAATATTGCGACATAAATTATTTCTACAATAGATGCAACTAAACTAAGTACCGGACACTAGATATCTGACAAATATATCAAATACACTATTAGTGTGATACTTACACCGGGAATACGTTGCATTGATGCAGCAGACCCGTGTTTTCCACTGGGCGAATTTGAAAGACCTATGTCTAGGGTTTATTTCTTCAAGGATATCTATACTACTCCACAAAAGCAGGTGAAAATTTTCTATAGTAGAAAGCTTAGCCTCTAGTCGGTTAGTGAGAATCATCATCAAGAAAGTCGACAATATTTTTTTGACGCAATCTTGATGGTTAGTAGTTTAGTGGGCTGGTACACCAGTGAGTCAAGTCCTAACTTCACACAATATAGTCGTGCAGCAGCCCAAGCCGCTACAGCGTGTCAGTGTAGGGAGCTCTAGGTACATACTTGACAGTATCGAGTGCTATCTACAATGGTGCCGTTCGATCGTGTTTCTTACACATACCCTGTTCATCATACGTACCTGATGCGCAGCTTAGCACTAGATGTGGCCGGTAAATGGGACAAAGGATGTGAAAATCCCATAAAAGCATATTCACACGTACCAGCGAGTGATAATCCATGAATCCATTTCGTCCTTTCGCTTCCATACCAAAAGCCGACCCAAACCGCCGAGAAAGCCAACACAGCCAAGAGCAAGCGCAACTAAGATACCGAAAACCGCCCTGAAGCAGACATCTACAACATTGTATTCCCATTTCACTACAGCCACCTCGGGGTTATCACTGCCATACGACGCGACCCTAGCATGCACTAATAATATACGCGATAGAAGAACCTACAACTCCGTGCGCGAAACTCGCTTCACAAAGGTCGTACCTTGTATCAAAGCACCCGCGCAATGATGAGTACCGATCAATACGGCGACGAGTCACACGATGTCACTCGTAGGCCTCTCTTTCGGTCTCTATTACCCCGAGGCTGCGCAGGGGTGGTGCTTGTGTTAGTTTTCTAGGCGAGTGACCATATACTTATTCCGGGAATAAGTGTTTGCGGTTCGCGCTGCATAGATATATTGCGTGGGATGGGCAGATAGGATGGGGGTTCCAGTGTTATATACCTCACTCGCGAGCCCGATATGATTGTCAGACTAAAGCTATCGATGTAACAATATCACTCAGCCGATGTGGAGGATGTACCGTAACTATAAGATCTGGTATTCGATGGCCTATGGCTATGGCTTACTGCGTTTATTACTTCGAGTGATAATAGATGTCCTGCTACAACCGCTACCTCCAGTCTAGCCTCGACACAGCTGCAAGAACCCATCTAGACACTTACTCGATCAACGGCCACATCAACCCTAACCCACCCGGAAAAGATATATTCCGTACACCCTAAATCTTTTCCAAAACACTCTTTCGTTTGCAGGCCTAGCACATTCTAGGCGCTGTTTCGAATTAAGGAGAGACGGAGTACGAATAAGCCATACGATCACGGCCATAACCTAAGGTTGGATGTGTATGAATTACATGCACCAGGCTCTAGCTCTAACCAAGCATTTGAATCGAACCCTCCCCCGGGTTTTTCCTGAATTCGAGCAGCCGACGAGCCATATGTTAGGATATCCCTATTTGACCCGACATCCTCTGGAGCGGTTTGGATGACACCTTGATAGACCGACTTTGCGCGTGCTAGACGGGAATTTATGCATGCATCACGCCGGGAGTAAAAATGTGGAAAGTTGGGGTCGGTTGTGTGGAGTAATGCTAGTGGAAGGTACGGTGGGGTCTGGGCGAAGATGCAGGGAACTCGAATGGGGGAAAATAACGCATTTTTAAAGAGTAGCCCCTTTGTTGGTAGAGATAGTCGGGTGCGCATTACATGGGTTTGGTAGATGGGGTAGATGAGGGTTTATGATGGAGAGGGAGATATCTTTGGTACGATTGTATTGATCTTGAGGGTGTCTGTTGGTGGTTTCGTCGACATGGGTTTGGCGGGGCAAATCGGACGTGATGGATTGATCCCTGGCGATAGACGAGAGTAGGAACCCATTTCAATTCCTCAGGGTTCTAAAGGCTGAGAAACGGTACACGGACATTCTGCAAGCAGTGTCCCCTTGGCCGATCAAGCGAGACTGCTGAAACCTGGTTTTTACTGCTATGGGGGAATTGGGATTTCTAGGGAGTAATTCACGCGTAACGGTCGGGGTTCGTGTTATTTGTTACCGAGTTTGGGTAGTGAAGGTACGAGGATAGCTATAGGATGCTTGCATCACTTCATGGTAAAGAGTTTTTCTCTGCTTTTGCTTATTTCTCAACTTCTCACACTGGACGGATGCTGTCACAGAACCATCAAGTTCTGAGCTCTTCCAGCTTCCTTTCGTGCGGCTAACGCCAAGAATGTCTTGGTTCTCTGCCAGTGAAGATCCCGGGAAAGAGTTTACGCGGATTATTCATGTCGATTTGGGGGTGCCTCATTGGGCGTCGGAGAGCTCGGGTGGGGGAGGTGGGGAGAACCGAACATTAGCAGAGCTGCCGGCCTTTTGTCCGTTCGACCGCAGCCATAGACGCGCTGGCCGCAAGACGGAGGGTGCTCTTAAAAACGTACATGCTGCTGTGCGACTGGGAGTAAAGGAGTTCCTGGATCAAGAGCACCTATATACATGTATCTGATATCGAGGTTCTGGCACCGAGATAGGAGAGCTTACTGATTGCTCGGGGCTGGACCGGATGTGTTGGTGTCTCTTGGGTGGTCACGAGAAGGGAACATCCCACATCCCAACACTCCAAGACCTCACGATGGTTCTGCCAGTGGATGAGTGGCTTTCGCTTACCTGATGGTAACTCACGGCTCGTAGGTCTGCATTGGCACTCGGTAAAGCAGGTGTCAAAGGAGACATCTGAAGCGATTCTCCCTTGTAAGGGGTGAGAACGAGGCATCAGGATGAGGGCACGCGATCTCTCTCGCTCACTCCGGCGAGATGGAATCAAGTGAAGCTGCAATCACATGCATGCGCGACTAAGGCTGCTCATTACATTACCCATCAAATAGACCCTTGTTTGTGGTAATGCAGTGGATACTCTGGTGGACTGTCTGGATTCGCTGACCTCTCCGTCGCTGAGTTCCTGGATGTATTAAATGGCTGGAAGTAATGATTCTCAGACAGGTAAAGTGCAGCACTGGAAATGCCTCGTGTAGCCACTAGTCCGAACAGGTGCGTACATCACGGATACGACATATGCAACTCGTCTTAGTAGTTATTCCGTTCGCCCGTCTCCCATCGTCTGATGTATACATACCCATCCTTCCCCAGATTTCCCTTTCGCCCCACCTGTCCTTCATCTTTCTTCATGAAAAAGTAATTGCCCGTCTGCCAACCATATCTCGACGAAATCTCTTTAGTCATGGCGGTCACGGAATCTACTGCTGCTGCCACCGCTGGAGATGGCCCTGACGCCACTGGCAGTTCTGTCTCTACCGGACAGAAGAGATCCTCCACCACCGCAGGGAACTCTTCTGGTGGCTTTCGTCCGGTGAAACGTAGAGCATCGAAAGCTTGTCAGTGTTGTCGAGCTCGAAAAGTCCGCTGTAATGTGGTTGAGCATGGAGCTCCATGCACCAACTGCAGACTCGACGAAGTCGAATGTATCATCACTGAGAGCAAACGAAGAAAGTGAGTCACTACCGCCTCAATTGTGTAGATAAATTCTACGTTTCATAATGGAGACCTAGAGCTAACTGATGAATTACAGAAAACTATGGGGAACAAAAGTAGACTCTGCAGGCTCCGCATCAGATACAGCATCTGCCCCCAAACCCCCCACTGCTGCTGCATCGCAGAAATCACCAAGCGCATCTCACCACCACGAGCCACACGTTCACTCACCATCCGCCATATCCGTTGATGGCAATTCAGACAGAGAAAACAGTGGCCATGTGCCTCATATGATTTGTATGCCTGATCCTCCATGTATAATCTTTCACCCCTGTAGCAACCCATTCTTACCTCTCCAAGACCAAGCCCAAAGCCTCCGAATGGGACTCAACGGCGAACGCGAACGCCGTGCATCCTACGCATCGTCACATGGTTCAGTTCCATCGTTGACGAATTCCTTCTCAACACAAACCTCAATGACCTCGACCGCACCACACCGCGTTTCACGTCCCTTGGCTATCGGTGCGCTGCCGGAATTCATCAAGCCAACCCCGACCAGAATACCGCCGGAGGATCTAGAGTACCTCGCGAAGAAAGGCGCATTGACGCTTCCGTCGGAGCCCCTCAGGAGCGAGTTGCTGAATAGTCATTTCAATTTCGTACATCCGTATATGCCGCTTTTGAACAAGAAGGAGTTTTTGGATAGTGTCACGTCGGAGGACGAGAGTAAGGGTAAAACTAGTTTGTTGCTTTTTCAAGCAGTCATGTTTAGCGGTAGTGCCGTATGTTTAATTCCCCCCCGACCTTGGAGATTCGGGACTAAACGGGTTTTAGTTTGTCGATATGGAGAGTCTCCGGATGGCTGGATTCGCCACCCGAAAAGCCGCACGTAAAGCGTTTTTCACCAAAGTCAGGGTACGTTAAAACTCTACCCACTAACGATCATAGCTAACGGAATAAAGGCACTCTATGATTTCGACCACGAACAAGACAGAATGTCACTAGTACAAACCCTCCTCCTCATGACCTACTGGTACGAAACCCCCGACGACCAAAAGGACACCTGGCACTGGATGGGGGTCGCAATCTCCCTCTGCCACACTATCGGACTCCACCGCAACCCCGAAAACTCAAATATGGATCCTAAGCGCAAGAAACTATGGAAGCGAATCTGGTGGAGCTGTTTCATGCGGGACCGTCTGGTGGCGTTGGGGATGAGGAGGCCGACAAGGATAAAGTGCGAGGATTGCGATGTGCCTATGCTCACGCTTGACGACTTCTTGATTGACAATGCGGTGGAAGAGGAAGGAGAGGACTCGGTATTTTGGAGCTACGAGGAACGACAGCGAAAGGAGAAGGAGGCAAAGAGACAACGGGAATTAGCGATTATGTGCATTGAAAAAGCGAAACTGTGTGTATGCATCAGCCAGGTTCTATCCGCGCAATACTCGGTCTTGAACACCAACCAGGGGAGTCTGGCGGCGGACGGAAGCACCCGGACGACAATGATGCTGCTGCCGAAGAAGCTGGATCCAGAATGTTGTCAAGTTGTGAGGTGTGACGAAGAGCTGGCGAAATGGGCAGAGGAACTACCGGAGGAAGCACGCTATGCACCAGGTCGGGCGAATGAATCGGGCGATGATGTACTCACGCTGCATAGGAATTTGTTGCATATGGTGTATTAGTATGGGATCACCAGATTTGCGGTCTTTGAGGGTTATTGCTGATGTTTTCGGGTAGCACAACCGTAAGCGCCTTGCATAGGCCTCAAGTACTTCCGTCGGCTCCGGCACCCTGGCCTGCAAAGAATAACGCGGTAGAGCTACAAGAGGTATCCCGACGAAAGGTTCGACAGGCTGCATCAGAGATCACTCGTATGGCCGAGGAATTGATCGAGTTTGACCTCGTCAGGTATCTGCCTACTACTGGGTAAGTAATCGCTTTCATGATTACCTATCATTTTACTAATAGTCGATACAGAGTCACTGTTATGCTCCCAGCAGTTATAATCCACCTCCTCGATATTAAATCCTCCAACGTCGTAACTCGCGAATTATCCCTCGAGGGCTTTAGCCTTTGCATGCAAGTCATGCAAGGCCTCCGACAATCCTACTCCGCCGCCGACTACGCCACCCATTTCCTCGAAGCCGCGATCAAGAAGGCAGATATCCAAGTCCACGGCTACCGTAAATTCGGCCATCGAAGACGCGCAAGACACAGAAACGTGGCACAGCTCAGCGCGTCCTCTCTGGGAAGCACCGCAGCTATATCAATTCCGGCTTCAGCGTCGCCTAGCAATGCAGCGTTGACGCCACCGCCGGATTTGGAAGGTATATCGGTACCTGGTTCATTAAGTGTTGGTAAATCACTAGATGAGAATGAGTTACAGTTTAAGCTAGAGAGTTTCCTTCAAGCTCCGCCATCACCGTCGCATGATGCACCTTTGCCAAGTGCGTTCAACATCGGCTCCAACGGACACAGTACGCTTCAGGCTCCTGCGCTAGCTGGCGCTGACGACTTGCTGTTTTCTGACTCTACTCCACATTTATCTATGCCTACCGATGGGGATAATGGGGACTTGGACGCGCTCCTCATGCGAGTGGGGGATAACCAGCAAAATGACCCATTCCTAGGACACTACGAGGATTCAATGTCGGGGAAGAACGGGGGGTTTGGAGGAAGGGCTTTCGATCTGATGGGGGAATCAAGTAGTTGGTTAGAAGAGGACATGTCACGATTACTCGACGGGGTGGATTTTGATATCGATGATGTTATACAAGTATTGGAAACGGAGATCAATTAAGTGGGAGTTATCGGCTGGTATCGATTTTAAGGGTTTGGGATGTTTTTTTTTTGCTGGGTCTTCTGAGGAGTAGCTTGGAGTTTGGTGTGGGTATGATTTTTCATGGTTATGCCTTTGCCTGGGAGACGAGTATCTTCTGTACAATGCCAAATGGAGTTGTAGATAGATTTACATAGAGCAATCAAGTGAGATTTTAATGGCAAGAAAACTGTAGTCATGCGCTCTCAGTTATTCAAGAGTCCTACTTAATGAATCGATCAATCCCTGAAATTCATAAAATTTCAGGGTTAGGGTTATGTAATGATTGGCTTCCGTGGACTTTCGCCAATACATGCGATGGTATCGATATATTAGTGTTAGAAGCGAAGTAGAGTCTAGAGTAATCGAATTGAAGCAGAAAATTACAACTTTCCCGTGTAATTTTCGTTGGGAATTGATTACGAAGCTTCGAGTTTGAAGGTCTATGTGTAGATGCCGAGGCTGTTGCTATGCTATCTTGCGAGTGACAAGGTATCAACCTCGATGGTTTCGCAGAGGGGTAGAGGGTGCCTAGGCATCCCTTTAATCTTGTGGGTTCAGGAGCGGTTATGGATACGCGTAGGCTTCTGGGGCTGTGGGGTTTACTTGTTTATGGGTGTTGATAGTCGGTGGTTCCGATCACGTGTATCTGTTTGCCTAAGGGAGTAATTGGGGTGCATAATGCTGCATTGTGACTTTAATTTCCGGTTGAGGCACTTATGTAGTGGTTGTTTGGACCAGCGTTAACTAGTACTGTGACAGGCTAGTCTCTATTGAAGCTGTAGACTATTCGCATGGATATCGTGAACCCTGCAAGGCTGAGACTAGAGCGACTTTTCTCTGGGTTTGGACGTGGGGCTCTTTATAATTTATGTTATGAATATTGACTGATGTAGTGAGGTTGTCTAGACTGACGATGCTGACGTGAGCACATGGTAAAAGATCTGCTTCTTGGAATTGTCTATGCTGATCTTACAGCAAAGTTGTTCCGCGTCCGTCTGAGGGTTTTGTTTTTTTGTGCGTGGAAAATTATTATTCCATGTGGATGTTTTGTGAGAGGTTAGTCGGTTGAGTGTGGGGTAGCGGAGGTGGGGTTGGTCTTTCACATGCGCTAACGGCATTTCCCGTGCCGCGGGGGATTTGCTGGATGGCGTCGTGGTTTGATGTCAGGGTCCTGTGATGGGGAATGCGGAGAAGTGAGTGGAGTCGGGGCTTTTGATCTGGGTTTCTGGTTAGGGGAGTGCTATATTCGGGTGTTTCTTGATTCTTGGTTTAGTCTATCGTGTTGGCTGCTTAGCTGGTCGATGGGAATCGCTCCTTGGCTGGCATTCGTGACGAGTACTGGTGTAGATGTGAGGATTGCCTTTCACCTGCTATGGCCGGAAGTGGTCGTTCTTGGTCATTAATCTAAGCTGCAAGCCTGACCCATCTCTCGGAAGTAATATCCTGCAAATAGCTTTAAATTTCTTCAGCAAGTTTTGCCTCTCAAGGCGATAAAGCAACCTCGCATCTGCACCCGCAGATTGAAAAACATCAACTCAATTTCACGGTTTGCACGTGTAATTGAATGTGATGGTTGTTCCTGCGCATGACTCGTAAGTTTACGCTTCTTCTTGAATATGCTGTTTTGTACGGGTGATATCATGTTTACCGGTTGATTTTTTTTTTTTTGAACGTGCGTCGTGCATGGGCCGAGGTCGGGTTTGGATTTGTGGAGGTATGGACTTATGATGCGTGCACTTGTTAGATTTTTCTTTTTTTTTCGTGGTTCGTAGGTTATGCTTTGGTTTTGCTCTTGCTTGGGTGGGTCTGTAGGTGGTTACTGTTGTGTAGTATGGTTACTGGAATATCACGTGCGTGTCGAGCTCTACTGGTCTTTTGAGGTAGAAATGTTAGTAGTAGTAACTTTCTTGATTTCGAAATATTGTCGAAACAGTTATCCCAGTCTTAGTATGCGCACTTAGGAGCACTGAATTGAAACTAAAGGTCCACTATAACAACGCAGGTAGGAGCTTCAATAGTGTATAGCTGCAGTATATAGTCTCAGAATCCAACACGGAATTACTTATGGGTATTTCATTATTACGGGATATTGGTAGTAAGCTGTCTAGACAGCTCGAGAAGAGGCTCGTCTAGCCCTTAGGGGTACGTACTAGGCTGGTAGTAGTGGATAGACTGTCCGTGAGAGTTCTGTCTCGGTTAGAATGCTACTTTTTATAGGGCGAATTGAGGCTCCGTGAGTTCTCCGAGGCAGTCATCGATCGGATGAAGATGCAGGATCGAGGGCTATTGGCGTTTTGCTCGGGTTTTTAGAATTGAGCTTTGGGCCGGGCGTTGGAGGTAGCTAAGATACAGCGTATTAGTGGAGTGGCGATAGATTATTTATTCTGGTACACTTAGAGAGGATGATGGGACTATCTCGTGGTGCGTTGATTTGAGGCAGGCACAAGCCATAACAGAAAGAAGAAATCTTGATTGCTGGTATGCAACAAGATTTATTCCATATCGGTCCAGCTCTAATATTCACCTCCCTATATATCCCTCCCTCTTAGTTCTCAGGACCACACTAAAAAGCGCTTCTGGTAATACAAGCTAAAACCATCATGTGATCCACGTGCACATATGTTTCTCCACTTGGTTTCCCTTGTTGTTTTCTGACCACTCATCAATAACTGGCGGCGATTGCTATTTTCATCGCAAGTTAGTGTATCACTGCAGGTCGCTTAAGCTTGCGTGTCTGGAAACTTGTGATGGTACAAAATCTTAGCGAAACCAGGGGAAAAGTAGCTACTTGTAGGCAGCATAGATCAGCTATCAAAAGTACACTGTACGAAAGCTCCCTGTAGTCAAGACGTAGGCCAGTAACCATTAAGCTTTTGATAGAGCTAAGCGCTACAGGGTAAATGTGGCCTTCTAGACAGCAAGAGTTGTAGTTGGGGTCTTAGTGCAAAAAGATCAAGTCTTCATGAGGCGGGATGTCTAGGGAGTAACCGTGAATATATTTAGCGGAAATGCCATGATCATGATTTGCTTAGGTCGATAGCTTTTCATGTTAAGCATCTTTTCTAATCTCCTGCTAGAGCTCTTGGATCATTTTTATATCTCTGAATTTCTTTAGAAGGTTCCCCGAGCCCTAGCGGCTACTATGTTCCTGGGTTGTTGCGTTTACATCACTGAGCGTTCGTAACCGCCCGGCACGGGCTGCGGAGATCATCGCAAAATTTGGGGGGGAGTGTAGAGAGTTCAGTATCACTGCTAGGGTATCGTATTTCCCGCGATTGGCTTGGAAGAAGGGATAATAGTGTTCGTCTGCGGAATATGAGAGGGTGATTGCAAAAGACGAGTGATTTCGTGTGAATAAAGATCATTGAGATTCGTCGGGTAACCTAATGATACTCATGGACTACCGTCCCCTGAACCAATTTAATGCTAAGCTTGACTATTATCAAGGTGCCGTGCGTATAGCGGATAGGAAGTTAGTGCACGTGGCTGGCACCACATAATCTGAAAAATTTTGAGGTGATGTTGGTCATGTTCCCACTATATTGAGTACTCAGCCCTACGGTAATAGCCTCTGTAACAAAGGAGCTCAATCGAGGACGACAGACCGCTACGGGGATATTGAGAAGGACCAAATTCATATCACGTCCGCTGTGTCCGCCATCTCACCCATCTGTAGGATGTACTTGGATATGTACTATTTCCTAAAAATAGTGACACTTCTCAATTGCAAATCATCCCCCTTTAGTCCCTAGTTCCAGTATCTAGTAGGCACGAGTACTCTCTAGCGCCTACCATTGGGACCGTAAAGCAACGTTAAAAGTCTCCTCTATTTTTCTGAAATTACTAAGCTTGCGAGCTCTATTATACGGAAATAGGGATTCCAAATGCCCCATTGACAAGTTTGGGGCCCGATTTTATTTTGGCGTAATTTTTGGGTGACACTCATATATAATGCTATATATTGCTATAGCGTTAATTACTGGTCTGTGTAATAGATATTGAAAGGAGCCAAGATTTCTGGTGGAAATAGAAAGATGCTTCAAAAAACTTTTCGGTATAAGAGGAAGCACTTGCTGATTCACAAGCAAGAACCTGTGAGCACAGGTAGAAGAGGTCACAATGACAGAAAGTCACTCGCTGTTAGTGAACTGTCGAGACCGTCGAAACCGCCATAGCCAGCGTTTGGCCAAATAGATCCGAAAGTGTGACTAAAGGCGTGTTTTATTAACTTCGCTGATGGTATTTATTCTCACGCTCCTTGGCCAATTCCCTATTTGGACCTATAGCTTTGTACGGTCCCCTGGATCCGTTAAACAAAGAATGGTATGGAACTACCGTGGCCGGCGTGGTATCGATATAGATGTGTGTCTAGCTTTTTCTTCACATAAAAATCTCAAAAACTCTCGCTCGTCTTCATCTTGTCTATAGATCTACTAAACTTCCCATCTCGGTGAGCTCTGGGAATTGAGGAGCGGGAAGTAGGAGTATGGTAAAGTATGGCTCTATTTCACATCATCACCCATCTTATCATAGTATCAGTCTCCTACAGAACCTAGTTCTAGTAGGGTTTCTATTCTTCGAAAATTGAGTCGTTACGGTTGATTGCGAACTAAAAAAATATAGGATTTCAATTCAAGCTACTATCACTCGCATCTTGGACCTTAAACCGGTACCCAGGCTGAGTCAACTCGCTCGGGCTTCATGCGTTCTCAAACGTTGTAGGCCTTAGTCTTCATCGTCTGGCACTATGTCATCATCGTCGGGATTCTGTGTCGTGAGATTCTCCCCATCCTCCAATTTCTCATTATCCGTCCGAGGTTTATGTTTATCCCACTACACGAAAGTTAGAAACTTAGCACCCAATTCATACACGCATTTATCACACAGCAACTCACATGTGGCACAATCGCTCCGATCAATAGCTTCGGTATCTAGCAAGCCCAAGAATGTAGATGTGAGAACTAGCCTAGGAAAGGTCATCTCTCATAGGTTCGGGGGTAGGATGCCACAACTTACTAATTCCCATTTTCTTGTCTGCCATTCGTCGTTCTTACTGACCTCTAGAAGGTTTATGTTCCCTATTTTTTATTTTAGTTGGTAAGTAGGAAGTAGAAAACGGTCTCAAAAATAAGCCTGGATTCATTACATACCCGGTAAACTATCAACTTGCTCATCCACTTCTTTCTTTGTATGGTCATCAATGTCTTCGAAGAGCTTGATCGATTTTTTGTCTTGCCCAATACGATCAAAATGAAATGCGACGGCTTAAGGATCAGATAAGTCAAAATCTAGAAGACTTAAACAAGAGTGCACAGAAAAATATTGGAAAACGGACCTTCTCCGCTTATGTTAGGTTTATTCCCTAGCTGTACCACGCAATCGATAATCACCTTTTCCAAATGAACGGCTTCCTCGCCCTCTGGCTAGATGGAGCAAACCCTTGGAGTTAGCTCTGCGTGGATCTGAACGATATTTCGAAGTAGACAGGAACGGCAATTCAGGAAGATCTTACTGTTCCATCAGAGATAACTACTACGAGAAGTGGTTTAACCATATTCGCCTTCGGTCCGAGGGCGAATGGCAGTAGAACTTTTCTACGCAACTCTGCGCCTATCCTTGACATGCCCACACGTGCGCATCCTTTCATCACCGCCCCCACTTTCTGCGCCGTAACGTTTGATTTACCTTGCAGTTGGTTTATATATCGGACTGATCTTATTCCATTCTCGTTGATATGCTTGTAGACATCGCAAATCAAGTTGAGAGTCCCTTGAAGAGCGGCCATTTTCTTTGGAGACGCCATAGATGCACTGTCATCTGTGACTACATATTAGAATTTGTGTTTCTTTGCAAGAGTTATGGGTGCTAGTCATGACGCCGTAAGGGGGCAAACCGATTAATATGACTAGGTCATAAAACAATAATAGCGAAATATCCATTGCAAGCTCGCCTGGACAGCCGTCATCGAATAACTTGCCGACAGTATCGATAAATTTCTGGTCTTGACTGTGTATTTCCTTTAGGAGCCCTTGTCCTAGCTTTTCCTTTTCGGTCGTGATATATGTCTCGAGCCGCGCAATGCATTCATCATCCTGGGGCTTGCCACTGATTTCGGTATCTTGGTCATCAGGCGGAGCTGAATCAGTGTGCGGAGTTGAATCAGTGTGCGAAGCTGAATTATCGTCTGGAGCTGGATTATTGTCTGGAGCTGGATCACCGGGCGGGGCTGGGTTGTTGTGCGGAGTTGAATCCTCGGGCAAAGTTGAATGATTGGGTGCAGCTAGCTCATCAGGTAGAGTTGAACCATCAAGTAGAGTTTGATCATTAGGTTGGTTACCAAATAAACCAGTACTGTGCAGAGCTGTATTTATGTTCAACACCGACATGATATTGAATTTCTGTCTCGGAGGCGAACCCGACTGGCTATTTAGTATGAGTTATAGAAGTATCGATTTTTAAGCTGTAATTGTGCTCAATGGATGGGGGGTCTTTAGAGGCAATCTTGGCCGAGTTTTATTTTAACTTTTTTGTTCGGGGGCAGGCCTCACTGACTTATGAGCAGGAATTTCTGGTAGAAATGCGCATATCTAAGTCATGCCTGCTTGTGTTGTGCGGGGTATTGAAGATGCATACACAAATCAGAGGACGATGGAGATGGTATCGGACAAGTAGGGATTAAGGAGGGAGAGATTTTCTACCTCGTATCTGTGGGTGCTCCTTGACTGGTGGTTTTTGTTTGTGGGCTAGGTGCTACCTATTGGCTTCTCCTCGGCGTTAGGTGGTTGAAACTGCACGAAACTGCATGAATATTTGGCTCTGATCGGTCGCTTGGGTCTGATCAATGGGTTGGGGGCTTAGCGGGTGTTGTGTTCTAGTAAAGTAAGATAAGTATGATCGTGAAGCTGCAATTCCCCGCGACTGACTTACAGGTAGTTTCGTTTGAGATATGCGCCTTGACATCAGGGTCTGCTAGGCCTATAAGTTGTAAAGACTACACCAAAAAGATTACCAGCCCTCCCATCCTACGATACCTGTAGGATGGGAGATCTACTATAATGGGCTCGTTAGTGTGGAGGAAAGAAGAGAGATTGTCGTAGCCCAAGTAGGCGGGCCTCATACTAAGACTTTAAGATTGCTTTTATGAGTTAAGCGTCGGGAATTTTTTTGCTTAGACTTTGCCCCTCTAATAGGCGCCTAGGCTGGGATAATACTCACTCTCTAGAGTGCTGTTACTCAAGTTAACGGTAGGTGAAATCCAACAAAACATTCAGATTTCATATACACTAGCGACACAAACAAGTAGTCTTAATGATAGCCACTTAAGTCGTAAGAATTCATAGATCGAGATTGACAACTGGTGCACACCGAGTGTGATTAGTGTTTACTCTAAGCTATACCTTGTAATAGGATACGGAGCTTCGATAAGTAGTTCAGCCTTTCTTAAGAAATTCTACCCTCCACGAGGGCCGGAAAAAATAGCCTAAAAAGGTGGTGCACATTTTGTGCAGCATATACCATGCATTCGTAAATGATTGGCGATTTTGCGCGCAATTGGGCCTGAATAATCCAAAAAGCAGGTGATTAATGTAGGATTTTGTGTAAGGACGTCACTCATTTACGGGTGCGATAGGCGAATGCAAATAATCGAAGGCTTTCAAACCTGGCGGAATAAATGATAAGTTCCTCCTTTTCTATACATGATGCGCCAAACCCCACTGTGTTTCCTTTTGCTAAAAAACAAAGACCGCCGATCGGAATTACTCATGTTTGAATGGCTTTTCTGAACTGAACTGGGTCCGCATGAAGGTGCATACCAATAGAGCCTCAGGGAATATTGTCGAGGAGTTGAGTTTCAGCCAATTCATCAGCCGCCATAGAGGTTAATGTGACCCGCATGCCAAAATCAAGGCCTAAACCTATTTATGGAGGGTCCAAATCTTCTAAGATTTGGCTTCGTTGCTAATAGCACCTCCACTGACTTACCAGCCAGTTCGCTACTATTTCGTTGGTCAATGCCCCCCTCCCAACTGGCCGACCTCTGCTACTCCTGGGTTTTCTGCTAGTATGCATCTCCATGCGAACCCAGTTCAGTCCAGAAACGTTATTCAGCAAGACCGAAGTCTCCCTGATTAGCACTCCTTTTTTTCTCGCGCTGAACAAAGTGAAGGGTTATGGGTTGCAAAGGCCTGGCAAGTCCTTTATTGGCTACTCGATCTGACCAAAAAAACCAGACGTTCAGGGCATGCGACGCTTCGAGCGTCGCCAGGAGGGTCCATATTGGTTACGATTGGTGGCCTTTTCCTCTGAGAAAACTAGAGTAAGTTGACAGCACACTGATAGGTACTCCAGATATTCTTACGCGCGCAGTGCGCAAGTTAAAATGCAGCAGTATGCGGGCCTAGGCTAGTTCAGAAGATAACACTGCAATGGTTGATGACTGCGCCACGATTTCCGTAGCGCTAGTACGTGCACAATATCACATGCATCGCAACCACAAAATAGCTCCAGCATCTCATTTTCTCAATATTCTTTCACACCTTGTTTCCCCTTTATCCGCCCTGTCCTACAAGAATTATTTCGTTCGCAACCTAGTCATATCTATGAAACTTATCGAGCTGCAGTACCGTATTCCTCAAGATCGGCGGAGCTGATTTGAACTATTCATACTCGTTTTCTGCACGTGCACCTTTAGAACCCAAAGAATACTGAGCATCAAGATATTTCAACCCAAGGGTTAGGAGACCAATTGATGCTCTTGCCGCTTCCCGCGTTATATCACATCCTGTGTGACTACGCTGTAACACTGTCTTAAGCTAGTCCGGCAAAATAACATATTTATTTGCGATGCCCGCTCACCAATGGCCTATAAATATATATCGAAATCCAATCCTATCGAAACTTAATCTTAATTTCTTTACGATGTTTTTAGGTAGCCAGAGACTTTATATCACATAATCTAACCCACGTTATAGTTTTATCAAAAGGGCTTCCAGCTATAGCTATGGTTAATCTTCACCAGACCGCTGGGCCCGGTTGGTTATGGTGGGCAAATCTAAGCGGGCAACTCCCATATACACGACTACTTGCTTATATTTATTGGATGTATGTACCATATTTTCTCGCAAATAACAAATACTGCCGGACTGAGACCGCAAGGTGAGAGTTGCTGTTGGATTGGCCGAGTAGACATTGAGGCTCAATTATACCTAGTTGAGAACCAAAGTAATCTTCAGATGTGACACAGACAGTAAAGACCCTGTTGCCTCGCCCAGTGATATTACAATTCTATCATGCAGTCTCAGTCCAGTTGTATTTCGCGGTTAAGCCTCGAGGCGTAATGTAGAGGGAGAGAGAAAAGCCCGCAGGAAAGTTGTCTCAGGTGCCTCTGTTACGCTTTTGACTGGCGTAAATAGCTATAGGTTGCATTCATACCGTAGGTGAGAGCCCTAACCCTACAGTAAATTGGCTCCCTCTATTGGCCAAAAATCGGGATCTAACACCTTTCCTGCAGACTTTCTCTCTCTATTCTGCATTACGCCTCGGGGCTTAATCGCGTAGTTTTCTCGCCGATTTACCAAATGTGGGAGAAAATAATGTAGGTAAATTACATGTAGTTTATAAGGAACTGGATGTGAGTTGTCACATTATCGAATTAGGGGCTATATAGTGCTTCTAGATCGTCATACCAGGTAGAGTAATTTACTTTGGTAATAGTGAGACTTCGAGCACTAGGGGACCCCCACTCTCAAGTTCTCTGTACTTGCTTTTCACTTTTCGCTTGTTCCCGTAATTCACTACCAATAATATGAAGAACTCTCTCCATAATTTTCTACTATCAGTATTTCACACTTGCGTTTAGTAGCTCTCTACCGCTTGGAGCGCCGAAGCTTCTCTGAGAACCAAGCTTCCATATCATTTGTTCAAATATGGGGAAGGGGCGGGTTGGGTTTAGGATTAGTAGAGACAACATATAGAGCACTCGAGTAAGCCTGATTATTATTGTCTTACAGTCGGCTGTGGCCCAGCCATTCAGTCGAGACCGTGTTGGGTATAACGCCGAGTGTAGACGATGGGATGAACCAGAAAGCAGCCCCCCCTGTTTCTCAGATCATGTTGTGGGGACAGGTATCTATATTCGTCATCATTACTAGAATCTGATAATGGGGGGCGCCATGTCTCTCCTGCGGCCCCTTTTGTACCACGAATCAAACCCCCTAATTTGGATAAGCGCGTAAGTGTAACGAATCATAGGAGCTCCCTTGTTTTAGAGGCCGGAGCATTAGATCCACTTTCTGCCGCCTGGTCCCTATAGGATGCGAAATGGTCCATACCAATATTCGGGGACACTTGAAGAATACATATACGGGTACGTGTTTGAATACATTAGCGCATCGATTCCGGCACGGCCGTGCACTACTGTCTTAAGGGGTTGGGATAGGTCATTAGTTTCGCTGCATACCTAAGACATGTTGCGCCACCATCACGGGCTAAAAGCGAAGAGCAGAGCCTTGGGGGATAATCTTGCCCTCTGCTATTTCAATATCTCCAATGATTTCAAGCCTTCAGCTATCCGGGAAGTGCAGAATTTGCTCCGTGCGTATGTGTTAGCAATTAATTTTTTTAATGGAGAAGGCGCTAATTATGGGGATCACAACATATATTCAGCCCCGTCCTGGTCGAAGGTGATGTTCAGCAACAGCGCTGAAAGACTTTGTTTCTAGGTCGTTATAAATAATAGCAGCCAAACCTTTCAGATCAACCTCCGAAAAAAATCAGATTGCAAGAATGGCTCAGCTAGAGATGGAACGTATGCCCATCCCGCAAGATGAAATCATCAACGAAAGTGTTTGCCACCTCCAGAATTACGGTCTACCATCAAGTGAAGATGAGCGACAGATCCTAGATCCCACGCCCCCGGTTGTGTTTTACGACTATGCTTTTAGTGAGGACTGGGAGACTGGGGGGGATGATGCGGAGTTCGATGAGCAGGACCCACCTGTAAATAGGGATTCGGATATGTGGATTCAATTACCGTTGACGGAGCCGTACCTTTATATGGATGGATCGCGAACACCCCTAAGGCACGATCGTTTTCCGAAACGACAATCTGAACTTAGCAGACCGCAGTTTTTACGAGTTATGTACGTACTTCACGTTATTTATGATTTGAGACGTACCATTATTGATGAGGGTAATGTAGAGACTTTCCACAACTACAATTTTGCGGCGATAGGGTAAGCTAGTCTTTTTTATGCGTAGATCTTGTGGTGAGCGATCAAGCTGATATTGTTTTGCGTCGTCGCAGGACTTTCCAGCAATGATAGCTCAAATAAACTCAGGAATTTTAGAGGGAGCGCCCAGAGTGCTAAGCCAGGTAGCGGTGACGGCAGCGACAGCGACAGTGGAAGCGGCGGAGGCAGCGGCGGAGGCAGCGGCAGCGGCAGAGGCAGAGACAGCGGCAGAGGCAGTGGCAGCAGCGGCGACGACGGCGACGAGGGAGGCAACGGCAACAGCAACAGTAGCGGTAGCGGTAGCGGCGGTGAGAGCGGCGAAGGATGCGGCGGAGGATGCGGCGGCGGCAATGGCAACGTTAAAGACGGCGAGAGCGGCAGAGAAAGCGGCAGAGGAAGCGGCAACGGCAACGGCAACGGCAACGGCAGCGACAGCGGCGAAGGAAGCCGCGGAGGAAGCGGTGACGGCGACGGCAACGGCAACGGCAACGGCAACGGCGGCGAGAGCGGCGACGGCAGCAGCTACAGCGGCGGAGAAAGCGGCGAAGAAAGCGGCGAAGGTAGTGGCAAAGGCAAAGGCAGTGAAGGCAAAGGCAAAGGCAAAGGCAAAGGCAAAGGCAGCGGCAACGGCAACGGCAACGGCAACGGCAACGGCAGAGGCAACGGCAGCGGCAACGGCAGTGACGGCAACGGCGGCAGCGACGGCAGCGACGGCAGCGACGGAAGCGGCGGAAGCGGCGGAAGCGGCGAGAAAGTTAGCTTTGGAATGGCGGTGGGTAGAGATGCTCGGGGGCCTGGCCAGGGACTTCAGCGCCCGACGTAGTTTAGAGGGGGGCATCTCTTTTCGTGCTTATAAGCCACTGAGCATCACAGCACTCATGACCCGTATACCATATTTTGAAATGGGGAGTATAAGTTTGGCAAGTGAGATTTGGAGTCCGTTGATCATGAGTCAATCAAGCACGCTAAGCCAACCAAGCACATCTCCCAAACAGCTGCGAGAGAGTCTCAGTTTGTCTGAATACCGGCGTTTGGGGTCGGGAACTCCAGTGCAAAAAGAAGATCTTGATCTAGGTGGTAATGAAGAACGAATTATGGTGCATCAGGCTTGGTTCATGGTTTTTGGTCACGGTTTGATATTTCCTCTCATTTTTTTCCCTGGGTGTATTTTAGTGTGAAGCTTTTGGATTCTGATACATAGTGCAAAATTAGAAATGATAGCGATGTTCAGATCTGCTGAGGCCCCAGCTTTGCCTGCAAGCCCAGTAATTCCGCCTCCGCCTTCCACGCCTCCACGCCTCCGCCGTCAGTCTCAATTACGGATACAACCGCTCATCCCGTACCAACAGAGATCAGGGGCATTCCACGCGTTGGTACAGATGATGTCAAATATCTTTACGTTTTCGCGAAATAGACCTCTTGCCTTCTTCCGTAAAGCCATAACCGAAGAGGTCTGCCCTCTCTCACCTTAAAGATTTGAGAATCAACACTGATACTAAATGAATTGCAGGAATATAAGTTCCTGCGACGCCACGAGCTTGCCAAGAAGAATAGAAAAGCCAAGAAAAAAGATAAATCTGCTATAGCGAAAGAGAGAGAAGAAAGTCAACTGGAAGACCAAAGGCTAAAATCACGCCTAATTACAATTATAGGTGATATCGCAACCCTCAAAAGCATTATTCAATCCCAAGTTGTGGTTCTAGAAGATCTTCGGGATGTCTATGAGAATACTTGCAGAAGTCCCATTAAGAAGAACTGCTTCAACAAAGTAAGGGTGGATCTACCGGGGCTATTTGAATCCCGTGAGCAAATACCGCCAACCCTTGAGACAATCGATAAGGTCATTGAAGAGCGAAGGAAATTCGAGCAGAAATTCGACGCCTTGGTGGGGAGAGTGGAGAAATTGATGGACAGGGTACTTTCCCATGTCCTCGTCTTTATCACCAATTAAGCTTAGGGACATCATGCTGAAGATTAGGGAACTGTGACAGTTAACGCTAGACGTCAATCAAGTCGTGTCCGAACAGCAAGCGGATATAGCAGAGAGACAACTGAATTTTATGTCGATGTTCACGATTGTGACTACAATATTTTTACCGTTAGGATTTTTCGCTTCAGTACGTCTTTTGAATAAAGCTAAGGAGCGCTCTAAGAGCCTTCTATGTGTTAAAGTAGTGTCTAATGGCTAACTGGTTGTTGGGTGACAGTATTACTCGATAAGCGATGAAAGTTTCTCTAAAAACAATAAGAACGAAAGGTATTTTTGGAGCTTATGTGCTCCTGTTACCGTTGGTATTGCGTTCTTGACTTTTGTGGTCTGTTTCCGAAAGCAAGGGAATGCACTACCGAAGGTAATTCAGCTCAAAGCGTCGGAGTATTTTAGGAGGTGGCACTCTCCTCAGAGCTGGGATCTACCGCGTTAATTTCATAGTAAAAAACTTACCGTTTCTAAATAAGAAACTATAACTTCTTGCGTGCGTAACTTTTGTACCTAGAAGTAGCGGGCTGTATGATTGCAAAAAAAACAACCCTGTTTATGATGGATAAAATTTGAGGTGGTGGGGGCGGCACTGTATAATATTGTTCACTAGGGGCTGCCCATGTGTTACCACATGGGCGTTGGGAGGGGGAAGTAATAGGAGGGTGGATTTGACAGCAAAGGTATATTGGCTCATGGTGACTCTCTCATCTATTCGGCACACCAAGCCAGTTAAAAGTCCACTCGGTTGAGAAGCAAAATATTCCTCACTTCTCACTTCACTCGCTTCGCTCGTTACGTTCAAAGCTCGTCATATTTTGGCTTCCCAACCTCGTCCCGTGATACATGTATTACTTAAAATTACATGTGTGGGCGTAGTTTAGCAGGGTAACCCCAAGTTTCTGCCCTTTTCCTTATTTTATATATATAGATATATTGTTCATGATCAAAAGTCTGCGTGTTTCCAGCGTGGCAACCGTAACCATCGCCTTTTTTTGCAAAAAAATAAAACCTTGTCAAAACTCGACCAATATTGCGGGAAAAAATAGAGAAAAATAGAAATACCAACTCTAGGGCTCACTGACCGAATGGGAGCTTTTGACTGAAGAACTGGGGTTGTTTTGGTGGTCTCAATTGAGAAAACCGTCACATACAGGTAATGACCTGACCCCTGAAAATGCCAAGCCTCGGTTGCAGAGCATGCGTAGGACATGAACATGAGAATGACCAACCCATTATATGAGTACTTGATTTAGGAATGATTGTTGCGTGATGAGATTAAGGTATCGTTTGGCGTGCAGTCAATTTTTTATTTCGATTTCTGGGAAATTCTCGGCGAGACCAAGACGAATGGTGATTACCTAGACCCTAGACCCAGCAAAGACTGTCTCGGCCAAGCCTTGGCGTTTGTACAGTCTGTAGGACTACATGTAATTACGGGAAAACCTATCCAAAAGGCTTAAGAGCAGAGCAGAGCTTGCATTGATATCTTGCTCAAATTTTTCCATGGAGACGGTAAGCTCCAGGCTTCAAGCTGATTCTTCACTACCGGTTGCAGCTCAAAAATGCAAAAGTTGCCATAAATATGATATTTTTGGTAGTTTAGCTACTATCTGATGCCCCTTCATCGTTTTCCTCACCATCGCTACTCTTACCCTGCTTTCCCATATCCTCACCCTCTTCGCTAATTTCGTCTTCATCTTCTCCCTCGACCGAGCTATCCCCCTCGTCCTCTATGATATCGTTAACAAGTCCCTTCACCTTGTCCATCTTTTGCTTGAGGTCATCAACTTCCTCCCCGATCTCACTAATGTACTTCTTCACTTCTCCAATCTTCTCCTGGATGCCGTTAACCTTTTCTCCCAGACCTTTGAGCTCAGCCATGAGCTCGCGGGCTCGGGCAGAGCGGGACGACTTCTCGGGTTGGGGGGTTGGGCGAGGCGCCTCGAGAATCGAGAATCGAGGGTCTGCTTCGGAAGCGGAGCGGGGGAAGTCAGGGACTCAGTTGATCCGGGAATGACTGGGGAAACGAGCGTTGAAATCAATGTCTTCAAAGTCATCAAGCCCGCCAAGGTAGCAAGAGACTCTATGGCATCCCCAAAGATTTGATTTGCTCTTCAATCCCCTGATCTTCCGCAAGCTGATTTTCTTAATAATTTTGGTAAGCTTTGAATCTGTGTTTTGCTTGCTTCGCATTGTTTCGCATTGCTTTCCGATCTTCTCGGCACTTTTCTTACTTTGTCAAGCGTTTTCATCAGTTCTTTGATTCGTTCGTGCGAGTGTCCACCTGATTTAAGTAGGATTTCGAGAGTCTCAGTGCAAAACTCGAGCTTTGATTCGTGATCAGCGATTGTGCCCTCGGCTATTGTCATCCTGTAGTCATGCTTTCGGTAATTTTTGATTTCACCGGCCAGGAAAGTAACTAATACCTTGCCTGACTTAGCCGCCGCAATCGCGGTAGCTGCCACGACTACTAGATCCGTTATTACTTTGGGAAGACTAAATTGGTAAATTAAAGTGATCTGTAGGTGAGAGACGGTGGGGCGAAGGGACGTTGAGCGGGACAAGGAGGCGGAGGGACAGGAAGATGACTTGCACAATCAGGCGAAGGGGCGTCGAAAGAGAAGGCAGAGGGACGAAAGGGTTGCTTGTACGATCAAGCGCAGGGATGAGTGACGAGGGCTTTTGGGCAGAAGAGATGATGGGTACAATCTAGTAGGTCAAGGGATCCTGAATGGGTTGGTAAGAGAAACGTTGGGGGCACGGTCGAAGAGATGAGGAAGTGATGGATACGACGTAAAGGACAAGCGCGGTGAAGGAGGCGGTAAGATTGAGAGGGTGAGTGAGGTGGATTTTTAAGCTGAACTTACAGTGTCGTGATGTAGGTAGAAGGCCCTAAAGACGGCAGGGAATTAATGTTTATTGAGTGATAATTCATGACTGGGCCAAGTAGATAGCGAAATATTTGAGATAGGTACTCGATCTCTGGGAATACCGCCTCGGGCTCCGGTTCACTCTAGGTAACCAGTCCTCGCGGTAGTCCTATCCGAAAATTTTTCCATGCTCTGCCCCTGCAGCTCAGCACGAGCACGCAACTCTTTCGGGGCTCCCGGAAAGTTCCAGAACGAGATTGGGTTGATTCCATCATCGCCTGCAAGGGCTTTATCGATATTGGCGTTGGTTATCGACTCAAACCCCACGGCAAAACTCTCACCGCCGTTAAAGCTACACCTACTATAGATATCGGTCCGCGCGTTGGGTTCCAGGGGGATTTTCTCCCAAGCCTTCCTTGGATGCCGTTAACCTTTTCTCCAAAACCTTTGAGCTCTCGCGGGCTCTGGCGGAACGGGATGACATCTGGGGTTGGGCGCGGTGCCTTGAGAACCGACGGCCTGGGTCGAGAAGATCAGCGCGGAACGAGAAGTGAGTTCAACTCTCCTCGGAGGCGGAGAGAGGGAATTAGCGATTCGTCAGACCCGAGAGTGGCCGAGGAATCTAGCGTTGAAACTAACACCTGCGCTGCCACCAAGCTTATTAGGCTGGTAAGAGGCTTTATAGCATTACCATGATCCTCCGTGGATTAACCTTCTTGGTTATCTTAGTGAGCCTTGCATCTGCACTTTCGTTGCTTCGTACTGATTGTTTTGTATCCCTTTTCGATCTTCTAGGTTCTTTTATTGACCTTATTGAGCATATCCATCAACCCTTTGGTGGGTTCGTGCAGAAATCCATCTAATTGAAGAAGTTTTTGGGAGCCTCGGTGCACCTTAGGAAGTTGAAACTTTGAGCAGGGTGTTTCCCTCGTCCACTGTCATTCTGTGGTCGTGCTTCCGGTAGCTCTTGACTGGAAAGCTACCAGTACCTTGAGTGGCATTGTCGTGATTGCAGTAGCTGTTGCGTCTGCTAGATCCACCTCTGCTCTGAAAGACCGGATTGGTGAAGTAAGAGACAATCGTTGAGGGAGATGTGGCGGGTGCGGTAGAGTAGGTGGAGGAGCGAAGTGACGACGGATAGGACAGAGTAGACGAAGAGACTTGCAAGATAGTAGGGTAACTTAAAAAGTAAGATTAAGAAGGTGGTTTTAGGGTGCAACGCTCTTGGGGCTTTTTTCTGGGGGCTAAGTGACTAAAGATTTGAACCGACCAATGTCTTTTGCTGTTTTTTCAACCCTAATACTACCGTTAAGAGCGTTGCATCCCTCGTTAGTTTTATCTGCTTTATAGGCTTCCGGAATCATAGGCTGCTAAGCTTTAACTTATGGAGACGTTGGTGTAGAAAAAAACTTCTAAAAATGGTTTGGAGTCAGCTGCAGTGATAATGTATGACTAGGTGATTAGATAAGCCACTCATCCCTGTGACCGCATGTACTCCTGGGATATCCCATCACCTTCGATTACCGCTATGCAGGCGCAAAACTGTATTCGTGACGTAGTTTGGTGTACTGAGAAATACTGTATATAGCCGCAAGCATCAAAGCGTTAAGGCCCTGAATCTCATTCTGCTTCAGTTTTTTCTAACTTATTTTACTCTAAAACTCCTCATACCTCTCCACTTGAAATGGATCTAATCTCTTATCTTGGCAAAGACGATAAATTGAGCTTCTGGACAAAGTCCTAGCTCTATCATTCTTTGAGGGTACCATTGGGTGGACCCCCTCACTCAGCTCACCCATCCACGAACTGTCTTTTGCTCCAATTTCCCTCGATCTAAGCCAAAATGATCAATATATGTCCTTTGATCCCATGAGTAGCAGGTAGCGCTGGCGATCACCGGTAATTAAGCTTGCTCTCTTACCAGTCAACACCGTTGCTGGTTTTCATGCTCGCGTCTCCGTAGCGCTTGAAGTAGTCGCAGCAGCTGTACCATTTCCTTCCGCAAAAAAATGGAAAAAGTAGGTGACTATATTTGCCGGAGATCTGTTTGGTAAAAATCCAGAAAATCCAGAGGAAGTGGAGGATATTACCCTCAGAGCTGTGTGACATCATCTTCAGACTCAAGCTATACCGGTTCGTATGTGGCCTCTGCTCACTGTGGGCACGTGGGGTTTTGGTTGTAAATATAACCCCGCTAATCAATCACTTATCTCTGGGGTGTCTCTCAGCGTAATTCGGGATCGACTCTTTTGCTATTGGCGAACTTCGGGTAGCGTTGTACGATAGTCTTCTTAGAGTGGGTACAGGTATTCCGCTCGATACGTTTCTTTCTCCGGACAGAGTGAAGAGTCGGAGGGGGAGTCGGAGCTGGAGAGAGATTCGGCAGAAATTTAGGACTTTTCGAGGTGCGGTAAAATCAACAGCTGTCATAAACATCTGTTTCGGCATGATCTGCATTATTCTGGACGATCTTGCGAGAGTTGAGGCTGAAGAGCTAGAGCTGGGTATAGCGGAATAGGCACCTCTATTTTTGATAACAATAAATACTGTTCGGTCATGTTCGGCCTGGATAAGGGTTAGGGTTTCACCGTACCGGAAGTATTTTGGGAGGGAGCTCCCAACTCGCATTTGTAGACACTATGTTTAAGAGGAAGCTAGTTGTCAATAAGCTATCTTATTTTGTTCTATGCATTGTGCTATCCCTACACCGTCAGTTTAACGTTGCTAGCGTTAACCCGCGATCTAAACCGTATTGAGAACGGGGAAAACTGAATTTAAACGTAAGCTACAGGTTTCAGACACTAGATCTAACACGCAGTCATATTTGGGGGTTGGCGGTTTCAATACTAGACCATTTCAAGTTTCTATATGATACTTCCCACGAAAGTGGCAAACCGGCCAATGGATTCGCTGGTTCATGGAGGAAGCCATATGGAGGGAGCTATATCAGTACAGGGATAAAGTTCGAGGGTGCAGTACTAATGCTTGGCAGCGTTTTTAGCCTCTCCTCCTATAGCAACCTTCCTCTCTTTAGCATGTGAGATATTTAGCAAAAATGATATGTTTATTAGAATAAAAAATTAAAAACTTAGGCCACCCTAATACTGGTTAAGCAGTCTATCGGTACATGATTAGAAAACAACTCCGTTACTAAGAATATAAGATGGCCTCATTGTGGCTGCTACCCTCTCCATAACTCTCTCCAATGCCTCTTCCAGCCTGGCTACTTCTTTCGCCAACAGGGCCAAATTCTCCACCTTGTATTTCCCTGCTCGTTGGTTGTATACGAAAAACTTATCAGACTCGTGATAGATGAAGTGATCAATTTGTGTAAAAACCTGCTGTGCTTCATAAAAAAGCTGAGGCTCAGCTGTGCGCTGCTTGTACGTGATTTTACGCTGGGCGTCGGCTGCAGCAGAACCTAGCTTGCGAAGTTTGTCCAGGGCTGTGAGTGTTGTTGATTTGTCACCAGCGCTAGAAGAACTAGAGCCCATAGTTAGGAAATTGAAGGTTCCGAGATGATTGAAGCGAAGATGATTTGGCCATGAAAAGGTGTGGGAAATCGGTGTTAATATATGGCGCCGGATGCTTGGAAACTGGTTGGTATTCATCCGTTTCAAGTTGTAACTGTTCGGAATCTGCAAAGTCAAGTTGTCCCTCTTTGTTGGTTTTTTCGTGTGGATAAGTCGCCGGGGTTTGAAGTCATGTAGAGGATACATCTACTGCACATAGAAGACTGATATCTAGCTCAAATTCTATCGGTCGGTTAAATAGGTAATATCTACATAATTGGTTGTCTGCCCTTAAAAGAGCTGATATTTTCGAGGAAAGGGCTTACATAGCTGATGAAGATTCCTCTGTTTTAATCATTGGCTCGCGAGTTTTTTTCTTCTAGAGTCGATCGCGAGATGGGAACAGTATTGAATGACCTGCAGGGAGTGTCATCATATGCATTGTGCCAAGTAGGGTTAGGTGTGTGATATTATATAGTAAGACTGATATCCACATAGAAATATTTGCTTGACTATGGTTAAGGGTTGCAGCTCGGGTGGACTTTCGATGTTTTCGATGCACCTGGATGCAACCTAGTCACTTCATCCTAGCGATTAGATGCGTAATTGATGGTTATATAGATTCATCATAAAACAAGAAGGACGGACTAGACATGCATTTCGCTAGAGCTTTACGGGTATGAGTACGGCCGGTCAAATGCGACACACCTGTGATCATAAATTATCACTCGCATAAGAAAATAGCTTTTCCGAAATTCACTTATTCTAGACTAAAAGAGCACTATAACCCGATGCAGATAGATAAAGATATCGCATTTCTATTGAACACTCTGCTTTCTATTCATAAAATCCATCCTTCACCCCCCAACCTAAAGAGCATCAAACCTCAGGATCGACCTCGCATAACTATTCTCATTCCCAGATGACGGGACCACAGCATTACCGTTAACATTCACCATAGACACACTCGCAATGGTGTTTAAGTTCAACAAACTGATGCTTGAACTATTCTCGATAGACGTGATCGCAGTCTGGCATGTCTGCCCCGGAATACACTCCTGTCCGTAGTTCTCAAAGAACGAGTATAGCCCTGAACCATAGCAGACGATGTTGCTGGATGAGGTGATACGGAGCGCCCAGGCCTTGCGGCAGGTGGCCGTCGTGCAAGAGGAGAAGGTTGGATCGTTGAATGCGCTGTTGGCGGGGTATGGGACTATTGAGGATGGGTTGGATTGGTAGTACCTAACGGGAGGGTTGTTAGAGCTTTTTCTAGAAAAGGGGAAGGTGACTTACGGAGTCTCGGTTTGGATCATAGCCATGAAGATGTTCTTAGTGTTCGAGAACTGGTACTGGTAAAGCACGTTGTGTTCCGCGGCGGTTCCGTACCTTTGGTCCAACTTTAGATAAATATCAGAAGAATAGCATAAGGAAGTGCACTTACATCCAAACTGGCCCATTGGTAGACTCTGTGTAGATACCTCTTCCACTATAGATCGAAATCTGACCATAGTTCGGGCCATCGAGCCCATGGTCACTGGTCCACGCCCAGATGTTCTCGAGGTACAAACTTGCAGTCTTTCCGATTCTCAAAAGCATGAAAGCACCATAACAGGCAGAGTTCGGGGTAGTAACAGTGACATCGGGGTTCTTCGCGCATTGCGCTGCTTCCAAAAGCGTATGAGAAGATCCACCAACACGGAAATGAACATCCCACATCCCGTTAACACCTTGCTGTCCGGAAGGATCACGTGAATTCCACTCAACCAAGATAGCACCGGGTTGAGGCCCACGGGTCTGGAAGACGAGTTCCGAGATCTCAACGTAACCAGTATCCCCAGCGTTACCAACTTTGAATACAGGGGTTGGGTTACCAACTTGTTTGAAGACACCGCTATCAGCCATGATGACTGGCCATGCTTCACCGGTGATGCGGGTGTTGACTGGGACAGTGATGGTGCCTGTGACGAGATATACACCGGAGTCGAAAAAGATAATCCTGCCTGTGTTGGCGTTGTTGTTGAAGATGGACTGTAGCGCGGCTGTGTCGTCGGTGACACCATCTCCCTTCGCACCGAGAGATTTCACAGAGACGAAGTTGGAAACATCGACCTGTTCGTACTGAGGCCTGGAGCGTTCAAAGAAGGTGTTGGCGCCATTAGTCAAGAGAGAAGCTGGCTTAGCGAAAGAACGAGTCATGGCGCCCTGAATGAAAGTGCCACCAGTGTTAGAGGTCGTGTACGATTTCCCTTGGCCCCAAAGATCGATAGTCAATGTTCCTCCTGCAAGAATTGTTGCGCCTGTTTCAGTGTTGACAACTGCCCGTTGAACGTTGACGAGTCTGACATTATCAAGGATAACGGTAGCACCAGTAGCTGGGGCCGATGATGGGGTCTTGACAGTAGCAACACCGATGGGTGTATCGGTGATGGTAGAGTCAAGAAGGATGACCGATCCAACACCTTGAGCTCCTGACCCACCAGCGGTCACATCAAGACCAATACCACAGCTTGCAATGGTGACGGATTTGAGAGTCCATTGCCAGTTCCAGTTCATATAGATGGCGGTCTGGCAGTTGTTGAACTTCAAGTTCCTGGTTAGGAATTGTTGGTTACCAAAGAATGCACCGTATCTACCACCGTTGAATGTAAGGTCGCTCATAAATCCACCGGAACCGTTGTCCATAAAAATACCTTGGTGCAAGTTGCCCGCAGCCGTAGACATTTCGAACGTCAGGTTGATCAAGGAGGTTGCTTGGGCAACCTGCCAGTGAATACCTGTACCCGCATTGGTAGGCATAGAGCGGGTGTCGATAATGAAGTTTCGGACCGAGCGGAAGAAGTTGTTCTAATTCGAATATCTTAGTCCTGGAGGTGATGAAGCTTGGCAGTGGAGGGTTACTTACTTGATTTGTGTACCAGTTGGCACCGCCAGCCAGATAGGGGTCTGAATCAATCAAGGCAATACCAGAGAAGCTAGCAGAACCCTTGATTGTGGGCAAGTTCAAAGGATCACCAACAAGCTGGGAATAGTACATTGCCACGATAGGTTGACTGATCAGATAGGTGCCGGCCGGGAAAAAGATAACAGCAGGGGTGACGGTGGATGAATCGCAGCCCTGTCCACAACGACCTCCATCCTGAATTGCAGCGTTGATTGCAGCAGTGTCGTCCGTTACTCCATTACCTAGAGGCCAAAGAAAGTTATGTATTAGCAACACGGTCTATGGTGAGATAGTGAAAGCGTACCTGTGGCGCCATAGTCACTGACGTTACGATAGACCTTGTATGTGTTTGGATTCGCGTTAAAGGCAGCTGTTCCCCTTTTCGCAATAGCTTGATACCAGAATTGAGAAGGGGCTCTGGCGTCGATTTCGGTTTCGTGACGGGGAAGAGTGGCAGATAATGCGAGGGGAACAATGTATAGGAGGGCAAGAATGGTCGCCCACTATTTAACCACATAAAACATTAGCTAAATTTTAATATTTGGGCGTGCTGCTGCTGTTCGATATCCACTTACAACTGAGCCAAAAGGTTTGATTGAATTCCGCATAGTTGGGGACGCGAGATATTACCTCGTCTTGATCGATATCACCGAAGGCAATAAAGCACAAGCAGGAGTAGATGAAAGCTGGCGAGTTACTCTGCTAGTGGAAGGTGGTGATTTCAAGAGGACTCAAGGAGCGAAATGGTGGAATATATAGAAATGGGTATCAACGAAGCCACGAAAGAGAATAACCAGGCAACGCCGGAACACCTAAGGGGAATGGAAGCTCGTGCAAAAGAGTGTGCGTGATTAAAAAACGAATAGAGAAGGTGAATGCGCTGAAGGCGCATGAGCATACACTGGGAAGACTCGGACAAACATGATGACTGCAAAGTGCAAAATTCGCTCTGGACTAGAACCAGGGCTGAAGTTCCTTGTAACTGATGGTGAAGAAATTCAGGGAGTAATTTTTGTTTTGGAAGGGGCCAGGTCCGAATGTCGTGAGTATTGCCAGATTTTCCAGGGAAGTCAGAGAACCGGGGGGTGGGGGCGTATTGTTTTTCGCCTGAATCCATTAAGTTAGTATTGCCCTATCATGATCATTCCCGCTCCGAGCATGAAGCGAGGGGATACATGCAGGGATCGAAGCAGGAACGGTGGAATGCAGCAAGCTCTTGAGATCTCGGCTGCTTCCCCACATAGAGAGTAGCGGTAACCGCTTCGCCTCCCGAGAAGCCGTTTCTTCTGTGACACCACTTGCCGATGGGGCTGGTTGAGGGAAGAAATAATCCGATTAATCGTTTGATTTCTTCTACTGATTTGCTCAAACAACTGGATTCCAGGTCCGTAGTTACAGCACGTCTCTCAGTATCCTTCTGCCAACATCCAGTCTGGGTCTGCCACTCGGGCAATTAATCCGCGGGTTAGTTGAAACTCAATAGTGCTGCCCTTGCTGTTATTGCAGGTGACTGACTAGCCCGGAACTTCCCTACTAATTTCCAGCCTTGCTTTCGGCGTGGCGGTTGTTGGTGTACGCGTGCAGGACTCGAATTACACCGTCAAGCCCCAGTTGCCTTGACATCCTTGGCGTTGCAACCAACACCGCTAGTGAGATCCGAATCACAAGCTATAGCTAGAAGAACTGTGAGCCACGAGGAACCCTAAACATACCTGCATATGCTTTTGTGAGCCCCTGTCGAATAGTCCTGATCTCCGTACAGCCCAAGCTATCGGAAATGATGGCACGGACGAAGGGACAAATGTGGAGGGTCTTGGATGTGCCTTTCAAGGTTCCCCGCACCTTTGACGAACCGCAGATCTCTCCGCACCGCACCTGCGAAAAGTCCCCCCCAATAGGTGGCAACTTTTTTTAAACTAAATGCGACTGACGTGCTTAATTGAAGATTTAAGAAAAAAATCCCTGGCAGCTGGACGGGGAGTCTCGTGGACGTTTAAACTACCACCTCCCAGTCCGAGAAATTACCCCAGTCTTTCAGGTACTCTGAAAAGAGCATGCGGAGGTTAGTTTGTGGGGCATGGCTTATAACGGGTATCAATAATTATCCGTGATCCCTACTATACCCAGTGAGTGAGAAAGTGTGACTACGGATCGGGCTTGGCGCGAAGAACGGACGAGTCACGTCTAGTCACACACCCTCTTAGGACGAAATCTATTAGGAGTCTTAAAGTTATTCGAACACTTTCCGAAATACTTGCGAAACGTATCCCGAAAAAAAGTTATTTTTGAGGAATACCGTCAGCCTGGTGTGGTTCCCAAACACTAACTTTGACATACGAGATTCATTGTGTGGCAATGTAGACCCCAGAGTGATAAAGCATGATCTCGGGTTTAGAAATCCGGATACAGTATATTGACATGTACGCTTAAAAGCACTAACATGAGTTCATCCGAAAGTTTTGGGCGCTACCACACTTCCTTTCTTGGAGATTCGATTAATTCATGTTCTGTGTTACGTGCGATCGGAATTCCTTGTCAATTCTCAGCACGGGTCAAGGGGGACGATGTCGTACCAGCCTATTCACCGGTAAAACCTCTTCTCCCCCTGAAAGTTTATCACCGATTTAAAGTATCTTGGCTGTTATAAAAACCAACATATATGCTTGTACAATATTCGGGGGATACTCGGGGGAAATAATTATATCCCCTGGTCATCCGCGGCCATTTTTGCTATTATCCTATGCATCAACTATCACATCCCCACATTAAAGTATTCAGTTTGGTGTACCAGAAACTCGCTTTTGCGTTCCTGAAAGTAAATCCCTCGTATGTTTCGTAAACATGCCGATATCCCATTAGACCGACAAGGAAGAAAATATCTGTTAGTTGGCCCTAACGGTCCGATATCCTCGGACATCTGAGAAAGTGAGGAAGATGATTGAGACTTGTGTTCGCCGGATTCTGTTATTTTTCTTAAGAAAAGTCACAAGCTCATGGATCTATTCGGCAGTTCTGTTGATTGTGCTTGTAGAGCGCACGTGCGAGCTAGATTGAACGCGCGAACTTAATTAAACGTAGATGCGAAGTTTTTAGACTAAGGTCAATGATTTAAAAAAATCTGCACATCTACAGCTTATTCCGGGTTTCTAGTAATCAATTAAGCAAGGACATACACTCTAAATACCTCACCAAGTCAAGCATCATCCTAGAATAAAACTAAGCTTTGAAGGTCTAATCCACTAGAATCCCGGGACTTCCGATGTCGTAAGATAGAACTTGTCGGGCCTTAATAACTAGAGCAGTAAGAAACTCACGCTAAAGAGCCAAGGAAACCCGTTTTATGCCAGATGGGACGTTAAGTGACGCTTGCGAATAGGATTGGGTTGGCCCACAGTATTCAACCGGGCCCAAAAAACTCGATCTGGGATTAGTTTTGGAAATTATCCTTCTGAGATGTAGGCTTTACAGAACCCTAGTGAATAGAGTTTTTTATCTTATAATTGTAAAATTATATAAGTAGAATTTCGCATTTAAGAGTATTTCAGCCTTTTGCCATAGGCTTACCCTGGTGGTAACCCAATAAGTGTAACTAGCCTTTAATACAAGTCTATAGTTTCTATTGGGCTTTGAGCTCAGGTCTTTTTGATAGGTACTCCGTTTTCCGAAGCTGTGCACATAAGAATGGTCAATTGTGGCTAATAGCTATGAGGGCCGTGCATAAACGTGTACGGGTATACGGATCTAGCCATACCAGGATTCTACTAGTGTTTCCGCAGGTGCAGCGGCCGGCCGGAATACTATAGGTCATTATTGGTATCACCCTGAGTTGATCGGAAAGTTAGAATCCACATGAATCTAGATTTATATCTAGCTACGATGAGCGAATTTTAATTTACGTATGGTAAGAAAAGATGGGGTAGCGGAGTAAAGGTTCTCTGGAAAACCCCCTTACGAATCATGAATCCGGGAAATAAGTTCCGAGAGAAATCTAAATCGGTGTTTTGTAGGGATTGAGACTAGTTCGCTGAAGGGAGTGGGGTAATTCACGTCATGATTTGGGTTTGAATTCCAGGGCGACGCCCTCGAATCCCGACATCCTATCGTGAATAGGAAGTCGTTGGGGGTTGAAGTTGCAAAGCTTAGCTTTCGTTTACAAGGCCCCGCAGCTCACTAGTCGCTAAAACTTCAGAGTAATTAGCGCCCCGGACTTAAATTCATATGTACCCCTGACGGTTTAGTCTTCTTCGGGGGCCGTTATGGGGCCCCACACTCAATCCCGGACCGCCACACACGCTGATTTCTCTGCTAGGTGGCGGATGAAGATTAAAAATGATGACAATAGATATATAGTACAGACTGAAGCTCAATTGTGTAATAGGCAGAAAATAATTAACATGTTAGAGTTAAAGCAGCTCCATAACCCATTCACACAGCTGCTTCCAGGTTTCACATCTCAGATTGGAAGGCGATTGGGAAGTTTCACTAATTCTAGGCCTGGGGGATACCTCGGCATGTTTAAGCTAATATAAAGGCCCTAGGATTTCGGGACGCAAATTTTGGGGTTTAACCCAAGATAGGCGAGGAGGCTGCATACAATATATATGCACGTCAACTTTAGTTGATTACAATCTACATTTTGTGGGGATTTGCGTGATATTTGTGTTTATGTGTGTCTGATTGGTTGGCGACTTTCCTAGACCGGTCTAGGGGCTTCTATAGGCTAACCTATTTATTGTTTTCTTGTTCTAGTTAGCTAAGGGCAAGGAACAATATCTCTCCAAGTTATTAGCGTGACAGAAACCATATACGCATGTGATCTTATAACTCCAGATGAACGCCTAGGAGTGACTTCTAGTGGCAACATTCGTTGGATCGCTTTCTTCTTCGGAACTTCACTTCCAGAAATCTCCACAAACTCATAGACACCGCCTTAAGGAATTGACTCGATACGAGAGACTCAGCTTGCAGCATTTATTGGCTAAAACTGACTTATTGCGCTAATTACATATCTACGCCATAGTGACTCCAGGTCTTAAAATGCTCCTACCGAGGACCTCGCGATCATAGAGCACTCTTGGTTCTTGATTTTGGAACCGCCCCCGCCTGACCCCAACTTATGTTATCTGAGGCCTTTGAGTGACTGCAATGAGAATGTATAGCCCACCAGTCAGAAGGCTAACATGTGATTATCATCTTCCTCTCACCACGTTTTGGGGGAAATGAGGGTATTACTGGACTGAGATCATTCAGGGAGTTTTGTAGCCTAATACTGGCGTATGTGGCGTATTCTCCTTGAAATGGAAGTCACAGGATATTTCATGCTGACTAGGGCTATTGCTCTGCCGACCGCATCCAACGATCATGCACTTCATAAAAGGTGGCTCGTTACGAATTTTGCGTAAGCAGTTATATATACTCCTAGAGGCATCTAGCTAGGTGTCGCGGTATCCGTCGTGATGCTAATTGCATCACTTGCAGTACCCTGGATATGCACGCACCACGAAACTTAAACTTTCCTCAGATAAAAATCCTTATCGCGGTGTGGGGAACAGCGAGGCTCCGTTGTACAAAATGCACCTGCTCGAGTCATCTTTGTGTTGCGTTGCACGAATTGAAGAACACTTGGCATAGTGAAATCACATGGAATCTGCAGCTTTAGTAACTGCACGCGCCAGTGTAAACTGACAGTTCACGAAATACGTGGAAGTTGAATCCATCGTAAGAAGGGCAACTTTTTGAGGCGTCAAAGGTCCGGACAGTTCGCTGACACTCTTTTAGAATGACGCATCTAGGACTATCCGGTGGCTGTAACAGCAAGGTCGATCCGATGATATCTTGTAATGAAAACTAACTTGAACTAAGATGGACCATACTTAGAAGCCGGGTAATCTGTGGTAATGATGGTTGAGCGACTTTTAGGGCCAGGCTAGCGCAAGCAGCCAGCCACCAAAATTTGAATTTTACCCCGTAGCCAACCCAAGAAACCTATCAGAATTAGTAAACGCCTGAGTGTCGTATCTCCTATCTCTCACATATCGTATATTCGGATATGGCCACTGTATGCATTCCGGGGACTCGGCGGAGAATGAGGAGGCAGAAGTCATAGATTAAAGTGCTCGAGCGTTCCATAAAGCACTCATCCAAATTTAAAACACGCTACTTTTCAGTTTAGTAGAGCTTTAATCGCGCATATATAAACAGTATCAGCGATATCGGATACAATCGGATGTGAAAGGGCTCTTCCTTGACCATGGAAGTAATTGAACCGATTTGCAATTTTGTGGGGCTGCTTTGGGGGGCCCCATATCTACATCAAGTTATGGGGGCTGATACTTTGGGCCCTTCTCGATGGTCGAGACCACGAAGACTTCTTCCTTGTTTTTCTCGGATGCTAATTTCTTTAGGGGTGTTTGATTTGGAATAAAGTGGAAAAGGGACGTAATACAGCAGTGTTAGGCCCTTTCCCTTTACAACCCATAACTTGACGGTCTCAAGCCCCTCCCGTACACCTCTCCCCTCTCCCCTATAATATCGATAGAATATTTTCGGGCATGGTGGCAGAGGTCGTATCCTATCTCCCTCTAGGCATACGCCCGCACCAAGCTAGATTCCTCCTTTGTTTCACTCATTGCTATCCCGTTTTTCGTTTTATACGCCTTTGCTTCGCTATAAAATCTCTCTGGAAGTACACTCTGTTCAAATCAAAGAAATGAGGCAAAGAGACAAGATCACGTTGAGTTCTCCCATCATTGCTTGCGCATCTTCATAATTAGAGCATTTTCTTAATCAGAATTCGATTTATTACGAGGTCTACCACTCCAATTTTCAGTACCTGGGCGTTCTGTTCCTCATAGATCGCACTAGTGGGATCCTCTACGGTCGGGCCCGAGGCTTTACTGTGATATTAAGGTGCTGGTGGTTTGTTCCTCTGTGTCGTATGTATCTGTTTTCCGGTTCCTTATTTATTTGTCTAATTATGTTGGAAGCTAGACCTATAAGATTTACTTAAGTTTACGTCAACATCTTGGTCTTGCGGGGATGACGGAAGCGCAAAGCGTATTTGGAGAGTACAGTAACCCAGGGGGTTGGATGTACCTGGTTGCAATTGTCGAAGAAGGATAGGAGATTATATAACATCCTGACTAAGCGTGTCTAGAAGATAATCTATTAAAGAGAACCGTTATAGGAAGGCGAGAATAGCTTCGAGTAATCATCGTCAATTTGATATTAGCATCACGCTGTTTGTCTATGATTTACAATAACAATTTTTTGAGATTGGGTTAGGGTTGGTTCAACCTGAGGTTGCCATCGGATATGATTGGTTGGGCTAAGTAATTAGGATTGGTCATTTTGTCCTTTGCTTCGTTTGTCATGAAGCGGGTAATCCCGCTGTATGCGCAACAACAAACCCTACCAGCTGGAGTAACATGTCTTACATTCAGCGCCACAACCCTAATTAAAGTTACCTTCGATAAACAAAACCCAATAACTGCTCCTCGGCTTAGATCTTGGCAGCTATCAACTGAATGGCACCAATGATTCAAACTGCGGTCACTGCTTCCTGCTATCCTACGACCTGTCTGTTTCAAGGCTCGGCTCTGGTTCCGCTTTCGCCTCGTCTACAATCTCCATTGTCGCATGACCAACAACTACGGCGACGCCCAAAACGCGCACATGGTTACCCAAGAGGTCTCTTAAAGATATGACGCGCTGTAAACTCAATAACCTGCTTGACACCAAAGCCATCAACATTCTATCTAGGCTATGGGATTTCCTGAATTCGTAGATTGTGAACTGCACATCAAGTCTGGTCACGTAGAGAGTAAGCTGACATGAAGATGTCCACAGGTTAGGCCATGAGGGAGATTTTTCACTGCTTGCCAAAATGACTGGTTTATGTAAAACGAGCACACCATATATATGCTGCTTCGCTAAAATGTTGTTATAGATAGTGAAAACTTGTTTATCCGTCGATTTCAGAGCTGTTGGTATGATGATACGAAGTCTTGGCATCCTCCTCTCTACTGCGCAAGACTGCCGGCAGATTGGGGCTGTGGAAGATTGCGATCCTGAAATTTTATTCACATCCTACCAATCTTGTGGCAGGGAAATAGAGCTCTGGCGGAAGATAGCTAAGGGGTGAGTTCCATAGGTGAATAACGGTAAGTGAGGTGAATAGATTAGTAAGAGGTACATGTGTAAGAGGTAGATAATCGGCGAAATCGGAAGAAAGGTTTCACGGGGCAAGGCAACAACTTGATGCAGAAAGCTGACCAGCGGATCCATCATTGGCTTTAGGCTAGATGGATTCTAAGACAAGCGACAACACATACTCTAAACCTTGCGCCGCTTCAATTCAAATAATTGGGGCAGAGTGAGGAGAAATTTCCTCCCGTGGTCTTTGCAGTAGCTGAAAGCCATTCATCGTATGTCAGCAGCGCTAGACACTTCCTATGTTTGATATTCTACACAAATATCCTGGGGGATTTTTCTAATACGTCTTGTTCCTAGTCGACTTTCCGTAGTTCTCGGTTTAATGCACCAGTATGGTCAAATGCAAGTATGTTCTAGTTATTAGACCACGGCCGAGATATCTAAACCCAACAGGTGGGTGTACAAACACTACCATTACGATCAAGCATCAAGCCTAGACATAAGATAGTGGTAGAAAAACTAAACTTCAAGATGTGGAAATCTCAAGTATGGGGAGATTTTCGGAAAAAAAAAGTACAGTAAAACCTATCATAATTCCAGCCTATCATATTTCCATACCTATCATATTTCCAGCCAGCAGCTACCGCAAACTTCGTTCTATGGGAAAAACCTGTCTTATTTCCATCCCTATCATAATTCCATTTCCAGCAGATTCCCAGCATATAAATTTGCTAATTTCCAGAGTCACCCAGATAATGAGAAGATTTTTGTAGATATTTTCAACTTTTTCCACTTGGAAACACATCTCAACATGACCATCCATATCCCCTGTGAAGGCAGCCTCTTTTAGAATGGTTGTTGGTGTGCAATAGTGGTTCTCGTAGCCTGCTCCTTATGGGTATCTTGCTGCCAAGATCCTGGGTTAGGGTTATTGAGGCTCTAAGCGCCGCCAAGAAACTTATTGAAGTTCCATACCTATCATAATTCTAGCCAAACTCCAGGAACAGCCAACTGGAATTATGATAGGTTTTACTCATGCTGCCGTTTTGAAGTCGCGCTTCCTAGATAGGAAACTTCCTATTCCCCAACTAAAGATTTGGCGAGGCTGTCTGAATCTAAGGGTTTTACATACAAAATGCCAGAAAACAGTGGTATCTTGTTCAGAATCAATATCCTAAAGGCGCTATGGAGGAAAGAGAGGTGTCAAAAGGGCACCGAGAAGATGCCACAGAGGTGCAAGAGACTGCCGAGACTGCCTTCAACCAATAGAAATGGCTTTCCCACCAGATCTTGCCAGCTTAGGCAACGCGACTTCAAACCGGCTGCATGAGTACTGTAACGAATGCGGAGAAACCGAAACAACATCCCACATAATATTGGAATGTCCAAAGTGGGAACAGCAAAGAACCGAATTCCTCCTTCCAATCCTAAGAACAGTAATATTCTACAGGAAACCAAAAATAAATTTGCATCACCTTCTTTTCGTATTCGAAGACGAAATAGCAAAATTTATCCAACAAACCGATTTAAGACAAAGAATGAGATGGAGAGTACGAGGAAAAGAAAAGGACGAGGCGGTACCAATAGAAATAGTTCCCGGACGGGAACTACAGCTGCAAATTATACAAAGGCCAATGGTCATGATAGAAAAGAGAGTGGAGAGAGAGATTGCAAGAAAGGCGAGAGCGAGAGAAAGGAGAAGAAGAATGAGAGAGGCGAGGAGAGGATAGAGAAGGAAGAGAGAGTGGGTTTTATTGGTTTTTGTTTGTTTTTGTTTTTGTTTTTGTTTTTGTTTTGTTTGGTTTTGTTTTGTGTTTTGTTTGAGTTTGTTTATTTTATGGAACGAGGGAGAAGAAAGTGGGTAACAGTGGTAAATGTTTACAAAGGCTGTGAAAAGCGAAGAGGTGGGGTTCTAGCTGTGTTTTCTGCAGGGGGCTTCATTTCATATATACGGAGATTCTTACAATGTAAGAAGGCAAAAATGGTTAAAAGGTGGTTTTATTTAAGTCAGGCTGGTACTAAACCATGCCGTAGGATGAATACCCATAAAGGGTCTATCCTTATTTTGAAGAGATAGTTTTTTTCAGAATTAAATTCATTATTAAAAAAAAAATGAGTACTGTAATCAAGTTTTAGCTTAAGTTCTATTGGGAAATTACCCTACCTATCGGGGTGTTCCCACATAGATCGGCTGGGGGATCTTATGCGCTGTTCGATATGCTACTTTTAGAGAATCCTCTGCAGCTTTCACTTCTGAATTTGCTGATTTTCGTTAATCTTGCATATAAAAGGATCAAATTGTGATCCGTGGGTTTCGTTCGCTTAATTGTTACCCGCGCGCGGTCCGGGAAGCTAGCCAGTCCCATCATAGGATTTTGGAATTGACACAGTTGAAACAAGACGACTTATATCTTCAACTTTCCGTCGATCCTGATTAAAGACGTGGCCTTAAAGCCCGAGCATTGAACGTAGATAAAGTAGAACTTTCTCTATCGTACTCACTACTAATCACCTAAACCCCATTCATATACCCGATTCCATCATCAAGAACGATTGCAACATACCACCAACGCCAGAAACCAGAAATGTCCCAACCTAATCAATCCCCCGCCGACCAAGAAAAGGTGATGGAATTGATTAAGAATCTCCAAGGGCAGATCGAGTGCCTCAAGGGCCTGTACGGGCTCCGTATCGACGCCCAGAATTCCCGCATACCAGAACCCGAGGAAGTAACGGACGAAGAGCATGGAAAGAGAACCATATCTAAGGGCGGGCCCTCAACCGCTGGACCGTCCAATTTGAGCGTTGTCAGGTATCCAGATTCCTGGAATATATCATGGGATGATGAAACTCTATTCGATAAGCTATTTAACTGTCAAAATAACGTTAACGCCAATTGTAAACATGACGACGCGAAATGCTCACTAAAGATATTATCCGGTGACGTTCACACCAGCCAAAGGAACTTTCGCTGCTATACTGAGGTACCAAAGGCGCTGGAGGGGATTAACTCGAAACAGTTTATCAATAGGAGCCCGGGGGAAGCTAAGAAGGGAATGGAAGCTAAGAAGGGCATGAAAGCTAAGAAGGGTAAGAAGGGCATGAAATCTAAGAAGGAAATGGAAGCTAATAGGGAGAGGGAAGCTAATAGGGAGAGGGAAGCTAATAGCATGGAAATTGCGGTTATCGAGGGCCTAAATCCAAACCCTAAACCCTCCAGGAAAACCGCTCTCCATAGAGAAGCCCTGCGCATGCTGCCCCCAGCCGGTGCCGAAGAAGAAACATGTGCAATCCACATCACGGACTTCGATAATTGTAATAACAAGATTGCAGACCTTAATGGCCTGAGTCTTGGTCTGCAAGGTTTCGAACGAGTATTTGATCCGGTACGTTTCAAGGGTTTTGCCGCTTTCATCCCTTTTTCTGAAAAAATGCTTTAAACTGAAAACCTCTGCTAATAAGTCGCGAAGAGATCAAAGTCGGGGGCTTGGGGGAGGAAAATGTATGGTCGTCTTATTCTAACCTGCTAAACTTTTTTCAGCGAGCTGATATTCCCGATGAACGACAGCAACATAAACTCTCCCTCACCTAGTGTTACTATCTTGGTCTTGATGAGTGATGTAAAAGGGGAGAGCGGCGAGTTTGGAGGCTGCCATACTTCGACCTTGGTCAAACACCTCAGTCCCGATGCGAGAGACAGATTCCACCAGCACAACGCGAAAAGCCACCAACATAGAGTATTTTTAAACCCCACATCTACTTTTATTACGTTCTAACGGTACATATAGCAACATTCGTTTACGATTTCGTACTTTGCAATGTATAAAGATAAGCCCTCATCCTCCGGAACTGCGACGTACGATCAGCCGTGTGGAGTCTTTGGCGACTTCCCAGACACAAGATCCGAAGCGGACGATAAATGGATCCGAGAAGAAAAGTTCTCAGTCTCTTTCAGTGCATTCAAATCAGCGCCATATAACCGGCCTGACGCTAAGGGCCTCCAGGGATACGGGCCTTGGCTGTTGGTATCCTGGAATGAATTACCTTCTCAAGGTAATGCCAATGTACAAACGGAAACCATTGATCAACTCCAGCTTCCACGCTGGGTCTTTGAAAACATCGACGGCATTATTCAAAAGTGGAGTGAGGTGTTGAATGTGCTAGATCAGAAGATTGATGTGCCGGTAAGATACCTTGTCGAAGGCTACATATATATGATAAGACTTGTAACTAAATGGTTAGAGTGCGGTAATTTTCGACCCTAACCAAAGGTTCTTCGAAGACGAGAATTTCACCAATTCCAAACGATACTTTTGGGCTTTACAAACTTTACGAGTTTTTGCGAACTATGTTGAAAATACGCTAGAAATTTTACCTATTATATCCAAGAACATGGAAATGTTTGGGACGAACGATATGCCAGACCGGAAGAACGATCAACTAGAACGGTGTATCCAAAGGCTCAAGAAGCTACGAGACCGTATCGAGAAAAGACGAGAAGAGGTTAAGAATTTGAGCGACGGGGTTAGACCTCTCCCTAAAGTCGAAGATCTGTTATAACCCTGACTAATGTACTGCTGCAGCTCTTCTCTGCATCTTCAGCTGTTGAAGCAAGGCTTGCTGCCGACCAGGGTGCTAACATCCGCCTGTTGACTCTAGTGACGATTGCATTTCTGCCAGCATCCTTCATAACAGTAAGACTACCGGTTCTCTGAAATGGTTATGAGAATCGAAAGACTAACCCCCAGAAAATAGTCCGTATACGGCATGAATGGCTTACTTAACGTAACCCTCAACTCGTTCTTCGTGTCGCTAGTGGTCACATGTCTCGTCACTTTTTTTATCGTGTTCAACCTCCGCAACACCGAAAGGATTTTCCGCAAGTTCTATAGGGGTTGGACGGATAAAATGCAGCAAAAAATGCTAAAAGAACCAGAGAGAGGAGAGATGAAGCTTGGTAGGACCTTCTATTACATGGATCCTATAGTCGTCACAAAAAGCTCTGAAAAATGGAGACGGCGAGGTATGCGGCTTCAGCAGACCGAGGAGTTTCACAGGGCCGAACCCCCCGTCAGCAACTGGTGGTATGTTGGATACTTCTTCAGGGGCCTATTTCTTCCAGCATGGGAATGTAGACCTATGCAAAAAGTGAGATATATGGGACCACGGATACGTAAAAAAGCGGCGCTAGTGCGGGACTGGATGAGATCTATAGGGCCACGAATACGTGAAAAAGTGCGGGACTGGGTGAAAATAGCTAAAGCAGCTAAAGCAGCTAAAGGAGCTAAACCAAACGCCCCCGTTCTCCCACTGATAGAGTCTGACCCATGTCTGGAAAGTTAGTTCCCATGGTTTTATTTCATTAAGTTACAAAGGTTATAGCTTTATGTCCTTCAATGTATTTCATTTTATTTCCTACCTAATCCGTCGTTTTAATGTACCAATGCCTATTTTCCTTGAACTAAAAACTCTAGCATACCTTCTACACCTAGCTCAGGACATTTCTTTAGTACTTTCTTAAGTAGTTAACGTTATGTATGGTTATTAATCAAATTTATTTATTCTGGAAGCTCACTTGCGGCGAGATCTTGGGACCTACCATCTTGTCGAGTAATTCGTCCTGCCAGCTAAACTGACCTTATCAGTACGAGCATAAATCTAAGATATGTTACTCAAACCCCTAAGTGACAATAACAGGCGGTGAAGATACCATATTGTAAGTTTCACTTCAGCCCTGAAATCACCGACACCTAGACTTCACGAGGGAGGTATCTACGGATTCAACTAGATCAAAACCAAATATCTCAAAGCAAGTCCATAATTCCATTATATTCGCATCATTACCACCTCATCACAATCGCAATCACGATTATAAACATCACCATACAAAAACCCATAAAACGGGCCTCATCTCAAACGAAATAACTAAGAAAGTCAACCAACCACGTCCATCTAAACACAGCAAAAGAAATCCCTAAGATCCCCTCCCCTTCCCTTGTCTCCCACCCCACGATACCCCATTCTTTTTCCAAGCCAAGGAACCCACGCTTATAAATAAGAAACAAAGCCATTTATACAAACCAACCTAAAATACACTATCCAACCTACTGCTGTCCCGGAATAACCTCAACATACCGACTCTTCCCCCTCGCCTTCCTCCCTCCAGCTGGCGTTGATCTCCTACTAACACTCGCCCCCGGTGGACCCAAGAGATCATCCATGGCGTCACCACCCCTGCTACTCATCGCTGTCGGTGGCCTACTCGGTGGCCCGCTACCTGGCGGTTTCGAGATCATTGGCGGTGGTACGGATGGAGGTCCGGGTGGAGGTCCCGCTGTAGATGGGGATAGTGATTCTTGCGCTGACATCGCTGCAGGACTTGGACTCCTCCCTAATGGTGGTGGTGGTACGGAAAGACCCGGTGTGCCAGGTGTAACCGACGGAGTCGGCATAGTAGGCGTCATAGCTGGAGTAGGTGACCTCGGAGGCTCCGAAGAAGAGGAACGGGGTGGTGCAACAGAAGACGGACGGGATGGCATACCGACGCTTGCGCTAGCCGGTGTAGAAGCCCGCTTCATTGGCGGTGGCGGGGGTTTTGTTGCTACAGGCGTGGTTTCACCAGCTTTTTTGTTGACCCATCGCTTTAGGTCTGGATCATAGACGAAGGATGATTCCTCGCCAAGCTTGGCCTTGATGGGGCCTTGAGTGGCATTAGGATCCTTTTTACCCCCGAACCAACCGAACCATCCTTTCTTTGCACTTGAGTCTGTAGAAAAGCCAAATTAATCTCATTTCCTCCCGAAAGTATCAAAAACCACGAGGATACATACCGGTAGCTGCATTTTTCTTTTCCTCTTCCGCTTTCTTCTTCGCCTCTTCTAGCCTAGCCTTCTCCGCCCTCTTTAAGAGTTCATCATCGTCATCATCATCCATAAACCCCTTCTTCTTCGGCTTCGGTCCAGCCTTCTCATCATTTTCATCATTATTGTTATCCTCAGGCTGATACGGTTGAAACTCATTACTCGGCGGCTCATACCCACCCCCGCTACTCGGGGGTTCATACCCGCCATAACTGGGAGTCTCCGGAGCAGACGAGAACGAAGGTGGCCCAGTCGCAGGGATCGAAGACTGCGCCTCATCAAATGAGCTTCGAGAGCCATACGTATTTGTGTTCCCGCCAAACTCGGTTGTTGAGTTAGAGCTGGGGTGAGGACTATCGTATGGGTTCACCTGTTGCTGGGGTCTCTGTTCATACGGATTTCCGCTCGGCTCGTATGGATTCACCTGCTGCTGGGGCTTCTGTTCATATGGATTCCCGCTAGGTTCGTATGGGTTGCCATTACTGCTCGGCTCGTATCCACCGCCGGTATAGCTAGGTCTGTATGAATCCGCCGATGACTTACGTTGATGATTCACCACCGGCGCATAAGTGCTCTGCTGACTATCATACGAGTTTCTGTTTTGGGGCGCATACTTCCCAGCTGCAGCGGGCGGTTGAAACTGTTGTTGTTGCGGTTGGAACGGATTCATACCACCCTGGATACCCGCGCCATAGTTTGAGCTAGTATTATACGCTGAGTAGAGATCTACCCCTGACTGAACTCTACTCATATTAGGACTCTCACTTGACATCCGGGCGAATGGTCCAGAGATAGGATCAATGCTTTTCGAATCCGCTGCGCCGCCAGCATCGTCTTTTTCACCGGAAACAAACGTGTTGAAAGTCTCCCAGATGGAACTGGTAACAATCTCAGAATTCAACTTCGGAATCCACTTCCCAGCACCAGTAGGAGCAGGGCCAGAAGCAGAGTCTTTAGGCGCAAAGGATAGCCTTGTGTTGAGCTCTTCGACAGCCGCCATGAATGCGGGGTTCATGTAAATTGACGGTTTACCCCAGCCTTTAATAACTGCTATTATGGCATCAACATACTTCTGCGCTTCCGACTTGTGTCCATTCTCCGCACGTATCAGGGCACGGTGGAGTTTGTAAGATAGCAAGTGCGGGAATGCAGGGTGCGGTGTCGGAGCGAGTGATACTGCTAGCTCGTAGATTTCAGTGAGCATGATCGCATCAGTATCCTTCGGCGTGAAGCTTCCACCCTCTGCCCCCAATAGTGAGAAATGAGCTGCCGGATCATCGTGACCTCCCAGCACTGCGCCAATCCCACCCACAGATCCCTGTCGAGCAAAGATAAAACTATTCCCCACCCATCAGTCACTAAACGACAAATTAGAGGGAGTAGAATATACCAAATATGTCCCGCCTCAATCCTCCCATACGCAACCAGCAACTTCCCAAGTGCCAATATAGCCTCCGCATCCCCCGGACTCCTATTATTCAGCACCAGTCCCAATGTCTCTCTCCACCTATCCAATTTCTCCTCAACGTTCACCCCTCCATTCGGTGCGCCGCCAAGCATAGGCACACCAACCCTAGTGCTTGCACTAACCAGTTCATCGATACTCTCTGCCCAGTTGCCCGCAAATATCTCGTAAAGCACTGCCAGACTCTCAACTCCTTCTCCAAGTGTCTTAACCTCGTGCTTAACGAACTCCTGCACAACCTGTTTCCAGAGATCCTTCCCAACCGTTCCAGCAATCAAAAGTGCGTGCGACCAAAGCCGTTTATCAGCTGCATGCCAGACGGCTGCTGTGCGATCACCTTTGAGAAGGTTGGTCTTGATATTACGGACAGCCTCAGGATCAACACGGTCGGTAGAAGGCCCCTGCATATTAGCCGAGATATCTCCAACCATTGTGAATGACCCTCCACCGCCATTAACGCCACCATCCATTTCAGATACGACTTCAGGCGTCAACACACCCCTCACAACCTTCTCCACCTCCGGATTCCCTTCCAGAACACCATCATTCTCAAGCAGCACCCTAACAACTTTCCACAGGAGTAGCTTCTCTTCCGCTCTCTTTCCCTGCCCTTCAATCTCCCTCTCGAGCGCTTCAATCTTCCCGCCCATCCACGCTAATACATCCTTCTTTTTCCCTTTATTCCTTCCTCCAGTCCACGCCGGCCCCGGGAACTTCCCTTCGTTCTCCTCTAGCGGCAGAATCTCCTTGATGTTCTTGATCTTGACCTCGCCGGGCGAACATTTAATCATTGGTTGCTGCATATCACTCATATACCGCTGTGCACGGCGAGGGAACATAACAGCTACATTACCACCAAAACCCCAGGTGAATAGCGGCGCCCCTTGCCAGCGCTTCAAGACATCACGGCCAGTCTCGTCATTGGGAGCCATGAAGTTGAGTTGGAGAGATTGTGCACGCTGATGGAAATCTACAGAGGAATGTGAATAAGTGCTAGTATGCGCAAATGCGGAACTGGGACGCTCGTATGGATCTCGTGGCCCCCGTGAAATCTTGTTATTTCTGCCAAATGCCATGCCTGGAGACTGGGTTTGTGCTCTCGGAGGTGGTTGGAAGGTAGCTTCGGGAGAAATTGTCCTGTTAGGAAGTTGATTAGTGTATCTAGGCGATTGAGAAACACCTGGAGGTGGCGTAAACGTGTTTGTGCGAGAAATTGATTGTCCAGGTGTGGGTGTCCCAGGTCCTCTTGATGGAGCATATCGATTCTGAGACGGCAGAGGTGCCGAAGGGGGATGTCCGTTAATCTGGGAAACAGACGAGTCATCCAGAGCCTCTTCTTCCTCTTCCCGTGGCACATCCATCGTAGTCGACATTGAGACAGACCTTGCAGTCCCAGGTCTAGAAGAATGCATAGCATGATGATCACCAGAAAATCGCCGCTGGGCAACATTGAAAGCGTCTTCCTGCGGTTGCTGGAAATGTGACGTCGGCGATACCTGCTGCGGAGATGTACCTCCCTGCGATTGAGCCGACTTCTGCGGAGGGGATTCAGCTTCAGACGGGAGCTGAGTCTCAACTGGTTTCGGAGGGGCGACAAAACCCCCCATCGTAGTCGGTGGCCGAGCCATCTGCGGGGGACCCGCAGGCCTTGGCGCATACTTTGCTGGAGCAGTAGGAGGCGCGCTCACAGTTGGGGTCGGGCCCGATGCAACTGGTGGGGGTTGATACCCTTGCATTGCGGGTGCAGAATTTGGTACAGGGGGTGGAGCATATGCACCTGAAGCTTGTCGTGGAGCTGGAGAATATCTACTACCTGCAGCACTCGGTTGATGGGGTGGAAATGCCTGCTGTGGCGATCCCATTACCGGCTGGGAAAATGTCTGCTGAGGACTCTGAGAGTAGAATCCTTGTGTGCTACCAGGCCTCGGCGGGCCAGATGGCGGCGGTGCAAATCCTCCCGCGCTTCTCGGCGGTAATTGGTTCGCTGGGCCCGGCGAATACCGTCCTCCCATTCCCATTGCCGAAACTGTTCTAGGCTTCGGTGGAGCAAGGGGAAGTTCTTCGAAGAAATTCTCCTGTTGGGGCTTCGGCTTCTGGGCCCCGGGGGTTGGTACGGCCTGAGAGAAAACAGCGTTCATACTACTACTTCTTGCAGGTGGCGGGAAACCTGGTGTAGTTGGGCCTTGGGCTCCTAGATTGGAGGGTCTCTTCCTGATTATTGGAGGAGCTACATCCAGAGGAAGATCATATGGGCTCTGGTATCCTTCCTTCTTATCCACGAAGCTCTGGGCCTTCTTTTCAGGCAGCTGTGGAGTTTTTGCACCGAATGCAGCATATGGACCAGGGGCTGGATGTTGATTGAAGTACGCTTGTGTTGCGTTTGGTGAGAACGGTGATGGTTGGGATGGTGCATACGGATTTAAAGGCGCCTGCTGAGGAGGGGCCTGCTGCCATGCAGCACCCCCATAAGGAGGTTGACCAGGCCTATAGGGTGGCTGAGCTTGTTGCGGAGTGTATCTCGATGATGTTTGTTGCAGCGGTTGTTGTGGGACATTAGAGCCTTGGGTCTGCACAAACGGAACACTTCCAGTTGACTGATTTGAGAAACTTTGCGGTTGCCCACTAACAGTTTCTGCTGGCTTCGGGGCGCTCTCATCATCAGAATCTGGTAGAAATCCTTCATCATCACTGGGCAGAAATCCATCCTCATCTTCAAGAACATCTCCCGCCAAAGCTGCCTTCCACCGCGCAGTTAGATCATCTTCCTCCTCCGGTGTCTTTTCGGCTTCTTCTTTCGGGGGCTGTTGTCCAATCTGGCTGAAGAAATCCCCTTCTCCCTCCTCTGCAGTTGAAGGAAGAGCATCAAAAAGCGAGCTTGTCGGCTCATCCGCAAGATTATCAGAACTAGACGCCTGGCTGTCGGCTGTAGCCATACTCGCCGCGATATCTGTCTTAAAATGATACGGATGTGTTGCACCTTCTACAACCTGCATAGTCGTTTTCCTCTCCAACCCTGAAATTCGTTCCTCGTTTCCCCCATTTATCCCAAGACCTCCAAAAAAGTTATCATCTGCAATATCTGTATCGCCAAATAAATCCGGCTCCTCCGTCACAGCTTCTGGGCTATGATCAATCAATGGTAACCCCTCCTCAAAACGTGCGTCTTGATCTTCCACACTCTCATCAGCCTCCCGAGCCGGACCACCAATTCCTGCAGCGTCCAGCACTTGCCCCATCATTGCGTCCACGTTATCGTCGATTGTTTCGCTCCGCGAAACACCATTAAAAAAATCCCCACCCGCAGAATCATCAGGCACTCCGAAAAATCCACCCTGCTCTGTGCTGGGTGAATCAAACATTCCCCTCTCCCCTTCTCCAGTGGCGACCTCAGAAGCCATCATGTTGAACAGTGCTTTTTCGTTTTCATAGTGTGCTGTCGTTTCATGCTCGTCGTGTGGCGGAACCGGAGGAAAAGTAGAAGACCGTGCTGGAGCCTGCTGTCTCAGCTGCTCAAATGGATCCGGACCGGTGATGTGTGCCTGCAGATCTGACATATCGTCAAACTGCCAATTGATATTCCCTGTGTCTTCCTGGTGTTCTGAAACTGGTGGAGCTGCATCCGGAGTAGATCCTACGGTTTGTTGTTCGTGCACAGGTTCCGAGGACATGGGGGGGCTGGCAGCTATTGCGACTTCTTCCACCGGTACTGTCTCCGAGATTGCAGGGATATCTTGCATCCCCTCGTCATGATGTCCTTCGGCTTCCGGGATTTCCGGTTCGGGCGGAGGAGAAGGATAGAGTCCCTGCTCTACAACATCCGAGTTTATCTGGGAAGTCTCTGTCGGTGGGTCTATTTGGACATTTTCTGCACACCAGAGTCAATTGTGTCACGTACAATATTTACCAAAGAATATGGAATTGCTTCAAAGAGCGTACCCGAGCGACCGTTGATATTCGGAACTCTCATCTCCAGCACACCATCGTCTGCATACTCGTCCTTCTCGGTGAGATCATCCTCGTGCACCCCCTTCGCGCTAACTACCGAGGGGTATGTAATATCCACCCCCGATGGATTCCTAGAGATAGCGGGAGTATGTGTGGCTGAATGCAATATGCTATGTTTCTGGTGCTCATGGCTGCAGCCAGAGTCAATATCCTCTATGTGACAAGCTTCTGGACCGAACGAAATACTGGACAGATTGCGTGGCAGGGTAGTCGAAGAGCCACCTTCCTCCTCCGAGTGAACGCGCAGGCTGTCTCCAAAAACTGACGGGGGCGCGAGCCCAGACGTGGGAGTATGTTCTGGAGGGACTTGTTGGGGTTGTGGTTGTGGTTCCGGGGAGTCGGACATGGTGAAGTCACCAGCTTCGAACTCAAACCTGGATCCGACGAAGCTGCAGCTGTAAGAGAGTCTACAGGTATCCCAGGCAGCGGGAAGAGCAACAGTAGTAGCAGTACTAAGAGCTGTAGATGGTTAACAGATGAGAGAGGAACAGAGCAAACAGAGATTCAAAAACAGGGCGTGAAGAAGAGGGGATCTCATTCCCTGATTGTGGATCTGAGTTCGCCAGTAGAAGTCGAGATGAGAACTTGGACTGAGGCCACGGAGCCGAAAGGGGCCACGCTAGTCAGCCACTCTTGGCGGGGGCTGGTGCAGGGAATTGGGGCTGGTGCAGGGTTAGGGGTGGCTGGCTTCGTCTCTCTCACCCAACTGGAGACGGGACAGGATGCTGTGTGACGTCTCTTTCTAAACCAAACCCGTTCTTAACATTTCTCCCCTCCACTGATCAGCATGACGACAAAGATGGATGTCTGCTGGAGCGATGCAATGCAATGCAATGCCGCCTCAGTGTTCGCTCGGATACATTACATTAATTCGAGATGCGATAGAGGTTATCTACTGACTTTTATTCGGGCGATTACACTCGCATGGAGGATTGGAATCTTACAAGAGAATTGGCCTGTGCTCAGCAAAGTGAGGAGCGTTAACTGCCACTAAAGAGGCATTTAGCTAGATTACTAATCAGTAATCCTTCGTCTGTCGCTGCAGCCAGGTCAGACTTTCATGTACCTATTCGCTGATGTCCAAATCCATTAATAATGCATTGCAATCTTCCACGGTATCAGATAACACCAGACCCACGTTGGACGAGGTGGGGATGGGGCCTCCCCTCCCAATTAAGAAGATATACCATCCAAATGATTTGTTCGCAAAGTCAGATACATATCTGACGATTCTTTATCTATTCCAGAGTTTCTCCAAATTCTACACATAATTACCAGTGAAACAACCGGAAGGCATCAAGATATGTGTGTTTTAACAGGGCAACAAATGATGACACCTACTGGCCCTTGTGCTTATAAACGAGATGCGAAAGCAAAAAGTGTAAGGAGAGTTTGAGGTTCAACCTTCTAAGAGCGTGACCCCCTACAGCTAGGTAATTTTTTCCACACTTTTAAAAGATAGAAAAGAGAGGGAAATAGATAGTCTCGCTGCCGACTTGTCACGTGACAATCCTTCCTAAATTGGGTGTTAACGGATTGTCTCTACAAGCTTGACCCCAACACCCTATTTAGAGCGAATAAACGTCGATTGCGAGACTAGGAAATAGAAGGGAAAGGCATCAAGCTCCCCTTGCCACAGCCCCCCCGATTTATCTGTCGATTCACTAAGACTCCCTTGCTGCTAGGTATGCTTCTATAGATACACTCAACAACGATCCTGCAGTTCATTAGTTGATACTTTACCCATAAAGACATTCCACAGAGCAGCCAGTACCAGGAGAAAGCCTGTTGCTGGCTGGAAGTAAATGATGGCTTTTAGAGCTCGAGTAGTAGTAGTAGTAGTAGTAGTAGTAGTAGTAGTAGTAGTATATTCATTTACGTACCCAACCCACGACTTTTAGGGTTGTCTAGCAAGTATATTTAAATATAGAGATCGAGACTTAATTAATTGAGGAGTCGCACTCCATACAGACCCGAATTTATAGACAGGACCCGCATACTAGTACATGAAAACCCTTCAACTTCGGGGAATCCGATGTCCTCCCCACTATGGTCTACTAGAGTCCACTATCGATACCCAATTAGGAAGCTCATTTTCAACAAAGTGATTCCCCCCTTTCCTCCAACCGAGTAATATTTCGCGGATTGCAACTGTCCTCACTTCCAAATCACGCTCGCTTCGACTGCGTCGCAGCATCTGCACACAAACTCTCCCACCCAGCAGCCAACGACACTCTAATTCCCTTCATAAATTCGAGATAAAGAAAATTAACGAGCATTCAATTACAACTAACCCTAAAACAAATAGGTTACCCGGGGGAACCTGATACAAAAAATCAACGCGGGGAAATCCGACGGTATAAGGCATATATCGAGATGCTGGAGAGTATGAAATAAACCGCTAAAGGGCGAGGTAAGCGGGCTGCCACCACATCCTTTGGTAGGAACTTAAATACCTACTAACAACCTTCCGGGAGACCTAACCATACGCTCATGTGTTTCTAAAGTACCACATGAGATTCTGGTAACCTTTGTTAATCGGCACTAGCCATGCTGGGATGTCTCTTGCTCCGGAATCTACAAGCAATTCCTGAATATCGGTACGGCCGCCCTGAATCGCTAATTCTAATGCCGTTCGAGCCTTAGAGTAACCTGATTCGGCGTTGACGTCGCTCCCATTTTCTAATAGCAACTTGACTAATTCGATATCTCCGTGTTGAACTGCCGCTTGCAATGGTGTCGGGCCATATGGAGGGCCTAGCTCTCTCCTGGTGACAGATCTATCGCCAAAAGACCACTCCCACATCCAGCCGGGGAATTTGTTATCAACTACCGTGTGAAACGCTACCCTTAAGCTATACTTCAATGTTTTAGGATCGACGTTGGCATTTTTTTTCTAGGAGTAGTTTGACGGTATCGATATATCCACCTTCAACCGCCATATGCAACGCTGTCCGGCCACCCTGCTCAGATGTTTTGGCATCGATGTTGGCCCCGTTGCCCAAGAGCAGTGCAACTACCTCGGTATACCCGCCCTCAGTCGCTATATGCAACGCAGTTCGATAGCCGCGTCCGGGCACTCTTCTATCGGCCTCAGCCTGATTTCCTAGGAGCATCCTGACAGTCTCAGTATATCCGCCCGCAGCCGCCATATGTAACGGCGTCTGACCATCCCCAGATGTTGAAGAATTGGTGTCGGCTTCGTTTTCTAAGAGAAGTCCGACTATGTCCGTATATCCGCCTTGGGCTGCAACTTGCAATGCTGTTCGGCCTCGCTTCTTGCCTGCCAAAGCATCAACGTTGGCTTCATTTCGGACAAGCAGCTTGGCCATTTCAGTATGTCCGCCTTCAGCCGCCGCTTGTAATGCTGTTCGGCCTTGCTCATAGCCTGCCTCAGCATTGATGTCGGCATCATTGTCCAAAAACAGCTTAACCATTTAGAAAATAAGGCTGCAATTTACAGCCTTATTTTCTAAAAGTAGATTAACCACATCGATGTGACCGCCCCCGGCTGCCGCTTGCAATGCCGTCCGGCCTAGCTCATAGCCTGCTGCGGCGTTGATGTCCGCCTGGTTATCCAAAAGCAAATTCACCATGCTGATGTGACCGCCTCCAGCTGCAGCCTGCAATGCCGTCCTGCCCAGATTGTCGCTTGCTTGGGCATTGACGTTGGCGTTAGTTTCCAAGAGAATCCTGGCCGTGTTTGTATGTCCCCCCTCAGCCGCCGCCTGCAGTGCTGTCCGGCCATTTTCTTTGGATGGCTCAGCGTTGACGTTGGCCTTGTTTTCTAAAAGCAGCTTTACTACTCCAATGTGTCCACATCCAGCAGCCACCTGGAGTGCAGTCCGGCCTTGCTCATCACGCGCTTCGGCGTCGATATCGGCCTTACTTTCCAGGAGTAACCTCACCATCTCAACATGCCCAACCTTAACAGCCTGCTGGAACTCCCTCCCACAGCTGGTATTCACGCCAACTTTGTTGTCTAGCAATAGCTTTACTATATCGCAGCGCCCTACCCCAACTGCCTATTTTAGTACTTTTCGGTCGTTAATGCGAGCATTGACGTTGAACTTGTTGTCCAGTAGTAGCTGTATCGTATCGAGTCCAGCAGCGTACTGAAATAACCTCCCTCTCGTGGCACCATCTGTGACCTTACTACTTGGCGAGCTCAAGAGCATTAATACAGCTGAATTGAGTCCCATTGCTACAGCCCGCTCCAGGATATCTGGCAGCTCCTTCGCTGAAGTGGGCAAAAATCGCATGATATCCGCCTTATGAGCTTTCTTCACCAATATTCCTTTTTCCCTATCCTTGAGTTCCATATTCACCCCCAAGACCGAAAATTCGCGCTCTAAATCCTCATACCAGTCGTTCGCAACCTTTCCCAGCCACGGGCTCTGTAGAGCTTTAGCTGCAGTTGGTCGCTTTTTTGGATTCGCGGTCAATAAACTCTTAACAAAGTCTATTCCTTCGCTAACTTGAGCATTTTGTAATATCTCGGTTGGGAAGTCAACATCGCCTTGACAGTATTCGAAAAGAAAATTCATGTCGATCTCAGGTTGAAAAATAAAGGCAGACTCCCTCCCAGTAGAGAACATTTCAGCCTCGAGGAATGGTGTTTGCGACGTCAAGACTTCATGCACCAGACAGCCCAATGACCACATGTCCAAAGAATGAGTGAACTCTTCCCCTGTACCAAAACTCCGGGGAAGTACTCCTAGTAGTTCCGGGGCAAGATAGCCTTGTGTTCCGCATCGAGTCCGTAGGACGGTATGCTTCGCTTGTTTCGACGTTCCAAAATCGGCGATTTTGACCCAAATCGGCTTAGGGCAAGCAATAAGAACGTTCTATAACCATTTGCATTAGTATAATAGCACTAGAGATAATGTTAGCAGGGGTCGAACTTGTGGTTTTAGATCGCGATGGCAGATCCCTTTCTGATGCAAGACCTCAAGTCCTTCTAAAATCTGTCTAGTGATCTCTTTGGCTCCCATTTTTGCCTCTTCGAAGTTTTTGATATATTCGCTCAAGTCCCCATACTCGATATACTCTATCGTGAGAAACACATCGTCTCTATTTTCGTACCAGCCATAAAACTCCACGAACAAATGCTCATGCTATATCCCATTCATCAGTTGTATGCACCACATAGCCGTCATGAAACTCTGTTTCAAGCTTGTAGAGGTCGAATTTCCGAGTTAGAGTCATAAGTCGTTTTTTAATAAGTCGGGGCTACTAGGTGGGTTAGGCTGAGAATTCTTCTCGCCTTGAAGGGTATAGAATCTGAGGGTTAGAATAAACAGATAACCTCTCGACTCCCAAATATTGCGACTAAAGGATCTGCCCAAGCAGAAGAGCCAAACGTGCCTTTTTACAGGGGTAATGGTCGGACGGTGGACAGGGGTTAGTCGTAGGCAGCAGCCTATATACGTACTAGTTATGTTAGGAGTGGTGGCTGTGCAAGATGCAGTACCAGCTTTGAGATATCGAGTTATCAAACTCTCAAGCGGCGAAGTCCCTAGGCCTGAAGTTGTAAGTCCCGTATTCTTAAGTCCTGAAACGTTAAATGAAGCTGAAAAGACAACTGTGACGAAGGAAGAGAAACCGCCCGGGATAAGCAACTCAAAATCACCACGTTACACGATTGAGCTGGTGAAACTGCCAATAAGTTTGACGGCTGAGTGCAAGTAGGCTCGTTCCCATCCCCACCTACCATAGGTTGCTCCTACGGTGCGCAGCAAGCTGCGCAAAAAGGGACTGGGCACGAGACTAGAGTGCAAGGACTCATTTCGGCACACGAAACCCCATATCTAGCTAGGACCTTCTCAATACAGTAAGATCATATATTTTCTACCTGATTGAGATTGACATATTTGACAGCCTCTTACCACCAGCATAAGGGATGGTGGGAAATGGATTGCGTATGCCCGCTAACGTGCCCTACATTTTAGGCTGGAATACCGTATTTTCTCGAAAATAACGAATACAACTGAGCTGAGACTGCATGATAGAATAGTAATATCACTGGGCGAGGCAACAGGATCTTTACTGTCTGCGTTACAGTGCGCGGCGAAACTTCTGCAAATTGGTGCTTAGCAACGAAATCAATGACACATTTCTTCCAAAGCTCATACCACAACAACACTGAAATAATAAAGGTTGGTGAAGAATATTCAGTTCAAATAAGTATCCTTCAATACATAGCTGAATTTAGAGAAATTTATCTCCCTAGTTTTGTGGAGATTTTGAGCTGCTGTGATTCTGATAATTTTTCTTGGCATTTCTTGGCGTCGATTTCGCTCCCACTGCTTCTTAGCAACTGGTGAAACAGATGCAAAAACACAAATTCCTCTACTCCTTAACAACGGGGTATTCTTCCACCTAGATAAGTCTCAAAAAAGATTGCCCTGTATTAGAATTCGTATTCCCAAAATATCTAGACAGTTATTAGTAATTTTAGTAGTGCTGCCGCATATCCCCTAGTTTGAAAAAATAGTGTTCCATTTCGGTTGCTAAGCTCTAATTTGCTGAAGTTTCGCCGCGCACTGTAAATCTGAAGATTGCTTTGGTGATATGAACATAAAAACACACCAAGCCTAGTTCAGTTCAATCCAAGACAACTCAGCCCACGAGAATCGATTATCAGACCAGATATAGCTGACCATACTAGACAAAAAAATTTTACACCGACAATTCTCTCAGCCAAAGCCCCAAAAGTCGTGGAAATTTATGTACCTCCTGTTATATTCCGGGCCTCCCCTGGAATTGAAGAGTGGTATTTATTCTTAGCCGGAACCCCCACCATCTGCACTAGGGTTAGGGTTGTCCCAGTCGGAAATCTCCACATCAGCTGGAAGCGGTAGTGCGTGTAGTGCATAAGATATCACCATGAACAATAAAAGCCATAGCTTCCCCATACCCCATAGCAAGAACTTAAGAAAACTCACCGTTAGCTTCCCGTCAACATACTAGGCCTGTGTTTAGTCGAGTGACGACTTGTGACTTGATTACGGATCCTAGCAACCAACAACGAAATGAATCTCAGTCATAAACCCAGTTGCAGGGTAATTATATACCCCATCGTTCAGATAAGAGCGTTGCGATATAAGTAATCTAACACCACTGCTATCGATTTCTGCCAGTATTATCCAATCTTAAATACACTCATAACTCTGCGAACGCCCAAAATAGTTACACCTATGGTGACCCGCTCCCCGCAACACCTAGCAATGCCACTTCTAGTAGCTGCACTATATCATCGTAATTATGAGACTTTGCTATACTAAGCGCCGTCTCCCCTCCATTTTCTCGAATACTGGCATTAGCTCCGTTATCAATTAACATCCGGACCACCACCTCATGCCCTTCCGACGCTGCCGCATACAATGGTGTTTTTCCATCTTCTTGTACAATATCCACATCAGCCCCTTTATCCAACAGGAGCCGAACTACTGGACCGTTCCCATTGTTTGCCGCCGTAAAAAGTGGTGTTTCCCCACTTCCATCCTGTACTGAGAGCTGTTTCCAGAGGTCCTTCTCGAGAAGCAGCTGGACAACCTTTTCGTGTCCCTGTTGTATCGCATAATGGAGTGCTGTATGTCCAATCCCTGTTTGCGCCGAGACATCCACACCTTCATCAAGTAGAAGTTTAACAATTGCTTCACACCCATAAGGCATCGCCCAATGTAACGCTGTTTTACCATAGTTACACCGGACTGAGATATCGGCGCCCTTATCGAGCAGTAGTCGGATCAACCGTACGTTGTCTGTAGCTGCTGCTAGGTGGAGTGCTGTCCATCCGTTACTCGTTTGGGCTAGGATATTGGCTTTATAATCAAGCAACAATTCAACTAATGGTGTCTGTCCTCTATTCGCAGCCTTATGCAGTGGCGTTTCTCCGTATATATCAGGAATTGAAAGGTCGGCCCCTTTCTCAAGCATCATACGAACCACTTCCTCATGCCCACCATTCACCGCCTCATTCAATGCCGTGCGTCCCCGCATGTTTTGAGCAGAAGTGTCTGCCCCTTTCTCGATCAGTAGTTTGACCGTCGTTTCGTGTCCCGCTCCCGCCGCAATTTGCAATGGTGTGCAAGAATTCATATCGTTCGGCGAGACCTCCGCCCCATTGTCTAGCAATACCCGCGCCACCTCTTCATAGCCTTTACTCGCCGCGTAGTGAAGTGGGGTTTCTCCACCGTTGTCCAGGGCTGCGTTGTCTGCTCCGCTGTTAAGTAACAGTTGAACGAGAGCCGAATGACCAAAATAAGCTGCTCGGTGAAGGCTCGTTTGTCCCCATTTATGCGCAACGTGGACATCCAATCCATTATCGAGTAGGAGTTGAGCTATAGCTACATGACCCCCAGTAGCCGCTCCGTGAAGTACTGTGTCTCCATCGTTGCACAGGGCTGAGGTGTTGGCACCACTTTCAAGTAGCAAGCGAACTACTCCCTCGCGTCTTTGGCAGGCGGCGTAATATAGGGCCGTCTTTCCATCCTCATCTGCAATTGAGATTTCCGCTCCACCTTCAAGTAATAATCGGGTTGCCTCGAGGTGGCCAAAGGAAGACGTTACATGCAACGGAAGCACGCCTTTTGGATAGTGGTCTATAACGTGTTGATATTCTTTGCTGAAGCTGTGGGCCTGTAGATAAGAAGAAACACTGCCTGAGCTTTCGCTAAACTTGAGGATCACATCTGTTGGCAGGTCCTCGTCACAAATGCTTAGATGTTCAGGCAACTGGTGAGCAGCATAGTCCAAGAAAGGAAGTAATTCGAGTCGATCCTTAAACGATTCGGGAGTTGTGCAGGGGCCAAGCGCGAGGGCGTCGAACGACAGGTACGTTGTACAAGCCATAGCAAGCCTAAAGTCCGTATCTGGATGAATGACAGAGTTCTTCACAAGATATTCCTGAATGGTATGATGCGCAAGTTTGATCGTACCGCTAAGTTCGTCGATTATGACAAGGCCGGCGCAAACGTCAAGTAGGATTGCGCTATCAGGTAGGTCCATATCGTCGAGTTCGTAAAGATCCTGCTCTATTGAGACAGCTACCAAGAGTTCCTCGACAGTAAGCGTCCGCCGGGCCTTGACAAGCCAAGAGAGTGCATTAAAGGCCAACTCCGAGGAGCTATCCTCTTGTGCACGGATGCTCTCGATAACTCTATCATATGTGGGATATAGTTGCTTCTCTCCGGTAGATGATGTCTTAAGCTTTTCAAGGGCTTTTAGGATTTGTCTGGCGCTGGTCTGCTGGCAGAGAAACTCAATGTGAAAACGAACGAGCAGAAACCTTTATTATCATAATCAGCACGTAGTAGTAATGTGATTCGAGAAGAAAATCACGAGTGGGATGAAAAACGCAGACAAGCTTACATTCCCTTCGAGCAATCCACCAACTCAGAAATGATCTTGTCTTTGCATTTCCCCTGTTTGACGAGACGCCGTGCCCTCGAATTTTCCTCTATCCTTTGTTCTATATAAGCGGCGATGTCTTCCTCCCGTGCTAGGAGTTCAATCTTTCCAGAATCGGGGCCCGAAAAAGCGTCTTGGATGTCTTCTGGGTGTGGGCGGCTTGTCAAGAACACATTAATACCATCTTTCCCCATCCGCCGAAATAGTGGAAGCAACTGCTTCCGCTGCTTCTCCATGTTGCACTCATCCAATGCATCGAAGATAAGAAAAACTCGTGAAAACGGTTTCGAGGCTGCTAAAAGAACACCATATAATTCTTCGAGCGTGGGTCTTCTAGACTCCCCTTCTGCCCTTGCGTGCAAATCTATGATGGCAGGAGGTAGATCAGAGGATTTGTTTGCCACCAGTAATTGTTTTACCAGACTGGCGAGAACATAAACGGGCTTTTGTCTTTCTTGCTCTTTATAATCGAAGTAAACGTGGGCCACTCCGTAGTTTGCAGCTTGCGCCTGGCCTTTGAAATAGTCGATTATTACAGAGCTTCAATAAAATAGATTAGCTACAACATTACATCACTTTCAAAGGCAGGGCAATCCTCGTACCTCAGAAATGTCTTTCCTGCACCGGCTATCACCCATAGCTAAAATCAGTACACGTCAATAATAAAAACACTCAAGCATCACTCCACTTACGGATACCGCATCCCCAGAGCAAGCGGAAGTCAGGTGGTTCTTTAACCCAACCCAGAAACTCCGGTGCTTTCACAAGCCACATACCAGTGGCTTCCTGCCTCCTATTGGTGATTTCAATATGCTTGGTGTTGAAATCTTCTGGATACAACCAATTAAGAATGATCTTGCATTTTTCCGCTAGAGCCTTGGCTTCCTCTTTTTGCCTCCATGCGTCTTGAACTTGGAATTCAGTCTTAACCGCAACATTGGTTTCCTGAACATAGGCTTCGATCTGTTTTGAAAGTGCTCTAATGACAAGTTAGCGAATGTGCTTATTAATTGAGTTTAGTAAAAAAACATTGCGTCTGGATGTACATTTGGTCTGCAGTCAAAGCAAAGATGAAGAGGCTTTTATGTCTTTCAATTCGGGATATAATTTGAGTGGTTTCGGTTTCCTTTAGCGGCCATTTCAGGCCAGCTACGAATCCTCTGAATCCACCTTTTGGCTCTAACTTCGGTTTAAGTTCATTCAGCTCATTAATACATCCTTTAATCGGACCGTCGATCTCGTTAAGCTTCTGGAGTGAAGTCGACTGCGGGTTCGTATCTGCATAGTCTTGCAGGGATATAAGGATTTTGCCGAGTGAATGAAGCTCGTCCACAAGCTGGCGAAGATCTTTTGGTGCTCTCTTAACAGCACCGATGTAGCCGTAGCCAACACAGGTCAGCTGTCCTGCCAATTGGACAAGAGCAACGAGGCTTGCTGCTAGACCTATGACTTCGGTCATGTTTATCGAAGAAAATCTTTGAAGTCTCTAGACATAGGAATTAGGGACGCACACGAGGTTGTTGGCTGATGAGCGGGGTTGCTCTGCCCACGTGGTTTGGTAACACGTGCTCAGGCACGGCCGTTGGTCAAAACCCACTGCAGATGTTTAAGTTCACGGCACAGCGATGGCGCCTGCTATCCAGTTGGGCTTATGGTGGCTGACCCGCATAAAGCCTGGATGATCAAAATTGCGACAGGAACTGATGATATTCACAATAATCTGATAGAAGTCCATTCTCACGCCAGTTAACCGTTCAAAAACCGACCGAGACACCAACCAGCAGGTTAGACTTACCTATAAATCCATTGTTTCAGATCCAAACAAAAGTCGTGTGACTAAAATTGCGAATGTGGTCGGCGTCATCCGGGCGATCAGTGTCAGTTTGGTCTCAGAATAACGGGTTTGAGCACAACGGCTCAACGTAGATAAACTATTGGGCCAGCCTTAAGGATCGATCACAGCCCAGCATGCCCAACCCCACCTCACCTCACACTGAAAGCATCACGAGCACTCAAAATCTCCCCTGTCGCCCGTCACCCAAACCCGAAGATACCTTTTAGTCAATCCTATTGTTTTACTATTCCGGGAAAGCAACCCCCAATAATCCATCTCCACGGCTGGAGTAGCGAAAATGGTTAGCTCGTGCTGGACCCCAGCAACTTGTTTGGGACGATGAACAAGGAACGAGGTTGAAGCGAATCCACGCACGAGACCACGGCCCTTATCCAAGCTACAGCAGCCCTTCTTTTTTTTATTTATCCCAAGTAAACTGGCGGGCCGAGTGATTACCCTATGTAGCACAGTGCAGATTTGAAACTTCCAGACGATAAATTGATAATCACGGCCCACAAAGGCCAGCACACCTCCTCCCCCAGAGTTTTACCCCAAGCCCCAGTAGCAGGTTTTCTGCTCACTATAAATCCAATATACTCATGCACCGGGTGATCAGAAACCGTCCGACGTTTGGGCCAATTAAATCGCTCAGACTCTAGAAAACCGCGTATTTCAAGGTCTTTTTTTTCTTTTTCCTCGAAATTAAGCGAAAATCAAAGGAAAAAAATACAGACAGCCTTAGACGATCCGCTTGGGATTTGCGGCTGAATCAAACCTGAACGCGTCATGGCGGATCTGACATGCTTATCTCTTGGTTGATGCAGATGTGTCATTGGGGTGGGTGCCATATTGCTACCTGTTGGTCAAAGCTCAAGACCTGGCTGCGTAAGACATGGGCTGGACTTTCAGCGTGAAATTGTGGTGTAGTGGTTAATATAACCCCACGCAGAAACGTTGGTGTGCCCAAAATATCCTCCTTCAAAGCCGGTGAGAGTGCTGATCGTTAGGCCGACGCTCCGAGAGATCTAACACGCATATTGTCGGGTCAGGGGGATAGCTGGTGACTTAGAAATCCATTACTTTGGTTGGCGGTGAGAAGGTCGAGGGGAGAGCATAGACAATACTAATTATAGCTCAAACCTGATGCGTTAGATTCCGGACCAGAGGAAACAGGATGGTCGGGGGATAAGGGAAAGGAAGATGAATACTGGGATAATGGGAAATTACTCTCGATTAGTCTATCACAAGCAGTGATCTCGAAACCGATACGCAGAACACTCGAAATCACAGGAAATCACTCGTAGCCCCATAGGCCAGCCAAATACAGATATCAAAGGCGGACTATATTCAAAAAAAACCAAAAATAAATATCCTCTTGTTCCGAGATTTCTATGGGCCGAAAAGGAGACGACGCTAAGAGACAGATCCCGTCATTCCCGCGGCTCTATGGATCATAATTCTTCCGATCCGAACACGGCCCGTTGGCCGACGGCTCTAGATCGGGAAAACCGGTAGTCCAAGAAGCGGATAACCGAGTCCCCTTAATTATTCACGCTTACAGCGGGTAGTTTTTCTTTTTCTTTTTTCTTTTTTCTTTTCTTTTCTTTTGTTTATCGCACACCCGCACCCAACACTAGGCGACTCACAGTGATACATATGCATATTCTTCACCCCGTTCACTCTCAATCTCCCCTTCTGGGCTACATGGTCCCTATATACAACCTCAACCCATCATCATCCTATCGTTCTCTTGCATGGGCAACAGATGCATCTCATATAACCCCATGACCCAACCCGGGCCTCCATACTGCATGTGCATCAGGAAACACAAGCTGAATGGCTATATCATCCGAAAGCATTCCCAATATAGCCTTGAAGATTCTACGTTCTTCGAAAATAACGTTTATTCGATCCATAGTACAAGAGCTATTACTTCGAGAGGTACCAATGACATGTAGCTCTTTACGCATGGGTAGGCTACATAGGTGTTAATTTTCAGTGCACCCGTCAATTTACACTGTTCAAGGATGTTTATCGAAGCCAAAAATAGAGGAACGTCGATTCTGTGTTGCAGAACTCATCAAAAGTTGGTGTCGATCTGCCAACTGTGACGTAAAAAGAAAATCTGGGGACACTTGGAACAACTGCCCACTCTCATACGTCCACATAAACTTGAAGTAACGATTAGAGTGGCAAATAGTTTTAGACAAGAAGGGTGATATCATTGCTAGTCCTGAGCTGAAGATAGGGAAGGTGTCGATGTCTTGTTTTATTTTTCCCGTTGACGTCGAAAAACGACAAGAGCCAAGAAATCGAAAAAAACTAATCAAGATCGATCTAATTTTTCAATTTACCTGTTTTATAGTTTCAAGGCTGAAATTTAATTTTATGCCGGAACTCGAGCCCGAGTAATGATGGGTGATTTTCCATGAAGTACGTAATTGTCAACTCCCCGAGTCGAGTTGATGAACGCTCAGACCTCACTGTCAGGAAGTTACATAGTGATTCACGTAGCCTAATCTCAATATATCTTTTTTATATCCCCTACGGACGAAAGGCACACCACGGAGGTGCGTCGGTCGAGCCAGAAGAGAATCAAATGGTGCGCAGGAAATCCCATGCGTCGAGTTATCAGGTCTGCCGAACCCAGCACACCACCATAGACTCCCAGTTTTTAAACTAAATACATGTTTGGTTGAACTTTCATGGCTTAGGATAGGCAGCGCGACCCTTCCAACACAAAAAAAGCCTCACGAAACAAACAAGAAGAGGTCTGTGTAAGGTCACAATCCGTCACTCGACCGTAGATGTCCAAAACCTGTTTACATCTCCACCCCACTCCATAGTAATGACTACCCTTTTCGGCACAGGCAAGACTAAGCGAACCTCCAGGCCTAAAAGGCAAGAACGACCGAGTTGGTACCTCCTCAACTACTACTTCTGGATGCAGTATTAACAAGCAAGCGCTCCCAATCCCAACGGCATTTAACCGCACCCGCCGCCTTGCCGCCTTGCCGCCACGTCTTGGAACTTGGTCTTTCTCTCTCGGTCTCATGTTACCCAGGACCATGCAGAATAATCAATTAGGTACACGAAGGACGCGGGCAACTGCAGCAAGCTGCTCAAAGGCTCGAGAAGAGAACATAAAACTGCAACGGCAGATGGAATGCCGGAATTGATAGTTGATTAAGACTTTAGGTGCCGTTGCATTTACATGAAGAGAAAAGAGCATCTCGAAGACTGCATTCTCAAGAACTAGTTTTTTTACAAATAGCCTAAATCAGCGCATCAAGTAATCACTTTCCGCATCCAAACCAGATTTTTCGTCCCTATGCATTTGAAAAACACAAGCAGCTATTGGGCCGTGAACCGAGCCTGCACCTCGTCCTCACTCATAAAAAATCCGTGGGAATGATCGACGCTTCCTCGAAGATAAGGGGCTCCGATTTCTCCCAGCGATCCTTATTAAGAAAAAAACTCCTGTATGCACGGGTACGGCAATTAAAGTTCAGAGTTGATTGAATTGGACGTACACGGCAAATCAAAAAAAAAAACATCTAATGCACCCTCACTACTTGGATTGGGATGAGATGAGTTTATAGCAGAAAGGAAAAAAAGGAAGAAAATTAAATAAAGGAAAAAAGAAAAAAAACCCAGTAACACCATCACCATCTGCTCTCCCATACCCGCTCAAAGTCAAATTCGCCTGTAAAGGATATACACGAAGGAGAGAGTAAAAAGAAACAGAAAACAACACAACACAACGCCAGTGCCCCAACCTCTGATGTCCCTCCCCGGCCCACCCAATAGAAAAATCCAATCCCAATTTTAATGCCGAAAACAGACCGTAAAATCCCCAGAATTACTCCCAAAGTCCACCACTCCCTCCATATTAGCATTACATGAGTTGCATCAGCTCGTTATTTTAGTTATTGGTCGCTCCCTATTATTCGTGATCATCCCCTCGTAGCCTGCTCCGTTCCCTCTCCATCTCCTTTTCGTCCGCGGTGAGATCGCACTTTGCTTTGTCTACCCTAACCCAGATCAACATGATCACCAGGGCGATGATGGCAAGGGCTACTTCGAACCAGAACACGGATTTGTAGCTGATGCGGATGCCGCGATCATGAGTATGGGTTGCTATTACCTCGGCGAACCCAAGGAAGAAGGCGATGCTGAGGTGCATGTTTGAGTTTATTCTGAACGGTAATGTCAGCACAGCATCTTTCACGATCCAGGGTTAGGGTTTCTCTTCTTACATCGCACCGGCCAGGCCTTGTTGCCGCTTCGGCAACCCTGTGGTGATGAAGATGTTGGTGATATTAAAACTGATATCAATGCCCACGGTGGCCATAATCATCGCTGGAAACACAAAAGCCCAATAGCCCGCCCCTGAAGGCATCACGGCAAATAATAACGGGGCAATAACCCACGCCACGCCGGCAATGAGCATCAATATCGTCCCAGAGAGGATGTGCAGAACGAAGCCCCCAACTGTAGCAATTATCATGCCGCCAACGAACAGGGGAGTGAACCAGGCCACGATCTGGAGCGCACCGGCGCCCATCACTCCATCCATACTGCAGCACCGAGAATCTGTCAGTTCTTGTCGCATTTGTAAATTCACGGGCTCGATTGAATGTCACATACTAGAAGGTCGAGTAGAGCAGGAATATGCCCAACCCACCGTACTGCATAAACATTGCCCCCACCACCGCCGGAAACATTGGGTCTCTCCAGATATCGCTCGGCAGCAGCGGTTGCTCCGCGACCCAGCCCTCCACGTACACGGCCAACAGCAGCAGGATAAAGCCCGCGCAGAATGTGATGTAGATATTCGGAGATCTCCAGCCGTGTTCAGCACGAGAACTGTCCGTGATGGCGTACACGACGAGAATTAATCCCGACACAATCAAAATCGTCCCGGGCCAGTCCATTTTGATCTGGAATTTCGCGCGCTCGTCCTTATCGGAAGGAACCGAGACCCAGGCTAATACGAACGAAATTGCTGCGAAAACTGCGCCGATGAAGAAATACCAACGCCACGCATGGTATTGTGCTGCGATTCCGGCGAAAAATAGCCCGAAGAAGAACCCCAGAGGCGCGCAAGCACCGTAAACGGAAAACACCTGATACCCCGAGCTGTTAGCGATTACAGGCCCCACAATCTGAACGAGATAAAATAAAAATAGCCGTAAATAAGGCAAATTGCGAAAGATAATGGAAGAGCAAGAAAGAAAACCTAGACATTGTGGATTACAGGTCCACCACCCTACATACCAGGTTTTTCCTCGGCCCCGGCCGGTACACGCATCCCATAAGCATGACACTGCTGGGCAAGAATGCTGCTGGCCCCAGTCCAGCAAGTGCTCTCGCCATATCTAACATCAATTCATTCTTTGCCACTCCGGCAACTATGCTCCACACAACCAACCAGCCCACGCCGAGGACGAACATCATTTTCCCGCCGTACATATCTGACAGCCTTCCGAAAGGGAGGAGGAAGCAAGACACCACTAACGAGAATGCGGAAGCAGGCCATGTTGCGGATGTGGGGGGGATTGCAAATGCGTCGACTACTGATGGCACGAGCAGATTGAAGCCGGAGACAAAGTATTCCTGTGCATGGGCCAAGGCGGAGGTTAGCATTAGCCAATGAAAATTCTCACGGCGAAATTTACTATTCTAATGCAGGGCAGGATTGATGCTAAGTGGGCCGTGTAAGAGAGATATATGCTTCCGCCGGTTAATGTGAACGCTCTGGGGTAAACAAGGACACCCCGGGTACGGCGGTGTGGGGTTTAAGACATCTTTGAGTAATGAGGATTAGACCACCACATACCGTCAATAGCTGTGCCATGCAAACAGAGAGGACGAATCCGACCTCAGACCAATTGGATTTGAACGCAGCGGGTCTGATGCGTCCCAGACGTTCAATCTCCTGCTTGCTAAGTGCAAAGCGGCTCTCTGAATCTGTCTCTGAGGCGATAGAGGTTACCGAGCCATGGCTCGATGTTGGTGGGTATCTCGCAACGGGGGGAGGTCTCGTAGGAAGCTGAGCATCCTGAGAAGCTTCTTGTGTTTTCTCCATTGAACCCCAGAAAACAGAAATCCGTGGTTTGTGGTAGCTTGCGAATATACGTAATGTAGATCCTTAGATCTTTCCGCGCAAAAAAATAAAAAACACCGTTCAGACCAGAGGATGGCCCAGGCTTTTAGATGGTAGAGCTCAACGCGATCCTATCACGTAGTTTACGGGAGTCCAAAAATCAAAGGGAAGATGGGCAAGTATTTGAAGGTATGAGTGAGAATTTTGTCTTCCTTGAAACTCGAGGGGAAATCGAATCCATTTAAGTAGGAATTGCACTATCCACACGATCCCATTATATACGGTAAAAACCGCGCTTTGCTAATGACCCATGGCCCATGGTTCACAGGACAGTCCAAGATCGAGATAGGCCCGGCGGAGCACAGTTTGCCTATTCTATGTAGAGTACAAGCCCGTGCACTTGGGGAGCCGCGCTGTGAAGAAACTGATGATCGCCTTTTTGTGATCACCCATTAGCAGTGACGCTAGCTCATTACGCAGGGGCGGAATTGCTCTGGGCAGTCTTGCAATATCTAACTGATTTCAGTTAACTCCCTCATCGATCATGATGGGCTCTAACTGTTTGGGGTCCTAATTCGCCGGTAACTCCACAAAGTGCAGTGGGAAGGATCCAAGGCCTGCCGTCCTTAGGATGCATATGTCTGTATGTAGGTACGCACGTACCGTCGGATACTTCTTCTGAATCGCAGGCAGATATGCTACATATACCAGGCGACAGATGGAGGCGCATTCGGTAAAGTCTAACGAACCGTTTTCACATACGTTCGCGCAGGCCTGGTAAATTTATGATTGGCCGGTAACACACACAGTACATCTAAAGTCACATATGTACGGTGCAAGCCGGTATCTACCGTATTAATCCGAGAATAAGGCCCAACGGCAAGACGATACTGTTCTACTCTACTCAAACCTGAGATCACGTTAAAAAGGAATGTTAGCCATGTGAAACCGGTGTTAAAACTGATCTACCCACACCTCCCTTTGGTTTAGTTGAACGCCACATTGGACCAGGGTTCTCGCACAAGACCATGTTCTGATTCACAGGCCAATACGGCAATATAAACTCAGAGTTTAGATAGCAGGACTGAGAGAGTCCCGGGAGAGTCTGCTGGCGGGTCTGTCTATATGTTTTCTTTTCAATTGTCTCCGCGGGAATTTTCTCACGTTTTTATTTTATTTTTTCACGTATTCTAGTAGTGCAGCGCTGGACGCGTACAATAGCCAAGGCACAAAGCCCGATTGAACTGGCGAAGTCATTCATGCTTCCGGGCTGCAGCAACACCAACCTGAATGAATCTCCCTCGCTAAACCACAAATGCGAGATCTGTTAATTCTGCGAGGCCCTGGGCTGTGCGCGAAAATTTATTATTCTACGATTGATAGCCAACCTCCCCCCCCCAGTGGCCTAGACTTCCACTCTCGGGCATCAGAGTTTTGAAGTTCACCACCACAATAATCGCTAGAAATAGGTACTCGCAAGGCACAGCTGTCGCCTGGGCTGGACGAGCTAAATGGAGTCAAGTTTACTCAGCACTTATCCAAAACAGTTCTCATAAAGGCAGCCAGATCCGCCATGTCGTCCGTATCAGCCAATAGGGAGAGCCGCAAATCATTTGCAAGCCTGCCGTGGATCCGAGTTTGCAGCTGGAGAGGCGTGCGCAGTTAGAGGAGCATAGGTTTATTTCTTGCGGATTTTTTTTTTTTTTCCTTCCAAAAGCAAAGGGGAAGGAAAGACAAACAAAAACCATGAGCAACAGGTCATCGATAAACGAACCACTTAGCTGAGAGAGGGCCAATCTTCCGGCATTCCGAGGAGGTCTGACATGACTGCTGTTGGCACACACCAACTCCCCAGTCTCCATCCGTCTGTCCATCTTCTCTGAACGAATCGATTTCTCAGGTTGCTCCCAAATATTTAGAGGCTTGTCGACATGTCGCACAGATGCAAATTATTTGCAAAATGCCGCCCCAAGCGAGGGCAACGTTGAAGCGAGCTAGCTCGCAGTGCGGTCAAGCCTATGTGCTTCCAGCGTTTATAGCTGTCCAAACAACTGGAAACGGAATTTATCCGATAAAAATCCCAGAAACTTTTCGCTGTGTATGTGTGTACATACACATGATCCATGATCCATAACCCATACTTTTGGTTGTGTGCTGTTCACTTGAAACATTGTCCACACTTGATGTCCTATATCTCCACTACTTAACTCCCGCTTTGCCTCGTGCTCACAGGTAACTGATAGTAGCCTGTCCTTCCGTCGCTGAATGCCCGAGTGACGATTCTAGTGGTAATTGATATCTGTGGAAAAGTTTTCTGGCGGACGGAGCACGTCAATCACTGTCACCTTCCCTCCCTCCCTCCCGGCGGTTATGCATGCAAGCCTACTACTCTATCTAGAGTGCTCTAGAGTACCGGCTCGGCAGACCTGCGTGCATGTAGATGCCGCGAACAGATATAACGTGATCGGAATCTTACCGCATAAGCTGATTCAGGAAACCCGGGGTTTTGAACTGAGCTTAGCTACTTTCAAACTTCCCTAGAATTAGAGTTTGGGAATAGGTATCCCATTTATAAAAGTCACATTGTCAATTGGAGTCCGAGGGGAAAAGAAACCAAAAAGGGAATTGAACTGAATGTTGAACTGAAACGAATTCTCTTTGGATAATTCCGGTGCTGCCAGTTTGTCGTGGCAGGCCACCATTTGCATCAGACTGTGTCAAGCGGGATACCGACCGCAATCAAACCTCGCTTTCACACAACCACCGCCTATATATTCCCGAAGGACAAGTGTCATGGCAGTTCGGCCGGTTCTTTCGCATTTCTTTTTAGTATTTCTGCCTTTTTTTCCGCCTTGTATGTGGAAACAATCGAGATTGTGTTGAGATTAACGGACAACGGGGCGTGGAGCCGCAGAGAAGCTTTCGACAGTTGTCCAATTCATCCCAACATGGGATGAATGCCTCCTGAGCATCGGAGATATGCGAACGTGCAATATCATCGCTGTCCACACCAAAAGGAAAAAATTTATAATGTCGGGAGATGGACCACCGAAGACGTTAGTTTAGGTATTGCCATTCGACTCGCCTAAATCCCGCCCACATGCTAGGTGCAGTAGTGGAGAGCGTGGCGTACGTGTACGGCGTACCTACTATGAATTTTACCGCGGGAACCGCGCCGTATCCTTACCTGAGAATAATTCGGTTCTCGAATGGAGACCAGGCGATTTGAATCTCAAGTCGTTGCTAGCTAGTGAAAGCTAGTTAGCCACGCGAAGGGGATGGGGGGGTATTTCGTTGGGTCGATTCCAGCGTCCCGTAAGATAGCTTCCCGGCGATGTTCGTTTGACACCACGAAGAGGAATCCTATCAAATGGGCTTTGATCCCGGGCACCAATGGGCTATCTTTAGGGTCTGTTCCTGATGAGCTGTGATGAGCATGCGCAAGGAAGTAAACTCACTTCAATTCAGTGGATTTCTGTTGGAGCTGGCATGGCAATGGTGGATCCTAATATCTGCAGCCGCCAGCGTAACATATGAGACTCAATTGAAAACCACGTCGATGATAAGCGGGGGTTTCATCATGATGACTACCTCTTTTCTCCTTGAAGAAAGATAAAAGAAAAATAAACATTCCAGCTGCATCCTTTTTTCCTTTTTCCTTTGGGCTTTTCGACGCACAGACCATATTGAGACCAAGGAGGGATATAATAATAAAACACGTTATATATCGATCCCCGATGTAGATCAATAACGCAACGCTTTCACCCCACCCACACATTCAAAATCTCCCCATGAGCAATTTCCAGCAGAATTTGATGGAGACTTCAGGTTTCTTTCACCTCAATTGACCAAGCCGATCCTTCGAGAGGGCACTATGACGCCGTGCTTGTTTCAGTTCCTGCAATGCAAAATCTTGCCTTTTTATTTCTTCACGATCGGTGGGATTTCTCCGGCAACTCTCGATCCACTAGCAGAAGAGAAAGTAATGCGGAATAACAACTATGACATACTAACTCCCAACGCATGTACATGTGCAATAAGGTTGATCCCGATCGTTTGGGGCCCAGGCCGTCGGATTTATGTTATATCCAGATGTATATCTTTAGGATGTCATTTGGGATGCGGTTCAGCAGATGTGGCTTAAGGAAGTCTGGGCGATTGGGCTCAATGCAGTATGATCTATACGTGGACAATTTCAGTGACCGAGGTATCCGCGGAGCTGTATATTCCATCCCAATCCTGCGTAGTAACCATGAAGTAATATGGTCAACCGACTTCTTGCATGTCAGTGATTGATTCGCACCGAATAAATTGGGAGTTAGCTTGATCTTGGTGATTAATCAACCACCTAGCATGGTGTACCGCCTATGCCGCTGCCCTAAGAAATTAAGCACTTTAGTTTAGAATTAGTTGATTGGCCAGCCAGTGAGAAAACGCCTTGAGCGTTTCGGAAATATGAGTTGATTGGCTGATCGATGACGATATGGCTTGCTTCAGATGCCTTGTACGCCGTATTGTATTTCATCTGCCTTGCATCTTGACCAATCTCGGGCCCCCTGAAGCAGGAACAACTGGGGATAGGCGGAGCATTGTTTACCAAACCTTGGGGCCTGGCAGCTGCGGGGTACATATGTCCGATAATCTTGAGCCACGGATCTGACACGGACCCTTGGTTCACGAATATTAGTAGCTACCCATTGATCCCTGATAGCCTATTGGCTACTCAAGTGCGTGTCTGTGCATACACTATAATACCATGCGTATATCGCAATATAGTACTTGATAATAATCGCTTCTTTGTGGAGATCATGATCAGTCAGAACCAACGTTTATGAGGGATAAGTTTGATGCCCAACTAACGAGAAACCGTGAGTTTAGAAAAGAAGCAATGCTCTAGAAGGCACAGATTACACACGTGTGTGTTTATCGGTTCGCTTCCACGCGTGTCCTAGCAAGCCCCGATAAAATCCTCGCCCTTGGCATTCTGCAGATACGCTTGTTTTTCTTCAGGTGCGACGTTGCAACAACAAGCATTAAATTCGTGTCTAGTGGCGTCATGCCTCAGGTTCAAGCCCGACAGCACTTGTGCAGGGGATATCGATATCGATTTTCTCTACCAGATCTGTGACGTCCGACCATATTTATCAAGTTATTGGCCCGCCCACGAATGGTGGAACTAGTCGGCGAGGTACTCTTAATATTCGAGGCTAGCAGCGGCTCTATCTGGTAAAAAATACCAAGAACGGTGGGGTGACTGCCTTGTCGTATAGTGTTAATTGATTAAGGGTGTCCTCTAACAATCTAGTTAGGGATTGGTCGATCACGAACCTGCTATGGGTTTGCGGACAAAAAGCTGTCCGATAGAACGATTCTTGCAACTCGAATACACAAAGAAACTTTGGTCAATTGTCACGAGGGTCTTTCACGGCTGCGATGGGCTGTGAGTCGAGTGATTACTTATGAGAAAGTTTCATGCGCCATACGCTGACCGACAACCATGCAGTTCTCTCAACACAGTCAAATCATCCCTCTAAGGCCCCTCTTCCAAGTGAGGGGATTGATCGCGACAGTTCATGTGACGACTCACTCACTCGATAAGCGTTCTCGGATACGCCATCCTTCACGGAGGCGTGGAAACTTCTGGCGAATGTCCAAAAATTGGGTGGTTGTACGAAATAATGAGACCACAAACAGCAGGTATCTCAGATCGCTAGATAGATGTCAACAGGACGAAAAGTCGGTGGTTACGTTTCGGTCGCTGAAATTCATGTCCTCATGATCTTTGACATCATGGTTAAGCGTCGTGTATTTTGAGGTGCTCGTAGTCGAGAAAGGCAGGGTGAGCCTTAAGCTTGGTGGATGTCGTGATCAAGATACAATCTCCCCTAACCCTATTGTTTCCTTATGCTGTTGGATTGACTGCTGCCCAGTCTGGCGAGTATAACTCCCAACATGAAGCTGTAGGAATTATTTTACCTGTTACTGTACTTAACCTTTCTCTGCAGCAGTTATTCGCGGTTGCCAGAAGGCTGCCGTCGTACCCTATCACATGATTTCGCCCGTGCACAAACATGCGCAGCTTAGATTGACGATAGTCGACGAGAGAGCCAACGCATCATCACAATAACTTGCCACACGGATTAAGAGTGAGTACGATCATTCCACGAGAAAATTATCAATGTCACGTGCGAAATTTAGCCCAGAATATGCAAATGCAGAACAACTCATTCTTGACTATCTAAAGTCACGGTACAGCCGTGCATAAACTTTCCGGTTAAAACGCCTTCCGATGTGGCTTCTGTGTACTAAAAGATAGCAGGATGGTTAGAATATCCGGCCGAAATCGCCGATCCGTTACAACCAACTAGAAAATAGCAATTGCACGGTTTGGACTAGTGGGGTTCCCAATTGCTGGTGCAGCCAGTGATAGTTTGTCTGACATTTGTGAATTCAGCTGGGGACCCATCTTCCTTAGTGACCTCAAAATGATGCTTAAGGTTGTTGGCGATACCTGCTTGCCGAGTCGACGATGTATTCACCAGTACTAGCTACAAAGAGCCTTCCGTCTAGGCATTGCGGTTTGACCTTTCCTGACAGAGTTAGTAGGTTAAATTTGACGAGCTTAAAATCTTTATATCCGAAATTTCGTTAGGGGGGGGAGGTGGAGCTAAATAAACTAGTTTTTTACTCCTGACCCGCCATAAGAATCAAAATATTATCCAAGGCTCGGACTACTTCCGCTCCTGCCTGTCCTCTGGTGCCTGCTACAGCACTAGTAATGATATCACGGACCACGCCGCGTCAGCTGGAACTACTTTGCTGGCTCGGGCAATAGGAACAAGAATGATACTCTTCTGCCATTAATCTTGAGTTATTAATTTTCTGATGCAAAGTTCCCATCATTGAACTTTCGCTAAAACATTTAAACAAGGATAGTTCGGAGGCTGCTCTGCAAATAGAATCAGCATTAATACCTATTTGAAATTTAGGTCGGGTAATGAATCCGCGTGATATTTTTACGGTTTGACATAAATAACCTTCCTAAACGGGTAAAAGTCATCATCACCACATATTTCACCTTTGGGCGGTTTAACATAGAGATTATTTGTAAAATGGGAGGCGAGGATCCGCTAACCACCAAAACGAACAATTAGAGGCTAGACTAATTGCATCTGTTCAATTCACTCTGTGCCCGTTTTAATAGATCTCTCATTTATCCTCGGGTGTTCTTCTATTGGGATGCCAGGAAAATTAATTTATGCAATCCATCTTGCCCGTCGCGCGCCGACGGTCGGCCTTTTGGTATCTTTCAGGAGGAATGCTTCTACATACTAGGTCTAGTAGTGTGGTAAAACTAGTGTAGAGATCCTACAAGGTAGACTTTCGTAGTTATAAAGCCCCAACCCGAGTATTTTATTACGCGTCTAAGGGATGAACCCCAATACTGTACTGGTTCCTGACTTACCGTTTCGGTTTCTGCTGTGGCGGTTGCTTCCCGAAAAATGCCAAGCCTTGTTTGGGGACCGAAAATGGATTCTGCGTATGTAGTAGCTATTGCACAAAGTCAGGTTGATTGATTTATGTATTTAGCACCAGGATCAGTTCCCACAACTTATATTTTCTCGTGCGATACTACGGGGTTTTATCGCAGCTACCATATTTGAAAAGGTTCCTTTCAGGATCCTTGGTCTTCGAGTTCGCTTAAGCTTTCGCTATTCTTTAGGGTTATAGCTCCACGTCGAGCAGCGTAGAAGGCCTAGGGTTGGACATTATTCGTTAGCGTCAAAGCTCACTCGGTGTTAGGAATATACAAGCAGTATATACGTATCTTACTTAAGTCCACTATTGAACCCGGAAACCTCTGCGGTTGGATTCGATTGCAATTGGCACCTGCAGATCGCTTACGTATACTACATGTAGGTATAGTTTCTTGGTTTGAAAAACAGTGGGAACCTTAGTTTTCGGTGTCAAAACATACACTCAGCTTCTTTCTATATATAGTACAGCTGGTACAGATGGTATGATGTATCAGTTTGTTCCCTGCAGAATTCTAAAAATTTAAAGCGGAGTTTTAGAGTAGCGTATACATCGCTGTACCAAAGCCTGGGTGTTCCCTCATGACCAATATCTGGTGTTTTCAGCAACTATTATCGAATATATCGCTATACACCCGTCATCACTTATCAACTTTTTATAGGTAGATTACATTAGGCATATGGCAGACATTCTAGTTATTTGTAACCAGTAGCTACTTTAGCTAGACCTTAACTAACCGTCAACGTCCTTAAAATCTCCCCCACTGCCACAATATTGGGATCTCGAGCCACTGATATGGTTTTCGGACTCCCTGATATACTTTATTCAAGATACCTTTCAATGCTCTATCATCTAGAGTTTGCTTTGTTGGATGACACCCCACTGTTGTCTTGGTTCTCTAGGACCTAGTCTTCCTCTATTAGCGCTATACCTAAAGTAGTATATAGCGAAATCACAGCAACGACTTTTCTCCCCAACATTCAGGACACCCAAATGTTTAGCTTAAGACTTACCATGAATTGATGAGTGCTTTTAGAAATGTGCACCATAGTGAGCGACCTGAGGTCGGAGAAAAAATGACAAATACCCGATCCCACCAGCGCTCTCAACCACATAAGTGTTAATTAACGCAATGCTTGGGTAAACAGCCTGAGCAAGAGTTTTCCAAAGCACTGACTTGTTTATTTTTCGGTGATATTCCAAAAATTCCTTGCCATTTTCCCTATGGGTTACACTTACCGGCGTCCTATACCGAATCGATGGGACTTCCACATGCTAGCTGAACAAAGGATGCCACACCTGGGGAGAACTGACGAACCGTAATGGCAGCTCCACTCAGACCATACCTTGTGCTTTCTTCGATAACAAACAAAATATAGAATTTTTTTTTGCAAGACATGCATTCGCCAATCCAAGAAGTTTACCAGTCATGGATCTGCTTGTACAACGTCAACTTCAATCAGGCAAAGTGATCAATCGGTTTGCCTCCCGGGAAGGAGACAGGGGTGCCTTCAGTTAACCTGGTAGAAAAAAATGTTCCGAGCATAATCCACCATCTTCCTTGGTACTCAAGAGGCCTGCGACAGATGGCTCCAGATTACTATTGTAGTACGGTACTCACTCAACATGTGGGGCACCATTCGCTGCCCCACAACACGGAAAGGTAATCTGTCGGGAGCGAACGATGAACTGTTCTTTTGATTCCCGATCAACCGAAAATTCCCCAGGCCCGGTACCGGTAACTAGGATTTTAGTGTTGATTGAGCACATACCTATGTACATGAGAAGTACCGAGGGATCGGAGGGAGCGTTTTGGGAGATGCGACGATACCTGATACAGGTGGTTCGCCCGTTGTCCTTTTTTTCCAGGTCTCTGCAGCTGCACTGCAGATAGCCTAGATTTTCGAATCCAGATTTCTCGGCACTAGGCTAACGAAAAAGGTACGCGAGAGGCACTTTTCCCGGACCACCTGCCTGCACAGCGCACAGAGTGCTGCTTACTCAACATGCTGCAGAATGGACTGCTTAGGTAGGTGCCGTATGCACTCTATTTGAACAACGAAGAGGGAGTACTTCTCCCAGCCAATGATCAACGATAAACCCCCAAGAGCCGAGGGATGGTGTAACATGCGCTTAGCGCTTAATGGAGCTCGCTGGCTATCGACGATTAGCTTCATATTGTGTCACTCTTAAATCCTAAATGGCCAGGCTTTGCTATCAATCATGGAATAGTGATATATGGTTGCACAAATCATGTTTCATTGTCAGTATACACCTGTATACATGGAAATTATAAATATATTTTGATCACACAATCGAGACCCAAAGTTTCTTATAGCAGCTCCGTCTGAACATAGTTGAAGTCCTAAACCAATAAAGTTAGTTGCCTCTTCTGTAGAGTGAAACATGTGATTGTGGAGGTCTTACCGCCGGCACCAGCATTGGTAATCCAATTTTAGCAGTTGAATAAATCCCAAAGAACGAGCCCGTAAAAACTTGCCATCCTGGTAGGAACGCTTGCAGCCAACGACTTTCAACCTCCGCGATGTACTTTGGCTGATCCTTCCCGACTGCGTAGCCGAGAGAGTACTTTGATGATTCTGCTTTGATATACAATTTGACGGTTCCCGTTTCTGGAATCTCTGCGTACGTTGTGTTTAATGCTCCATTGGTCCCTGAACGAGTGTTCGCGACGATAACGCGTTTCTTAGTGTCTGGATGTAGAGTGACTGCAATTTCGTTGTGGTAGTGGATTGAAAGGAATATGGTTGCACCTGCCTCATGGCGGGGGTTTGTGGGCTGGAAGTCAATCTATAGAAATGTATTAGCATTAGAAACTTCCCAGAAGTTAGCCATTAGCTATGGGTCACCTACTTCGGTGCTCCAAACAGTATTAATGTCAACTTGTTTCCTCATCAGTGTCGCAGGTGTTTCCCGATCACTAAGCGTAAACGGATTCCCTTTTAATCTCAACCAACCAGGCCTAGCTGTTAAGCTATCAAACTTCTTGTATGGGGTTCTTGGAGTGTAATATCCCTTATCCGCGTATCTGCCATTGAAATCATCCCTCCACTTATTAGGTCTTGGAAGATCATAAAGCCCAGACATATTGAAAGTAATATCTTTTCCGCCATTAACGACTGGCCAATCGTTGATCCATTTCAAAGGCGAAAGAAAAGTTTCGCGACCAAGCTGGTTTTTCCCTGTTCCGTTCGTCGGATTTTGGGGTCGCGTAGCAAGGAATACTGTATACCAATCACCACTCGGAGTACTGACAAGATCAGCATGACCAGTAGCCAGAATCGGATTGGATAGGTTGCGGCCTAAATATTTGCGTTAGTTATAGCTAAGACAGGGGGCTTGCTTAGTAGTAGGTACCATTGAAGAGTATTGGGTTATCTGGGTTCGCCTCCCATGGCCCATCCAAGCTTTTGGCCCTTGATATCATTGCACGGTGACCGTTTTCTGTTCCAGCTTCCGCCGTAAGCAAGTAATAGTATTTTCCTACTTTGTAGATATGACTCCCTTCCGCAAGCCTAGGTGTGTTTATTGGCAGACTGCTAACATAGAAAAGACGGGCTTCGCTAAGCGCATTTCCAGCCTTGATGTCGATTTCGGAGATCCAGATTGCAAAATAACCAGAGTCTGGGTCTTCGAATTGGGACCCCATGGTTGTAGTCAGGTACGTTTTGCCGTCGTCGTCAAAGAAAAGGTCGGGGTCGAAGCCCCATCTATTCGTGTGAGACATTACAGCTGATCGGAACGATGCGGGACAAATTACTTACTGGTCGACATATGTAGGATCACTCCATGAGTCCTCGTCCCAGATGTTCTTAGTCGTAACGAACATGCTCCTAGGTGTTTGTGTTACATTCTATCGAGGGTTAGTAACTAAACAACAACGAGCGAATGAATCACTTGTGGAACCAACATCAGGAGGACTGATAATGTCAAACCAGGTCGTAATCAAATAATATGTCCGCGTTTGTTCGTGGTATCTCAGTGTAGGGGCGAAAATACCGCCGCTAGGAGCAGTTCCCCTCAAATTCAGCTGGGAAGGCCGGTTTAAGGCGTGTCCGATGATCTCCCAATCAATTCTACAAAGCCAATAATAAGCACAACCAAATCTCAAAGAGGATGATATATCAACTTACAGATCTGTTGAATGATATATTGGAACAGCTGGAAAAAATTCAAACGACGAAGTCGCCAAAAAATAGTCTTTTCCAACTCTTTGAATCGTGGGATCGGGATTGAAACCAGGGATTATGGGATTCCGGAAGGCATTGGAAAGTCCTAGAACATGTTCCTAGTTAGATATCAGGAGAATTAAAAAAACTGATAGCTCAGTTATCACCTACGCAATACCAATGCACTCAGTGCGAACAAGATGAACCGGGATTTGAACTCCATCTCGTTGTTGGAGATGGGAATTTCATCGGACCGGAAGTGCAAATGTCAGACTTCATATATGTACATCACATACCAGGGAGTTTAGGTGCTAAAGGGGAATGTGGGGCGTGATTGCGGGGAAATTGAAATTACAAGCTTAACACCGACTTCAAGCGGTGAAGATCGCTGGTAGTTCGTGATGTTCCTTTTAACCATCTTCCCGGTAAACTTAGCCGTTACTTATTCTGGGCGCTGCTAATCCAATACAGGTTAAGGAGGAGATTTTATTGAGCTACGAGAAGTTTTCAGGCTGAAGGTTGGTAGCTGTAGCCTGAACGATCTGTGGATTGTGCTGGCATCATGTCTGTACTTAGGCACAGACCAAGGACTTCTGCCAGTACCTTCTCTCCCTCGCTACCCCACCGGGAAGCTCCAGATACGTAAACTCGGGAAGATACTTCCCCGGGACGAAACTTGCCTAAGATCTAGATCGTGGGGAATATCGATTGACACATCGTATTGGTGATGTGATATGGCGAACGCTAAACTAAAATTGATATAACATGTAAATAACAGTACTAGTTGGTTTGCATCCGTTAAAATAAAGATATTGAGAAGAACACCTGGAAGAGAGTAAAAAAAAAGATGAGTTTGCCTTGGTACGTTACAAAGATATATCAACTATTGTTAGGGCTAGGGTTTTTAAGTGAACCTACTCCATCCACCATTCATACAACCACTTAGCTTTAACACAACGCAAAAATGCAAATGCAAGAAAATTACCAAAAAAAGATCCCTAAGCAAGAATTAAACATGAGCGAACCGATCATAACAAAGTAGTAGGAAATTCCCCAATTTCTGCCTTTAGCGTGAATCTCTCCACGTCCCCATCCCAAATCCTCACCTCAATTCATAACCCCACCTCTCTCTAGAGCCTTTTCCCTAATCTATAGGTCACTTGGATACATCAAATGGTGGAGAGTATTCCTAATCTCAGTCATCATGAAACATGGCTTTTGTTTTTAGTAGACACTCTTTGCTGCTGACAGGCACATGTCTGTCCGAAATCGAGTGACTCCCTATGACCAAGACTGCAGATATATGAATAGATTTGCCGTCAAGTGCTGATAAAGACTGTGCGTCAATGACTTGACACGCCTAAGTGTGCGTTTGTTTTGGCTTTCTATGCGCCGAGTCTTCCTCATCGGAGTTATGCATGCATATTGTTTTTTTTTCCCACCCCAAAACAATCCAGAAATCTAGGCCGGTCCAAAGCTCGCCTCAAAAAACACTAGCCAAAACCACCAACAGCCGAATGATTGGCATGCGGAGGACTCGTCCTATTGGATACACGTTAACCTGCCAGAGGCGTGCAGTGCTAAACTTAGCAGGTCAGCGCGTTTATCTGTCTCAATGATAGGCAGGTTCGGGAATAAAAAGCCAAAAGTGTCCCAAGCGCAGCCAGGTGGTGCGAGAAGCGTGGTGGCGCTCCCCTGATGAACTGCAGCTTTTCAGGCCTAAGCGAAATGTCGATGGGGGACGGACAATCGTGCAAGACACGGGTCGGGACGTTAAGGGCCTGGATCTGCGGCATTGCATTGCGCGAACTTATGTGGGCATGCCCTCCAGCAAGCCACCATGCATCGCGGAGCCCGAACCACCAAAATCCGCACCCTTGCCGCATGCATACATATACGGCCTGCTGTAATAGCAGGTTGTGCTGCGAAGGATAGCCAACCACCAGGCTGTTGGAAATCTTGACCAGGCACCGTGCCTCAAATTTGCATCGAAACCAGCTGAGAGCCGCGGACCAACAAATCATCTGTTTAGAGAAAAAGGAAAAATACATTCTGCTCGAGAGAGGCGAGTTTACAACGAAAACTTAACTGACAGGTAAATACGAAATCTACGCCGCAGTCTCTCAGAAATTCCAGCTTGCCTGGATTTCAAACAGTGCCCAAGGAGCTTGTTACGTCAGAGATCGGTGACATTAGGGAACTAGACTAACTGTTGGGATGAGCGTTCCGGGGTGACCGAAACCCCCATTTCCAGGCATCGTTTTGAAGGAAGGTGGTCAGGGTGCCTGAGTAATTTGTCACAGAGGGGTTTTTGGTCATTATCGATCACTCGAAATCCAATATTTCCTCGCACCTGATCGAACACCGCAACTGTACAGATGTCGAAGAAAAATCAGGGGTTTAAGTATCGGGTTGGTAAATTAATGATTCGGATGGCTAGGGCAACTAGACACTTGCGGCCCTAAGCCCTTCCCCGAGTACCTAAAGCCCAGAGTTTATATAAATAATCAGGAGATTTATATATATATCTAGACCTATTCGATTTAATACAAGTAAATTAGAAGCTCGAAAGGATGCAGCTATGCACGTGGGATACATTTAGACGGCCTATGGTTTCTAACCACTCCGACCAGGTACTTGGTATGAAGTAGACCGTAGGTAACAACACAAAAAAAATCCTCCAGTGATTCTTATTAGAAACAAGAGAAAACCGTGACATTTCGAGTTTGTCATACCGAATATCGGGTTGTCCAGACACTCCAATACCATGACATCAGACAAACCGCCCAAAATCACATAACATTAAACTACCCGAGCAGGCCCCAAGCTGTTGTACATGTACGCTAGGACATATTCACTAAATCGATAAATAATCCATCGGCTCCAACTTAAGATTTAAGCTCATGAGGTATCACTCGAGCAGTGAGTAATCTTTATTGGATGTAGTAATCGTAATTCATTTACGTCCTTATTGGATGTAACCACGACCAAGATGTGAGAGTTATCATGAATAGTTAGGAGTCTTGTGCCAACCTCAATTTATTTTTCTGAGGTTATCTGAAATATGCGACCGACACAAGTTGTATACGGGGGATCCATATTCCAGTCATGATTGCCAAATACTAGAAAGGAAAACAGTCTAGAGATCTAGAGCCAAAACGCAATCGTAAAGCTAAAAGGCGGCATAGCAAAATTTTAGAGAATCGAATTACTACCTAACCGCTAATCTTCGAAAGTCGATGTGCGTGATTCGAAGAATCAGGTGGACACGACGGTTAGACAGAACAAAGGAGAGCACACCTATTCAAGTCTAGCTGATCAATACCTACTGACCGCTATCTCTTTCACCAATAAATGAAGGGGACCTCTCAAAATCTACTAAAAGTAAAAATACCACTATTAAATGTCAACGAGCAAAGCGATTGCTTTCTAGGGCCATAAAGACGAGATAGGAAAACGATATGCAGCCAATAAAGTATATATGCATATACATGACATTTGGTCACCTTTGTATTCCAGCCTGGGCCCAAAATGCGGCAGCTCTAATACTCCTAACCGGTACTTAATTTATTCCAGCCCGAGTCTACCGACTCGAAACGAAAAAGCACACCTAACCCACGACAAAGGTCAAATACAGATCCCACCAAATCACACTATCAAACGAAAAAAATGGGACTTTTGGAATCAATAAAATTTATTTCTACTCCTCCCAGACTCGGAGTACCCCCGTGTGCAACTTTAACATTAATTGCTTTCCATGTCAGTAACACCGAGTGATATTTCGTGGTTGCAATATATCTCGGCTGTGATCAGGCCAGAGCGATGTTTCTAAAGTCTCATGTATTCATCTTAGGTAAACTTCCCTTTCACTTTCAACGGTTGGTTCTGTGAATTGCTTTCGTCATATGAGAAATCGTATCCAGAGAGGTGAGATTGAGGAGAGCAAAGTTCGCGAATCACCTTCTAGCAAATGCACTCCACCATACATACCCAGTCCCCAAAAATCACAAGAACACGACCCGAACCGCAGTGATAAGAACCCTTTTGTCCATTTTATACCACCTAAGAATAAAAGTAAACCCCGAAAAAGGTATCTCAATCAAAGCAACCCAACCAAAACCACACCGAACCAAACCCAAGATACACCATAATACCCACATACACACTCCAATCCCAAGCCATACCCTTGACATGAAAGAAAAGCGTTTGAAGAAAGCTAGATAGTAGAAAATTCAAATCCCATAGTGACCAACCAACCCAGACCCTATAGGAAATAAAAAGAACGGAAAAGCAAAGACACCATGTCCTATATCCCCTACAAAAGAAAAACCAGAGCCAGAGTCCAAATAACAAGCCAAGAAAGAAAGAAAACCGCCTCAAAAGCAATGAAGGATATAAATAATAAAACCACCAAGAATATCGCTTCACCTCAACCCTAACCACTTGAACGCCTTAATCCGATCACTCCTAAAGCTGGCTCGTTTCCTTCCCGGACAATCCTCTTCATCAGTCTCGTCCTCCAAATAGTAGCTCGTATCCTGTCTACTAACCACCTCCCTCTCCGGTTCCTTCTCAGGCGGAGTCATACTTCGTCTCCTGGTGATTACACCCGGCGTCGCTGGCACCTGATCCCCGTTATCTTTACTCTCCCCGTAAAAGCCCGTCATCTTCTCACGGTTCTGTAGTGCTGTATGAAGTGTGCCAATCGCATCAATAAACAGCCCTGAGGAGACCGTTGCAAACGGTGGGATTACCACATCTGCACGACTTATTAATCGTTGTTTCGGTCCCCATGGACGCTGCTTCCCAGGCAGTTTTGCGGGCGCCGATTTCCTTGGCGGGAAAAGCTGTAGCCTGCCGGTCGGGGCAGTTGGCGTAGTGGGTGTACCAGGACCAAATGTGTATGATGTTGTGGTAGCACCCATGGAAGTCCTGATGCGGATCCCACTGGTACCTGCTTTCGGAGACTTAGAGGTCTTCAGGGGCTTCGAGGTGAACTGTGTTACGGCATCGGCGACACACGCGACCTTGAGCACATCGACGTTGGATCCTAGAATGCGTTGGAGTTCTAGGATAGCAGAGGAGCCTGTGTAGAAATCGAATTCGATCACGAGTACACGGAACTGTGGGTTGAACGAGAGGTAGCGTTCCAATTCGGGCAGGAGAAAGTGACCTTTCAACACTGTGTTGTCCCGAGTCCCTGGATGCTGAGCTCGCATTTGAGGGAGAGTGTTGGAGAGAAGATACTTCAGTCCGACCTGGCCTTTGCGGCCGGTTTTCCCCTTCTTGCGTACCATTTCCTCGACTTGCTCAATGAGACGGCGGCGGAGCTCAAGACCCTTACGGGACTCGATTGTTTCCCCATCTTCTTCGGCAGCGACAGCAACGATCAGGTCGATGGCTGAGTAGGCTGGGTCTTCGTTGATACCATGAGCACTGAGGACAGGTCGCCAGATACGGTCAGTCTCGGAGTCTTCGGTCAGCCAACGCATGTCCTCATCTTCATCCTCATCATCATCGGCTGAGTACTGAGCCTTGGTGATTGTTGGGGAAGGCGAGACGACAGGGGGGAAGTGGTGTCGCATAATAGCACGGAACTCATTCTGAATATCGGCTGGTGACTTTTCTGCTGTTGCAGTGATGGTAGGGATGGAAGAAAGCGGCGGGTCAGGATGGGGTGAGCCAAGGCTCGACCGGAAGGACCACGGTGGTGTGCCAACGGAAGAGGTAGCTGACTGGAAGGAGTCGCGGGCGCCGGCGCGATTGAATTGCGTAGTGATTGGGGAGAGCAGGGTCTGCTGGTTATCGCTACGACCCTTGAGTAATAATGATACGTGTGGGTTTGAACGAGATACTCCGGGAGTCTGTGGGGTGAATGAGACGGCAAAGTCACCGAGAACCTTTTCGAGGAACTGAGAGTTGTCGGACTTCTGGGTGTCCGGGGAAGGGAAGTAAATTACTAGGTTCTCGCCAACCGATGGGAATAGGGGGTCCACTGGTTCTTTGAAGAACTGGGGAGGGGCATCAAAGCCACCGCTGAGATACCGCGGAGAAGGGAGGATCGTTGCACCGCTGATATCAGCAGTAGAGCTCGGTGTTGGTGATGATGGTCGGGTTGAAACCCGAGATTCAGGCTGTGTCAGCTCAGGGGCCGAGGCCGATTGATACTTATCCGAGAACAAGGGGAAGTGGGAGATTTTGGAGGCATCGGGAATTGCCTTTGCACTGGAGGGTGGCGTCGGGATCTCGGCAGAATACATGGATTCGATTGGCGGGAGGGTAAAGTTGTCTTCCCGGTCTTTCCGTCTGGAACCTTTGGGCTTCTCCGAGTCCGCATTCCCAACTCCCGAAGGCATGGATTCGGAGCGTTTTCGGAGTGCTTCCCGGCTTCCATAATTGCCTAGAAGGAACTCCGTCCGCACGATTGGCGGCGACGGCGGAGGCGAATATCCTGATGTTGGCCCGGCTGATGCGTTGCTCCCACCTCGTACCCGGACGGCCATGGAAGCCTTACAGATCTCAATGCCGGCAGCAATTTCCTCAGGCGTCGGGTTCCGCGGACCGCTGACAACCCTCGGTTTCCGATCCTTGTGCGGACTCCCCGAGCGTCCGACTTCGGCAACCTCGGGTATTTTTGGAGTATTATCGGGAGTAAGCTCAGGCGTGATGATATCCGCAAGCTGATGCGGGTATAATTCCCGCTCAAAGTTCCCTGTTCTCAGAGCCCTTCCTTTCCGCTCCATCTTCTCCGATATCGATTCCACATCGCTCGGGATATGACCTATCTCAACGGTCCCGTATGCAGACCCCTGTTCCTGCTCCCGGTCTTCCGGATCAAGCAGACCCTGTACACCGCCCTGCATAATGTCCTCGAAAACCCACTCTGCCTCTTTGGCCGCGTTCTCGAGGTTGCCATTCTCCTCGGACATGAGCGCGTTTCGAAGTGTCTCCAGACACGCAACCTGGGCTGCCGCGAACCCGCCGTTCAAAAACACCATCTTTTCACCGCCGGTTTTCCGGTGCTCTGCCAGGAAGGATTTGGCCTGCGATAGCCGGTTGACGTGAGCATGGTGAAGCGAGAGGACGAACTGGCGCACGGCTGGGTCTAGCGGTGGGAGCTGGTCTGATGGATTCAGAGATTCGCGGAGAGGTGGAACCGGGGGGAGTTCGAGCGGTGGGAGACAAAGGATGTTTTGCGAGAAAGGAAGTAGTCGTAGCTGCTCTGTGATTGTGGTCTGGTGGCCCTCGAGGGTCACGATGAAGCCTTCGTCTTGTGACATGATTTCGGTGTAGTGAGCAGTGAGTGTGAGCGATAGTATTAGAGACGTAGCACCTGCAGTTCTTAAGGTTCAGCGTCGCACATGGCATGGAGACGAATAGTTTGGCAGATACGTACCATGGGCTGGTAATTATAAGAAACGGAGATGTGACTTGTTTCGGAGGGTGGAGGAGTATTTCCTCGCCAGCCAGGCGGGGTTGGTGAGGGCGGTTATTGGCCGTGGGGTTCGATACCCGTTCGAGCGCAGGTGAACGATAGTGATGATAGAGGCTAGGTCGGGCTGAGCAGGTGATAGGTGTGGTGAGAACCGGCGTAAACACTGGGGATGTTTGCAGGGCTTGGATGGACGGTATTAATGCTTCAAGCTGGGAGGGAGGATGGTTATGGAAGGGAGCAAGAGACGATGAATGTCATGACCGGACAAAGGTAGGGGAGAGACCTGGGGGAGGAGAGAGACCTGGGGGAGGAGGGGTGGGTCAGCGCTGTGATAGGCAGACGAGGACGGGGCAGTTTAGAACAAGGAGGAGGGGGAGGAAGTACTGAGGTGAGGTGAGAAGTACATGTACCTTTCGATAGGCATAGAGCCTCGTCTCCTCCCATCGGACTTCCATACGTGTTGACGCAGATTTCCTTGGACAATAATTAGAATTGAACGGACCCTCTGCGTCCAATTCGGGAGCCCTCGTCTGCCGGATAGTGGCATCAAAGGACTGCGAGCATGAGAATGAGGGAAGGAAAAAGAAAAGAAAGAGAAAGAAGACGGCGCTTAGGGATAATCCGATGTGGTACAGCAATGATGGAGAAGAAGCAAGGGAAGGAAGACATACTCCTCCGTGATAGGATAATCTCGATCGGAGGATGATCGTCAATCGGGGGTTACTCTTCTCCCTGCACGGAGACTATCTCCAGTGAGTTGCAGGACCGTAGTAACTGGGTGAGGCGCAGACAGGCAGGCAGGTGAGAGATACAGACAGAGATACAGACAGAGATACAGACAGACTCAATACAGAATACACAGAATACACTCATTGAGTAATATAATACCTCACCTACAGCATCGTCATTCATCATCTTCTCATCGTGAGAATCTCTCCTGCCCTTGCATAACCTCAGCCTCTCAGCCTCTCAGCCTCTTCCTCCACCTTCCCAGTTGAACCATCATGAAACAATCAAATGCACCCTTTCGGACTAAGTAGAGTACATAGAAACAATCCTCCACGGACAGAGAGAGGGGCAGGCGCCGAGAAGAGAATATCCCCATTTGAGCAGTATGCGGAGAGAAAGCCACGATGATGGTCTCTCTTCGGCAAGTCCCACTCCCCTCCTTGCGCCATCATCTTGCCTAAACATGCCTCTAAAGTGCATACTCGACGATGGAGGATCGTAAAGTCGTGTCTATTTCCCCAAACAATCTCAATTGATGGTGTTAATCTATCTCTAAACGCTCAGCTCGGCCTTGTACTCGTATCGTTCTAAACATATCTCATCCCACATAGTAGGTACAGTGGTACCTTCCCCATCGCTCTCTCGCGTAACGCCCACCATCCTGTGTATCCACCCCACAACGCCACAAACACCCTCCACCGCTCGCGTGGTAAAAACAAATCAACCCGCAGAAACAATCCCACCGCCATGGCCTCTCTTCTGTCATCTGAATCATTCCCGAAACAACTCAGACCCAAATTTCCGTCGTGCATTGTGCTCTGACATTTCGCGAATGTGGCTGTCTTCGTCACCGGATGTCCAACCAGACTCTGACCGTCGCCGTGTCTCAACCTTCCCGAGACCGCGGGGCAGATTTGAACGGTTTCGAGAACAGCGGTCAGGAGGGAGTTATCTGACGATTCTAATCTAGATTTTGGATCTAAAACACCAGATCTTAGCCGTCCAGCGGGGAGTGGTACGGAAACAGTCACTCCACCGTGACTGGATTCTCACCGAATATCCATCGGTTTTGAGCACGTAATAAAACCCTGAACTCCACAACTCGAAAAAGAACATCCGCATCAATCCTTCAGATAATTCCTTTTCATGGCGTGCTGTCCCGTAGTCTCAAACCTCACCTCAACTCATGCGCTCTTCCGTCGCCAAGGAAATGCATACAATAGTTGATCGCCGTAGGGTATCGAGCGTACCTACATGTCCCGAGTCAACACGTGGGCATGAACGTAATTTGCATTGCATCGCGTTGTTGCCGAGTTTCATGTCTGCGCTTATTATAGAGGTGGTTGGCTCAGGAGGTGGCTATATTTAGCCGAAACTGGGTTCGGTAATGATATGCTGGGGTTTATTCTGGGAATGTGTCGAGGAGAGTCTGTGCTTGATTCGAGTGATGATGTGTGATTGTATGGGAGTTACTGTTTGCGTGGTAGATCTACAGAGCTTATAAGTAGTCTTGTGTTGGCTGATTTGGTTAGAACTTGCTTCATTCTTTGAGTGATCTCCGAGTTTCATTCGATTCGTTGTAGTTCAACAAATATATCCCCTGGGTTGGCCCCACTTACATTGTTTTTACCTAGAACAAGTATCGTCGAACTATCAGGGTTGTTTAAATTGTGTTTTGTCTGAATCCTGCCACCTTTGAATATCACCTTTAGCTGGAGATCTACACTCAACCCATAACCCAGGTTGTGCTTAGTCTATTAACTAGACTGGGCTAGACTAGACTAGCTAAACTAGGTTGTGTTTTCTCGGAGAACGCTTGGACATCTCGGAGTTGATGGTGGTTCTAGCTTGAAGTAGTGAGAGTTATTAGTGGTATAGCGGGGTTAGAGCCGAGTGATCAGTGCTGATGTTTCTACTCGGGGCATGGGGAAACATGGGGATAACGTTGCTAGTGAAGACCTATATTGGATTTAGTTATCGTGAGCACGTGGGCCTGGGATTTTATGAGATCGTGATCAGATATAATCTCTGCGCACGCTTTTAGCTCCTCAACAATTGAGCTTAATAGCTTTAGGTGCTCTTGGAGTCCCAACTATCGTTTCCATCTGAAGTCTAACGGGACACAGTCTAGTTAGGTCGGCGTTACTCTGTGGAAATGGAATAGCTAATCCGAGTACCAGTTATTCGTTCCAGTCTAGCTACGTTTGGAGTTCGGGCTTGGTCGCGGTATTATCCTAGCGAGATTGACTGTATGAGACAACGTAGTCGGAGATAGATCGGGTAGAAATGCCTAGGGACGTGAATTACTGAATTTAGGCTCTTTAGATATGTGTGAAATCTCTCTCGGATTTCGAGATGTATCGTGCTGCTTTGTGATTGGGGATTGTGAGACTTAGTCATGGGATGTCACTCGATATTATCGTACAAGCGTGTTCACGAAAAGTACGGGCACGTGAATAAAGATGAAACAAGCGCATAACAATACTAATTTCTTCGATTAATATTTTTATTTATGTAGGCCTACCGTTGAGGTTCTTGGCCTTTGAGTCTTTGGTAGCGCAGCTTCTGAAGAGATGAAAGGCAGCAAGAGGCAGAACTCGGTGAATCACCCCATAATCGATATATGCGCAAGCATTGATTTATTAAGTAGTAATACAAGTAATTATATAAAATACAAATACAAACGAATTAGAGGAAGTTTAAGTATCATATCGGCCTGTAAAAGTGGTCGAATAACACACCATCAAGTCCGTCGCAACTCCCCGTCTTAACCCGTAAATCACCAACCTTATGCGTGCCAAAAGCCATATCCTGTCTACCCTGCATCAAACACGCCAACCATTTTTACCTCTTTCCCTGGAAGAACGATGTCAGTGACTTCCCCGCCTTTTTATAACCGTTTTTTGCTGCTATGTGCGCTTGGCGAACAAATCTCCAGATAATCCAATTTTCAAAGAACCCCTTTTCCTTTTCAACACCAACAAGTTTAAGTTCTCCACGCGGCCTGGGTTCCACCCCATTCCATGGATACGGGTCAGAAAATGCTTCGAGGATTCCCTCGTGGCTACACTCTTGTGCGTAGGAGAGTGCTGATTTTTGATCCTCATCCGGGATAGTAGGGTCAGCTCCATACGCAAGGAGTAACCTCAGCATCCTTTCCGGCCTTTCAGTCCACGGTATTGGCCAACGGGCTCGGCAATGACCTATTACCAAGTGTTCCAACAATGTATATCTCGACTCGTCGAACTCCCATAAACGGTTGACATCAGCTCCTTTTTCCAACAACTGTCTAACCATATCCTCATGTCCGCCGAGTACTGCCAGCTGAAGGACTTGAGTTCTATCATGAGGGTTCTTTTGCTTCGCTAGAGTGGCCCGCGCCTTCTCTAGTTCTTGATCCTTCGCAGCCATAATCATCGCTTTTCTCCAACTCTTGCTCTCTTCCACGTGTTTAGCCCCATTCCTCAGTAGAATTCTAACTAGTGCTACATCTCCCAATCGCATCGCCCAGTAAAGCGCCGAATCGGGATCTTGATGTTTCGCGTCTGGGTCCTCTAGATCTTTGATATAGAGGTTTGGTGCGTTCTTCCAAATGAACTCAAGCGCATCTTGGCCGTTTTTCATCAGAACGCGGTACGCTTCTTCCCAGATCTGCATAACCTTGGAGCTGGTATCCTCCATCAGGGCTATCGGGGGTCCGTTTTCGAGGATATGTATAATCATTGCTTCATCGTGGTTAGCGACTGCCCAGCAAAAAGCAGGTATCGCGTTTTCGGATCGGATTGCGAGTTGTGCCAGGCGTGGGCTTAGAAGTAGCTGAAGGCGGTGGTTGGTACGGATGAGGGCGTTGAGATGTCTTGGTGGGAAATCTTTGGTGATTTGGAGAAGGAGCTTGTCTGGTAAGCTGAGAAGTGACATGATGCTGGATTGCAGTGAGTAGTGGATAGCGAGGGTGGTTGTATTATATGTGAAAAGCTTAGTAGAAGGGGAGCTATTCAGCTGTGAGGCTGAAAGTGTTTAACGCCAAGCCATATCTAATTCAGGAACTGCGCACGATGAAACGGTGATGTCGTGGCGGGCGTTCGGGGTAAGCAATCAGTGACTCTGCGAGCTGTTGCATGGGTCCCCAGGACTCTTAAATTTTAGATGAGTTCGAGGAAATCCTAAGGCGAACGACCGTATTGTAGTAAGCGAGCCTCTTGAGTTTCTTAAATTAGAGTAACTAAAATATATGGACGTTAACTGGCATGGAGTCTTGTCAATTTATTTTTACTGCCCTAGCTATAGACCTGACGCCAATATCAATATGGATGCTTGCCCCGAATGTCGGAGACAGGGGTTGCCTGTAGAACGGGTTTCGTTACCTTTTTAATAAGCAAACCCTAACCCAACTTCCGCTTCACTATCAATAATATTTATCTATTTATTTATTCATGGTAGCTGCAGCTTCGAAAATTATTGAGCAGAAGCAAGATACTATAGTGCACTCGTACATGTATAGTCTGATGATATCTTTTGCCACCACTTATCACTCGATTTCCACGGACTTCTGGTGCCAAGCCTCAGTGGGCAAGCTAGATTGGGATTTCTGAAACTATTATCCACGATAGACCCATTCTACTCCGAGGCTTTGCTAATATTCCTCGAATTGAGGCTTCTAGCTAAGTGAAGCATAAGGTAATGGTGATAAAAGAATACGAAGTCAAATGGTATATATAATTTACAAATAAGCGAAAATAGACCTGTAATCCTTTATAATCATTAAGCGCTCTGGGAAAAACTTAGAGCATGGATTTTGGGAACTTCTTAACAGCCTGTCGAACCGCAAGATCACCTATTACCGTAGTTAGTTAAAACGATTCTTAATCCAGCATCAGCCGGATTCTGGCAAACTCACCCAAGATCTCTTCGGCGCCTCCCAAAATAGCGTCGAATTTGTATGTCCTGGCTTAGGTCAGCACTATATCGTATATAGGTTCGGATTAGAGCTACCTGTTGAAGGATTCGATAACACGGCCCATCCCGCTTTTGGTAATTCCCCTTCCACCAAATATCTGAACCGACTCGTCCGCAATCTCATGCGCTGCTCTAGTTGCGCTCATCTTGAGAAGTGCGATGGGACCGGCTAGGGAGATAGATTGTTGTTTGTAGCTCATGTTGCACATTTGGTATGTGATTGCTTCGAGCCAAGCCTGCGAGGATTCGACGAGGGAGATCATTTTGGCGAGCCTAAAGCACATGGTTAGAATCAAAGGGTTCAGTGGAAATAGATACCAGGGGGCAGTACTTCTGTCGGATAACGGCCTGGTCAACTAGGCGTTTTCCGAAGACTGTTCGTTGGTTTGACCATTTAAGGCACTCTTCGACTACCACTCGAGAACTCCGGATTACGGCACAGCACATAACCCATCGTTCGTGGTTGAAGTTGGACATAATGACGGGGAAACCTTGGTGTTCTTTGCCGAGGAGGTGGTTGATTGGGACTTTGACATTGTCGAAGGTGATGAATGCCGTCCCAGCAGCGGAGGAATAAGAAGTTTTAATTTGCTAAAAGTTGTCAGTATCTATCAAATTACACTTCTGAGTTTTGAATTAACTGATACGCACTTCTGTCTCTACTCCCTCGCCGCGCTCGATCAGCAGCACGCTGAATCCTTTTTCTGTTCTTACGGCGGTAGTGAAGTAGTCCGCCCATACTCCATTTGTGATCCATTTTTTCGTGCCATTAACAATGTAGAACTTCCCGCAATCCGATTTGACCGCGGTGGTCCTGATGCCCGCAACATCCGATCCAGCAAATGCTTCCGAGATGGCAAGACAGATCGATTTCTCGCCGGAAAAGCACTCGCGCGCGACACGGTCGCGAAGAGCGGCATCGTTAGCGAAGTTCAGGACAGGCGGAAGCCCAATTACCATGCCACCTAAAAACGTCAAGTTAGAATCTACCGATAAGGTTGTATCCTAGAGGGTTAGGGTTACCTAGGAAACCGTCGTTGCATGCACGGCCGTGGGTTTTGGCGAGTTCTTGGGTTAGGACTAGCTCGTGGAAGTAATCGAACTCGGAAGGAGTGACGATGCCGCCCATGAGGGTATGGCCTTGGAGATGCTTTCCAGGGCCGAGACGCATCGGGTTCATGCCGTTTTCCCTAGAATTAATCGTGGTTGGCATATGGTTTATAGGCGGGGGTTTGATTGGGCTGGAAACTTACCACATCTTTGTGATAATCTCCTTGCTTGGTCTTTGCCCGGACTCTTCGATCCGCAAAGCCTCGGGCCTCAGGTGCTCATCCACGAATATCCTCGCCTCTTTCCTTAACTTTCGGTGGCTCTCCTTGTAGTAGGGACTACTGAATTCAGGAACCAGCCACTATCCCCAAGATTAGCGACAGTACTTTACTTATGATGTATTTCTAAGTTCTTACCTGAGGTTCTGAGTACTGGACTGGACAAAGATCGCCCGGTTGAGGTTCAATCACTTGTGACGTTTCCCCGGCGATGGACCCAATACATAGTTTTGAGTACCGTAGAAGAACCTCATGACGGTGCATCTGGAAGAATTCAGAAGTGGCATCCTTGCCAGCTACTTGTAGGAGAACGTGGGCACCGCCTGGATGGGCGTCTGCGAACTCGGTCAAGTCGTATACTTTAGAATCTATTACTACATGGAGGGAATCGACTGTGCTATTTGCTGCGACTGCTTCGCGAGTGAAGGTTGGGGGTGTAGCTGCGACCATGGTTAGTTTTGGAAGATGGGGTGTAATTTTGAGAGATGTTAGGAATATATAGAGTCTGGTATTAAAGAGAAGTCATGGGGAAGCTTACCGTGTATTCACACGTGCTTACTTTGGGTGTGCACGTGGGGAATACCAGAATACACTCCACATGTCAGCGTTTTGCTGTTTCGCCGAGAACCGAAGAGCCGCAAAGATCAGGTACTTGCACGTGAAAGTTGAGACATTCAATCATAAGCGACCTCAACCTTGTTATTGATCGATTTCGGGAAGATTTAAGAGTATCGCAAGGAGATATATCGGTGTCGGATGGAGCATTGATCCCTGTGCAGGCTGCTTTGGCAGCCTCTGGCTCTTGTTTGGCATTTTGGCTTGCTTATTAGAGGTAAAGATAGAAAATGAAGAAGGGTAACCCATTCTGCAAAACTCTAACCTATGGTTCCCTAGACTTGGCTCTCGGAATAAGGACTATTCTTTTTGGTTTTTCTAGAATAACAAAATGGCCTGGCTTAAAATCTCTGACTAGCCAGATACTGAGGCTCAGCTGCAGCAATTGGGCTAAACCCGATCAATAAGATTTGTACCTCACCAACAAGCAATAGTATAGTATTACTATGTGGTCTCAGGCCAGACCATTTAGTTATTATCGGGAATTACGGTACCCCAGAGTTTCCATTGTCATTGTTGTACAAGTTCAAGCAACATGGATTCTGTGTTAGGTTTAACGTCCAGGTGATATCTTGTGGCTTCTAATAGGTATACGAGACTCTTTAAAGATAGAGATATCTAGGTACCGTATAGTTTCGGGCGATGCCCCCGGGGGGATCCCACGGAACCAAGAGGGATAGAAACTTTTGATTGGTGGAAAGGACCTTCAGCCTCGTTTATAGGTGCCACCACCCTCCTAGTTGCGCGAGATCCCCCCGGGGGTATCACTCGAAACTATCTCATAATCCGGTAGAAAACGCTGACCCTCCAAAGTGGCAGTGGCTCAACGCATAGCTAATTGAAAAATGGCCAATGAAGGGTAAGTGAATATTGGCCCCACCAGGGTCAGCTTTACCGGATTATGGGATAGCGAGGCCTGGCTATCTTGGCTAACAAACTGATTTCCCTTTTGTGGTATTTGCTACCCAAGCCTCGTTATCCCATAGTCCGGTAATGTAGGCTTGGGTCTTGGTTGGGCTGTGGAGAGTTATACTCAAGTTTTTCGTTCTCTGGGTTCAATATATCATACCTACTGCATCTAGTTAGTGGTCTTAGTTTTGCTTACTACATTGCGGAATAACCAGTAAAAGACTCGGCCCGGACAGGGGGGGTCAGCTTATCGGACTATGGGATACGGTATACCGTTAGGAGTCAACTTGATTGGACGTGGAGGAAAGAACTGATACATTGCGAACATTCCCGGGGTTCGATAGCCATAGGCTAGTCATCCCCGAGCACTCGTTCCATAGCCACCACCAAATATTTATCATAGGTTTCGCCTGCTTTTGGTTCAGCCAATTTGAATCTTTTTCTCTCAACTTATTTTACGTGGTTTAACCATTTCTAGCCTGCCGATGAAAAATGATATATGGAACGCATGCGCTGTTAGGTACATGTAGTTTTCTCTCTGAAAATTGTGTTTGGTGGAAGGTAGACTGAGGGACGGGTAAATTACTGCCGATAGGCTTAAGCGTAGTTGACGCGGGCAGCCTGAGACACCGAGCTGGGGCTGAGCCGCATTCTGGCCAAATCGTCTGCTGCTGGTAGGATGTATGTATCTTTCTGGGAGGGGTTGAGGTTGCATGTGCGCAGTCCTGCTGCATCATGGGTTAGAGAGGTATTGCAACCTCAACCACTCTATCAGCCACTGAGCATCAGACAGCGGATATACAGCTGTTCACAGCTGAGGGGGTTCAATCGCATCTATATACATCCGCAAGGATGCTCGCCGTAATATTTTTCTAGTTTCCCTGACATTCTACCCGATAACTAATCGCTTAGCCAGAAACGCAAAATTTAACAAACTTTTCACCCCATCCGTATACTAGCACTCCTGTATTTCCCAGAGATTGATCACGAGATAATGGCGAGGGACTCTCCTATCGGCTCCCTTGTTGTGGGTTTCAACAATGCGATTCATCAGCTTCAGGACGATGAAGATCTTCGTAGTCACTTTGATCAGCACCCACCATCAGATGTATGTTTCGCGAAGTGCAATTTTGGTGTGCTGTTTAACTGATGATGCCAACAGACTTCGCTTTCTTCAAGACTGTTCTCGTATGTTCAACTGCTCGCTTTTATAAAGTATTTGCTCTAGCATTTTCTGACGCAAATATTAAATCAAGTTATACCTCACAAATTCCCGTGTCGAGACTGCGATATCTTTACAGGAGTTTCGATTTCTGTAGGTTTCATACCCAACTGCCTGGGTTTAAGCAAAGATACACCGAAGAAAAGCTAGACTATGAGACTGCTTTTGGGAAAGTTGCATGCCAGTGCGAAAAGTGTTCTGCGGGCAGCCCCTGTGGTGAGTAGCCCTACTTCTAATTTCTTAGCAATTGGTAACTCAATTCGTTCGATAAGGTCGGATCATTCTGGATGCCAAATTTGGCTTTTTTGAGACGCAGCAGAAGGATCACAGCGAGAAATGTAGGTCTGAGATGATATTTGCGATATTTTTACATTTATCCCTGTCTATTTATTGAGGATGCAAGTCTTTAACCCTCACAAGATACAGCTCACCGCGAAAAATCCCTTAATATAACCAAAGCGGGGCAAGAGGAGTTTCTATGCGCTGGAAATCTGCTTAGTTCCCCAGGAGCTACCCTGGAGTATGTAGGCTTCAAGGATCCGAAGCATTAATTTTCTTTGTTCGCTCAAATTCATTTCTTGTGGCCAATGGGACTAACTTTTCTGCAGTCCTCTAGTATTTAAGCTACGTTTAGTACATTTCAAGATGGTTTGCCACCACGATGTACAGGGGCAGCTGAGTCACTTCGAGGCGTTTCATTTTGGGCAGATGCCACTCCAAGAGATGCATTCGGAACCAATATCCTACATTATAGCGCAAGTAAAGGAGCTTAATGGCAGTTGGCAGGACACGGTCGAACAATGCAAAAATGTCCTGGCGGCTTTGGTAAGTCGCAGATTAAAGGTTGTCTTGCATTTTCTAATCAACTAGTGTAGAATAGGGAGGTACTGGAAGACAATTACAAAGAAATTGACAGGCGACTTGTTCGAAAATTGTTTAAATATGCACAGACATGGGAGCAGCTTCGTCGGGTTTATCAACAACAACTTGAGGCCTTGAAGTGGATAATCGAAAGAAAGAATGTTATTTGTTCCCACCCTAGCAAAATCGTCACATGTCTCGAGAAAGCAAAAGCTTTACTTGAAGCGTTCACCGCAATTGGGAAAAAGATTGATGAAGAGCTTGTGCAAGAAACTCGCGAGCTTATTCAACGGGTACTTTATAGAACAACCATATGCATTATTTGCCACAGACTGAGCTAACGCTTTTTAGACCCATAGCATCATTTCTATCGATGAGGCATATAGATCAAGAGATCAGAACGAAAGTATCAAGCGGTTGAGCTGGATAACAGTGAGTAACCTTCCTCGGGCTTGGTCAGAATTTTAACTGATTTTGCTGCAGTTTATATTCTTGCCTTTACTGTTCGTCTCGGTAAATATTCCCTTATATCATGGATGAATTTCATACAGATAGTACTGCATACTAAGTGTTGGGAAGAGCTTATTCGGTATGAACATCAATATTTTGGCGAATAATCCATCTTGGATTTATTACATATATCTTACAATACCGATGTTTCCGTTACTGTTGATATCCGTCCAAATCCTAAAGCGTTGGAAGAGCTGGGGCCGGGCTGTAAACATGTCTGCCTATATCCGGGAAGCTCGATTTCCGCACCCCGAATGGTGGAAAAGAAATAAAGTATCGGATTTGGAGAACCAGGATGAGATCGGGTATAAAGAGAGCATAAGATTGACTTGCGCAGCTGGAGTTGGGGATCATGTTGAAGTCAAAAGGATAGTCAATCAAGGCTTCATGGCCGGTGGGGCATGGAAAAATTATAATATTGATGAGGCTCTGCAGGCTGCAGCAGGAGGGGGACATCAAGCTGTGGTTGATACTCTGCTAAGCGAGGGAGCAGATGTCAACGCGGCACCTGGAGAAGATGATGGGCGGACGGCATTGCAAGCGGCAGCTGGAGGCGGGCATCAAGATGTGGTCGACACTCTACTGAGCAAGGGAGCCGATCTCAATGCGGCACCTGCAGAGAATAGTGGGCGGACGGCATTGCAAGCGGCAGCTGGAGGCGGGCATCGAGCCGTGGTCGACACTCTACTGAGCGAGGGGGCCGATGTCAATGCGGCACCTGCAGAGTATGATGGGCGAACGGCATTGCAAGCGGCAGCTGGAGGCGGGCATCAAGATGTGGTCGACACTCTACTGAGCAAGGGAGCCGATCTCAATGCGGCACCTGCAGAGAATAGTGGGCGGACGGCATTGCAAGCGGCAGCTGGAGGCGGGCATCGAGCCGTGGTCGACACTCTACTGAGCGAGGGGGCCGATGTCAATGCGGCACCTGCAGAGTATGATGGGCGGACGGCATTGCAAGCGGCAGCTGGAGGCGGGCATGAAGCCGTGGTTGACACTCTACTAAGTAAGGGAGCCGATGTCAACGCGGCACCTGCGGGGTCTCTTGGGCGGACGGCATTGCAAGCGGCAGCTGGAGATGGGCATCAAGCCGTGGTCAACACTCTACTGAGCAAGGGAGCCGATGTCAACGCGGCACCTGCAGAGTATTATGGGCTGACGGCATTGCAAGCGGCAGCTGGAGGCGGGCATCGAGCCGTGGTCGACACTCTACTGAGCAAGGGAGCCAATGTCAACGCGGCACCTTCAAGGGGTTTTGGGCGGACGGCATTGCAAGCGGCAACCGACGGTAGACATCGGACTGTGGTGGATAAGCTTCTCCAGCATGGCGCTAGAGCCACTTGATACTCACTTGAGATTGTGAATTTGTGAGGTACTGCCCTGTTGATGAGCTTATGGGAAGTGATGTGCTCTATAGAGTGAAGATACCTCCATGTTTGTTGAGTTTATGTAGCTAATAGCTAAATTTGTATATTTGGTTCTGTACCTTCTCTTGGATACTCCTGTTACGTGTACCATGAGGCCGGGATACGAGCTTCTCTATTTCTATTAACCCAAATCCCTCGACTAGTCGGGGCTGCCAGCTGCAAGAAAGTCCTGGGTCATTTCCCTGCGTATCAGGTCTGAAGTTTTGGACATGACTGGCATGTGAAAGTTCTTTAGTGACGTAAATTGTAAAATTGATCATAAGGTATTTTAGAACGGAAGCCCCGCTGCCTCCTCAGTTTTTATCATAGGACCGAACGACTCTGAAGTGTGTGCGGGGAAGAAAAACTTCATAATTAACCTGGCATGATCGATCGGGGTCTCATACTAGAGAAATACAAACATCAACAGCCGTTGTGCCTAATCGCTTGATTTAATTTGATTATTTGAAGGTGATCAAGTTGGGTGAATCATGGGGGTGGGGTCAGGCGGTGTGCCCCGAATCTACGGGCCGTCTGGAGCACGATGACAATCGCCAGTGGCTGCTACAGCGATAGCACACAGCTTGGGTAAGGTTTTGTCCGCTACGATACCAGTAGCATCTGGTTGCGTTGTTCCAGAATAACAAAGAGAATAGATGAAAGTTTTGGTAGGTATCTTTGCTGGCAGGGATCGGGGGATAGGAAAAGTCTTCACTTGGAGCATCTCCGTTGGATAAAAAAAGCTATACATAGAGAGGGCTTTCGCCAGCTGTCGGGCCTTTTCTCTTCGAGTAGATGCTGGTGTTATCAATTCACCCGTACGAATTCAGTGCATCACGTGATGGTGTAGATGACTGCTACTCCAGGTATTCCGATGGAACCTTGGGCGGCTACAGGACCAAGATCTGTGGATACGAAACAGATCAACGCTAGATCGAACTACCGACCTTTTCGGCTTGGACTGGCAGATGATAAATATAGCGCTACGTGATTGATGACAGCTCCTTAGCTTGTCACGGGCCTCAAGGATTTCCATTAGGTCTGATACGAAGTAATTAGCCTTCTTGCTTGCTCTGCTTTATGGGAAGTTCTTTCAACGTATCTCTGATATATTGGCTGAAGCCCGAGTCTGTTCGCTCTCGGAGATGCGATCGTCGTGTTTATACACCGAATTACCCAATACTATTCGGCACTTGCACAATCGCCTTTGATAGGATATTTAATTTATGCCATTGAGCGTTTAGAATAAGCATAGGATGATAGATAATGTGGATTATAATGAAAGTTGAGACATAACAAACACATGTAAAGGCGTCAAAAAACAAAAAAAACAAGTGAAAATAGTGAATATAACCAGTTTTGATCATGTCACCACCCTCACTGTAACCCTTTTATTCTGACTCAAAATAAGATAAGAACCCCATAATTTATATTCTATTGTTTTGCGCACCCACTTTTGACATCTGCCTTATCTTCAGAAATTCGTTGTGAACCTAGCACAAAGAGTGCTACTGCTAGTTCTGCCCTTTGACAACTTTCCTATTAGGGACTCGGTAGTAATACGTAACTCTAATAGGTCCCGAGAAATAAGAAATTCTGTTGGTAACCCGTCCCTCCCTTATCGGCGTACCAATTACTAGCATTTGGGTTGATTTGCTTTTTTGCATGGGTTCAGTCCTACTCCTCATTGCTGGTTTGGAAGAGGTAGCGGATGTAATCGGCGATTTAATTGGTGTTTGTCACGGGCATGTTTGCGGGTAAAAGTTTGGGTGCAATGTTGATGTGAACATTTGAAATGGGGCAAGCCGGAGAGATGGATAGGTTTATGACGGTTGTAGTTACCAATCCTAGAGAACTGTTCGCCGCAAACTTCACATATAATAGGTTGGTTGACGCCTGCTCGAACGCGTTTTCTAGGTGATGGCTGGGACGGTTCTGTAAGATAGTCCGAGGCGTCTACTAACTGAGCTTTCTGTTTCTTGCTCAGTGTACTGAGCAGTTAGTTACATGATTGCAGAGAGAATCTCGTATATATGAAGCTTACTGAAAATATGCTATGGAACTTGTTGGGCTTGTTCTCCCGTCGTAGATGTTGTGAGGGCTTAAGGATCCGGTGTGCGCAATCTCTGGTTCTGTGGTTGATACACTATAAGATCTGTTGGTTCTCGTCCCAGTTGATTTTTGCCCAAGTGTGGACGAGGGGCTATGTACAGACTCTTGATGCTTGTCCCGGGCATGCCTGCGGGTAAAGGTTTGGGTACAGTATGGATGTAAACAGTCAAAGCGATCTGAGCCGGAGAGGTGGATGGGCTTATGACGGTTATAGTTGCTGACGCTAGAGAATTCTTTGTTGCAAAACTCGCACAGGATGGGTTTCTTTGCGCTTTTTTGGACATGCTCGTCTAATGGGAGTGAAGGCTGTGTGGAGAGCTCTAAAGAACCGTTCACTGGGTCTAATTCCTTCTCTCTGGTAGGCTCGCCTATAGGTTAGCAACGCATTGTAAATACCGAGAGAATCAAACGAAGCTACTGAGGTGCTGGCCTACTGAGGAATTTCTAGAAAGTCTGTCGAGTTTTCTTGCTTGTCTTGCATATAGTGAAGCTCCGAAGCCGTAGTGCGAGGTATCGGATCTATGGTTAGAGCATCCACCACACCGCTAATATTCATTCGAGCTGAATCTTGTCTGGGACGTGACGAGAACCAATATGCAGACTTGAATTCATTGATATTAGAGGGTGAGCAATCTTTTTTTGCAGGCTGATTAGCAGTTATTGGGTAGGGGTGAACAGTATTTGCCTGGTGGCTGTGTCACATAAATGTTAGGTTAGTCAACCTTTAATACTAGTCAGTATTTCACATACCTCTGGTTTTTGTCTCTGGTTAAAGAAGAGTTTTGGGTACCAGTTTCCCTCCTCAAGGAGGTAGGACGGCTTTTGGAATCGCTTGAGCTCAAGAAATGGGCAAGTTCAGCGTATCGTGAGCGGATGTTCAGCTGCCCAACAAGATAAGCGCATTGCTTCGACGAGGCATCAGTTATCTTAGAGATACGTTCTTCCAAATTAGGAACTAGTAGCTACATGTTCTTTAGCGTGGGTTCCCGTCGGCAATTTTTAAGACTTACCTCTGTTTCAACCTGCAAAAATTTTGCGACCCCGGAGAACCCCGTCAAAGTACGTTGTTTTATCCCATCCTCCGCAGCATCAAATATATCACAAAGGGCTCGAAATCCGGGAACCTTTCTTAACGGATCTATAATTTCCTTTGTTGCGGTCTTAGCTGACAGTTCCACCCTTTCATTGATTATCACTCGCAATTCACAGGCCTTTTGTGTTGAAAATGGGCTTCCTAATCGGGGATCGATGGAAGGCTCTAGTAGAGACTAGAGAACGAGGTCGGAAGTTCCGGAACCTGTGAAGAAATTTTCTTGTACACTAGCTGCGTGTGCAGCCTATAAATTCGGGGTCAGTACCTCAGTAGGAGGCATATCAATCAAGTCTTCTTTCACCTCTCGATCTCTAAAAACTACATTTTGAGCATGCCGGCTGCGCTGGTAAATCGACCCAAGAAGGGGAATCTTCCAAACTGGAGCAATTTAATTAGACTTCTTAAAGAAGAAAAGGATAGTGTATGCGCACGGTTCAAAAATGTAAACACCGCCCAGAATATTGAGCCAGCCATGAGGAAAATAGCAAGCAGCAAGCGGTTCTCAGAGTCTGCCTGGGGCTTCGGAGCTAGAGTAAGGGGATCAGCTCTTGTAGTGTGAGGAAGGGTGTGCTGCCTCGGGGGCAATGGTCGCGGGGCATCTGGATCTGTGGGTTGTTTGATTGCAGGGGTTTCAGCGCCGTTGTCAAAATGCCCCATCGAGTGATCTGCAGAATTGGGTTTAACATCTGAAGGCGGCGTAAAGTCTGGGATAGATTGTAATGGAGGGTGGCCATCACAGTTTGCGGGGTCACTCTAAGTTAGGGGATCGGTTTGATTCCCGTAGAGTCCTCGGGAGCGCTGGATGAGTCCTTTAGCTAGATCGTAGAATGATTCCCAATGACTTTTAATATCCTGATCAAGTTTTTCATTTAGTCCTGGCCCATCTTTGTCCAGGCTTCTGTTCCAGGTAAGGCTAGTAATTTCGTCAAAGAGTTCTTTTTCGGACCGGTCTAAAATCGCTTCTTTCCACCGATCCAAATCTCCGATCACCTCATCCCACATCCCAAAGGTTTCATTTTTTGAGTCTAGGACAGAGGCTAGCGCACTTGAAACAAGGACTGCACTCAAAGCTTCTTTAAGTGTGCTCGGTGGGCGACCATCGATCAGGTGGTGGAAGGTGTTAGCTCCAATGTCCCAAGCCAACTTGTAATCTCGGAAGTGGCTACCAAATCTCTGAAACGATTTGGTCACCTCCTTGCTTTTGCTGAGACACATAAGCCTTTTGTGTTCTGTTTTAAAGTTTTGATGGAGGAGCATTGTGTCCTTTTGCCGGCTCATTTCCTGTTCAAGGCGGCTTATGTGATCTCTTATTTTCTGCAGGGTTTGTAGAGTTGAGAGGCTTAATCGAGTGTCTGAAACATGGAGGAAAGTTCCAAGCATTGATTTGCATTCCCCTAGGTAAGAATATATATCTTTTGCCACTGGAGTGTAAAGTACAGGGGTAATGGGCGAGGAAGTCTGGTCGTTTAAATGGTTCTCCAATCTGCTGCTTCCAGCTTGGGGTCTTTCAAAATAATTAAGTTGTGGCCATCCCCACACTTCGTCGTCGTCGAAACATAGGTAATTTTTGTGTGTGCTTTGACTCAGCTCTGCCATTCTAGTAGCTCCCAAATTCCCCTCATGAGCGGCGGAGACTTTGCCATATCCTCGATCTTCTAGATAGACATTGAATTCATTCTCTTGGTCACCGCTAGTATATCGCGTAAACCTGGGAGTAGTTCTTTGGTGTGAGTGAGTCTCTTTTAGTCCAAATAGTTGATAAAATAGAGCATTAGGGGCTTACAGTGAAGCCGGCGGTATGACATCTAGTTGGCTCACCCAATCGGCACTGGAACTCTGTGATTTTTGGATTTGGCACAAGTTTATAGGCGCATGAAGGGCACGCCCGATATCTTCGAGCTGTTAGTGAAGGCCGTCCTTCTCAAAGCCATATCCCATGAGAAGTCCATTGGGCTCGGGGGCGCTTCTCAATATGAGTAAGGTTTTATGGGCTAGATGATTTCTGGGTGACGAAGAGGCTTACCATGTGGTTACCGGCATTACATCTGACTGCTCCATCGAGTTGAAGTCGAGATCTTGAAAATATTGGTCTTGGGGCAAGTTCTTGGATCCGTGGAAGATACGCTCGATATTGTTGAGCTTTTGGCGAAGGTCATCGATCTCAGCAGTGTATTCTGGAGTAGGAAATCCATCATCGTAAAGGCTATACAGTTCTTGACCTGGAAAAAAAACTTGGTTTTCGAAAAACCCGTGAACTAGAAGCTCGAGCTCGGCGATCCCATCTTCCAGTAGCATGCCGGGAAAGCTCGAGTCCGAGGTTATATCGAGGTTTCTTGGGGAGGCCACGTCTACCTTTGAGTGAATTTGTGATTTTTTCTTCTTGAGGTAGATACAGAGACCACCCCAGACTGGTAAAAAGTCCAATCCGTTTCGATCCCGGAGAATGTTCGGGTCATATCTCAGGTTCAGCGCGCCAACCAGGATCTGGAGTAGTGGCTTGCTGTTAATGAAAACCCGTAATAGCGTTTGGCTGTCTCTATCCAAGTGTTTAGCGACGATAAAAGGGTAGTTCGCGTATCGTTCATCCTCTATATTCGGCATCTTGGTCGTCGACTCTGTGTAGACAGGTTGTGGTGGCCCGCAGATATCATAGTCACTATGAAACACTGTGACCGCATCAAATCTGTATACAAGTTTGCAGGTTAGACAGTAATTTCTGGCGTTGGTTTAGGCAAGCTCACATTTCGTCATATCTCTCTTCGATGTATCTAAAGGGGAGGGAGGGACTCCCTGAGCGCCTGGAAACGGGGCATGCACACATCTGAGAGGATTGGATGATTTTCCAAGGAGCGGGAAACGAAGCTTTGTATCAGTCTAGCTATGGAAAGAGGGAGTAGAATGGATAGAGGGATATTAAGAGATTGGTGGAGGAATAAGGACTCTAACTAGCGGATAAGGATACAAATGAAAGTAGAGAATTGGGGAAGATAGGAGGGTACGTGTAGATATATGCGCAGATGCGGCAGAGGGGTTCGCCTTCATCGAAAGAGCTGCATCACATATAACATACTGTAGGATTCTTCCCGTGTAACGATGTTTTGGATCCTTCGATGAAGGATCCGTGTAACAACCCGGGAGTGATATAATTCGTCCAACAGTTGTTGCATAAATGGATCCTTCAGGATCCCCTGCAGTATAATGTGCTTCAGTATATGACTGGCTGAGATCTGACGGTTCCCCCCGGTCCAATGCGAACGCTTCCCAACCGCCATAACCCTAACCCAGGAGCCTCTCGCCTGACACATACATTCCTACACATTAGTTGGCGGTCATCGCCGTAAACTCAGGTATGTTGAAGGATTCATCACTTTTGTTTTTGCTGAAGGATCCGAATCCTTCAGCAACAGCCGAAATTGTGCTCCTTTATGGACGCGTCAAGTTTCGCTGACGTCGACTCGGTTGGGTTCGGTTCCTGCTGCTCCTTTTTTTAATAATGAATTTAATTCTGAAAATACCTTTCCAAAATAAGGATAGACCCTTTATGGGTATTCATCCTCCGGTCCTGCTGCTCCTTCAGACAAACCCTTGTACTAGTGGTGCCCTTGTGCTATATGGAGTAGTGTGGCCTCTTTCTATATGATTGGTCTGACGGCTATACTTTTTCTAGCTAGTTCTTTTAATACATAAAAGGCCAAACTCTCGGTATGTAGCTGTCTTTACATTTTAGTATTTCAAAATCCCTACATATTCGAATATAAGACTTCATTACTTTCAGAGTATCGATACCTTTCGCTCAGCCTACTCAAAAAATCTCTACCTCGATTCGAAGATTCAAAATTGACTTGAAATCATCTATCCGATGGCTCCAATTGAGATTCACGTTTTCTCTTGCAGCCCTCTCAAGATTTTATGCTGTCCCATGTTTTCCTGCCCTCGGAAACGTGCTGCAACTCGTTGCTCAAGCCGAACGGTTGTCGCGTGGCCTGCTAGATATACTCGGAAGTTTCGAAGAACGGCGTCCTCAGCGCCTGTAGTAGTGTCGGAAGTTATGGAGAATACAACTTAGCCTGAAGGCAATGCTGCTTAGACAATGAGATGGTTCGGGAAATGGTTCGTGTCTTCCAATATGATGTCGCGTTTGTGTACTGATCAAGTCACTCATTGTTCAGTTTTGTGAGAGAGAAGGCTAAGCGTGATATAATCTAGAATGGCCGAGATGAGTAAGGAGGCCGATGACTGGGGATTTTATGGGTAAACATTTGTAATTTTTTAACTCTAGGTAGCTGTGGGGGTGGGGGTGTTTAATTTTGAAGACGTTTCAATGCAGGGGTTATTCCCGTACCAGGCTTTGTGGATTTCACTAGGATCTGTAGCAGCGAGAAAATAACCCTAACCCATAGACGAGTGATAATTTGTGACCCTTGGGGAGTTTCGCTATCCATGTCGCGTTGGGTGTGGTTCTCTCGCAGGAATTTCCGGTAGCAGCTCACGAACAGGATAGTCAGGTTTCGTAGTCACTTCCATGAACACCGAATATATCTGTCTGCTTGTTAGGCGCTTGTCCTCAGTAGAACCTAGATGATTTATGACCCGATTTATGACCCGATGCACTGTGAAAGCCGTGAGATGGGGAAAGGGGACTCGATAGGGAGAATATCTGTGGGCCACAGGAGAACACCTGATCTGGTGATCTCTTGTTCTGGCGGTGTAGCGTCGAATAGATCCCATCTTCTACAGCTGCGGGTAAGGGTTTTGCATGTTCTACGAGTCGATCTTTTAGCTGCCTCACGTTTATTTACGTAGTTTAAACATATCGACCTATAGTACGTGTACTATGGTTGATACCTACATATGTCGCTACTGTTCAGTTATACCCTGGTCAGGTATGAAGATGGAAGTACAGCGGGTTAACGATTTATACGTCGCTGCAGAAGAACTGCGAGATCTGTTTTATAGCTGGTCTTTGAGCGCTTGCCGACGTCGAAGGAAGGTTTGGGGTTGCACCGTAGAAAAGGCCCGTTCCGCTAGCATCGGAGTAATATCACAGTTCCCCGTAGTGTGGCCACCTACATGGTGGGGTTGCTACCGCGGTGATGCTCCCGCGCAGTTCAAAGGCCGGAACACTCACCTGCGCAAGGAGACTTGTCGACTATAACGCACTACATATGTGGTTTTAATTTTTTCACATAATTTTACTCGGATAAGCTATCCTGAACCGTGCCGGCTCTGTTTTGGAGTAATATCTTCGTCTATTAATCAAGGGAATTTTGGTGCAGGAATGCGATCGGTAGCATATTTCGGCGCAGTGGAGTGGAGCTTATATGCCTATTGTACAAAGTATATTTGTGTTCGACAATGAACTATGAAACATTTATTACTCAATAAATAAGTAAGAATCATGTTTTGCCGTTGGTTTTAAGGTACTAGTAGTACATCTTCTCCTATCTTATATAGGGGCGTGATTTAGGTTCAACTGGGGGTGTTGTACTGTGGGAGCGAGAGTTTGTAACATCTCGTTTTAAATCTGCGCAACCTAGCTACTGCATGGGCAGCAGTGCGCTTGCAATAGTTTTATGATCGCAGAAATCAATCAACTCATATCCTCATGTTACTCTACTGTAGTAGGGTATCAAGTCACTAGTTCAAGTTATGTACCCCAAATTCTCTTTTGCCTGTTAGCTAGCTAGCTGACCTAGGCCTCTCGAACTTAGTGCGCATGCATGAGAATTCCAACAATCAACACGGACTAACAAAGCATTCTTTTCCTCAGATCATCGATAAATCGCCGGCTAAGAAAATGACAAGGCCGCCTTTCACTTTCCTCCATCTTGTAGCATAATAGAAAACAAAAAGCCCTTAGCTAAGGGAAATGGCATCTGCCGTTCTGTCCCATCCATTGACTCTCGCAAAGTTCCATTTCTAGATGTTTGATCCGCTATCTTCGAACCAAACGCTATGAGTCTCTTCCCCAGCCGTCGCTACCCCCGCCACAAAATGATGGCTCTTCCCGAGCGTAGAGTGCATGCTCTAGTGCTGGTAAGTATACTCCAATTACAGCCGAATCTGATTAGGGGCGACAAACGGGGATTTTCCACTTCAGTCTTTAGCCTTCTCCATTTCCCATCTCCAATTGTTCGTCGTGGGGGTGGAATTGTCGGCGTTGTGACCGTGTCGGTGGTCGTTCTGGATATTGTTCTCATGATTGTGCAGGCGTTCGTGCCGGTGTTTGTGCTAGTGCTCGTGCTAGTATTCGTGCTGGTATTCGTGCTGGTGGTTGTGCTAGTGTTCGTGTCGGTGGTTGTGCAATTTTCGATGATGGTCATGGAATTGTCGGTGATGTTATTAATTGTGATGGAGCCGTAGTTTTCGATATTTATATCACCTCCGTAGAAACTGACAAGCCTTGGTGTTCTCCCTGGGTAGATGGCAAATATTCCATTTTGCGCCTTTGGTATCATCCTCGAGAGACCAGAGAGACGGGCAGTTCTCTTTGATAACAGCATCACTATCGGGGACGGTGAGGTAGTATTGGGGGTATTCGGCGTTTGCAATGATGAAAATCGACTTGTTTTCCAAGGCGGCAGCCATCTACATACTCTCAGTAAACGAGTAAATTAGCATGTATCCTGCTATGGGTTATTAACACGATTTAGAAAGGGTTTAGCAGCCTTGTACTTTCGATATAGGGTCGCGGGTGGCTGTAACCGGATGGGGATGTTTGTTGTCAAAACTATTCTCCTTAGATGGCCTGGTTCTAGGTGAAAGATATAGCCACTTTTGTTTGGAGCCTTGTCTTGAATATATGTCTGTGATTCAATGATATTGGTCAGATCGTAAAGGTTCCTCGTGGGCCACACTGGTCCCTCGCGACGGGTCGCTGATGCAAGCTATCGAGATTGGGTGCATGTTCATGCAATCCTAAACTAATGGGGAAACCGGGCATGCGAGGAGGGTCTTATGGCTAATGCTACTGCTGGAATCTTTATCGCAAATCTCAAGAACCAGTAGTAGCCTGGAACTTCAAGTCTCACTTTTCTGCTGTATGCTTTATCATGATATCATTACATTTAAAGTCACATCATTACTGCGCATGAAATATCCGAGTCCAGTTAACGTAGTTCTTGGTTCGCGCGATGGTCTTATCTATTGGAACATAGGTATCACCCCCTGTCAGCTAGGTGATATCACCATGTAAAGAAATACCGTATAAGATGGCAGAATGCGCAACCGGCGTGCGCAAATTATGACTAACCAATAAAAGCACATAATCATACCGAGATGTATCTACAGTTTTATGTGAGTGGAACGATTCTGTGTTGGCATAAACTAGCTAGGCATCGTGTTTCGTGTCTATCCCATCGCGTTTATTCCAATGTACATAGTTGTATTAAACCCACACGTTGACATTGGGATAAGGTTTTGAACCTCGTGTTACACCCTGCTCTGCGACAGGGAGCGAATCCGTGGTGTAACGGGAAATATAACATGGGAGCAATTAACCGAGTCTGGGATCATAAAAGCCATAGGACCACAAGTCTCATCTTTAAACTCACGCTGCTAGTACCGCGTTCGTTCTTGTGATACTATCAATGCTACGTCTGCTATTGTACTACGGGCCGGGTATTGTTGCGTGCTTAATGAAACCCCGATACTCCTATCATAGGGTATAATGCTGAAGCGCTAGAGATTTTTCGAGCAGTCACATCTATGTCATTAACCTTCCGATGAGAGATTTAATTGCGCGCCCTGCGGGCAGGATTTTTGATCCCGAGCGTATACTTATATCGAGAGTCTACTGTATTCCAATTGTGGGGTGCTATAAGTCTTGACAGCTTTAATGCATTGATGTTGTTTAGCATATTTCCTACAAGTAGACTCCTTGCAACCTGTTGCCCATATAGAGTCAATTTACGAAATTTTTTTGCATAGAAGCATTTCTCCCAGGCATTTACCTAAGCATTCACAGTTTACCAGCACCTAAGTGGCTGACACAGAATCGTCGATAGGACTGGCTCACCGTTGATTGATTGATTGATAATTCATACAAGCATCCAGCCCTTTGGGCTATGGCGGCGCACAATAAAGACTTCATGGTATAAGAAATATATAAAACATAGCGTAACAAATCCGTAACAAACAAATAAAACACATAACCATACTTCATAACCCAACGTTAAAGCCAACCCCTTCCATACTCAAGCTAACTACCCTTCCACGAACTGCCTCCTCTCACATCTTACTCCCCTTTATAGTGGGACCACCTACATGATGCGATAATACCATCCCCCCGCAAATCGCGCTGGATGTACAGATCATAATTCGGGCAGGGGGCAGCTGTAGGTGAGGCAATGCTGCTGGGGTAACACCCAGATCAGTATTAATTCCTTGCCTAATACCAAAGGACAAAAATCTCTCCCCCTGCCTCTCAGGTAATCGAAAAACAAGCTTAACACTAGTTGTTTTATAACTCCAACTGATTACCAGAATTCCACCTATTGACCTCTCCTGCTTCATTCGCTTAGTAGTGAGAGGGCTATCTATAATGTACCTTTCTCCCATATCGGTTCTGTTCTCACGAACTTACAATCAACCCGAACAGACAAGGAACAACGATGAGTAGAAATAGCATCAACCCGGATTGGTTTGTCGCCGCAACATTGGCTTGGCTCGCAGGCGATTATCGTCGCGTCGTTAACTGGCCCTGCGATGAATGGGCTTGGGTTCAATAGTGGCCTAACAACCTCCAGAGTTTTTGCCCCCACAATGTCGTTGTAAGTGCTGAGCGTCTTATCCAGTGGGATTCCAGATACCCGGATGGCCCTAAACGCCCGTCAAATGATACTCCTCTCATCGGTTTCAACCTTTACAGATATGCCCACTATAGCTCAAAATCAGAGTGTTGTCTTGCCTAGCTGAGGGCAAAAGAAGAGACTAGCTAGGAGGGATAGCTATAACAGAGGCTTAGCTGTGATGGGTTTGGCGTAAATATCTCCGGCTATCCAAGAGCGGGCACGGATAGAACCCACGATCTGTCATATCCAGCATACAGACAATTGGGCTGTCCATGACACGTATCCCATAGACCGTAGCAACGCGATTTGGAGACAGATCTGTCCCCAAACTCAAAGCCCCATTTTATTTCCTCTATAGTTTTTTAGCCACCATAGATTGTCACTACAAGGAAAATAAAAGTTTGTAGAGAATAAGCAGTAGTACCAGGTAGTATAGAGTCATTCTTGCCAGTCCCTTTACCCATAATCCTGTGATTTGGTGAGGTTGGTTAGGTTTTCTCACCAAAAGTAGGCTGGGGCAACCACATTTTGATTTCTCATGCAATTGAGGTATAATAGCCGAATAAAATACATGAGCTTTAAGAACTCACTTAAGTAAATAAAAATATATGGTGGCTTATTCCTCCTACTGTTACTTGTAGTGGTGCAATTTTTCGAAAAGTTGGATTTTGTGATCAAGATGCCCTAAGCGACCCTCTTTTGTATGGGTGTAACCACCACTTCTGCTAATTTATCTACTATTTTCACTTGAATGGAGTGTATCTTTCATCACTCAACCATCCTCACATTATCTAGCTCCAAAATTTGCGAGGAGCTCTCTACCTAGGTCACAAGAAAGTATACTGCCTAAGATGTAGATAATTCAGGTTATCTCATGTGGTGAATCAAATGTCATACTTTAGAGCTGAATTACCACTGATCAGGTTATATCTGGGCATATTTATCTCTTTTTGCCAGCTCAAAGAATAGAAAAAATCAGAAATAGGTAGCTCCTTCTATCCTTCATCATTCCAGATTTTTTTATAATTTTGTAGTTTTATTTTTCTCTCTCCAAGGCTGGTTGCCACACACTGTATTTGGGGACATATCTGTCCCCGATTCATTACGGTGCATGGGATACCAAGTTAATTTTTTCGGTTATTTCAACTACCTGCAGTACTGTGATAGAAAAAGCTCTCTAGGGATTGGCTCTGGCCTAGTGATCAGTTTCTGTCGCTGTAGTCTATCGCGGATATGGTTTAGAGTTTTTGTCGGGTTGAATTTTGCAGCGCTTTCTGTTCATGCACCGCTGCCTCCGAGGAAAGAAGCTGCAAAAAAGGCGAAAATATGGTGGTTTATAACCTGTCCTAGATTCGAATATCCCCGGACGAGAAAAGCAAAAAAAAACGACATTCGCTCTCAATTGTAGAGGCCAATCTTAGGATTAGCTTGACCAGTACTAGGACCTAGACCTCCTTGCTATTTTCATTTGGAAGAACTAGATAATTTCCTACTTGAGGAAGGCTCTTCACTCTATTCGCTTTTTGGAGACAAGATTGTGCATGCGCAGGCGATCATGGATTGGGCCTAGCTGTTACGTTCTGAAGAGCTTTGCCGCCATTCCTGGTTAAACGATTCCTAACACCATCTCATCCCGCCGAAACTTCTACCTTTATAGCTCGATTGCGCAAACAAAAATCCCTGGCCCGAATTGCGCAGCATGGGAACCTCCTATGCCTCGAATGTCGGAGACAGAGGGTCGCCTGCAGAAAGGTTGCCTCGCTACCCTAAACCTTATAGTGCCTACTAAGAATTGTAATATGCATTCTGCTATGAAAAACTGGTATCATGGAACTGGTCCCCATCTTCACTGATAGTTTATTTTGCCACTTATTTAATAGTTTAAGAGAAATTCTATCGAATAACAGTAACACATAGAATTAAGAAAGCAATCCACTACATCTCTAAACTGCCAAACCCCCCTTTTCTCAATCCTCAAATAACACTTCCGGATACTCCTCATTCGCCCCGCCAAAGATCTCATCTCCTTTCCCTTTCAACACAAAATCAAAAAACGCCCGTATATACCTCCTCTGTAGCATATTAGCACGCAGGGCATCAATAGTCCCCAACTCCGCATCCACCGGCATGGTCGCATTCAATAGACTCGCAATCACGCCTACATCCGAGTACGACCGATGTTCCGCGCCCTCCAACACTATCGCTCGCTTCCATCCCCGCAAGTTCGACCACAGCATCGACCACGTGGTATCAGAAGAGAGGTTATGGTCTGGAACCCCCATGAACATGAATGGACGGTCCAGACCTCGCGCTGGGGCAGGACCGTAGACGGTCCCGTCCATATTTATCCCGCCGACAAAGCAGGAGTCTGCTAGCATGACGTTTGCGGCTGCAGCGCCGCCGAACGAGTGACCAAAAGTTCCGGGGTTTTTGACCCGAAGATGATTGTGGGCCCCCGGAAGCAGCGTGGGTAGGCGCTGTTGTAGCGTAGAAAGCGTGAATAGCACGTCTTTAACGCGCACGTCTATCAGAGCATCCAGTTGTGCGGTACTGGCATTTCCTACTGCTGGGTCGAGGAATATGAGGTTGCCGTTAGGGAACTCGACGATGCTAGCGTCGTATGGGTGGTCAATCGATACGACGAGGTATCCGTGAGATGCAAGGTCTTCGACTAGGGTAGTGTATAACGCGCGGTATGTACCGAGTCCGTGGGAGAAAAATACAGTCGGTATAGCGCTGGTCTGGATTATCGGTGCTCCTTGGTGAGAATGGGTCTTGATTTGGTTAATTGTCCCGTTTGGAGCGCCGAGTGCTGCATCGATATATTGTGCCATCACAGGAGTGATGTAGGGTGCGAGAGAGTAACGATTTGTGTCTCGCCCGGGGTAAAATAGTTGAACCATGATGGAGCGGGGGGTTCCGGGAGAGGGCGCGGAGGGGTCGCTACGAGAATAGTCGGTCAGCGGGAATTGAACGGTCCCGACATCGTACTTTCCTGTCACGGCGGGGAGGGAAAGCGCGATGATTTTGCCGATGAGGGTGAGGAAGATAGTAAAAAGTGTGATTGTGCGGGTCATTATGGATGGTGAGATGGGATTGGAGGTGAGTGTCTGGCAATTTATAGATAAGAGATGGGAGTACCAAGTAGCACTGTTGCTCTGATGGCTCGTGGGGATTTACAGCAGGATTGATATTGGTATTTATACTCATGCCTCAGTCTCCCGGATCCCACGATCTTCTTCTGTGTCTTGCTCCGGCCAGATCCTGCAGCTGCAGAGCTACGATAAAAACAGGTCATCTACGCCCCGGGGTCACAGTACCCCAATGCCTCACTCGGCACCTGCTGTTGGGCTACGTTACAGTTCGAGCGTTCTACAGCGTGGAATACAGCGATGCATAGGGTTCTCGAAATTCACTCTACCAAAATGTAAGCACGTCATCTGTCCCCATTGGTACCCACAGCCTGGGGATATATTACTAGGTTTGGATTTAGGGTAACGATATTGGCTTTCCGGATGTCCATTCTGCCTTGCCTAGTTCGTATTCAGGGTGGATACTCTCTTCGTACACTATTCGGGCTTACCTGTTACCCCAAGACAAACACATCCAAACAATATGGCCCTGCAGGCCCTGCCACGCGAGAACACGCAATGGAATACGCGTCGAAATAAAAATCCCTTGGCATGAGGCGCAGTTAAGGTTTTGCAAGGTTTCACCCGATTTTACGGTAAAAAACGAGAATCTGGTCACCACCAGGAAAAGAATACCGCTTTCAGGTTTTATCCTGATAGGTAAGTACAAGCGACGGTTACCTACTTTAGTCAACCGTCAATTTGCTTAGGATCGTAGTGGGGCGATATGGAGGGGTCAAGAAGAAGAGGAGAAATATGTTTTAGTCAAGACTGGCTGTAATAGGACGGCCACGTGAAATAATTTATTATTTGCTTACTCATTGATTCGTTATAACTGTGCAAACAGAGCTAGTATCAGAACCCCTGTATATATAATGACGGTTTTCGCCTATATCTCATAATCATAACGTTCTCTATACCAAGCCATAGCACTACTCACTTGAGGTTCGAAACTTCAACGGAATTGTAAAGACTTGAGACGAGTGATAATCCATGAACTGACACGCGGAGTACCCGGGCAGAGAAAAAATTCACATCGAGAAGCACCACCATACGTTATAGTGGCGGTTTGGAGTGGGGTGCACTTACATCAGGCCGCAGCTGTATAAGAAGAGTTTCATCTGAATGTGTGGGAAAATTCTGTGCTTTAGAGGGGTTTTCCTTGCACTTGCCAGCCTATCTTTCCGGTTCCCAAAACATCCTATACAAGTACTCCACTCCTTTATACTCGTAGATGTGTTAAAGGGGGTTTTATGGGGAATAATCTCAGGGGTGGGCTTAGGACTGGGAAAGAGTTGTGTTGTGGAAACAAGGAGGGAATATTCCTTGGAGTAGGGAAGGTAAGCATCGTCCTTATAGACCACATTACGGGTGCCTCGGAGCTGCACTGTGAAGACTGTGTCTTGGGCTTTGGTGAGACACCCTTGTGATAGCCATAAATCTTCATCGAGAATAGCCAAATTAACCAATCGTTTCGTAATTCATTATCTCTAACCCTAAACTACAAATCGCGCAATATCACCGATTTAGACTTGCAAAGCTTTCCGTCCGCTTCATTCCAATCCCGGAAGCCCACACAATTGTTGCACCACATCAGCCCATGCGGATCATATTTTTTCTTCAACGAATACAAGGCTGCATAGTTTCTTCCAAAGAATGTCCGCTCCTTATCCGGTTGATTTAAATCGCACTATGGGAAACACCCCTCGTTAGTTTGGTTCACTGGAGGGCGGACTCGAGAATAAATACTTCATTCATATACGCTGCCGAACCTGGAGTCAAGTTCGTGAGTCTCGCAACCTTCGTGCTCATGCGCACCCGCGCTGCTTCCCTCTCCTTCCTGCTCACACCGAGCGGAAGATCGTCGTAAAGGACGACATGTGCCTGTGCTTCGCGCCATGCAGGGTTGACCGCGTTGTGGATTCCTTTGTTCCTTGCGACTTGCCCACCAGCTGTGAGGTGTCCGAGAACAGCAGTCCCGTCCTCGAGCGCGAACATCAAGGCATCCATATACGCCGACGGATCATTCTCCATCGCGCTGCGGGTGATCAAACGAGAACCGAGAACCGTACCACCGCTGCCATGGGTGGGATCACCGAATCCTATCACGTCTCTTTAGCGGGGGCCGTACTTGGTAGAAGCGGGGGTATAAACACGAACCTATATCCATCTCCTTCTCACTGGTGTACGCCATAGCATACAGCTTCCATGGCACCGACTTGATCGTATACCCAATCATAAATCCCGGCCCCTTCGCAGCTTCCATCTCCCGCAGTCTCTCCACCACGGGCCCCATCACGGCTTCCATATCCGCCACTGTCTGGTTCAACATAATATGCACGAAATGCATTGTGTAGTCGTACAACGTAAAATAATACCCTGCCACTCCCGCTTCCGACGCTTTGCCAAGCTGGCTGTGGAAATATGCATTGGCATCTTTCCAACCGGTGACGTCCTGTCCTTTCACATTGTTGATATCGAGCCGCCCCACAACGACATTATGCACGGATGGATATGTCTGGAGAGTGGCGGAGGTGACGATGCCGTAGGTTCCACCACCGCCGCCACGAAGTGCCCAGAAGAGGTCTGGGTTGGTGCAGGCGTTTGCGGTGACGACTTCGCCGGTGGTGAGCAGAACGACGGTGAATTCCAAGACGTTATCAGCGGCCATGCCAAACATGGGGCCTATAGGCGAGTGCCCGCCGCCTTGGAGATAGCCGCCGATGACCCCGACGGTCTATATCTGTTAGTAGTTAATTGACGGGGAGGGGCGGCTACATACCCCGCTAGCCCCCCCGGTGAAGACTTTGTCGTGCACAGAGGCGCCCGCGTATATTTCCTTCCATTGGACACCGCCGGTAACCGTTACCGCACTGTATTTGGTGGTGTCGCAGGATGTGGTGAATTCCTCGCTCCATTCAATCTCCCGCCAGTTTGCAATCCACACACTCAGAGATCCACGCGCTGTACTCCGCCCAGTAAAATCCTGGTACGCTTAGCGGACGAAATTGGCCAAGTGGGATACAAACAGCGAGGCTTACATGTCCAGTATTCTTCACATTCAAGCGCACATTATTATCCCGCGCAAACCGCACCGCAGCAGATACATCCGCCTCGTTGGTAACATTAACGACATACTCTGGATAGTAGCCTTGTGTGCACGACGCCCCCTCATCGGTGGTGGGATCGCAAGTGTTATTCGTGTACTCGAAACATCTAATCAAGCCCGGATCTCTATCCACGAACTGCTGTCTCCAATGCACCGGGAGTAGCTTCTCGCACTCTGCGGCGTCGTAATGACCCGAACTCTCCGAGCATACGGCGCCGGTAGGGATGTAGTGGATTAGCTGACCGTTAACGGAGGAGTTTAGGGCTCTCCATTTGTGGTCCACTGGCCAGTCATGGTCCCCTGGGAGCGTTTTACATGTGATGCCCGTATACCAAGGTTGGAACGAGAGAGATGAGGGGAGGGACAAGATAAATTGCCAATTGAGAAAGTGCATGGTGGGCGCTGATGATGGCGGGTGAACGAGGGGAGCTGCTGGCTTTGATATACTCGTAATTGACTGACATTTGTGCGCTGGGCTGGGCCTGCATACCAAAATCATAGGAAGTATGGAGCACGGGCCTAGCCTGGTGCACAAACTTCAGTCATTTACGAGTAGAATTGATACTGTAAGGCGTGGGAGACTTCTGATGGTAGAGCCTGACCGAGGATGGATTTGCCGGCTACGTGTAGTCGTCTTATGGGCTGCAGAAAGCGATCGGTGGTTCAAAAAAGGATCTACTCTACATACCTGTACTTTTGTCTCGGTACTCTACCCACCTATATCGTCGCGATCTTTCCGAAGTGGTATGGATCAGCATGGAGTGACTTGGATACTCTTTCAGTAGAGTAAGGAGCGGCAAGGTTTAGCTAATTGAGGTAGAGAAATATAGTCAGTTATTTAGAAGTAGGCGGTATGGTACGTGAAATCTGGCCAATAAAATAGTAACGGAAATATTTGATTCATATTCAGCTAAGATCTGCTACTGTTTACGAGTTGGGGTAGGCATGAAGAAGCTGAATATGCAAGCTGCAAGCATGTCTGAGACATATAGATGCTAGGGTCTTAATTGGGAAGAAGACTCCACGCAAAGGAAGTAACTACACCTGCCAATTAAGCGAATAGAGAGAAATTTAACTTGAGAGTAGGGCGGTTCTCGTGTCACGGAGTTCTCAAAGAAGATACTGGAGTCTTTCTGAATTATTCCGCATTTTGTGGTGGCATGTTATCGGGACAACTCACTTTCTTTTTCCACCGGTATTACACATATAGTGACGTAGTGACGACATGTTTGTCTCGGTATGTACAATTTTCTTTTTTAATGCTGATCGTTAATAGTATACAGTTAGAGTACCGTATCGTAGTGTTTGGTGAAATTAGTTCCGGCGCTAGTAGGTAAAACATGCATAAATCACGTCGGTTTTCCATGGTTTTCCGCCAGTAGCTTTCTAACAGCATAATAGACGCAGAATATAAACAAAATGCACGGCTTACCTACTAGGGCCGGAATCAAATACTACAGTGGTGAAGGTACAGTAAGTAAACTCCCCCTCCTAGAAAGAGAAAAAGAGAGGCCAACGACACCAATACTCATCGCCAATTTTTTCTACAGCACTCAAGGCCGAAGCCTCTCGTTGAGACCGTCAATCTTGATAGAGCGATAGTTTGCGGAGAGACTTTGCGGAAGGACTTTGAAATTCAAAGTGCCTATGGCCAACGCTTCAAAATTGGTGGGGCTACTCGGTTAAGCATTGGAATTATCTGGTCAGACCCTAGAGGCCAAGCACCAAGTGAAACAGCAACCAACGAGCACATCGATCAGCACCTCATCGGGGAAATGTGATTCGTGGTTGGGATGTTTGTTGTATGTTGAAATTATTGTTATCAAATGTACAGAGAAAATACCGTAATATATATATTTAGTGCAAGCGGGAAAGTGGGGTCGCGGGGCGTGCTAGCTCACCGTGACTTTCGCATACATCGTTGGCATAGTACTGGAAAGTGGCGTGAGATTGATACGGTATTTGTACATTATTCTCGTGGGTGGGGGATTAGTAAATATTAATCGGTATTGTTACAGAGTTCTTAAGGTAAGTACTTCTGATGCTCTAATTTCACTCGCACTAGAGTATAGTCTGACTCTCACCAGCAACATGGCTTTGGGAGAAAAACAGTTAGGGCAAGGTACTGCTCAACAGGTAAGGCCAGAATTACTGCTTAATACGCAATATCGAGTGTTATCCCCTAGATCGTAGCTCCTCACACTGAAATTCAATACTTTGGGCTTTGGTCGCTTGATTTTTTCAGGTTCTGTAGCCTAAACTTGCCAATTATAGCAGAGATAATAGGCCTTTCTAAGCCTCTGCTTATGGATTCCCAGCTGTAAAACACAAGAATTTTCGGGGAGATGTGCTGAATATGCCAAGCCGAGCTGTTTCATACTCGCTGACTGAAGTCTGTGAAAATACTCGACTATGATCTAGGGGATAGCGGTCTAGTTGTACCAAAGCCCTCCCCTCCACACTTGCTTCGCCTGCAGAATCCCGGTGCTATGCCCGATCCCTCCACGCCATAGAAATAGCTCGTGAGAATAAGTATCTGTACTTCGATGAAAAAAGTGTTTCGTCTAGCGTGGTTATGTGCTCGAGGCCGAGTAGCGCTCCGGTTTTGAAGAGGTCGCCGGAGTTGGTGTAGTTGGCAAAGGGAGCAGGGGTCACGGTTTAGTTAGTGAGGTTCTCAGGGATAGTGGGATTTCTGAAGGCGGTAGAGAGGGGTAAGAGCTTTGATATGGCGGAGGTGGAATTCGTGGGAGCCGGAGGGAGAGATATTGAGAGAGCGGCTACCCAAAGCAAAATTTGGGGCATGAGATTCTGAGAAGGAGCTCGGGAGTAACTTATTATAGGGGTTTTTCGTGCTGAGCGTTTCGGGTCAGGGTCAGCTTTTTGCAGTGTGTAACGTTCGGGAGCCCGCAGGCTATCGTACGGCAGGAAGCAGCAACTATTCGAAAGTCAGATATGCGTCGTACGGCGCCTAGGAGCACTTTGCAAAAGTGGAGAATCGCGTCGTACGGCGGGAAGCAGCAACTATTCAAAATCGATATATGCGTCGTACGGCGCCTGGGAGCACTCTGCAAAAGTGGAGAATCGCGTCGTACGGTGAGCAGAAGCAACTCTTCAAAAGCCAAAACAGCGTCGTACGGGGTCTTCGGGCATATATTGATAGTTGGAGAATCGGCCCGTACGATAGCAAATATCAAAATCCTAAAAGTGCAGCATGCCGTCGTACAGGAGATATTCGCTAATTTATATAGTGCGAATCTGAGAAGAAAAATGCGCCCGGAAGTTAGACAGTTGGCACCAAATCCCACAAGATATTTTTTCTGAGAATGCGGTTATAGGGTAATAAGCACCCCCTGAGTCCATTGCCGCCCTCAAAACAGCAGATTCAGGGGGTTGTTGTTGGGTTTGCAAGGGGGGGGGTGGTTTTAAGCGACAGGGTATATCTCAGCATCCCAATGTTGGAGACACATAGAAATTTTGTATGGTGTAGGTAATTCTCAGAACAACCGAAAAAAACACACCAAACTACAACAAGGTAAGGCTGGATCCATAGAATAAAGAAAATAAATGTGAAAGGGCATGTGTATACTAGAGTATAAATTGAAAAAACTCGAAAAAACACTCTCTGGAGATGCATGTAAGCGAGTCATGGAATATCACTCACAATGACGTCATTGCTGAATCAAAAACGAAAACAAATACATTGAATCATACCGTATTTATATGTTTTTCGGTAATATAGTAATACTAGACATAGAGGAGAATGCAGAAGCATGTGAAAAACATTGATTTATGATGTGTTTTTCGGTGATGTTGTCTCTGGGTATTTATCATCATGCCAAGATTGGAGACACATAGTAAATTTGTATGAGGTGTGTAATTCTCGGAACGCCCAGAAAAAAAATAGTAAAAAATAATAAAGAAACAGTGAATTAATAAATTAACGAAGGGAAATACAAGAAACAATGAGTATGTGTGGTATGAACAGAAAAAACACGAAAAAACACTCTGAAGGGGTATCTAAATGAGTGATGAAATATCACTTGCTATGATGTCATTACTAAATTGAAAACATCAACATATGCACGAGTTATTATGGTAATGATATGTTTTTTTGCATCATAATAGTGCTAGACAATAAGGCGAATCAAAAGTATACAAAAAAACACTCATTACATGGATATTTAAGGGAGTCATCAAATATCACTCGTTTTGACATTATTATCAATTAAAAACATGAACAAATAAATAAAATATGATTGTAATGATGTGTTTTTTCGCATAATAATAGCAAAAGACATTGAGAAAAATCATATGACATACAAAAAACATTGATTCAGTAAGTATTTTTCGATGAAGTTTTTGTTGTATCAATTTTACCATCTGAATGGTTGATACACGTAGTAGATTTATGTGGTGTCCATATTTTTGAGTCCAGAGTTTTTTATGATCAATGATTTTTTGTGTTTTTAAAGGGTTTTGTGCTGTCGTGTCTTTGTTTACAGTGTGTAATCTGTTTTAGATGGGTAATTGTTCTTGTTTGGTTGAGTGTTTTTATTTTATTATTTTTTGAAGTGTTTTTTGTGAGTAAAAACTATGACTAGGAAATAGTAGCTAGAAGCTAGACAGTCAACACCACAACCCACAAGATATTATTGCCGAGGAAGCGGGTATAGGGTAATGAGCACCTCCTGAGTCCATTGCCACCCTCAAAAGAGCGGATTCATGGGGTTGTTGTTGGGTTTGCATGGGGGGGGGGTGGTTTTAAGCGACAGGGTATATCTGATCACACCAAAAGTGCACAACCATACAAATTTTGTATGGTCTGGGTAATCCTCAGAACAGGCGCGAAAAATACATTGGATTAAAACAAAATGAAGCGGGAAAAATGGAATAAAGAAGGAAATGGTGTTTGAACTAGTTGATAATATAGTAGAAATTAGAAAAACACGAAAAAAACACCCCATCCATATGTGTTCAAGTGAGTTGTGGAACATCAGCATTAAAAAAACATCAAGAGATGAGATTTGTATAGAATCAAGATGCGGAACATGCTATGAAATTCCTATGATGTAATGGAAGGGATAAAACGCGAAAAAACACACGATCCAAGTGCACCTTACTGGGTCATGAAATATCACTCGCGATCACATCACCACCTGTAACAAAAGCGCCCACAAACACACCGGTCTTACAGGTAGCAACATGTTCTTTCCGAGTGATGATATTGGAGAAACATTAAATAAAATAGTATCACATGCGAAAAACACCAGTGTCAGTGGGGTTTATTCCAGAGATAATGTGTTTTCCTGGCCAGTGTCCTGATGCCGAGATTTCCGAACTGGGCAGATGAAGTGCACGATGGTATGACACGTAATTGCTGCAGAATGCATGTTTTTTCCCGGCCATGGTGGAAACACCGAGCACTTTGGGCAGCAGGAACACAGTGAACAAGGTAAACAGGCATAGTGGAGGGAGGACATGTATTTGTCAATGTTTTTTTCGGGATTTCTCCAGGAGTAGTGTTTTTTCTAGGGCCCGGCGAAAGGGTTTAGGGTTTAGGGTTTAGGGTTAGGGTTTAGGGTTTAGGGTTTAGGGTTTAGGGTTTAGGGTTTAGGGTTTAGGGTTTAGGGTTTAGGGTTTAGGGTTTAGGGTTTAGGGTTTAGGGTTTAGGGTTTAGGGTTTAGGGTTTAGGGTTTAGGGTTTAGGGTTTAGGGTTTAGGGTTTAGGGTTTAGGGTTTAGGGTTTCGGGTTTAGGGTTTAGGGTTTAGGTGCTG